>JAUESR010000202.1:15525000-16725000 GCA_030914345.1 Drosophila koepferae
TACATTTCAAGAAGATTATTTTTTTATTTATTTAATATGTAATTAAATATTATAAACAATTATTTATAATATTATTTATTAATATTAAAATATTTAATTAAATTACATTAAATAATATTATTCAAGTAAATATTATTTTTATTAATATAATTTTAAAAAAAATATTTAAACAACTTTCAACACTCAAGCTCGAATTGAAAAAAAAAAAACTCTTACAGTTGCAAAAGCTCCATTTGATAAATGTCTTTATGTATTTTCTACTTTTTTCGCAATTCTTTTTGCCTCTCAATCATTTAGCGCTTAAATCCTAGCTTTTATATGGATTACTCTCCACTTATGCGTGTCTGTATTGTTGGACCCAAAAAAATAAAATAAAATTGCTTGTAAAAACTAGTTAAGTTCTGCAAAATTTATTAGTTTGAGCAATTTGTGTGGTCGCCACTTGACTTCACTGCAACTTGCAACAATATATTTAAATTTATATATAAACTATTTCTGTGAGTGTGTGTGGGGTTTTTTCTTTTTTGTTGCCTCTCTCTTGTACACACAACATGCCAAGACCATAAAAAAGTTTTAATTTCCGAATGCTGAAGTGGCCCAGACACACACACAGAAAGAGTGAGAGAGAGGGAGAGAGTAAGTGGAGCTCCACATGCCACATATTCGCGTTGCAAGTTGTCCGAAATTGTAAAAGCTTTCACGCATAAATAAAAAAAACAGCCCCAGGCTATGCAGCATGCCAAGTAAATGAAAGCCAATAGTTACCAAGTCGTACAATGACCGAGGCAATAATATATAGCTATACTATAAGTGTATATATATGTATATAGTAATGAAATGCCAGACTGAAAAATAGCCTTCACGCTGCGCGGGAACAATCATAAGACTGTTTATATTAGTATATTATATTGGAAATAACATTTGATTGCAATTATGATGGCTACTCCAGTAGCAAAAGTTCTTAAAAGTTCTTTGCTTTTAATTTATTAACGAATTTTTGCATCAATTTATCTTATCATTATAAATATTAGTAAAATTTTAAAGCAATTTTGATCTTTTTCAATTTTAAATTAATTTTATATTCATTCATTTGTTATTAAAATTCAAGTTTAAATTTATAAACATATTTATTAAACTAATAAAAATACCACTTACAATTTAGTTTATTATTAAAATATTAAAATAATTATTATGATCATTTTCAATTTCAAATCAATTCTACATTCATTCTTTTATATTATTTAAATTTAAATTTATTAACATATATCTAAAATTTATAAATATATCTATTACAATTACAGCTTGGCATATACTTAATAGTATTTAAAAAATACTTTTTTAATACTTACCACAAGCCACAGCAGAAGATGAGAAGGAGAGAGCGAGAGGAAGCACTGCACAGCGCTGAACACGATTACGACTGAAGCTGTGCTGCTGCAGCTTCGTCTTTATAAAGGTCCGAGCCACCGACCCTTACCCGAAGCTTACGTTCAATGCTTGAGCCCTTCTTCGGCTTGGCTTCAGCTCTCCCTCTCTCCCTCTCCCTCGCTCATTAGACGACAAGCCTTACCCGAAGCTTACGTTCAATGCTTGAGCCCTTCTTCGGCTTGTCTTCAGCTCTCCCCCTCTCCCTCTCTCTCTCTCATTAGACGACAAGCCTTACCCGAAGCTTACGTTCAATGCTTGAGCCCTTCTTCGGCTTGGCTTCAGCTCTCCCTCTCTCCCTCTCATTAGACGACAAGCTTGAGTTGAATTCTGTTGTTGCAGGCATTCGCGCTCACTTTGAGCATTCAGTTGCGCTCATTCTGACTGAACACACGCACTGATCATTTGTTGCCTTGAGCTTGAGTTTTTATTACTTAGATGTCACGCCTTCAGTCTTCAGTCTGTGACATTTGCAAGTATATCAAATTTGAACTTTTCAGCAGACAAATACTTAGATAAAAATAAATTCAATTTTATAAATAATATATACATATATATATATATATATATATATATATCAACTGTCAGACCGGAATTATTGCAGCCTTTATTTCTCAAAAGAGCAAATAGCAAAAAACCTTACAGAAAAAGCATGTAATTTCCTCTGAAAATTGAGTTCGCATATATGTATATAAAAATATTCATAAAAAAAAGCATTTTTCTAAGATTCATTTACATATACATATGGGATCATAGCTCTTTAATAATTATTAACATATAAAATAGTATGTACAGTCTTAGTTTATAAACTATTTCTACAACAAACCACATTTTGGCAGGCCTGAACTCGGTGTGAGCCGCAAGATCTATGAGTCAAGTGTAGCTGCTGCTATGCGAATGACTTCACACAGCACACACACGCACATACACTTTACACACACACACACACTCACACACACACACATGAACACTTGGCCTCACAAGTTTTGGGCGTGTGTATTTACGATTTTGTAATATTTATGCTGTGACGCTTCTGCTGTCTCTGTAAGTGTGTGTGTGTCTCTCTCTCTCTGTGTGTGTGTGTCGATGTGGCTTTTCCGTCAACTCTCAGCAGCTTCCCTTTAGCCCCTGCCCTGCCGCACAGCCATTGCTATCTGGTATCTATGGCAACAGCTTTACGAGCTCAGCCTTAATTCTGGGCAGCGGCAGCGCACTAAGCGGCACACAGTGGGTGGCTTATGTGTGTGCAAGTGTGTGTGTGTGTGTGTGTGTGTGTGTGTGTGGCCTTTTATAGATAGTTTCAGCAAGTTTGTTGGCACTTACAACATTATAAATTTGCCATAAATTATCGTTATATGAAATGCAGCGAGTCGCTGATAGGGCAAACACTAGCGGAACTTTGATTCAAAAAAACAGCGTAACAAAATTTTTTATTATGCTAAAGAGCGTATAAAATATGAGACAAAGTGGGGGAAAATTGAGGGAGATAGAGAAAGAGAGAGAGAGAGAGAGAGTGAGAGAGGATGAACAGAGATCGGTTGATATAGTTTACTAAAGAGAGAATATTAAAATGTAGAAATTGCGAAAATGAATTAGCTAAGAAGTTCCAATGAATATTATTCAACAAATGAGCTCTAGAAAGACTGTATAAAAATTTTAAGTAGCGAGAGAATTGTAAGGAAAGAATAAATATATAAATTTTAATAAAAGAAAAAGAGAGAGACAGAAATATAGATAGCAAGAGATAAAGAGCGAGAGAGAGAAAGATAGAAATAGTCTGAGCAGAGCTAAACAATATAGTAGAATAAGCAACAAGATTATTTTATTAAATAGCTCTAATAAAATTATAATAAAAAAAATATATATATAAAAGTAAAAAAAAAATATATATATAAATAATAATAATAAAGAATAAAAATAATTGAAGATCAATGCAATAAATTGTTCACAGTTTATCCAGAGTTTCAAAATCCCCAATGCATTAATATGAAATTTATATAAATGTAATAGAAACAAAAATTTTAAATAATAATAAAAACAAATTTAAGATCAATGCACAAATTTCTTTACAGTTCCATTCTTCGATTTTAATGTGCATCGACTATATATCATTTATATAATTTGTTGAATATCATCCACGTTTCTCTTGCTCTCTTTTATATATGTTATTATTATACATGTTCCGCTCGCTTCCTTTATTGCTCTTTTACATATATTTGGGCTATATTTTTCTTTCGCTCTATCGCCCTTTCCCCTCATAGAACTTGCAGTATTTCAGTTACAACACTTCCTGCCACTCGTAAGATATTCCCAACATGTTCCTTTAGTGGCTGTCCGAAAAGAAATCAAATCACAGTTGGCTACAATGTCTAAGGCGTTAGATAAACGCGTCCCTTCAGACTAGATGCGACTTCCATTGGATTTGGCTATGAAGCTGCGAATGGCGCACTGAAGTTAGGAAATTTTGTTGCATTGCCCGCAGCGTTTAGCCCTTTGCACATAAAATTGCATATGCAGCTTAATGTTTACACTGGTCGTAAAAGTTTAATGGATTTCACTAGCTGTTGCAAGCACAGCGAGACAGTCAAAATCTCCAAACCCCCCTCCCCCTCCCGCACTGCCTTGCTCGCTTTACAGCAGCTCAGCCTAAACTTTTATTTGATTAATACGTTGTCAAATATTTGAGTTAATCAAAAATTATTTCTTGAATTTCATATTTTATTTACTTAATAATTTAACACCGACCTTAGCAAGATTTTCTGTTTGCCTGCATCTATGACTAAACAGATATGAATTTGACCAAGCTCATTTCAAATTACATATATATGCATTGAAATTATTTGTGGCAAACAGATATTAATTCGAATTTATTACACAGATATTTAGCTGGCTTTGCTCTGGCCTTTGGCTAATCAAATGCAAATTTGTATACATTCATTATTGAATGGGATTTCAACGAGCTGAGTGAATAGCATGCATTAGCATTAGCATAATTATAATTGTGGGCCAGTCGGGCCAGTAAAAACCTGGCCAATACCATAATCCATGAGAGCCCAGATAAGACTCTGCTACAGATAGATAATTGAATGCAGGCAGCCGATTGGATTTTGAGGCTGCACAAAAGGCTGCTTGCCACAAGTAGTATCAATATTGACAGCCATTAATATGGCCAAGTTATACAATAAGCAGTCAATGCCAGCTCTTGGGTTATTCATGCCACACACACACAGGGAGAGAACTCTAAGGACGATTGCATTTTTAATGAGCAGGAGGCGCCTTCGATACGCTTCCGCTGCTGGCTGATGACTGGGAAATGCTTCCGCCTGCGTTTGGGAAATTTGACAGCATACGTAAAGCAGCGGCTGGTATCAGGTTAATTTGAGACGCAGCCACAGGGAAAAGCCAACGGAAAGGCAGCGGAAACTTGCACACACACACACACACACACACACACACACACACACACACATGCACACAGCTCTGCATTGAGCTGTCTTTGGCTACGTTGTCGTCGTCGTCATCTCCCTCAGCCTTAATGGCCGCAGGACATGTCAAAAGAATTGATGACGTGCAACGTCTTCCACGTGCACTGCAATCATAAAACTGGCAACAGTCGCCCCTCGCCCCTCGCCCCTGCCATGCCCCTGCCACTGCCCGAATTCGCATTTACTGAAGAAATATCTACTGCCAATAAAAGCGTTTTAGAAATGGATTTGTCAGCTTCTATGCCAGCGATTAATTTAAGTTACCAATTCGCCATGACACTGGCTGAAAGTGAGATTTGACATACAAAAAGTAGTGTTGTAAAGCGCACTAAAATCAACTTTACACTACTTTTTTCTTTAGCTGAACAGCGTGCTCACTGCTTGATATATATATATATATATATATCTTTGTAAATATATTATTTCAAAGCCTTTTTAGCAATTTTCTCAACTATTTCTCTTAAGCAATGAGGGAAAGTTACATAAAAAAAATTTTCTTTAAATCACTAAAAGCTCAGTTCTCTTCCTCTACAATTAAAGATTTACAGGATTTTACAGATTTAGCTTGTAGCTCTTCTAGCTACCTCAATCCACTTGATTAAGTTGCTGGCTTTGCTTTCAGCTATTGTCATTGGATTTTGGCTGCAATGCGCTCTGAATATATTGCACATCAATCGGGCATAAAAATGACGCCAGTTGGCGCCATTTTGTTAGGCAATGGCCGGCACTAAAAGATGGCGCCTTAGCCAGCTAAGGCTCCCACTCGTGCTCAGTCGCTATCTTTCACTCAGATAATTGCAAAATTTATTGCTGTAGATTTTATGCAAGTTTACCTTTTGGATGTGCTCACAACTTTGCAAACGGATGCTAAAGTCAACAGAAGCGCTTGGAAATTTTTGTAAATTTTCATGAATTCATAATTTTGATTGCAGAGCGAGCACGAGAAGGCAGAGAAAGAGAGAAAGAGAGCACCAGCAATGGTGCGAGAGCTGAGAAAACTTGTTTAAGTATTTCATTAAAAATCATCATCATTAGCTTGGCCCAAAAGAGTTGTAACTTTTTACGCTTTTGACAATCAGTGTTGAAAGTTCCACAATTTTTTCCAACTCTTTCGCTTTTCAAGTGTTGTATAAATATTTTGTGACGTTTAGCTGGCAGCTGAAAAGATTTGCAGCTACTTGATAAAGTCTAGTTAAAGTTTCGCATAAGTTCGCATAAGTTGTATGCAACTATAAAAGGGCTTAACAACATTTCATAATTAATACAAATTTTATAAAAATATTTGTTATATGAATTCATATTAAAGGGATATGCAGAGTGTAATATTTTGTTGTTAAATGTATGAAACAGGCAGAAGTAGGCGTGGTAGGCATCAGACTTTATCTCAGCTTCAACCTTAGTCTCAGTCTCAATAAGCCTCAGGCTCTCTGCCTCAAGCAGCCTCTTGCTCAGTCATAGTTACAGGCCTCAGCTTCAATTAGCGTCGTCCTCAAAACTCAATCTCAGGCTCAGGTCTCAGCCTCAGGCTCCAACCTCAATCAGCTTCAGATTTAAGCTTCAGTCTCAACCTCAGGCCTCTGCCTCAGACTCAACCTCAAGCCTTAGACTTATGCCTAGACATCACACTCACACTTCAGCTCACACTCAGACTCACGCTCATGCCAGAGACTCAGGCCTCTGCCTCAATCAGCTTCAGACCCAGCGTCAGCATCAAACCTCAGTGTCAACGTCAGTCTCAGGCCTCAAACTCTGACCCAGGCCTCTGCCCCAGTTAGACTCGAGCTTAGACTCAGACGCAGACTCAGGCTCAAGCCTCTGCCGCAGGCATCAGACTCAGGCTTCAGACTTTACTTCAGACTCTACTTAAGACTTAGACGCCAGACTTCAACTCGGACGCAGTCTCAGACTCAAGCCTCCGCCGCGGGCATCAGACTCAGGCTTCAGACTCAACTTTAGACTCAGACCTCTGCCCCAATCAGCTTCAAGCTCAGACTCAGAGTCAAACTACAGTTTCAGACTTAGACTCAGACTCAGACTCAGGCTCAGGCCTCTGCTCCAATCAGCCTCAAGCTCAGACTCATGCTCCGACCTCAGACAAGGGAGAACTCTTACTAGTTTTGTATACAATTTATAAATAATGTACGTATATACAGATATATTTTGTTTAGCTTCTAAAATTCATTAAATATATTTGAACATTGAAATCAAGTCAGCTTCACTTCCTGCTACTATTTTGATGTCGTTGGCTCAACTTTTTGAGGTCAAAATGCATTTCAATCCAAGTGTGTGCGTGTGTGTTTGTATGTTAACAAACAGCAAACATTCACACTCACACATGTAAACGGATATGAATAGAGTAAAAATAATTGAGTATGCGTTGCTAATATCGAAGGGTATTGGCTACCATTAGTGGTCTTTCGCATGGAGCCACAGAAATTGATTGCCGTAAAAGCCGAAAAGCAAGCAAAATAATATTTGTTGCTATTTTGTGGCTTTTACGGAGCGAATCGAAAACCAAATCAATTGAAATGAAAGTACACAACATTTATAAATTGGCAAATGCGTTTTCAATTTTAGCTAAAACAACCGACCAACGGCAAGCGACTGAGACTGAGACTGAGAGCAGCAATTGTCAAGTCGAGAGGAGAGCAGAATATGGTCTTTTGATATATTTTTGGCAATTTGTTTGGTATTTCGTTTTTGTTGATATACAATTAATTACGACTAACAAGGCCGATGCCTTGAAGTGCGCGTGTGTGGCATGAAGATACTCTGTAAATTGGTTTGTTGGTGTGAAAAATTTCAAATGAGTTGACGAACTTTATAACTTTATAGCTATATAGTTATAGTTAGCTATTTTTCTGACAAAATTCCCTAGTCTAATCACATTTCACAGGGCATTCAAAGGGCTGGCCATGGCCAAACAAAATGTCAGACTAATTAAATTAACTGTCAGAGTAAGTTCTGCTTTGACTCAATCAAATCCAGACAACACTCGACTCTCAAGTTGCCACCACGCCCACTACTTTTGCTGCCCTGAAATGTAGAACGTAAAAGAGAACAGGTGCACCTGGATGCCACGGCCTGCAACAGTTCTTGAGATGCTCAAATTGGCTCCAAAAAGGGCTGTGCAGCAGCAGCAGCAGCAAGGGCAGAGGCAGAGGCTGAGGCGGAGGCAGAGGCAGTGGCAGATGTTTATGCATTTCCCTAATGAAATGCAAAGAAAGACCAAAAATGAGGCTTACGAATTCCCAAACGCCGTTAACAGAATATGAAAGTCAGCCACGCCCCCATGCCCAACGCTGCTGTAAACGAAAACATTTGCAAAGGCCCTTGTTGAGTGGTAATTAAATATTTATTTTCTCTTCAGCTATTTGTTTTGATTAATAGCCAAATAGCTAAAAACTGGCTACAAAAGATTTTTGCTCTTTGTTTACTTTAAATATTTTTCATTCAATTTTGTAATTCTTTTGTCTTTTTTGTATTTTGTTTACATTTTCGGTGCAAAGGATATATGGATTTTGAATTAAATAAATAAAAGATTAAGTAAATAAATATTGAAAATTTATGTAATTCAAAATAATAATAAATAAATTCTTAATAAAAAAAATTATTAATACGAAAATAAATATTTAAAAAAATTATAAAAAATTATATTACAACTATAAAATATTGTAAAAATAAATTGAATATAGAAATTTCATAGTTTTAATACAATAAAATATATATAAATTATTTTTGTTGCTTATAAAAATACATTATTAAAAAAACTCTTAAAAATTTTGGATTCTTTTGAAGAGAAAAAATATAATTAACTTAATTATTATAAATTCACTTGAATAAAAAATTATATAAAATATTTGTGTATACAAAATAATTGTCTATGTAAATATTTCTTATTAAAAATTTATTTTTGCTAGACATTTAATATATATCAACATTTTCGTGAGAGCATTGCTCATTCGTCGAACCACTACAACTTCCCTTCTTTTCCTATTGTATTTGAGTTTTCTGCGTAAATCTTGAGGCTTGGTCTTTAATTTAGATAATGCATTTGACGTTCGATACAGCAGCATCAGAAATTGTTTTGTAATTTCTTTGGTTTCACTCGATGTGCAACTGAATTTATAATGAAAGAGAAAAATACTCGAGTTTATTTCAATTTGTTTTCTTGGATTTGCATAAAGTTGAAGCTGGACAAATGAAATCAGAAACTCTTCTTTAAGTCGAAAATCCATTTGGAAAAGTGTTTGTTTGGTAATAAGTTGTTCAAGGCTCGAAGGCGCCAACAGGCCATAAAACATGTCTGCCAAATGCACGGAAACAGTTCGCACACATGCAAAGCAGGCAAAGTACGAGTCGGCCACATCATTATGGGACCACGGAGAGCAACTGACTCCGATGGACACCAATTGGGTGCGTAGCATATGTCGCCACAGCTGGGGTGGCGTCGAGCAGCCGTTGCACCGTAGCATCATTAAGTCAATTTTGTGACCGGGGTTCTGGAGTGCAACTTAATGTGCAGCCAGGGAGTCGAAATGCCAGTCCTGGGCAGACAGAGCAGCCATTGCTCTGGCTCTGGCCAACATGGACACACCAATTATCCAAAATGCCAACACACGCAGCCAACGAGGGGGAGGGGGAGGGGGAGGGGGCGGGGGCGTGGTTGACTAAAAAATAAGAGTGGAAACAAAAACCTATTGGACGGCTGCATTGTGGCTGGCTGTAGTAAAGGAGATTGCGCTTTTGCGGTTGTGTTAAGTTGATTTCCGGCACGTCTGTTGCTTCAGTTGAAAACCATGGCATCGGCTCTGCATGACTTCAAGATGCACAGCGCCAATTATGCGTGCTGTCATCGTCATCCTCATCGTCATCATCGTCATCATCGTCGTCAGTTCGCTCCACTCCACTCTACGCTGGTCAGCGCTACATTCATAAACAGACGCCGGCCCATTATCATCGGTGTAGGTGTTTAGACACGCCCCCATCGTCGACGCTGTCAAATGCATCAATGTGCTGACTCCCCATAGATGCACAGTGGAGCAAATTGCGTGTTGATGGAATAAAAATAACAAATATGAAAATATATAAAACTAATAATAATATATATAAATACATATATATAATACAAATTAATATTTAAAAAAATAAAAAATATTATTTTGTATATTTTTATATATATTTTGTTCTTTAAATACCAAATTTTTTAAAAATATAATAAATACTTAATTATGTGTAATATTTTACTGTATATAAAATATACTATTCCCCCTTCTTAAAATATAAACTTAGTACTAAAATTATTACCAGCTTATCAATAAAAAAAAAAAAATTGTTTTTTTATTTATTTTAATTTTTAAAAAATTAATGCTTAAAAAGTCTTTCTAAACTATTATACAAAAATATTCATACATTAATATAATTTATTTTAATTTATTGTTTATTGATTACTTTTTTATTAATTTATTATTATTTTATTTAATTTTTTTTTTTTTTTACTTAGATTTGAATAGATTTTTTTTTTTAATTTTTGACTACATTTCATTTATTACATAACAATTTTTTTTCTTTGCCAAGTTCATCTTAGTATTTTTGTATTTTCACACATCGATTTAAATTTGCTCACTCTTAAATTTCCATTCGATTCACTTGCTCTTTGCTTTTGCTCCACTGTCTACTAACGCTGTCTGGTTGCCTGGCCTACACCCACACGCTCTGCCTGCTGAGGTGTGCTGTAAATTATACGGCTTTGCGTTTAGCCTCCGTAACCTCGAAGTTGCCCAGACTCCCTCACTTGGTGTCCCTTTCTGCTGGTGGTCTTCCTCTTGCCGTGCTCCTGTTCCTGCCTTTTGCGCCTACCCGCCCGCCCCCTACCCCTTTGTCAACTGCTGCAACGCAGTTTGATGTTTTGCGGTTGTGTTGATGCTGTTGACGTTGTCAACGTTGTCGACGTTGTCATAGGCCCATCCAAAATACTGTTCGGAGCCTGACTTTAAATATTCAGAATGTGCTTTTAGGTTTCTATTAGGAAGTTAAGCCTCATGAGTCAAGCAGCCTCGACTTCTGTTGCAATGCGGCTCACTTGAGAGTTTCTGTTTTTCTTTTTTCTGTTTTTGAGCAAATGTGCATAGAGGAGTTTCAGTAAGGATTAAAAGTCTAGTTAAGGAATATGGCAGCCCTTTAAATTAAAGTCACATGCTTTATACCTTCTTCACTGATATTTTGATCATAATTAACATATCTAATCTATATTATGTTCTTTGATTTGTAGCTTAGCAATCGCATTTGGTTCGCCTTAAAGCTGTGACTCAATTCGCACTCGCTTTTGCCGCTGTTAAGCTCTTTAGTCAAGTGTGTCAATTGCTGACACCTGCAAATTTCCATTCAAGTTCTTTTTTCGTTTTTTTCTTCAGTTTTTCCTTTGTGGTTGCGAGTGTGGCCAAGGGCAAACGCTTTGGCATTTGAATAAACCACTTTTGGCCCACTGCATACGATGGGCAAAGCAATCAAACCAAAATATTTTGCAGCCACACGGGGTTGACAAGAAAAACTTTCACACTCGCCACGTGTGTATATATATGTGTGTGTGTGTGCTACGTGCCCCACGTTGTGGCATGGTTGCACATTTGCTTGCCTTAACCTTTATTTTCATTAGCCATCCAAATGCTGCCGCTGCTGCTGTTGCCGCTGCTGCTTGAGCTTTCAGCTGCAGTTGCAGCTGCCATCTTGCAACCCAGCCAGAACGAAACGAATTCTAGCTAAGCCAAGCCAGGGCCCAGCCACAGTCCCAGTCTCAGCTCAGCTCAGCTCAGCCAACAGCCAGTTATCCAGTCAGCTAACCGCAACGCTGTTGGAGCCACTGTCATTTGTTATGTTATTGGTTTGGACATTTTGCAAATTGCTTATTTAGCAGTGCGTAAAATCCACAGCACACACACACACCGAGAGAGACTCAGGCACAGACACGCATTCGATTCTGCTATATCTGGTATATACTGTCTCCATCTCTGCTGACTGCCTGTGGTTCTTCTTCTTCTTCTCATTTTTTTTTTTTTCACTCTCTGCAGCTCCAAGGAGACCCACACATATGTCAAGTGTGTGGCGTGTGTTATTCTTTGCTCTTCGCTTTTGTCTCTCTTTTTTTCTCAAATACCCTGTAAGAGTTGCAGTTGGAGAGATTGTGCAATTATACAAGTTGCAATTTTTGATGGATGGTTCAATTACAATTATATGAAGCTAAATAAAACTACATAAGTACTGTGTAAAGCAGAATTTTAATTACAATATTTATCTGTACATTTTTTTTTATAAATATTAATAACTCGTAATACGTAATAGTTCTCTTTTAAATATTTTTAAATGTTTATAATTTTTTTTTTCTGAAATTTTTACATTAATTGCTAGTTATTTTTATGTTGTTATTATTTTTATAAAATTTGTCTATCTTATTGAATTTTTATAAATTTTAAAAATTTGGTTCACAAATATTTTAATTTAATTTATTTCTTAGTTTATTTATTTATTTAAAAAAATTTTATTTTGTTCTTTTTTTTCTTTTAATTTTTTGTTTGTTTTTCTGTTCTATATATATATTTATTTAATTTTATCTGTACATTTCTATTATAATATGTTTTATAAAAATATATACAAATTTATAAAATTATTTATTAATTCATATTTATATTTTTATATATTTATTTATTTTTAATTTTTAAAAATTAAGTTTTTTTTATTTATTTTTATTTATTTACTTATTTTATTATTATTATTTATTCATTTTTATTTTTTGTTATTCTGTACATGTTTATTTAATTTTTTTCTGTACTTTTCTTTTACAATAATATGTTTCATTAATATATATTTTTTAAACTATTTATTTATTTTTTACTTTCAAAATTAAGTCTGTATTTTTTTTGTTTGTTTATTTTTTTTAATTAATTTTTTTTTATTTTTTAATTCTGTAATTTTTATTTAATTTTATCTGCATTTTTCTATTACAATAATATGTTTCATAAATATATCTTTTTTATTTTAACTTTTTATTTATTATTAAATTTAAAAAAAAATTAATTCTGATCAAAAGTTTAGGTCTCTCTAGTTATTTTTGTTTTCCTGTTAAATATTTTATTTAAATGTTTTAAAATTGAACAAAAATATAAACATAAACGCTTTTTTAATTTATATATTTGCATATAGAAAATGTGTCTATTGCAATTATTTTTCCTTAAAATTATATTTTATTCTACAGAATATGTTTCTCTTTATCAATGCGACACGTTCTTTGTAGTCTTTGGCTGCTGCTGCTGCTGCTGCATGGCCGTAACTTTCATTAGCCGAAAAACCTCAAGCCAACAGCGTGTCATGCAAGTGGTTAGTTGTTTCCATCTATTACTATTTCAATGTCAAAAAAAATGAGTGAGAGAAGGATGCAGACTAACAGAGATAGTGAGAGAGAGAGAGTGAGAGAGGGAAGGACAATAGTTAGAGAGAGGCCTGCAAGTTATTTGGGCAAGTGTTCAAACAGAGTTTGTTACATTTTTGCCACTTGTCAACCGAAAGGGCATTTTGCCATCCATAATAATATTTGCTTTTCATTCAGCAGGCCGGCCCTCTCTCCCTCCCTCCCCTCTCTCACTCTCTGTCTCTCTTCTGTCTCCTGTTTCTTGATTTTCCATGCTGCCTAATTGCCTGGATAGGTTTTACAGCATCTCCTTTGAGTCATAAAAGTTTTTATGACTAATATTGAAGAGAGAGAGAGAGAACCTTTAATTAGACAAACGACCATTAAACCGGATCTATGTCATATTAATTGAGTTTTTCATTTATTTTTATTATTTTTTTGACTGGGCATAAAATTAATTAAGACTTTAATAGCCGCAATTCATTCGAAATTGATATTTTCATGATTTATTTTAATATTGATGAAACATTTTTAATATATTTGCATACATTTTCTTATCTCATTGCAGTTGAACTGAAAAGAAGTGCGAAGTGTCATGGCTAAATGTTTAGCAAAAAAAAAGAGAGAGAGTCTGTGAATGTGCCATAGAAGACATTTGATTAATGTATTAATAAATTTATGTTTTAGGCTAAAAAAAAAAAAAGAAACTTGAATGTAAATGAGTTTGTATTTCTTATTGAAGGAAAGGGCGGGAGGGAGTAGGTATGAAAGTATGTAATGAAAATGAAAATGAAAATGAAAATGAGCTAGCTATCAGGTAAGCAGGGCATATAAAGAGTATTCAAGTGGAATATGGAAATGGAATGATAAGAATTTGAAACAGTAATTGATAAGAAACATTAGATCTCTAAAGCTCACTCTGCGTGGAACTAAACGAGTTCTATATTTTACTATATACATATATCATAAACATATATATCTACTATATTTATAATTAAATAATAGTCAGAAAAATAAAAGAAAATCCAAATTCAGTTTGAGATCACTCTAAGCAAAGCAAACAGATTTTCTCTTTAATTTTCTTGCATACATATGTCCATATATATAAGTAAATATCGTCTCACATACATTCCCTCTAAATCTGGCCTGCCTTTATTGTATCATAAGCCTCTGGCCATGCACATTTCATATGCTGCAATTTGTTGCTGAAGTAAACTACGAAAGTTAACGTAGTTCCACTCGAGCCAGCTCAGAAGTTTTGTCGCCAGCAAACAAATAACAACAAAATGTCACATTTTTTTGTTGTTGGTAACCAAAAACCCTCAGCTAAGCAAGAAGAAACAGTTTTTCGCCAACTGAAAACTGAAAACTGAAAAGCCTTTAGGCCTTTGCTCTCTGACAAAAGTCGAGTGGCGCAAATAGAAAAAGTTGCCGAGACTTTTTTTCAAATTGAAAATGAGCTAGCTGCCAGGTAAGTTGTAGGAAGCAAAGATTAAGTAGGGAATTTAAGAGTATTAAGAATGGAAGAGAGCAGGCAAAAGTGATGGACTATGAAATACCCTGTAAGTGAAAGATGAAGCTGTAAATAAAAAAATGCTTTTTTCTATAGAAAATCTTGCAAAAATAAATACATAATCTCAGTTAGTGTTAATTAGTTATAAAATGTTAGTTAATTAATGGCATCTCTGGCATCTCTTATGCTTGCTTGCAGCGCGCAAAAGGAATAAAAAGTCCTGAGCACTTGCGCCTTAATAATCGCTTTAATTACAATTAAAATGAAACCCTAAATGACTTTGCTATTGTTGTTGCTGCTGCTGCTGCTGCTCTTCTAGTGCTGCCAAGATGAATGACTGGCCATTCATTAGCCAGAGGCCAGCGGAGGGGTCGACTGGGCCGGAAAAAAGGTGGTTTGCTGCGGCTACACGTTCACGTTCACGTTCACGTTCACGTTCAAAGTCAAAGTCGGGCAATGCTATTATAATGCTAATGACGTTTAATCGTTTTTAGTTAGGGATTTTCTCAGCTCAGCAGCGGCGAGTGTGGCGCTTAGTTAATTAGCATAAAGTTAAAAACGTTTTGCGGCCCGGCAGTTGCACAACTTTGAACGCGACTATTAAAAGAGTTTGGCTTCTTGGCTTCAGCTCAGCACAGAATTCAAACAGCGTCAACTGCCAAAGAGTCTACTTAATGCGAGTGGCGCTCAAGAGGATTAAAACTGAAAGCATTCCATTGCTGTCAATCGAGAGTTCAATGAGAGCGTGAACTTTATCATAAATTATTCATATATATATATATATATATATATATTAAGTAGTTGAACATATTGGAGTTGTCGTTGCAATTGATAGCCTAAATACTTTGAGTTGAGCAGAGGCAAAAGCTGCAAATTAATAAAGAATATAATATAATCATATAAAATATAATATAATAATATATAAAATTTGGTATTATATTTTTTAGATTTTTTTATAATTAACATCATTATCTATTATCTAATTTCATCATTTAAAATAATGATGAATATAATTATCAGCTAGAACTTAATAATTACCAGTTCGCATTATCATAATTGCTACTTTCATTATAAACAAGCTTATCAATATTATCTTTAGCATTATCCTCAATACATAGATTCTCATTATCATTATTAAATTTAATCATGATTAGCAGCACTTCTCAGACGGAACGAGATACGGAATGAAAGAAACAAATGCATTCCTATATGAGTAGTAAGAGTAGCAGCAAGATAAAGCCCAATGCCATCGTTCCGGAGAGAGCAACAGTCCAAGCTTAGCTTCGGCATATTACGAACTGTTACGAGCTGCTGTGTCGGTAAGATCAGAAGTGAGAGAGCGTATACGAATATATGGGTTATATATGTTGAAAGACTATACAATAAAGTTTAATGAGGTATAAGAGCGTCAAGTCCAAGAATGAGAGGAGTTTATAGTGGGTAAACAGCTGCACTTGCTGCCTATCGATACACCGCTCAGAGTGATGACTTGATGTATATATGTATATAATACATATAATATATACATGATATATCAAGAATAAAATATGATGTTGTTAGAGTATTATTCATGTTAGTTGAACACGAGAGTGAGACAAACATAGCTGCTGCTGAACGTGCTACCTGACCTGGTTTTGTTCCATTTTTCTAGATATTTGTATATTATTAATATTTTCAATAGAAATTAGTTTATTTTGTTCAGCTATATTTAATTACAATAAATATGCATATAACCTCTTATTTTTATTTATTTAATATCTCCACACACACACACACACATAAAGCAGATAGGAAAGTTCTCGCGGAATTGGCCAACGACTTCAATCAATAATTAATGCGGCTCCCAGCCGTCGACAGTCTGATCCTTTGAGTTGCAAAACGAAGCGTGTCTGTCTCCCCTGTGTACGTATGTATGTGTGTGTGTGTGTGTGTGCATTGAGTTTTCTTTTCCTTTGTTTTTGATATCTCTTGCCTGTTTCAACGCCCTCGCTGAGCGCAGCGTAAGCACTGGGAACGAACCTTAAGTTCATGCCCCCTTTTTCATGGTCATAATGTGTATGCACATGGATACCGAGGAATATCCGTATCTATCTGTATGTGTATCTGTATCGCAATAGCCGGGCGATATCCTGGCATATCCTGCTGCAACAGGCTCAACTGGACATGTGTGCACAGCCCCTGGCTCCGTAGCCTTTAACGTTTCTCCCAACAGATGAATGTCTGTTAAATATTTATGAGCATCGAAATGTTGCCTCAATGCATATTATAACAAATGAAACGTCAATTTCATGCGAAAAATGCAAACAGCATCGAGACCAGGGAGCACGAACGTTGGACGATGGACCAGGGACCACAGACCAAGACCGGAGCTCGTTGAAGCTTGTGGAAGAGTTGCCTCGGTGCCTCCATTGCGGCCATCATTGGATGCGCTCTGTGCCTGTTTATATCCCCCTCTCTCTCCTTCTCTCTCTCTCCTTCTCTCTCTTATTGTGTATGTGTGTCTGCTTGCACGTGACATGTTTCCTTGCTCGCAGCCTATGGCCATTTGCCTCTACTCCGAGGTGTGGGCAGTTTTTGGTGGGCGTGGCTTTAGGCAGCACGCGTTCGCTTCGTTTCTGCACAATTTCATTATGGATTTTTATGCATGTTTCCCGAGCAATATACATATGTGCCTACCTACAAATATATTCATTTTCGTTATAACTGTGGACCTATTTTCATAGAGTTGAACAAAAATATTCAATGAGTGAGAAAATTGCAAGGCAACAACAAGTTAAAGGCAATGAAAGGTGCAATGAAGTCAAACTGTCAGAGAGTTATTCAATGAAATGAAGTTTAATGGGATATAGATAGAAATATATGTAAATCTGAAATGGGACTCAGTTTTAAAAATGTACCTACATATATAGCTACGATCTATAATGAATTCTCTGTGTTGCTTTACTTCTTCAATTCTATAGCTCTTTCTTTTTATCGGCTTCAACTTCCAGCCGAAAGTGTTGTAGCTGAGTTGAGGATCATGGCTTGCTCGAACTCATACATCACACTGCAACATAGAGCGCTGTAGCACAGATGTATGAATCAGATATATGAGTTACAACACTCTATGCTGAAAGTTTTCGTCGAGCAATAATGAGAGATCAACACGCTACGATAGCCACTCAATTCTGATGTCTTATAAACTGATTCGGACAAACTTCTCTAGATTTACTTCAAGTTATTTTGACAAAATATATAAGTATGCTTATAAAAATCTTTATAACATTTAATTGCATTTCAATTTACATTCATTTACATATATTAATCAATTCAGCAACTGCTTTCTGCCAACTTAAAAGTCTTATACAACAATCAACTAACTCTTCTACTCATATGTCATTTAATTAATGTTCCCCAATTTCCAGCCAGTTCGCCAACTTTGGTCTGTTAAACGCTGAAGCAGTTGTCGTCGTGTCCAATTGAAATCAAACTCTTTAGTTGCGAACAAAGTGTTGCAACGCGCTTTCACATACATCAGCGCCTGTTCATATAGGAGTAATACATCCATCTTTCTACTCGCTTAACTGGCGGCTCACACGCGCTGTTTGTTTTTTTCATTTTAAGTTAAATCGCAACAGTCAGCGCTAATTGGAAATTTAACAGTTCATAAAAAGTTTTTGGCGCGCCAAAGCGCCCTCTGTCACTCGTCGCCTGTTACACCTGCATGGGCACGCCCACTTACCTTGTTGAGGCACACCTCATGCTGCCTCACTCACGTTGGCAGTCGCAGTAGTCGCAGTTGAGTTGTTGACCCAAATAGCACGCTTTATGAAGCCAGCGACTCGCAGCTCGGGCATTTTGCTAAGCTTCTGCCTCACTGGCATCGAACAGGCAGGCGGCAGGAGGCAGCAGGCAGGAGGCAGGAGGCAGGAGGCAGGAGGCAGGAGGCATGGAGTCTCTGCTGTGATGGAAAGTGCCTTGAAAGCAGCTGGGCTCATGCTGGTATGGTTTACACCTGTTTCTATTCATACATCACCCAGGCACACACACACATTAAAAAACTATCAGCGTGTGTTTCATTTCACTCGCTGCTCGAGCTTGGGGCTGCTAGAATATAGATTGAGAGGGGGCCAGCGTGTGTGTGTGTGTGTGTTGGACTTTTTCCAATGTTTTTGCGCTCTAGGATAACACTAATTTCGCACCACTAATTACAGTTCTTTTTTATGCCTCCCTCACACACACACACACACACTACTCACACACGATTTTTTTCCATCGCTCACTTTGCGTAATTATGCGATATGTGTGGGAGTCGTTGGGGAGTCCCTGCTACTTAACTCAGTTGGGAAATAACGTTATAAAAATGTTGCAGCAACAGCATAAAGCAGAGGAAGAACCAAAAGCAGCAAAGCAACGAAGCAACAGCGAAGCAACAGCGCAGCAACATTAAGTAGCACATGCCAAACGTTGCAGTTCCGCTGAGCTCTTCAAATGCATTTTAAATGCTCAAGTTTATCAGGAACATAAGCATATATATATATAGCATCACATTTTCTTTTCATTTGCTTCATTTTATGTTATTTAAGCCTTAATTATGAACTGTATGTAACTCAATTGACATTTCGAGTGTGTGTGAGCTGAGAAATTGCGCCAAGTGCTAAGAAAACTTTTGCAATTGGGCTGAGAAATTTAGGTGAGCTAAGCAAGTTCATTAAGGGAAGCATAAGGGCTTGTAAATTAAAAAATAAACTGGATAGAATCAATGGAAAATGTGAAAAATATACGAGGTAAATATCACTAAGTCAAGCACAAATTAATAAAAAAAAAGATATATATATATATATAAACTGGTTTAGAAACTGACTGAGACTGGCTTAAAGTATGACTTCAAATATTTCTGTAGATATATTTTATATCTTAATATTTAATCAATGAGAAATTTACAAATATAAATAACTAAGAACGGAATACAAACTTAATATAGAATAAAAATTTAAATTAAAAAAAAAATATATATATAGAGAGTAAATAAATAAATAAATAAATAAAAAATTAAATGTACAAAATATATAGATTATAAATAAATAAAAAATTAAATAAATAAATGAAGAAATAAATAAATAAATATTAAATATAAAAATTCCAATAAATTATAACATAAATCAATAAATAAATACCAAATAAATCGATAGATATATAAAGTTTTTAAAGAATAATCTTAATATAATAACTAAAGTGTAATAACAAATAATAACGATAATTTATAATCTAAATAAAGATCACTGATTTGTTAAAACAGTACAAATTTGATAATACTTTTTTTTATGTATCAGTAGTTGTAATATAATAACTATCAATAAAATAAATAAAATAATAATAATAAAGAATTATGATTAAGTATGTATAATAATACAAGAATAGTAAGATACTTCCAAAAAAATGCAATATTTATTATATTTCATCGACTGTTCCAACGCAAAACTTAAATTTCCAGAATTAAACTTTATGCACTTAAGAAAGTTTTACTCTCTAATTTTCCAAAACAATTAATTCATAAAATATCCGCGCTAAAACACTCTCTTTTTTTTTTCTCAAAAGATAATGCTTGCACGATGCAAAAAAAAAAAAATAAATAAATATGCTGAAATATTATAACAAGTGCACAGCCCGCGGCTCTGCCGCAAGTGGGCGTAACCCGCGCGCATTGCAATAAAAATTGTTTATTGAGATGTAAAGAGAGAAAGCGTGAAAAAGCGAAGAGAAGAAGCAGTGAAAACGGACTGAAGAAGAGAGTGGTAGAGTTTTCAATTGCCCGAAGAATTTGAAAACAAGTATTTGTGCAGTTGGCACTCAGAATTTAATTAAAAAATATACATACATACATACATATATAAGCACACATATATATGTATATATGTAGCTGCGTCTCGCTCTGGTCCTCTGCTATCTATCTATCTCTTTTCGCTGGCTGTGCTTTGCACTTGAACTGCCAAAGCAATGCAGGCGCAATAATTTGCAGGTTGTTGAAGCGCTTTAACAAAAGGCTTGCCAACTACAATGGGCCAAAAGCCGGAACTCGCTGTATAAATGCCAATAGGCAAGGCAACAACAACAACAACAATATCCAAAACATGGCAAATCTTTACCCCAAACTTGAAAAGCTTTAAACAAAAGTCAAAAGATTTTTGCCAGGCACACAGCTAACAGACAATGCCACCAGAGGGGTTACTGAAGCTGAACGATTGCCTAGCTAAAGGTGTTGCGCACACAAACAGAGACAGAAAGAGTGAGCGAGAGAGAGAGAGAGAGAGAGAATCCAACACACACAAGCAATTTATAAATAATAATTTTCTTGTTGTCTGCTTACAGGCGCCGGTGTCGTCTGCAGGCAACTGGCACGCGCCTTTGTCTAGTCTACAACAGCCAGTGCAGCAGAAGAGTTAATCATTGTTAAACCTAAGAGATACCCTAGATACCCTAAGAGATATTCCAAAGGCAGAACTTAAAAGTTGTGGAAAGTAAATAGTAAAGAGTGTGTGAGAGAGAGAGAGAGAGAGATAGATAGATAGAGAGAGAGAGTAAAGCCTAGTATTATAATCACATTAAATATTTTATTTTATTTATTTATTTTTTATTTTTGTTGCTTTTTGTTACTATTATTATTATTTAATAATAATATTTTTATTTATTATTATTTTTATTATTTTTTTTATTATTATTATTATTATTACTATCTTTTTTTTTATATATTTTTACTCATTCCTTTTTATCTTCATTTTGTAGGTTTTTTTTTATTTATTTTTTCAGCACATATTATAAAACAAAAATTTGAACTTCATTGCTTTATTATTATTTTTTATTATTTTTTTTTTTACAATATTCATCAATAATCAAATTTTCATATATATTTTAATAGTATTATTATATAATAGTATTATTATATAATATAATATATTGAATTTGAATCTTTACACTAATTTTCCCAATTTTCATATTCACCTTCAAGACGTTCGCAGAGTATTTGAAAAAAAGCGCAATCATGCCAAGATTGTGGTAGAGTAAATGGCTTGAGCAATGCCAACGGCAGTTGCTCTCGATGATGAAGTGCCGACAGGGCCGTAACTAGGCTGAAGTACACCTGGTCACACCTGTGCTGTTTTGGCATCCCAGCCAGCCGTTTGACTGTCCACTTTTCATTGTTTAATTGTTTTGCCTTTGCTTGTGAAATTTACGACAAGATTTTAGCCTTTTGTTTTGAGCGTTTGCTGGAAATTTTATAGGCCTTAGTGCCTTAGTCCCAAGCTCGGTACGACGTCGTCGTCGTCGTCATTGTCGTCAATCTTATGAGGCAGTTAATTTACTCGGGCATATTTATAAGCCAAAGTTGTCCGTATCTTGTGCCTTTGTTATTAATGTCTAGCATTTAGATAGACATCAACTGGTCTACAAAGCTGCTCAAAGCACACTTCAAAATCTCTCCTTGTTCAGGCTGACAATGACAATTGAAATGCTCTCAAGGCGAACCTCGAGGCGTATTGCATAAATTCCCACATCGTTCAGCAACATAATCATTAAGTTATGATATGCTATGATAAAACAAACATTGTTGCTAATTATAAAGTAGATCATGTATGAATGTTGCATTTGAGCATGTGTAATTTATTAATGCATTTATTTATATTAAAATATATATATGCGAACGTATTTAGCTAAATATACACTTTAGCATAATTATTTTGTCATATAATATTAACAGAATTAATATTCACTTGAGCAAGATTTGTTTGGCAATTTAATGCTAAGAGACAGATAGAAGAAGTAGAAATGCGCTTAGATTACGAGCAGATGAGAGAGTGAGAGAGAGAGAGGGGGAGAGAGAGAGAAAAGAGATGAAGGGAGTAAAGATTAAACTTCCAAACTGTTGGCAGCCAGTGAAGCCTTTTCGGCAGCTCTGACTCTAGTCATTTACGAAGATTTAGTTCGCATTAATTATTTATTTAAATGCTATGTCCGAGTCGTTATTGTAGACAAATCGGTTTGTTGAAGTCTGCTAATCAGTCTGATATATGTATAAATACTTTACATAGATAATAAGCAAATGAAATGCACTCTTTAATGACAGCATTTGAAGAGGTAATTGAGTAATTGATCAAGTATCACAAGCACAAGAGACAGCAAGAGTAAGCTCAATAAAGCTAAAAAATAAATAAATAAGAAAATAAAATGTATCGAGAAAAGCAAAGATAGATAGACAAAAAAACTAAAAAAAAAAAATAAAAAAATAAAATGTAACGAGAAAAGCAAAGATAGATAGACAAAAAAACTAAAATAAAAAAAATAAAAAAATATTTTAAAAATGTAGATAAAATGAGAGAAGCAAAGATAGATGTCTAGTTATAGAGCTTGATTGATGCAGTAAATCAAGTGATTGTAGAGATAGTTTATCAATCAATCAGTCAGTTTTATAATCAAGCATGGAGTATTAAAATATTTATAAAAAAACAAAAAAAAAAAAAAAAAACCGAAGGCCTCAGTAGCCAGTGCTTTAGCTTTTAGTTAGTTTTAATTTAACATTAATTCCAACTGATGTAAATAAATAAATAAATTTATAAAATATACGAAACAAGCAACAAACACTAACAAACATAAAAGAAAATCACTATAATCTGTCAGTCATTCAAAGTATATAAAAAATTTTTTTTTTTAAATAAATAAAAAAAAAATACTATACATTTATCAGCAATCATTAAATCAACTCAAACTCAGTCAGTTTAAATAATTCTCCACACGCACTTTAACACCTTCATAAACATCGAATTTCACATTTTCTAAACAAAACTTAAAACACTTCATTAGCTAATGCGAATTTGATTTGAATCACTTCAATTGATGATGCTTGAATGAATTTATATAAATTTCGCTGCTGCTTCAGTTCCATTTGGAGTTTCATTTCACAAACACAAGCTGCTTGTGCCTTTGCCACATTTAGTTTTTATCACATTTCAAACGCGCAACACACTCGATGCTTGTGCCCATCAAATACAATTATATCAGAGCTAAATATTTGCACTCAATAAATAAATTATATTTTTTTTTTTTTTAGCCAGCGGAAATGTAATATTTTATGATATTTGAAAAGTGCGCCGCATAATCCAATTAGGCGCATAAATTATTAATTACAATGCACTCGAACTAAAATTTAATTTGAATGCTATAAAAAAAAGTTTTTATAGATACTCTATTGATAAATGCAAAATTGAAAAAGTATTTTTAAATTTGCAAACATACTTAGTGTGAAAATGTACTAAAATAAAATTTTTTAATATTTATTTTTTACCATTTTTTATTTGTAATCAAAAGCAATTATTTTTGTAAAAAAAACATATATATATATATACTTTAAGTCTTATTTATTGCATTTCCATAACATTTCACTCAACTCCAACAGAGTTCATAATCCATGCAAAATTGATGCCAATCCCCAATACTCAATATCCAATTCATGTGCATTACAATTCAATTCGTAGCTGGTTTAATATTTTTCTGTTAATTTCAGAGTACGAATTGCCGCAAAAGTAAACAAAGAATGCAAATCAAATAGAAACACAAATGCAACGAAAAATAATAATAGATACAACAATTTATTTTATTGATGACAATTCCTACATGGCATTCGCTGTTTTTCTGCATACCAAATCAGAATCATCAGCAGCAACAGCAACAACATCATCATCATCATTATTTCGATGGACATCCACAGCGAATAGCGCCCAAACAATGGGACAACATATTGTCCAAGCACTTCAATTGCATTACAAATACAATTCAAGAGCAACAGAGAAAAAAACAAAGTATAAAAAGGGCTGAGCAATACAAATGAATATAGACTACTTGCTGCACTTGTCATAATTTTTTGTATAAACAAATAAAATGCAGAAAAAATAGAAATATTAAATAAAGCATAAGCTGTTTTACTTTTATTTATCAAATATCTTTAGCATTTAAGTTTGCTCATTCAAGTTTTTCTTTCAGTGTATTCCTGAAAAATTTGCAATTGCGATTCATCAAAAATAGATTAGATATTTCATTGTATAGAATGACAACCATTGCCATATCTTAATCTCTGCACACATACTATGAAGGACACGCTTTACAGCTGAGCTGAGCTCTATCCCTGGCTGCCTTGCCATGTCCATAGCCATGTCCATTGCCATGTCCATTGCCATGTCCATGACTCCTCCCTGTGCTTTATGCTCATTTCCGTTGCACGTATTTGTCATAACCAGCATTCGAGCAGTAATCAAAGAATGTTACGTTTTTTTTTTATGTATCTATTCTATTGTAGCTTTTCGTTTCTTTTTTCGAACTGCGCCAATCGATATGCAAATCAAATAGATCAACTGCAATAGCAAATATTAAAATAATATAGTGTAATAATGTGAGTCATCAGTTGGCTGCTTGGCTTGTGGACACTCATTCAAAGTGGCTATGAAATGGTTTAGCTGAAGAATTAGATTGAGATAATTTTGTGTGCTAGTAAATCTTTATTGACTTGTCAAGTTTGCATTTAATATGTGAAATGGCATTTGCTATGTAAATAAGTTATATAGATTATTGTTGTACTTAATTTTAAATTCTATTCAACAAAAATTATATTAAAATTGGTTATTTATTTAATTTAAATTTTATTTATTTTAATTTGTAATCCAAATACACTTGGTAAGATAAAGCAAATTAAAAAAAAAAATGTATAATATAAAACTTCTTTAAAAAAATATGAAAGAATCACGCAAAATATTAAAAAATAACAAATTAAATTGATTCAAAAATTGAAAAAAATTAAATAAAATAATATATAAAAAAAATTAGTTTGTAAAATAATAATAACAAAATAAATAAAATATGTGCATAAAAATAAAAGTTATATGAATAAATAAAAACCTAAATAAATAAACAACAATAAAATAAAAAATATTAACAATTAAAAAAATGGAATTAAAGAAAATTAAATATATACATGAGTAAACTGATAAATACATTAAAAAAAAATAAAAAATGAATAATAAATAAACGACAAATAAACGAAAAAAATCAAAAGTATTAATAATTAAAAAAAGGTAATTTAAAAAAATTAAATAAATTAAATAAATACATGACTAAATACATAAAAAAAAATTAATTAATTAATTAAAAAAAGGAAATTTAACAAAATTAAATATAAACATAAATAAAAGAATAATTATTTATTTTAATTATTTACATAACAAATCAAATAAATTAATAAAACAAGGAAATTAATAAAATAAATACCAAAATAAAAGAATTATTACATAAACATATTATCAGATATATGTGTATGTATATATAAATAAATTTTAAATATTTAGAATAATTCAATTGAAATATAAACAGACATATGTCTATATGTATCTGAGGGCAGGCCAACTTCTTCCAGCCGTAATTTATGTAAGTGTCGGCCGTATGGGGAATATATTTTTACTTGTATGCTCATTAGACAACATTTGGCAGCATCAACGACGCTCTTGCACTCACTTATGCACGTAATATCCTGTCGTTGGACACGTCTCAGCTGCAGTGCAAGTCGATTCGGAGTACTTGTAAATGCTCTGATGCTCTGGCCAAGTTTTCGGCCCAAAGTTGTGTGCACCACATTAGTAGCGATTCGAGTGTTGGAGGAGGACATGGCAGGCACGCAAAACACTTGACCAAAAACAAAAAGTGGTCACAGCCAGGACACGCACAGTTAAGCAAGTTTTTGGCCGAGATTTTCTACACCAAGAATGGTTTTTTTTTCGCTTTAAAGTGTGGCGCAATCCTAAGGATGAATTTAAGCGTAGCGAGTTTAAAGTTCCCTGGCTGAACCGAACGAGCCGGTCGCTTAAATTATGCGACATTCATAATGCAACAGAGTCGAGAAGTTGCATTTCTGTTCGTGTGCGCCTCTTTGACATATCCTTGCGTTCGAGTCTTCCAAATTCAGGCACAGGCATTAAATTTTATGCCCGCCCATATCCTTGAGCAGAGCACACATCCTGCTCCTGGCTGGCTGACTGGCTTGGCTGGGCTTGGCTTGGCTTGCTGCTCCCACAGCTTCCTTTTGGTTAAACTCGAGAAACTCAACTTAATGCCAAGGCTTTTGGGCCCATTATTTCAGCGAGTATGCTGTAGTCCCCTCTTTAATACTCACCCCTTTGCCCATTTGATTGTACATGAGCAGCCCAGCTGCAGTTTATCTCTTAAACAGCTCGCACTCTGAATACCCTGTGCACAAGTGAGCTTCAATGTAAATGCAAAAATTAATTGCACAAATACAATATTTATTTAAATTGAATAGGGATTTATTTTGTTTTTTATTTAATTTTAACATTTATGAATTATTGTAATTTATTATAAATTTTCATTGATTTATTTTCATGCTTTTTTATTTATAGAATAATTCCAGATCTTTAAATTTAGTTTCAATTTATTTATTTAATATATTTTTGTTCTATTTGTTAGGTATTTACAAGTCGACTCAGCCCGCGTTCATTTCCTTTTCCTTTTTTTTTTTAATTTAATAACTTTGTTGCTATAGTTTTTACATTCTTTTTTTTTTACTACCCTTGACTGCTAAAGTCAAAAAAATTTATTTAAAGTTCCAAGTTTGTTTTTGCTTGGCCTTTATTTTGGAATTTGTCTTTCTTTTTTTTCAGTTACATTTTGATTTTATTTTACGACACTTTTGTGCTTGGTTTTTGTGGCAAAGTAGAGCTCGTTTCTTTTTGGCTCAACAATTTGCCCAGCTCAGCTATTAGAGCTATATACCCAAGATTTGAATAGATAAAATTATCAAATTTGTAGCATCGTTAAGGAAGGGGGAAAAAAAAAAGAAAGAAACTTTCAACTACACTGAGAACAATGTAAAATGCAGCTGTGAGGTAAAAATATGTGTCTGGCGGTTTTTTTTTATTATTTTATAAATAGAGAGAGAGAGAGTGAGAGAGATGGCTTGCTTATAATATTAATATTTTTTGGCAATTTTCCAGTCTTTGCTTTACTCAACTAAAAATATTGAAACCAGTTTTATGATCACTTTCTAAGTTGGCTTTAACTCGCTGCAATTGCCAAGTGAATCCTGTGGCCCCGTTTTGCTGTTGTGTTGTGTTGTTAGCCTTGCAACTGCTGCAGTGCTCCACATTGCGATGCAGGGCCAATCAACGATGCGCTTCGATGCCATGCTGCTCAGCTCTTAGCAGTCCCAACGGTGGACGCACTTACGCAGCTGTGCAGATTGTAGATTGCGGATTGCATGTTGACAATGCGGGACCGTAACTCAAAGTTGGGGCCAGGCAGCTGGCTTAAAGTGCACCTGGTTACGCCCAATCGCCCACAGCAAAAGCTGACAGTTTTTCTTTACTTTTACGCGCGGCTGAAAGTCGTGAAACAAAAGCGGGCGACACACACAGAGACAGAGACAGAGACAGAGAGAGAGAGAGAGAGAGACAGAGAGTGAGAGAGAGAGGTAGCGCGTGGGGCACGTGTGGCACAGGCAGTGGGTCTACTGCTCCATCTGCATCTAAGAGTTTTGCATGCCACGGCTGGGCAATGTTTGCCGCACGTGCCACACGTAAAACTTAAAAATGCGGCACCAACAGCTGCCGCCAGCTGCTTCCGGCTGCTGCCAAACTGTAAACTGCAAACTGCAAACTGCCAACTGCAAGCTGCAACTGTTGCTATCGATACCAGTTGCCGTGCCACAAGCCCGCCGCTTGGCTGCCCCGTTCATGCCACATTTAATATGCCATTTTTATATGTGCTTGCATAGAGTATTATGACTTTCTTATGAGTCCTACATAAGCTTAGTTTCGTGATCGCTGAAATTGAACCAGATAAAAGCAGGCCCAACTAGCTTACCTCTTCTTCATTTTTTTTATTTTTCTAAGCTGCTTGAATGGGGCTATTGGCATTAAGTATTCCCTGCTGATGCTGGGCTCATATTATTTTGCTTGCTGGCTAACAGAAACGAAATTTTGGTTAAAAATTTGATGCTGGTCTAACAAGCATTAGAAAAAATAAATAAATATATTCTAATAATTTAAAGCATATAAAAGTTTTAAAAGAAATTTTATTTTATTTATTTCTATTTAATTTAATTTATTTAAAAATAATTTAAAGATATATTTTTAAAAATTTTAATAAATAATTAAAATAAATAAAATAAATATATTCTAATAATTTAATACATATGAATTTATTAAAAGAAATTTTAATTTATTTATATCTTTTTAATTTTATTTAAAAATAATTTACAGACAGATATTTTTTAAATTTTAAATAAAAAATAAAAATAAATAAAACAAATATATTCTAATAATTTGATTTTATTAATGTTTTTTTAATTTTATTTATTTAAAAATAATTTGCAGACATTTTTGTTTTTAATTTTAAATAAAATATAAAAATAAATTTAAAACATATGAGAATTATAAAACAAGTTTTATTTTATTTTTTTTACCTATTTTATTTATTTAAAAATATTGTACATTTAACATTTATTATTATTTTCATTTATTATTTATTTATTATTATTATTTTTTTAGCTTCCATTTTTTCAAATTACAATTTATTCTAGTATATTATTTATATTTTCTATAATTTATTTTTTATTCAACAAAATACTGCTCAGAAATTTAACACATTTTTATACACTTTTCTAATGTAAATTTCATGAATATAGAAATAATTATAATTTTTTCTTAAATATTTTTTAATTAAAAATTTATATTTAATTTATTTAAATATTTTATCAAATTAAATTTTTATTTTTATTTACAAAATATGTTTAATTATCTTAATAAATTATATAAATATATATTTAATTTTTCATATAGATTCTATATTTCCATATAGAAAATTTATAAAATATAGATAATAGTCTATAATTTACTATTATAAATAGTATATTAGAATACTCTTGCAATTTGGATAAATTCCCCTTCAAGCACAGAGTATTTGTCATTCGTTGTGCTGCAGTTCAGCTTTTAGTCGGTGTCTTATTTTCGCAACATACTTTTAGATACTTTTCTCTAGTGCGTTGGCACTTTGCATTTCTTTTGCATAGCTGTCGCTGTTGCTTGTCTCCCTCTTTGCCCATCTCCCTCTCTCTCTTTCTCTCTCTGTCACTCGCCCTCGCTCTGCTCTTTTGCTGGCATGCTGCGAGTCGCAGGTTGTGCCGTAATTTACCAACTATATCCGCTTTGTTACCTCGTCTGGTGCTGGGCTTGCTCGGCCGGATGCGGAAGCGTCCCATAAAAGAGTGGCATATTTGCCGCATCCTGTTGACAATAACTGGGCCATGGCGCCTGTTTCTGCCACACCAGCACACACACACGGACACACATGGCAATGATTTTTGATATTCGCGCCTTACTTTTAGAGTTGGCTTCATTCAAGTAGATTGTTTGATTCAATTTGTGAGCTCATCTCTAGTAGAGACTCGAATGGAATACATTGGAAATATAGATGTAATAGATAATGCAATTAAGTGGCAGCATAATAGTTAGCTAGATAGATATATAGAAGGAAAAAAGTATAAATAAATATTATAAAGAAAAATGAATTTTAAAAAAAAATAGTTTGATGGATATATAGGAAGAATAAATAAATATTATGAAAAAAAAAATGATTAAATAAAAAAGAAAATAAAATAGAAAGAATAGAAGTTTAAATTAATAGAGAAATATAAATATAGATAATATATAGAGAAAAAAAAAATTTCAAAGCCAAAAAAAACTTAAAAAAAAAATTATATAAAAAAAAAAAAACATTTATAAAAAGTGTTATATTATTTGAGTTTATAGAAAATCAGTCTTTCTTTTCTTAATTTTCTCTATGATATACCCATAAATATTATATTTTTGTATATTTTGTAATTTCCTCTCTTATTTATCTCTTAACACAATTCTAAATTCAGTACCCATTTACAAACACAACTTTAGTCCGAATGATTCAACTAAATCACATTCAAATGTTACGCTCGCCTAAATTTTAGACTGTACTCGAAACTTTTGTTTCGAACTGACTTTGTGGTCCACTGACCCGGCTAATAAATAACTTCAATTGCTGGACAAAACTAGACTAAACTTAATACAAGCGCTATAATTCGTACAACTTTATGGCCGAGCTATTTAATACGTTTTTATTTTGCGCTCCATAAATTGAAGCAGGAGACAAGAATTCGCTACAACGGCCAAGAAGACGAAGAAGATGAGGAGCAAGAGGCAGAGGGAGTAGAGAAGGAAGTAACCCCAATAATTGACACATAAATAATTTTAAATAACTTACTTTCGAGCCGGCAGCCAGAATCATATTGAGATATCCGTGGGACACGCCCACACAATCTTATTAAAAATGTCCCCGGATAATAGAGAGGATGCCGCAGCCGGAGCAGTCATAGTTGGCCACATGTTTGTGCAACTTTGAACAGGGCACCGCTGGGATAAATCATAAAAGGATATTTTTTTTGTGGCCAGCCAGCACTGGGGGGCGGTGGGCGTGGCTGTGCTGGACATTACTTGGCAGCAAAATATTTTTACAAGCTCTGTTTTAATGCGAACAATTGGTTGCGGCATTATAGCTCTCTCTCTCTCTCTCTCTCTCTCTCTCTCTCTCTCTCTCTATCTATCTCTTTCTCCCTTTCTCTCTCTCCCTCTCTTTCACTGCATCTTTATTGACATTTCTTTGGCACTTTGCGTAAAAACTACTTTGAGCGCCTTTTCAGTTTACGCTTTACCTTTGATGACGCATAAATGTAAATAGCATTGAACTTTCGTATTTTTGAGTGCTTCATAATGCCACAGGTGCCACAGCCAGATTTAGCTGAATCCACTTTAAATTTTGTGAACTAGACTGAAAAATATTCAACAACAATTGATTCAGTATAAAACCAAGCAAAATTCCAACTGTCGCCCATGCAAAACAACTTCTGCGGCCATCAGCGGCGTAAGCCTAGAAAAAAGATAACAAATTTCACTGACAATGGCATGAACAGATGAAGTGTGAAATAAATTCTGCAATAAAGGTATTTATTTTTATCGAAAACGTATGAAAGCTTTTAACACTAGTTTGGCAGGAAGTGTAATATTTTTTTTTAGATTTTTAGTGAAAAAATTGCTGCATAAAATGAAAACATAAAAGTTAGTTCAATTTCTGTCCTATATTTATTTTTTATTTTTCTATATTTATTTTACTTTTTTTTTTTAATAAGTTTTCATATTATTATTAATTTTTTTTTTTAATAAGTTTTCAACTATTATTACTTTATTTTTTTTTAATAAGTTTTCATATTATTATTAATTTAATTTTTTTTAAATAAGTTTTCAACTATTATTAATTTATAATTATTTTTTTAAATAAGTTTTCATATTATTATTATTTTTTTTTTTAAATAAGTTTTCAACTATTATTAATTTATAATTATTTTTTAAAAATAAGTTTTCATACTATTATTAATTTTATTTTATATTGAGCTTTACGATTTTTTAGTTAATTAAAAGGTTTTCTTTTATTATTATTTTTTTTTTTTTTTAATTTTAAATATATATATTATTATTTTTATTTTATTTATTTTTTTAATATCCTTTTCATTTATTAATAATTTTTTTTATATTATAATTTTTTTACTTAACTAAAACACTACATTTCGTAGCTAAAACATGCTTTTGTTTCAACTGTACCTTAGACTCGGGATTTTTGGTGCGTCTCTTGGGCTAAAATGTGTTGCATATGCAAAAGGCGCATCGCTGCGAATACGCACACACCAAAAAAAAAAAAGAGATAGAGAAAGAGAGAGAGAGAGAGCGAGTGAGAGACTGAAAGTGGGCGACTAGTAGAGAGAGACGGTTAGGCGCGACAACAGAAGCCTAAAAGATGTTGATGGAAACGCTGATACAAGCGACAACACAGGCGTCTCGAGTTTGATTGAAAATTTGCATTTACAAAAGCGCCAAACGACAAACTTATAAAGCTCGAAAGAGAGGCCGTTCTCCATCTCTCTCGCTCTCCCACTCTCTTCTCTATCTCTCTCTCTCTCTCTCTCCATAATGTCTTTCATTTTGTTGGCGGTAAGAAAAGTTGTCCGCCACTGACAGCTGTCAAATAGATGTTGCACGCGAACCGAAGACAATTTTGTAGCATTTTGAATTGTAAATTCTTCGCTTTCAACTAGCAGGCAGAAATATCTGAATGAAATGCTGCCTGCCTGGTTAGATGGATGGTTTGGCTAAATGGATGGTTGGTTGGCTGGTTGGTTGGCTGCTTGGATGTCTGTCAAGTGCGGCAAACTACTTGGCGTCGTCACATATGGCACTCGGGTGCCACCTGCGACAACACGAGCTCAAATCTCACACACACACACACAGAGAGAGACACATACATACAGTCAAAAAAGTGTTTTGTATCCATTCATTCCACTCAAAATGCAAAATCCACCAAAAATTGCCACCCTTTGCCGCAGCTGCAATGCAATTTACACTTGAATACAAAGTGGGCGACTTCATAAACCGCCCTCAACTGTAGGAAAAAACTAGCAGCAGCATAGAAAAAAAAAACTAATGCCAAAAGCATAAACGTAACTGCAGCAAGGGATTGCAGTTTCCTATGCTAAGCAAAAAAAAAAAAAAAGAAAAAAAAACAGCAAAGAAATCTGAAGGATTCGAGAGAGATAAAAGTTGCTGACTAAACGTTACCCTATGGAAAAATTAAAGATTATAGATTGTTTGTAATTTGTTGAATAAGTTTTCTTTTTCAAACTGTTAATTATTAAGAAATTAAACAATTTTTTGTATGAATTAATTTCTATTTAATTTTTTTTTTTTTAAGATATTAGATTGAGAGTATTTTTTTTATAAATTAATTTATAGATAAATTAAATGGCATCTGTGGCTTTTTACATTTTAGAGACGATAGATATATATATATATATAAAGCTACTAGAGAAGCTCCAGAGCATAGTAGAAAAAAAAAACATATTCCCAATAGGATATACTAATAGCTATTTATACTCAGCCTGTTATACCTTTCTTCCGAATTCTCTTTTATGAATTAAATCCAAAATTTATAATTAAGGGTTTCATTTAAGCATCTATAGCGTGCTCTGCTTTTCTATTATACAAATAAAATAAAAGATGAATATATTAAATGAAAAAAAAAAGTGCTTATGCTAAGCAAAGTAGATTCATTATATTTTATATGAACTAGAAATTACTACATATAAAAAAAAAATTAATAATATATAAAGCAAACAAATTAAAATATAATAATATAAAGAAAATATGCTACAAAAAGCAGATACTGTTTCTCAATGTCTGCAAATAAACGTCTTTTACTCACACTTTGGGAAAAAACTCAGAGAGCAATCAAAAATGTCTTCGGTTCTTCAACGAGTTTGTTTGCCTTCAGACGGAAACCTTCGCTCTCCCTGATTTCCGATTGTTTGACGAAGCAAACAGTCTCTTCTATATGTATTGGTATGCATGCGTGGACTGTCTTCACCTTGTGTTCACGTGTATGTGAATTTGAAGATCGTTTCATTGGACTCTTGGAGAGCTATGTGCTCGCTCACTGAATCTCATTTCACGAAATCAATCGCATCGCTCTCTAAACGATGTTCGTTCACACGAATGGTTCAACGCAAAGCGCTCAACCGACAACGAACAGAGCCGAAGACTCTTGCTCAGGAGAGAGTATGATCTAGTGAACAGAGCGTGAAAGGTCAAACGGTGACGAACAGTGACTCATAACATAAAAAGAGCAGCTAGATTTGGTTTAATAGGTTAAGAATTGATTGGTTTCACAAAGATTTATATAAATAAATAATAAATAAATATTTTTTTCTATTCAGAAAATAATTATAAATATACCAAAAATAAATTAAATACAAATCATATATTGCAATAAGATATATAAAATCAACAAATCTAAGAGAAATATCATACCTCAATACATAATCCACATTCGCTGCTAGACATTATATTACCCCTGCAATATCCAGGGCACATATCGAGGGTATGCCAAAAATTCTATGGAAAATATGCTAAAAACTCTGGCACTCGATTGCAATTGCGCATATTAATTGAAAATTTCTCACGCAAAATGAATCCAGAGCAATTGTTCAAATGCGAATTTGTCCCAAAAACTGCATGCATAAAAATTGCAATAGACGAAGGTGGAAGCGCTTCGATGGATGGCATGCGATTTGCAGCTTCAAAGCGTTATTACTCTGGCCCTGGCAAATGGAAATGCTAATCGAAAAAAATGCAATTGTTGATCGATTTATGCAGCGATGTAGTATTTCTGCTCTACCATCCAAATTGATGCAATTGCTGAAAGCAGAAAAAAAAACAACAAAACAAAACTAATCAAAGTTCTGTAAGGTCAAAACATATTTATTGTTCTGGGCAAATAATTTGCACAACAATTTGCGTTAAAACAATTTTGGCATTTATATTTATGTTTCAAATATACAATTACAGAACTTTAATTTAAAAAAAATAAAAATAAAAATGGTAAATAAATTTGAAATAGACAAAAGGCTGTTGCAAGGCTGAGTGAAGGCATAAGAATTATTTTAGATAAACTGAAAATTTATATTAAAATGTTGTTTAAATTGATTTTTGTTGGATATATCTTCTACTTGAGCATGTGCTAAGCTGTTATAAAAATATGAGAAAAATTTATTTGAAATATTAATAATAATTTAAAATTTCAATATTTGAATATCAGATTAATAATATTTTTAAATGAAAAATCAAATTTAATAAACTTGACTTTCGTTCTATAATTAAACATTTTAGCTGCTCTTCATGCATGCACAAAAAGGAATAACTTATTATAAGAGTAATATATTCAAATTTACCACAAAACTAAAAAAAGTTAACACAAATTGCTTTTAGCTGCACTTTGATTAAGCTTAATTCACTTGAACATCAAATGAACATTTTTTAAATGTACTAAAAATGAGTTTCATTTAGCAATTGTAGCCGTCTTTCAGTTAACTTTTAATGCCAGCCCTTGCCCAGTCGGCCAAAACTTTTAAATGCAGCGCAATCTAGCTAAATATATATAAAGATAGAGAGAGAGAGAGAGAGAGAGAGAGAGAGAGAGAGAGAGGGAGAGCGCGACGTTTTGTGCACCCTTTAATCATTTTAACAGCTGCCAATCATCATTAGCGCCCCGTCGCAAATGCGGGTGGTGCGAATGCCAATTCGTTTGGTGGTGCTGTGGATCATGGTTGCAGCGCGGTTTGACTGCTGCCTGCCACACGTTTTCGATAGGTAGTGCACAGAGTTGAAGGAGGGAGCGTGGAGCGTGGAGCGCATTGGCAAAATTTCAAAGCCATTACAAGCTAAAACTATAAAACCGCCAATTAGCAACGCGTTGGCAATAAACTAAACAACGTTCGTTGTGTTGTGTGCCGTGCTGTTTCGGCCCAATGCTGAAACTGTCCTTCAGCAGCAGGAGGCTGAAACATCGGAATGGTATTTAACTTGCAGTACCCTGTGAACAGAGAAAGGATATTATGAATGTATCAGGCATCAGCGGCAGCAAGTTCATGTATCATGAATACAGGGTAGCATTTAGCTAGATTTATTTAATAAGAATTATACTTCTTTTGCTACTCTTGAGAAATTAGTTTTCCAGCAGATCACACACTATATTTTACGAATATCTTCTTAACTTACAGGGTATTACAGAAAAACTCTTTCATTATGACACATGCAGCCCTTCAGCTCTCATTTACAGGGTATCTTAGAACTAAGTACATGCAATCAGCGCCCACCAATAACATTCTTTTTTTTTTTTTTTTGGCTCTGAACTCTTTAGACTTTGGTCTTCTATCTCTGGCAGCCACTGTTTAACGTTGACTCTCTGCGCTGCAGACACGTGAGTGTGTGCGTGTGTGTTAACCGCGCGTTTTTAAGCCAATTTACCCCGACTAATCAGTATAAACCACTTCAAAGCAGTAGCTACATCGACACAGCAGAAGTAGCAACATTTTCTTCTTTGTAATGTGCGCAAATTCCAATGTGTCTGGAGCATTAAAAGGCAACACCATCAGTGCTCAATCCGAAGGCAAACTTCAATGTGTAGAAGCTATTCTAGCTTTTACTCCTTTGCCATCAAATAAATTGAGTTTACCAAATATTTTGGGGAGCACTGAATATGTCAGTGCATATGTAACAGCGAGTGTAAGGGAAAGTGAACAGAAGATAAGTGAAGACAAGTGAGGAGAAGAGAAGAGAGGAGAAGAGCAGTACGCTCAAGAGCACAGCATTCTCTCAGGCGTACTTCACTGCTTTTCGCTTGTCTTATATTATCTTCCCTTCTCTTTTTTCCTTTTTTTTTTATTGCTTTTCTTCTTTTCTTACCTTATTTTATTTTTTAATTTTCTTTGCCTTTCTTTTCATTTGCATTTCTTGTTATATTCTCCTATTTACGGCTTACAGCGATGTGCTCGGGGGTATCGGCTTGGTGTGAGTGTAGTATTCGGACCTTTCCTTCTCTTCGTTTCCAGTGGCCTTGCCGGGGTCGGGGTCTGGTCGTTGCTGTCTGGCTGGGCGGGGCTTTTCTGGCGATGTGTCTGGGCGGGCGGGGGGTTGGCGGGGGCGGGGCGGGCGGGGCGGGGGGTGTTCTTCCTTTTCGGTTTGCTTTGTTTTCGACTGTTGTTTTTCTTGGTTTGTAGGTGGGGTATTGCTTCTTTGCTTGTGGCGGGGCCGTTTCGGGGCGGGGCGTTGTGGCGGGTCTTCTTTTGGTTGTGTTTTTTGTGGGCGGTTGCTTGTCCGTCTTGGCGTTTGCGTTCTTGTGCGTGCGGTGGTGTGTACATCTGTTTGCATTTAATTTCTTTTTCTTGCGTGGCAGGGGCCGTTGGGGGTTTGTGGATGTACTGGTACGACGTGTGTGTTCATGCAGGGTTTACATGTGTAACGTGATGTGGCACGATTTGGCGGACTGCCATGGCGCTCCTTTCCTTCGCGCGGTCTGTTTCTTGATTTATATTGATATTACCTCATTGTCTACTCGCTCTTCCGCGCGCGGACGAGCGACAGACAGGCTAAGGGGGGCCGGAAGGAAGGGGAGCAGCAGGCTCCACGAGCAGAAGGGGGAGGAGTTGTCGAGGAGTCGGTGTGCACATGCTCAAACATTCTCCTCATAAATTTGGGGCAATTGAAGTTTAGGGGGCAGCATCCAGCGCGAGCTGGCTCCAAGAGTGTTAAGTATCCGTTGGCAAACGTGTTTTAAAAATAAAAAAAAATGTGTAATTTAATGAATTTAATCTGTTGAGAGAGAGCTTTAAAATGCAGCGCGCTCATCCCCTCCTCACGTCTCTCTCTCTCTCTCCATCAGCGTGTGCTTGCTCTCAGCATCGTCTCCGTCTTTTCTTGGCGTGCTCGGTCGGGCGTGCTCTCCTGTCCGCGGTCTCTGTGCTCTCTCATTTTTTGCACATGGCGCTCGGCTCGGCTCTCGTGTGTGAGGTGGAGGATACTTATAACGGGCGGCGACCGGTTGAATTTAAGAGCAAGCAGGAAACATCAAACGAAACTTGGCCTTTTTTTTTTTCGAGAACTTAAAAAACTTTAAAAAATACAAAAACACCCCTTCACCCCCCCCTCCACCCCCCCCCCCAACCCCCCGCCCTCCCCCGTCCGCTCAAGCTGCCGCAAGTTGGGTCAGAAAGTTTTTATGTCGGGTGTCGTGGTGCGGTGTCGGTTCGGGGGGGGGGGGTGTCGGCCACTGGCAATAATAAGCAAAATAGAAACAAGGCGCCAAAAATTTGGCATTGACAAGACCGCTGGTAGCAAGTTGAAGTCCCAAAGGTTTTCGGGGAAAGCCGCAAAGCAGTCGAATGCACACACAGCAAACAGCAGGCAGTAAAGGAGGAGGCAAGCAAGCAAGAGCAAAAGAAAACCAAAAACGAAACAACTCTCTCGAACTTCCCTCACTTCCTCAAACTCTCCACAACCAACTCTGCAAGCAAACTTGACGCAATAGAATACAGGTGTCAATTTGGTGTAACAAACAGAACTAACGTCGTTTGCAGTGGGACGCTAGAATCGTCTGGCACAAGAAGGATGACAAAACGCAGCTCCACTCACGAGAGGTCCCGCACTCAATTTGTGGGGCAAAAAAAGCCATACAGCCGATAAATACGAATACAAATAAAAAAAAAAATAAATACAATAAAAGTGATCAGAGAAAAGGAAAAGTTTTAACATTAATAACAACTTGGTAACCTATAAAACTTAACAACCTTTTTGGTTGCATGAGATCCTGTTGAAGTTTTCTATTCTAATAAGATCTGTTTCTTGTTGTAGGGTAGGGTATATAGTCTGGCCGGGGGGCGCACAGGTTCGATTGTTTAAAAACGGGGCTGTCCTGAGCCATTGATTCTGTGTTGTTCGCTTGTGCTGCCTGGGCGCCAGTGTTTATTTTCTTTTTTTTTTCCTCACGGCTGTGCCTTGGGGTTTGTTTATTAGTTGTCGACGACTGGTCCAAAAGGCAAAGTAGAGAATGAGTCCGAGGCAGCAAGTGAGTCAGCGACCCTCACCCACCACAGCGTCAGCCACAAACACCAAAGCTCAGCTCAAAGTTTGTTCGGCTCCTGGCTCATCAGCTCAGTTCCCCCGAAGTCGAAAACACTTTCTTATTAGAAAGCCAATACAAACTGTTTGACTCGTTTGACTGTTTTGACAACGCACTCAATAACTATCAATCACTTGACTAACCAATGGACTCTTTCACTACTCATTTGGGTACCTGCGGGTCCTTAGTGTAGTGGGGGGTGGTGTTTGAGTGTGTGCGTGATGGAGAAGCCTTTTGTGGGCACATTAAAGTTGACAATTTATGAGCTGACCAGGATCGAGCGCAATTTGTATATCTAACTGTAAAAATGGTTGGCCTGGGCTGCTGCTCTGGCTGCACCTTAAAGGGTGTGCTTAGAGTTTCTATGTGAAGGTAAAGTGAAAGCGAGCCATCATAAAGCATATTAAAAATCAATAAGTTTGGGTTAGAAAAAACTCAACTGCAGCAGTCTGACTTTGTTTAATAAAACATAAACCTTAAAAATAAGTCCAGTTGTCATCACATTGATTTAGTTGTTGTCAAGAAATATTTAACAATATTAATAATCAAAAAGTGTGAAAAGAGCGGGTCTAATTGGGGGCGGGGGGGGGTTAAGAGAGTAGTATTTTGATTTATGGCTAAGTGGGGCATCAAACGCTTCTCCTCTCCCTTTTCCAACACAAACGCTCCTGTTTCTTCCACGCACCCTCTTCTCTCACTCAGATTCAGTTGGCACTTCTCAGATGGGCACGACTCTCGTCTGAATTGGCACTGCCACGATAGTGATACGCTAACATCACTGGCAGCTGCTGGGAACATATTACCAGGTTGTTTTTTTTTTTTTTTTTTTTTTTTTTTTTTTGTGGTTGCCCCCCTTAAGAGCGAGGAGATGGCATGTAAGGCCTCTTGTCAACATTACAAGAGTGTGTTGGGTTTTGTGCAAGTTAGAGAAGGAGAGGCAAAGCTAAGAAGAGGGCTAGACGAAGCTCGAAGCGATGCAAAGAGCCTATAGAGCTATAGTTACGAAGAAGGTTCCAGCAAATACAGGCAACTCTGGCGATAGGTAGGAGCTTAGGTTTAAGAATGTTCATAAGATATGAAAGTGGCCAACAACGCTAGGAAACTCCACAATATATTGCTATAAACAACTAAACGGCGTGTAATCACAAAAATAATCATAAAAAATCAAATTTTAATTATAAACAAAATCAACATATATAAGGAACTAAACTTGTACTAAACTTCGTTTTCGCCTCCTGGCACACATACACTAGATTGATATTGAATTTATAAAAGTACTTAACTGAGCGAAGGCCACACTTTGATATGTATGGAGTGTCCATTATCACTAATTAACTTTCCACTGATTGATTGATTGGATGGTGATGGGACAACGCACTTTCAATATTTTGTAATTAAGTGACAAATTGCCTTGACTGATTGATGAGTCCTACCCTAACTGTAAGGTTCCTTGATTGACTGACTCCCTGACAGCTTTTTTAATCTCAGAGAAACTATTTCATAAAGAACTTTTTTTATATAAATCAAAATTGAGAGTTTGACAAACAGTTTGCTTAACTCACAAGCAGAATGAATTGATTGAGCTTCTGCCTAACATTCTAGCTTATGCTCAAAAGACTGACTGACTTACAGACTGACTGACTGACTAACTGACTGACTGACTGATTGACTGACTGACTGACAGACTGACTGACAGACAGACAGACAGATTGACAGACAGACAGACTGACTGACAGACTGACTGACAGACTGACAGACTAACAGACTGACAGACTGACTAACTAACAAACTAACTGGCAAATACTCTGATTGATGCACAGAATTGCCAACTGATTAACTCACTTAAGCTCTACATGCACTCGCAACTAGCCGACTGATTGACTAACTTCATTTTGGTGTATAAATGTGCATTCTTATATTACATTATATCATCAATGCTCTGCAGCATAATGCAGAATTCATGTTCATATACGAAATTTGCGCGCTCTCATGCAGCCAAGCAAATGCAAATCATTAAAGTTATTCGCCCAACATAATTATGGTATTGGTATAATGATGTATATATATATATATATATATATATATATATGTATGTGGATGCCAATGGCACACAAAAGGAGAATTGCCACAGTGCACAAAATGTTGTTAAAAATGGCAATTATGTGCATGCAGCTGCAAATATATATGTATATGTATAATTGGAATATATCTACTATTAAATAATTTAAATATATTAAATTAAAAAAAAAAAACATATATATATGTGTGTGTATATATGTCGAGTTTGCTCGAAAACAGAGCGATCTGCCACACATTATGCGGTAAATTTATTCTAAATATCATATTTTTAAAAGAAATTTGATTTAATTTTTAAAACAAAGTAAAATATACAAACGTGCAGTGTGATTTCCTTTTTGTATTTCTTACTTGTTCTTCGGGCCGCATGGGAAAGCCTTTTTTTTTTTTTTCTTTTGCATTAATTATTTATATTGTTTTCTTGTTTTTTATTATATTTCTATTCTATATTTCTATGTTCTTTCTCTTTCTTTCTTCGATTTTAAATCGGGGGGCGTGTGATTTATAAACAATTTTTGGCGGTAAATAACTCACGGTTCTAAATTGCTGCATATTCTATTCTTATTTCTCTTTTTTTTAATTCTCCTCGTTGTTTTTTTATTTTTTTTATGCACTCTGTACTCGTTAAAAGCGTTTGAGATGGGGTATATTGTTTTTAAGACAGTTTTGATAGCTAAGAATTTTCTAATATAAATTAATAACATTTAATGTTTGACTAAATTATTATATTATATAAATATTACATATATATATATTTAAATTTTTGTAAACTATTTTTATTGTTATTTTTTTTTATATGACGTAACAACATTTTTAAATTTATAAAAAATTCTTAAACATTTATTTTTAATAATAAAAAAATTTTAAATGTCCATATTTTAATTATAACTAAATAATTAATTTATTGAATATTACAAAAAAAAAATGCAGATATAATAAAAAAAAAAAAAAAAAAAAAAAAAAAAGAAGAAAACTGTTAAACAAATTTTATTATTTTTTAATTTTAAATGAAATGTGCATGAAAACACTTGTTTAATTATTTTTAAAATTAATATTACACATTTTTGTAATAATAAATAAATAATAATAATATAATAGATAATGCTATTGTCTTTTTTATTTTATTACTGTATTTAATATCAATTAGTAAAAAAAATATATATATATCTATATTATAAATTATAAATATTCTAATAAAATATATTACATTATCATAAAAATATTTTGTGTAATTAAAGAAATAGAATTAAGAATTATATTTGCACACTTATTTTTTATTTTTAAGTTTTTGTAAAATTACTATAATATATATTAAAAGATTAAAGCAAAACTAAATTTACAATGTATCTGCTAGTCAGTCACACCCAAGCAAATCCCACTTATGTGTGTTTTTTTTTTTAAGTGCTGGCCACGTGTCAGCTGCAAATATCTTTACAAGTCATTTTTATAATCGTTACATTTAAAGTGCATTGCTCCCAACTTATTGTTGTTATTTTATTTTTTTTTTTATTTTTAATTTTTGTTTTTGTTATTGTATTGAGGCATCCTTATTGTTGTTGTTATTGCCCGGCACGCTTTCCTATAATTAATGCATAAATTATGCACACAAAGCGATTGCAGAATCGCAACAACAACAAAAAAGGCAAAGGCAAAGGGTAAAGGACAAAGGACAAAGGACTTGACTGTTTGTGTCTCTGTGTGTGTGTGTGTGTGTTTTCTTACAGCTTGTAAATACGCGTAAAACTCGTAAAACTTTGCATTCGCATTTAACCGTAGGCGCTTTTAATACGATAATGACAATATTTTACAAAAAAAAAAAAAAAAAAAGGACGAGCACAAAGGACACAAATAAGGCGACACTACAGAGCACAACAGCACTCGAAGCTATGGTAATTTTTTGTTGTATTATTGCAGCTGTCTTTAAAGCTGTGGTCAGCTGAAAAGACATGTTACGTATACGCAAGGAAGTGTTAAGCATACGCTGAATATGCTTGACATACACAGAGGAAATTGCCTTTGGAAATTGAGGAAATTATGTGGTATACTGGCATATTAAATATACAAAAATTTCGATTTTTGACTAACAAATAAATGAAGAAATTTAATGAAAAAATTATGATTTTTAAGGAATTTGGTTTTGAAGATTGTGTTATTATTATTAATATTATTTTCTTCTTTTTTTCCTATTTCAATTTATATATATATTTTTTTTAGTTTCATTTATAATTATTTATATTGCATTGTTGTCTTTTTATTATTAACAATTATTATTAATATTATTATTAATATTGTATTCATTATATTATTTTTGATTATTATTGTTATATTTATTTTATTTTATTTATTATTTATTTATTATTTTCAACAAAAAACAATTTTTTTATTTTCTTGTTATATATTGTTTTATCTATTTTTATATTTTTTAGATAATTTATTTTATATAATTTTATACATTGTTGAATTTTATAAATATTTTTTATTTTATGTTTTTTTTTTAATTTTTTTTTTTTTATAATTTTGTATAATTAAATTTGTATATAATCATTTTATTTTTAATTAGATATGGCAAAATTAATTAGTTTATTTTATTTGATTAATTTTTAGTTTTTTATATAATTTTATACTTTGTTAAATTTTATATATTTAAAAAAATTTTTTTAATGTTTATTAAAAATTAATTTTAATTTTTTATTCATTTTGTATAATTTAATTTTAATTTAATTTATTTATTTTTAATTTTACAGGACAACACTAATTTGTTTATTTTATTTTACTAATTTTAAGTTTATTAATTCATTTTAAAATAACTTTTAATTCATATATTATTATTATTGCTTCTATATGAAATACTTTAGTTGTAATATGAAACCTGTTTAAATAGCATATTTTTCTATACTTCTACTTATATTATTTCCGGAGTTCCAGAGTCCTTTTCATTGGAAACATTCACTGCCTATATTCAATCATACTAAATTCGTAATGATTCTTGCAAGCTTTATGCATTTGCCAAGAAAAAACAATTCTACTCAAATATTACCTTTTAAAATCCAATCAGAATTGTGTAAGCTTTTACTTAAATTGAATTCAATTGCTCTACCTTGGCTCAAGCGTTGATATTAGCCACTAGACTGTCTAATATTTATATAAGATATATATATTTATATATCGATAACCATAAATCTCAATAGAAATCATTAACATTTAAGCTGAAGCGTAGGTTTTTAAACATTTATAAAACTGTAAACTATTGCAGCATCATAAAAACTAATCTCAACAGCAAACCAGCCACAGATAAACTACAGAAAGAGTAAAAAAAAAAATAAAATAAAAACATTGCACATTTGCTATTTCTCAGAGGGAAAAGTCCCATTGCTTGGCTGTGGGTGAAGGTTTGGGCAATGGAAAACCATTTAGCCAATTTAAATGTTGTTCGAACAAGCCAAAGAAAGCAACACGAGCAGCGCTGCGTAATAGACAAACCAAAAAATCAACAACATGAAGAGGAAGAAGAAAGTAGTATAGTAAAGAGGAATAAAGATGCAGTGAGGCTGGGGCAGCAACAACTAGATAAACTTGCGTCACATGCTGCAGAAGAAAGCAGCAAATTGCATGCAGCGGCACGGCAAAGACGACAGGACTGAAGCTGCCCTTGCGTGTGCTGCTGCTAAGGATGCCAACACACACACACACACACACACCACACACACACACACACAAACACACACACACATGCGAGTGCTCATCGTTTTGAGTCCATCAGTAACTACTGCCAGCCGCCCGCCCCAAACTTTAGCTATGCAGTCTACACTGCACTTAATTAGATTGCGCTTCGGGCACATGTTTACTCTAGCAGCAGTTGTACAAAAAAAAAAGAAAAGAAAGGAGAGAGAGAAGAGAAAAGTGGAAAAACAACGAAAAGAAAAGCAATACTTGCAACTGGGGTGAAAAATCGTCGACACAAATGAGAGAACAAGAACGAAATGCAAGAAACTCCAACAGGAATAGCACAAAAACTAAGGAGCAGGAGAAGCAGAAACAGACAAGAAAAGAAAATCTAAACGAAAAACCACTAATAAAACACATTTGGCCAGTGAAAGTGAAGACACAACGAGAATCGTGCCACATTTAAAAGTAGTTCGAGCATTCCCCAGATATCCCAACAACAGGAGAGCAAAAGAAAAGAAAAAAACAAAAGCTCTCTAATAACATCATAATAACAGAACTGAAATTATTTCCCCAAAGTCGGCGACCCACTCAAGGGGCAGCGAAAATGTTTTTTTCTCTTTTGCTATTCGCATTTTTTCTTTGAATTTGAGTTTCTAATTTGATTTGGTAGCAATATAAAGACGTTTTTATACGCTTACTAAAATAGAAAATGGATAATGTATTACTTGGAAGAAATATATATTTCAGTGGATATAAAACAAATCGATCTCAAAATTAATTACAAATATTATATAAATATAATTAGTATACATTTAATTAGGACTTGGATTTTATAATAAAAGTATTTACATTTTTTGTATTTTTTATTTTTTTTTTTTTTTTTTTATTTTAAATTGTAAAATTATTTAAATATTATTATTACAATATAATATTAATATAAAACAAAAATAATATATAATATTTAATTAAATCTTTTTATTTTATTTTTTTTTTTTTTTATTACAATTTTCTGATTGCTATATTAGAAACTTGAATTCTATTAAAATAAAGTTCACGTATTATATATCTAAAGCTATAAAGATTTGCATATGATATTATTTTAAAATAGATATTTTTATATTTAAATAATTGACGTTTATTTTATTGCTTTTGCTTTTTTTTTTACTTTTTTGGTTTAATTCATATATATAAATAATTGTATATCATTTTTCATTATATTATAATATTTTTGATTTCTTTTTTTAAATAACAAAAATAACTTCTGTTATTATTATATATTATATATTGTTATTATTATATATAATTTTCCTAATATTGTGTATTTTAAATTAATGTGTTTTTATACCCTGAACCCATTGAAAATGGGAATTCAGGGTATAATGGTTTTATGAAAATGTATGTAACAGGCAGAAGGAGAAGTCGCAGACCCCATAAAGTATATATATTCTTGATCAGCATAAAAAAATAAGTTGATTGAGCCCTGTCCGTCTGTCCGTCCGTCCGTCCGTCCGTCCGTCCGTCCGTCTGTCCGTCCGTCCGTCCGTCCGTCCGTCCGTCCGTCCGTCCGTCCGTCCGTCCGTCCGTATGAACGTCGAGATTTCGGAAACTACAAAAGCTAGAGAGCTGAAATTTCACATGAACATGCGTATGTTAGCTACGCAGTACGAGTTTATTTTGTTTTTTCGATAACTCATCCCATTTCCAAATTATCGATAAAAAATCGAGAATTCGTTTCCATTTTTTAGGTTTTTTGGGCATAACTTCTACACTGTTTCAGCTAGAGACTTCAAATTTGTTTATTTAGATAGATATTATGGATACGCAGATTACGTAATTTACAGATTTTAGATGCCACGCCCCCTTCGCCCCCAATTTAAAAAAAACGCATTTCAAATACTAGAGACTTGCATTTCGGCACATAGATAGATTTAGATACTCCTAATCTACTCTGAAAATTTCATCAAGATCGTCCATCTAGAAATGGAGTTATAAGCGTCCAAAGTTCAGCCCAACCCACCCCCAAGCCACGCATCTAAGTGCGTAAAGAAGAAGAGTATCACTTTTTTGCAGGGTTCAGGGGATCTCGTAGTCGAGCCGTCTCGACTAGAGCCTTCTTACTTGTTTTATTTATTTTTTTTATTTTACATTTTATTTTTTATTATATTATTTTTTTTTGTTTTATTTACTTATTTATTTTATTTTATTTTATTTTTATTTATTTATTTATTTATTTTTTTTTTTTTTTTTTTTTTCATTTTTATTGTTACTCGAATATTGTGTGATTTTTTTTTTATTATATTATTTCTTTCCATTTTTATTTTTTAATCGAATATTATATTTTTTTTTTACATTTATATTTAGTTTATAAATATTTTTCATATATCATTTAAAATGTTGTGTTTTTTTCATATAAAAAATATGTAAACTCAATTTATTGTTATTAAATTGTATTTATATTTTACAAAATTTATTTTTTATATATTTTTTTGATATATTATAAAAAAAAGATATATTTAAACCCCACTTATTGTTGTTGCTCGTATTTTGCTTTAGCGTAAAAGTTAATTCTCTAATTGATTTGAAATGTCATCAGCTTAATGTTGAATTGAAGCTACCCCTTTGCCAATTTACTTGGAACTCAAAATCTCGTTTGCTTGTTGTGTGGGATTTCTCACATGTATATATAGAATACACACATAGATGGTATACGTAAACTTACATGTATATAAATTTGTGTAGGAGGAGCTGCGGCAGCAGTGATAGCACATGTTGCCGCAGTTTTCCCTTTACAACGACTTCCCGCGGGAAACTTGCCTTGATTATGACAGTTGGTTTACATGTGACAACAACAACTACGACAACAACAACAACAACAACAACTAGTTGACTAACAACTAACCCATTGTAAGGTTTATTTTTTGCTTGCTTGGTCAATGTCATAATTTGCCACATGTCTCTTTGGCTTCTGACAAGGACATTTCTTGGGGATTTGCCGTTGAAGGAATCTGAGCACTGCCTCGTTTGGCTTAAGCCAACAATTTGGTTAGCCATTTAAATGTGAATATGCCCAAACTCGATGCCAAGCTCCACTACGCCCTTCTTGGCATGTTCTCACGTAATTACTTCGCCTTTGCCCAAAATGCGGGTGGGCCGGGATCGAGGTTTTGGCTGCTATCTCTATGTGTATATAGCGCTAACTGGCCTCGATTGCTGAGTGATAAGTGCTGCTGCCTCTGCAGTTGCATTTGTCAGTTTTTTGTTGGGCAGAGGAACTGAGTGAGACATGGCCAACACATGCCAGCATTAACTAACTCGCGTCCAAGGTTCGTTGGCGTTGGCGTTGGCGGTTGCTGCCAGTTCGTATGCCCTGTATGATTGAGAAAAAGAGGTTGTTTGTGACTTGATGTTGCTTTTAATTGAATTCATTAAAGATATTTTATACATACCCAATTTATATAAAAATAAGTTTTCATCTGGAATTCTGAACTTGATGTTATATTTGTTATTTTATTTGAAATTTTTGATGTTTTTCTTTTCCATTTTATTGTTACATTCTGCTAGAGGTAAAGTATACAAACTATAGAAGAAATTCAAATTTACATAAAACAAAATTGAATTTATGATTACAAAATTTACATTTTTTTTTTATAAAGTTTTATTCGTTTTGTCTTTTAAATACAGGGTATTTGAAAGCCTAATAATCTACCACTTGTCACTCAACATTTTTTTGTGTATTTTCCAAATGTTGCTCTAAATTGTTAATTAAATTTTTCTGTTCTCATTTTCTAACGGACGTGTGGGAAAACGTGGCCAAAAACTACAAAAAAGGCGAAGAAAACAGGAGAAAAACAAACAATGCCCCAGCCAAGGGGTTAAAGTTAAGCAAAGCTTTTTGTTATATTATTCCAATTCTGTTGTAGGTAAGCTGAGCTGAGTAATTAACAGCAAATGTAAGTTGTATACGTCAGACAGAGAGTGGCAAAAAAAAAAAAAGAGAGAGAGAGAGAGAGAGCGCGCGGCTTTAGAGATAAGCAACATATGGTATAGATACTTGATAGCTCATTGTGGAAAATTCGTGTCAGGCCTTGTAAGAAAGCAAGCGAGTAGCCAGAAACCAGATCCCAGAGCCCAGAGCCTTATATTATTATCAGCAGACACGGCCAATGGCCAGCAGCAGCAGCAGCAACAACCGCAGTAACAACAACAAACAGCAACTTAAAGCAATTACAACAATCAACGTTCGCCCCGCACGATAAGCGATAGCTGCAACAACAATACAAGCATGTGTGTGCGTGTGTGTGTGTGTGTGTGTGGCTTACCCAAGTGCTGGCCCACAATGAACCGCGATTACAAACACAAAACCGAGGGCCCAGCTAACAACAACAACAACAATGGGCAATAAACGGTTCTGAGAGCGAGGCAGAAACGTTTTTGATTGGTGACTGCCGCTGGGGTAAGCTAATGAATACAAGTATCTCATAGACACACACACACACACACACACACACACTCGAAAGCACTTGTGTGTGTGTGTGTGTTTATATGCATATGTAATGCTACTTAAGTGCCGGCTGCCAACAGACTCAGTTGGACTCATTTTGTTTATTAATTTAAAAACGCAACAGCCAGCAAAAACCATTGGCAACATATGCGAGCAACAACAACAACAACAAAGCAAGAAGAAGAATATGAAGAATAAACAGCAACAAATATTACAACAAAAACAACAACAATTCGTGACAACATTCGAGCGAATTAGTTCTGTTCTAGGCTAAGCTCGCGGTTTGTGTCTTGGCTAAGTTACTTTTAGGCGTCTTTACTTTGCATTTGACTTCACTAATCAATCATTTACAATGTGTATATTTGTTGTTGTTGTTAATGGAAAACTATCTAAATTTTAAACAAGGATCATATTATAAAATTATCTATTAACATATACATATATTTATAATAATTTTTTGTAATGCAAATTTATTTCCATAACAAAAATGTACAATAGATTTAAAGGTAATATTCATGAATGAAAACCGTTTAAAATAAAAAAAAAAGATTATATTAAAATTAAATTTAAAAATACTTGACAGTTTCTAGCAATTATATGTATGTATGTATGTACATATGTACATTATATTAAATGAGCTTACTGCACTTAATAAGCTAAGATCCTATTTAAAAATTCAAATGATTATATTCTTATTATCAAAGTAATTTAAAATTTACAGAATTAAATTTATAAATAACTATTATTATTATTATTACATACATTTATTTACATTCATTTTATGTACATATTTTAAATAAAATATACAGACTAAGATTTCATTGGAAGAAGTCTGATCTGATTCAAATGAAAACAAATATGGGCAGTTGTCAAGCCCAAAAGCCAAAATTCCAATCAGTACGACATGAACACAAATACATACATACATATGTACACACATACATATACCATATGTATATACACACACACATACGCACATTTACATCTGCTTTATGTACATCTCAGTTTTCGTCATGTCCCTCAATCGTATTCTTCGAATACGCCGTTACGAATCGTCAGGCACATGGCCAATTTCGAAACTGCGACGTTTGTTCGTTCGCTTTTTGGGTTCTTAACGATATGCGACAATTTCTGACCCCAAGAGACCAAAATGCGAGTACAGCGCACACGGAGCACAAGCAAGAAGAGGCAAGAAGAAGGCACGAGAGCGCATGTGAAAGCCGAAGGCAACGCTCGAAATCGAAATCGAAACTGAAAACCAAGCGAGCAGCGGGCTAGCTGAAGCTAGCTAGCTAGCGGTCGAATGAGAGTGAGAGGTGCGGAGGGAGAGAGCGGAAGGTAGACAAAGACAGGGAGAGCGAGAGGCGTCGCACACACAGCTGCACGCATTACGCCACAAATTTATTTGGATTGGGGTTGGGTCAAAATTTAAATATTTCAGCGCCAACAACAAAAACAACGTCAACTGATTTTTCGCGTTTCGGGCTCGTTTTACTTGATTGCTCGAATGAACGGTTCTTCTTCGAACGATCGATCGATCGCTGCCCCAATCTTCTATTTTGCCTGCATATTTCTAGCCTGCTTCTTCTTCTTCTTCCGCTGTTGCTTCATCACAAATAAATAAAAATGTTGGTTGGAAATTGTTTTCAACTTGGTCTTGAATTGTCAACCCCCCTCCTCCTCCTCCATCCACCATTACGCCTCTCACTCTTGACAAACACATTCCCCATTTATACATTTTTATTGCCTGATTGAGTTGACTTGGGTTGGGCTTGGCTTCAATGAGGGTTCGTTTTATTTTTTTGGGCTTATCGAGTCGATAGAACCGGGCAAAAACGGCAACAGTTACGATCGTTATGAGCGAGGTGCTCCCCTTCCACATAGTCTAACTGCTTGGGCGCCCCTCCTCACCGCTTCACCTCTTCACCTTGCTGACTGTTCGTCTCTACTCGGTTTCTGACCTGTGTCAATATTTATTGGCTTTATTTACAGCCAGAGCCGCTTTTGGTATTTGCATTGAATTCGTGATTAATTTGCCTGATAAGCAGCAAGCCCTGTGAGAGCACCGGGGATAGGTCTGGTATTTCCGATATTACCTAATTGAACTACAAAAATATAAATAACACAATTTATTATCAAATGCAATTAATTCAGTAATTTAATCATTTTATTTTGATCACTCCTGACCGCTTCCACGAAACGCTCATTCTCACACTTTTGTCACTCAATAAGAATTAGATAAGATTTGTACTCTAAAAATTATTCCTTCTAATCACTGATTTCCATCTTCCTTTTGTTATTTACTGACTACATCCATCATTCGTCTTCACTGACGCATACTCTCCTTCGCAGCATAGCCTAATCTGCATGCTCTTCATTTCCATACCAAATTCATTATTCTAACTGATGTTCTCTGTGCCCCCTCGTTTCTTGCACTTCTCTTCTTTTACACACATTCACATAGTAAGCGCTTGGAACAATTTCAACAAACCGTTTTATGGCCGCTCAATTAACGTCGCAAAGAGCACAAATACCAAAAAAAATAATAATAAAATATAAGAGTCAAAAAATATATAAAAGTTCATCTCGCACATTCGAAAATTTAATCAGCAGTAGAAAACAAATTCCGCTTGCATGACTTTTAATTTGGCTTGAAAGCGAATGCAGAAGAGAAGAGAGGCAGCGCAGCGACAGAACGGGATCAAGAGGAAGCATGCAAAGGCTGCAACGGAAACGACAAGCACTCACTCACTCTCTCTCTCTCTCTCTCTTTGGGAGGCGTATGAACGAGAGGGAAAGCTTTGGGCTTACGGTTTTCTCTCACTGTGTGTGTTTGTGCGTATGTTCTCTTCTTTTATTTTTGCCAGAATTGATCATCGCAACATTTGTGCGGGCACGTTGTTGTTGTTGCTGCCCCTTGTGCCCTGTATGTGTATGGGGCAAGCCGAGGGCCAGAATACAGAATACATTAATTGACACTTGGCCGGAAATAGTTCATTAGGCATAAATTACATACAGACAAAAGCCATTCTCCTCTCTCCCTCCCACACTCACTAGATTATTCTCTTCTTTTTTCTTTTTGCTAGATTTCAGCGGCTTAAATGACTGCACGGGAATTTTGTCGTTATCGCCGTTTCCAATGGGCAGCGTACAAAACGTTGCAAGACACAAATGTTGGGCATTAACATTAAACAAGACTCGAGATATGCTGACACACACATAAACACACACATGCATAGGCATGCGTATACAGTAGATCTGCTTCTCTTTTGCCTTTTATCTATGCTCGCTCGCTCGCTCGCCCACTCGCTCTTTCTCTGTCGGACTCTCGTCGGCTTCGCTCAGGCTCAACATGTGTGCTCCAAATGTTTTTTGTAAGTTTTTACAAGAGCCTGGAAGAGACTGCGAGACTGCGCGACAGCCAGCGGCTGCAAAACAAGGCAACAAAGCGCAGACGTAAAGTAAAGCAGAAGCGAATGTAAAACACACAAAAACAAAAACACAAAGTGGGCATATTAATAAATTCAACTAAAACGCAATTGAACGCGACCTCAGGCACACAGGCACATACGCAGACGCCAACGTTGTCGCCGTCGTCGTCGTCGTCACCACCAACGAACCAAACTAAAGAGAACCATCATTAAGCGGGCTCAAATCGGCCGCGCTCCCCAACAGTTCCCTTCTCTAGCACTCACTCACTCACACTCACACACATGCGCATATTATTTTACTCATTCCCCTCTTAGAAACTGCAGACAGCCGAATGCCATGCAGCAACGAAATGGAAAATGGAATAAGTGCAACAATTATGGAAGAGGGAGCGGAAAAGTGGGAGAGAACACGAGTAGCGGATCGGAGCTACAAAGTAGCCGATTAATGAATGCAGCCTGAAAAGGGAGGCCTGGTCAGATATGTATAGCAATATGCCCTACATTCATCAATTTGTAATTAAAGTGCATCATAATTTGCATACATACATATGTATACTCACCTACAATTCACAATATGATTGATTATGAATCACATCAACAATATTAATACTAATATAATAATAATATTTCTCTATACTTACTCATTTTATTTTGATATGAAAACCACAACTGGCAAAGCTCTTTTAAAAACAATTGTTTATTTATTCCACAATGCTTCATTGCTCAAGTGTAGGGTATCGCATATAGAACGGTTTGTCCATCTCCAACAATAACAACGCAAAGTAGAATCGACGACGGCTACTGAAAAACGTCAGCGATGCAAACGCGTCAACGGATTTTTGTGTTACACATAATTTCAGTGCTTGATTTGTTCAAGTGTGTGCGTGTGTGAATGTGTTGGTGACGTTGTCGTCTCCGTCGCTCTGCTTTTTTTGCGCTCATTCTTTTGCTCGCTTTTACTTTCTGTTGTTGCAATTAAACGGCGTTTTTCCGTCTGAACGCCAGTAAGACGAAAGAGAGAGCGAGAGCGTGAGCCGAGCCAACGGCCTGGACTGCTCTTTGAGCGCATCGTGCGCTATCGTTCGTGGCGGCGACGCCGGCGCAGGCGTCGATAACGGTAATGCCGCCGCGCACACACGTTGTGTATTGGCCCAGGCAGAGACGCAGAGCACAATTGACTGACAGAGCTATGTATGTATATACAGCGAGAGAGAGAAAGAGAGTGCGCGCATGTTGAGCGCGCGTGATTTTGTGGCTCTTTCGCCTGCGCCTGAGTCTTTATTTGTGGCTCGCGTGTGTGTGATTGTGTGCGTATGTGTGAGTCGTGTTTGTGTTTTCATACCCTTGCGCCGAGCATTCGAATTCTATGACGAAGTTTGACTATCGTTTCGGTCTCACTTAAGCGCAATTTACATGGCAAAGACGGTCAGGGTATTTAGTATGCTGCATGCGAGTGTGCGCTTCTTGTATGTTTTGGCTTCGAATCGAAAATGCGGGCTTGCTGCCAGCAGCGCTGCTGACGTCGTCTCCGTTGCCGTTGTCGTTGTTGTCGCGGCCGTCACAGCTCGCGGTGGTTGTTATTTTTTTGGTTTTGGTTTTTAGTTGCTGTTTAAACTTGGTCGTGAGAGGGTAGCAGCCCCCGTCGTCATCCATTGCCACCCAAACGATCGCGCGCTGACAAAAATACAAAAACAAAGCACAGTAAAGTGAATGTGATAAGTGAACTTTGGGTCAAGTGAACAAAGTGAACCTGGCTGACGCGCTGGCCAACAACAACAAATACAACATTAATCTACAGATATTGCAACAAATTTTAATGGCGCCCGCTGCCGTTGTTGCCTCGACGGGCACCTCACCCACCACAACGAATTCGCTGCAGGATATGAGCGCAGCCGCCGCGGCCATAGCCTTGGACATGAAGCCCAAAGTTGAATTGGCCGTGGCGCCAGCGCAAAAGATCAAGAAATGTGCGTAAAAAAAAATCCCAATCTCAGCTCCTCCAGAATCTTATGTGATTTCCCCTCAACAACAACAACACCAACACTGTTTCTTTCCATTGTCTTTCCAGTGGTGCGCCGTAATGCCTCCGACAAGCTAAAGCTCATTCAAATGGTGCACGATAATCCCATCTTGTGGGACTCGCGCCTGCCCAACTTCAAGGGCGCCGAGGAGGAGAAGAATCGCGCCTGGGAGCACATTGGCCGGGAATTTAATGCGCCCGGTCGACGTGTTGCGCGCGCCTTCAAATCCCTGCGCGAGTCGTATCGCCGGGAATTGGCCCACGTGAAGCTCATGGGCAATGGGTTTAAGCCAAAGTGGAGCCTGTACGAAGCCATGGATTTCCTCAGAGATGTTATCAGAGAAAGAAAGTGAGTACGAATTGCAAGCGAACAACAAAATCAAAACAGAAATGCGTAACAACCCCTTAACGAATATGAAAGGCAAAATTAGGCTGGACCCAATAATATTCTGCATGCACTTGTTGATGAGCAAATTAATACATATTTATAAATTATGTTGATTATAAATTAATTAGTAATTAAGGTATACAAAAATACTTAAATTATTTTTTATGTATTACAAATATTAAGAGTAAGAATTAGGCTGGACCCGAAAATAGTTTACATGCACTTGTTGAGCAACAAATAATTATTTATAAATGATGTTGATTATGAAGTAATAAGTTTAAAATTAAACATTAAAGATTTCGTAATATATATTTAAAGTTTTACTGAGGATCAGCGTTGTTTTTAATTTTAAATAAATAACTTAGTCAGTTATTAACTTTTATTTAAATACAAAAAATAATAATTTAATTATTTTGTATATAATAAATATTTATTTCAAGGTTAAGTCTAATCTAATTTAGTTTGGCCTTTTTTATATCAAAGTAAGAATTCATATGAATCAAAAAGTAATAATAGTTAAAGTGTGATTTATTTGGAATTTATTTCATAATTTAATAATCAGTTAATAACTTATTAAATACAACAAAATAATTATTTCATATATATTAGGAATTCATTTTAAGGTCCAGCCTAATATAATTTAGCTTGCACTCTCCATATGTACATACATGTATGTATATATGTATTTAACTTTTAAGGCTCAGCCTAATGGAATTTAGCTTTGTGGCTTACCTATCATGTCACACATATGCATAGAAATAACCTAGAAACTACTGGAAAACCTTGTTCGCAATATACTATTATGATCCGGGCTGAGCTTATCGGGGATGGCTCGGCTTACACCCACCTGAATTTGGTCACTTTCCAATCATTGAATCCAATCGTGCCTTCCCATTGTCTCTGCCCTTTGAGTAATATTACAGCAAGTGAAGTCTGCAGCGATAAGCAACGCACTGGAAGCAGACTCAGGCAGGAGAGAGAGAGAGAGAGAGAGAGAGAGAGAGAGAGAGAGAGGAGAGAGAGGAGAGAGAGAGAGAGAGAGAGAGAGAGAGAGAGAGAGATAGAGAGTATGAGTGTGCGTCTGTTTGTGTGCGTGAGTGCGCTGTGGTGTGGGGCAAAGACCAGCCTTAAAGTATGAATAACGGTTCATACTTTTGGTTTTGCTAGCAATTTTATAAGTAATATGAATTGAAACCTCAACTTTAGATTAGCCACTGTCATAATCCAAATACATATGGGCTTGATTCACTGAGACTTGACTTGGACTACGGCCAAACACACTCACACACACAGACACACACAGAGAGGCACACACATTCCATATAGAATTTCCAGTGTTCTTCTTCTTCAATATTTTGCTGTCTTTTGCATTGCTGTTCACATGCGCCGCGCCGTGGCAGTGCAAAGAGCAAAAGCTTCGGCTTCTAGCCAGATGAACGTTTCCTTTGCCACGTTTCAGCAGCGGATGACTCAATCGATCTTGTTTTGAAATTGAAATGATGGCGCATATTATATATTCTTATTGTAGACGAACTCTATATACATACATATATACATATGTATGTATGTATTGTATAATATATACAATACATATAAGGTACTTATATTTGTTGTTCAGTGAAGTGAAACATGGCATAAGGCGATTGATTCAGTTTGTGGGTTTAGCTGTCGTAAGGGCGGCAAGCTCATCATGCAGCTAATTCTTGGAAAGCTGACTGCCACTGGATTAGTGGGCCAGTTGAATATAAAGTTAAGTTAGCTAATGAAATCATTATATAATAAATATTGGATTATGATTCACATAAATACATATGTACATAAATACACTTATATATTTTAGATATGGTGTAAATTATGCATAAATGAACCGCTCTTCTCTCACACTTCATCCTTCCAGCAGCTGGAATATTGGAAAGCTAAACTTGAAAGCTGTCAAGCTGAAAGCTTTTCGTATTGTCATTTTGTTAATTCTTATCAGAATTGATTTTATTTATTTATTTATTAAAAAAAAAATGCTCTCACTCTTATATTTATACGATGAGTCATAATATAAGAGCTGCTTGAATAATAATTTGTAGGTAAAACTTTTGAATAGATTTTTTCTGGTATTTTGTTTAGAATTGTGCTCTATCAAATCTATATCAAATACTAAAAAATAAAATATATATTCTTAGTATTTTTTGTTTAATTCATGAAATTAATTTATTTAATTATTTATTCATACATTTTTGGTATTTGGTTTCAGTTTTATTGTGATCGATGCAATTTAATTTTCAAAAAATTTTTTAATTATTTTCCAAAGTTATAAAATACAATAAATATAAATATATGTATATTTATTTAAATTTTGTGTAAATTTCTTTATGAATATAAGAAAATACAATATAAATATAATTAGAATATTATATTATTACCTAATATTAAAAATTATATTAATATATTTTGAATATTTTTTTAAATTCTACATTTGGTTTTCACTTATTATTTTTAAATTATTTTTATTTTTTTATTATTTATATATCTTTTTATTTATTTTAATAATTTAAAAAATAGTTTTTATTTTAATTATTTTGTATTTAAATAATTAATTAATTTCATTATAATTTTATTCTATATTTTGTTTTAGTATTTTGTTTCTTATTATTTTAATTTATTTATTTTTTATTTTATTTTATTTATTATTATTTTAATTTATTTTTTGTATTATATTATTTTTTATTATTCTTAAGAGTCCTTTGCCTATCTTATGACGCTTGTAACCCTCTCAAATGTTTTTTTTTTATCTCTGTTGCATTGCTCTGCCCTTTGCATGACACGAGCAAAGAGAGAAATCAGACAAATCTCCGCTAAGCCTCCGTAAAAACATCTGCCCAACACACACACACACACACACACACACATGCATGCACTCACACTTGCATATGCAAATGTGCGAATACACGCGTATTTGTTGCTGCTGCAAACAAAATAAAAATCTCGAAAAACTTTGGACGGAAAAAACCAATTCGAACAAAGAAATGACCAGGCTCTGGGCTCTGCGCTCTGGGCTTCTAAATCTGCGGCTCATGTGGAGCAAACAGCCAATTCGCCGTGCCCCTCGCCTCTCGCACACTACGTTCTATGAGTGTATATGTGTGTGTTGTACTTTATGTACATATATTTATATGAAATAAGGCCATTTCCTTTCAATTGACTGTACCCACATCGGCAGCAGCAGCAGCCAGAGCTGAGGCAACACAGTCGGCGGCCCCGGGTCCACACATGCCCGCACACACACACACACACACACACACATACTTATTTAAATTTTTATTATTTTGAGCTGATAACAGACAACGGAACGGGCCCGGCCCGGGCTCGAGACCGTGGCTTGAGCCATAAAAACAGATCTTGTCCAGAGCGAAAATTATACAACGCTATTGTTGTTGTTGTTGTCGTAGCTATTATTGCTGTTGTTTTTGTTGTAGTTGTCGTCGGCTTCGCCACTTGAACCAAAAACAAAATCGAGGGAAGCTGCAAAAACCAACAAAACGCTTTAGCCTTAGCTGCCTCTGCCGCTGCCGCTGCCGCCGCTGTTGCTGCTGCTGCTGCTGCTGGTGGTGGCAGAGCGAACGAGCGAGCGAGCGAGCGAGCGAGCGAGTGAACCAAACCGAACACGAATGCAGCGCGAACGAAGCAAAGCGAGCGCGAATGAGCGCGCTTGAGAGAGTGATAAATTAACGCAATGAGCGGGCAGCAAATATGAAAATGACAATCAGCAGCAGCAACAGACGGGGACAAAACGAACGAACGAACGAATGGAACGGACGGTACGAACGGGGCGATGAGCGATTGCGGCGAGTGGACCAAGTTTAGAAAGAAGCGTAGATTAAAAAAATTGTTTTTTGCGAGACAGAGAGAGAGAGTGAGAGCGTGATTGTATGCGTGTGTGTTTGGCTGAGCAATTGAGGCGCTGCGCAGCCCAAACGGACCAGGGTTAAAAATAAGTGCGCGAAGCGACCAGCCCAGCCGCCAACGGGGTTGCTCGCCAACACAGATGACCAGGGTCTGTGATGCTCTCTTTTATGCTCACTCTCGCAATACACGCTTCCCCGTCTTTCTCAGTCTGTGTTCTGTGTCACGCTTATGATTTAATAAGCAAATGAGCTGCAAAATTGATGAAATTATTGTCGTGCCAAGCGACCCGCTTGCCCCACATATTCCCTCCTAACCAAATTTACCACACCCCAAGCTCTACGCTCCGATCCGCACCGAGCTGCGTTGAGTCGAGTCGCTTGGCTTGACCAACCGCGCCCCATAATCATAAAAATGAATCTCGGCTGGTATCCACTGGGAAACTGTTCACCCAAAAAAAGTGAAATACTTTTACAAATGCGTCACTTGAGGCCCCACAACAAAAATCAAGAAATACTGGGCGTATACCCAATTTGCGCAACACTCGCATGCAACGCAAATGTTATTAAAATATTTACAGCGATTAAGCAATTGACAACCAAATATTTATATTTTGTAATATCCAAGCAAAGTTTGCAAAACATAAAATGATCTAGATGAACTTGACTGGATCTTGCTTACTCAATGAATGAGTTACTGATTGATCAGTATGATATATATCATATATATCATATCGTTGTTCTAGAAATCTAATTATCTCCCTTTTCATCTAGTTAACTAGATAGATATATTTCTCACATAATGTATATATCTGTCTCATAGATCAGTCCATTAATCTATTTTCTACATACTTATTTATCTATAAATCTATATATCAGATTGACTGAGTTTGAAATAAATTCTTTGTATGATCAGCTTGAAGCATATCTGCTAACGAAAATCTACTCATTGCCATATAATATAATAAAAATACTATGATAATTCTAATCAGAATTCTTCATATATTATATGTATATTATATATATATTATAATTAATAATACAGAACTCGCAATAATTGTTAAGAATTTCTTGTTTATAGAATTCTACGAAATGTCATATCATAATATTAACCACAAACAAAAATTGTAGATTGGACTTGACTTGAGTTGAAGTCTTGTCATTTGGTTTGGCTTATCAGAAATGAGAATTCAGCTGAGCTCAGCTCCGCTAAGAGCGGAAACTTGACCATTAGTCAGTCGTTAGAGCTGATAAACCGACGGACGAACTGGGGAATACAAAAATTGGAATTTCTCATAATGAGCTACGCAATTAAATAGAAATGCAAACTGTCCATGCATTGGGTTTTGGCTAGCTAGCATATGCATACATATGTATGTCTGAGCTCTATGTACTGGGTACTGTGTGTTGGGTTCTGGGCCCTGGCGGAAGCAAACATTGATAATACTTGGGAAATAGACGACAAAATAAATAGAGAGAACCAAATGAAGGAGAACCGCAGAAACCACAAGCAAATAGCAAACAGCAAACGTTTCGGCTCTGGAACATGTGAAAATGCATTTGGCCCTGATTATGTGGAAAATGTGAAAAATGTTAAATGGAAAAAAAAAAAAAAATGAGAAATGGAAAGATGGAAAATGTGTACGCATGGCTCTGTTCGCATATCATTTTACAGTTCCAATTGTCAACTACCTGCCCCGGAGGCTCTAACAGGAGACCCCGTCCTGGCAACTGGGCCCAAGCCTTGGCCCATCCACATTTTCCCTCTTGCCTCGTCTTGCCTTGCCCCTGCCTTGCTTTCGGCTAAAAATAGCCACGTCTCGCTGCATTTGAGGCATTCGTGCAGCTGTGGAAAATGCGCCTGAAATTTGAGTAGCACAAGAAACCAGCCCTGAAGACTAAAATCAAAACCAGAGCCAGAACCAGAGCCAGAACCAGAACCAAAGCAAAAGCCAATGAAAAAGCAAAAGCAAAAGCCGAATCCAGCGAAAAACATCACGAGGTTTTGGGTAGTTTCGAGTTTTCTTTTATTTTATTTGGGGTTTGTTAGAGCACGTTCCTTTAGTGACTGTGTCTCTTTGGGGTTGCTTGATGCTGAGCTCCATTATGGAGTTATTTTTAGAATATGTGTGGAGAGAGTGGGAGAGTGGACAATATAAACTATATATTTTTTGTAGATCAACGAAAAATCAAACAAATATATGGAATTTAGTTTCTAATGAAGCAATATTCGTCAATATCTTTCTTAAAAGCGTATAGATTGTAGAAGTAACTTGTAGATATAATATATTATGAGATCTCTGAACTGAGTGAGAGACTTGGCTAATTTATATATAATTTTCTAATAATACATATATAAGACACTGATCTAATATATGATATTTATATGTTTTTCTGTAAAAATATATTTTTTAAATTTTATTTTCTGAGTAAAATACTCATCTACCAATATATAACATTTAAATATATTTCAACATTTTTTTATGGGCTTTCAATTATAAAAGTAAAGATCAAGTAGGCTTTGACATCTGATGAAAATAAATTGATTCACTCGCATTAAGTAATATTTGTCACATTTCAATTGCATCGAAGTCGGTAACAAAAAACTAACAACAAAAACATTTTTTTTTCTGCAATTTTCTAAAAACAAAAAGCGTAAATATCCTTGTTGAAATTAAAAATATTCCATGATTAAGGGTCCACTGTCTAAGAAGCAAAATCAAGCCATGAAGAATATGGAGTAAGATTAATAATATACAAACAATTATTGAATGTGGCTAAATCGTTTAATTATATAAGTTATATAGTGATATTAGTGATATTGATATATTAAATTGTGAAATTGATAAATGAAATATATATAAATATATAAATAATATAAATTAATTTTTGTTTAATATTTAAATAAGTTTTTATATAAGCTTTTATATATATATTTAAGCTGTTGTTGTTTAATAATAAATTATTTAAAAATGTATAAATTCCTTAAAAATTGAAGGATTTTCCACATCATTTTTTACAATTTTAATTAAAAAAAAAACAAAAAAAAAAAAAAAAAAAAAAAAAAAACAAATATATATATATATTTATATATGTTTAATGTTTCAATTAAAAATGATTAAAGTAATTATTGTAATATTAGGCAAAATTAATATAATTATAAAAATTAATAAGAACTATGTAATAATAATTATTTTTATATTTGGACATTATTTATATTAGTTGACAATTTTAACTATGAAGCTCATCATCAATTGCTCTGTCTCTTTTTCTTTTGCCTCTCTCTTACTCTTATTCGCCTACCACAATCGTCTATAACCTCAACTCTCTCGTCTCTCTCTCTCGTTGTAGGGGCGCTTCACATGCTGGAGATCTCAGTCTGAGCGCGTTTGCTCAGCACTTGGCCAACAATAATAATAACAACAACAACAACAACAACAATAATAATAATAATAACAACAACAATACCAGCAAGAACAACAGCAACCACATCTTTTTGGCTGCCAGCAAAGCATCAGCCGCTGCCACAGCCGCAGTCGCTGCAGGCGGACTGAAGCGCAGCTCATCCTTCGATGACACATCGAGCGCTGTGCTGAATCTGTCCAAATGCTCGGGTCTGAATATGAACTGCGATGATTACTACTACGATTACAATGTAAAGTCCGAGCTGGATTTGTCGGTGGGTGGCGCCAGCACAGGCAATGCGGGCAGCAGCAGCAGCAGCAGCGGCGGCGCCAGCAGCGGTGGCAGCGCTAGCCGCGGCGGCCTGGCCATGCCCATGGCGTTGCCGCTAATGCCGCTGCCCGCCCACCAGCAGGCATTGGCTCAGGCTCAGGCTCACGTGCAGGCTCACGTTCAGGCTCAGGCGCAGGCGCAGGCAGCGTTGCATAATGATAGCCGCGTTAGCTCCACACGGAACGACAATGGCGCTGCAGAGGCGAATCAGCATCAACAGAGCTACGATGATCTCGATGATCACAGCGGCGATGATGAGGATGCTGGAAATGCCTCCGATGAGGTGGAGGAGCTGGAGGCCATCGATGCCGACTTCCCCTATCCGATTATACTCGATTCGAATTCGCCGGCCAGCGAGAATGGCGGCGGCAGCGGCAACGGCGAAGCTGGCCGGACGCCCCTCAGTGGACGCAAACGTCGTCGCCAGGCCGAACCGGAAGATCTAGAGGATGGCGATATGGAGGGCGATGATTATGAGGATCAAATGCTGCAGCAACATCGTCACCTGCGCCAGCAACAGAATGTGGTGTCCAACGATTTGGACTTGCCGCCACAGACGGTGCGTGAGGTGCTCAATTCCAAATTCTGTGGCTTCATCTCGGCCAAGCTGAATAGCATGGAGGACTCTGAGGCGGATAATCTGATGAATCGCATACTCCTGCTAGTGGTGCAAATGCAAACGTGCGAATCGCCCAAATAGGCGAAGAATGAGCAATGGAATTGGGGAAAATGGGGTTTCGCGTTAAGATCTGGGGGATAGGGGCTATATACGGAATGTTTCTAGTTTATAAGCGTAGCTGAGTAGAGAAAGAGCTCATTATGGATTAATGCAGCTGCTCAAAGCAAAACGTTTTCTTGCCATTTACACAAAATTTATATATCACAATTAATTCTACACACTCTTAATATGCCATAAATCATGCCAAAATTGTGCCATGCCAAAAACGAATATAACAAATAATAAAGACTTTTTTAAAGCTATATCCCAAAAAAGAAAAACAAAAACAAAATAAAGAGAAATGAAAATATACAAATATGTGAACTAAATGAAAAGACAAGAACAAAGACAAAGATAGTTAGCCATATATGAGATTTAGTTTATTATAAACGTTAATTTAGTTCTAAGTGGATCTAACTATATATACACATATATATATCTTTATATATAATATATCTAAAACTGTTTCAGTTTAACTTCAGCTCTCTTGAACATTTTTTTTTTAGTTCTTTATAAATATATAACTCTATATTATCTTAGCCAACATCTCATCACATGTTATCTTGTAGTTTCTCTTCGCTTTGAAGATAGTTCTTAAACTCCCATCATGAAGAGTACAAAACAAAATGTAAAAAAAAAAAAAATACTTGGGAAATCTTGCTCAATGCGCACAGAATCTGTTGCATTGCGATCGCTTTTAAGTTCTACATGAAGTGGCAAATACATATTAAATATATTATTTCATATACATTTACTTTAAAAATAAAAAAATAAAACTATTCTTAGTTATATTAAACATATTTTCTATAAATTTAATTTCTTCAATACGTTTGCAAAGCGATGTAAATATTTATAAATGAATAAAAAGTTAAATAAAATATGCCTATTATAAAAGTTATTGGAAATTGTTGTGAATATTATAAATTAGGCAAGGGTAGTTTGAAAAATTAAATCTATAATAAATATAAATATATATAAAAAAATAAAAATAATAATAAAATATAATAATATATATATATAAAATAATAGTAAAATATAATAAATAAATATAATAAAAAAATAATAAAATGATATATATATATATATAATTTGATATATAAATAATTTGAAGCCCACAAATATAATAAATAAATTGTAGTGAAATAATGGTAAATAAATAAATTTAAAAAAATTGAAGTAATAAATAATAAAAATAAAATAATAGCAAAATAAAAAAAATAAATAATAAAAATATAATAATAAATAAAAAAAAAATAACGAAAAAAATATATTATAAAATAATATAAATAAAAAAATAATGAAGTAATAAATAAATTATTTAATAAATAAAAATTAAATATATATAATTTAAAAAAAGGTAAAATATTGATAAATAAATAAACAATGAAATTAGAAATAAATAAATATAAAATGAATAAAAAATAATGTATATATAAATCAAAGAAAAAAATAGTAAAATGCAAAATAAAAACAAATCAATTTTACTACAATTATAATACTACATGTAATTAATTATTAATATCAATTTAATTTTTTCATTGGTTTTTTAATTGTTTTTTGTTTAAAAATTTGTAAAATTTGTAGTTTAAGTATTTTTAGATAGTTTTCATTCTAATATATTGATAAATGTTAATAGATTCTCTATTTGAAACTATTTTTACACTTCAGGAAAAGAATTTAATACAAAGTAGATAATTAGGAATCAAATTCAAATCCTTTTGGGATGTCATTAATTGTGCTGGCTATAAGAAATTCTATATTCAATAGTTCTTAACTTATTTATATATTATTTCAAAAGTTTTGCTTTCTATTAACTGCATTTTACTCTTCTCCAATCATTTTCAATATTTCCTTTGGTTATCATATATACATCTATCTTATCTGTTCAAACTACTTACCATCTTCACACAGCAATTTGTGTTTATCTGAAAATATCATTAAACAAGCCAGACTATTAGCATATCTCACACATATGTAGCGGCTCTTTAATGGTTTATACCATGACAAACTCACACATTTGGCCAGATGTCAGGCGCACACAGATAGATAGAGAGAGGGAGAGAGGGAGTGTGTGTGTAAGAGTGAGAGAGACAAAGACCCGTAGGACAAGAGCGTCGTGCGGAAGGCGTCATAAAAACCAGTCGACAAATGAGACAATGAGATAAGCCCAGCAGCGCATGCGCCATGGGACAGGCAAAGTGAGGGGGGTAGCCAGATGTGGGTATGATATAGACCAACTTAGAAAGAGGCCCTCAAAGAGACAAGGCTCAGTCATGAATGAAGCGGATGGGAAAACGGCGAGAACAATGCGGCCGCTGCTGCTGCCAAGATGAGAAAACAACCCTCAATGCCAGGTCGACACGATCTGGCCCTTTAGACGGGTCACGTCGCGTTTATAGTACGGTATGGCATGGTACGGTACGGTACGGTATGCTCTGCTACCTAAGAGACCGACTGCAAAAAAGTATTTTGGATGTGCGCGGAAAATTGCCAAAAACTGGTTTCATTCAGCATCAGCTTATTGTGTGTTAGCCTTGGTCGAGAGCGCCGCTTAGGGGATGCTGCTGTGCGGGTTCAATGACCATGGCCAGCAGTAGCTAGCATCGAAGGGTACGACAAAGGTACAGCTTCCTTTGAGTTCATCAAATGTTTGGTTTTGTCTGAGATTTGCTGTACTTGGCAATAATCAAATGTTCAGAAATATATAAAGTTCATTCAAATTGAGATATTACAAAGGGGAATTAATGACATTTAATATAATTCATATAGAGTATAGAAAGAATACTTTACTAAGTTTTGATCCTCATAAAGAAACTCATAAAGAATTTGGTTTATAGCCATAACGTTAAGTGATCTGGCTTACTCTCTCTATAAAATATATATAAAATATCTCTCATGTCTGTGAGCGAACAGAGCTCAGAGCGCAGATTTTAGCTCGTCCTCTGCTGGTCTCAGATTTAACCTACCCCAAGTTTGAACCAATTTAAATAATACATACATAATTCTGTTCATGGCATACATGCTCACATTCATTACGCTTTACTTAGAAACCCCTTTATAAAATATATATAATTTCGCCACATATATGTATATATATATAGAAGGAAGCAAGCCGATATAATCCCAAGCTATCCTAAAACATTGCCAAAGTCAGTTAAGTAGTTGCTGAACTCTGAGAGTGTTTTAAAATAACTTAAGATCATAAATGAAATTCTCTATCTTGCTTTCAGAGTATTTAGCTCAAGTCTTTGGATCGCTTTGTATATCATCTTCAGTTGGCCTACTAATTTCATCCTTGTCTACTTGATTTTTCCCTTGAGCATTTTGATCTTCAACTTGTGTGCGTAGCGTGGCACAGATTAGCTTACAGAATCGACGTCCGAACTTTGACTTTTGAGACATACCATATTTACTGGAAGAACTGGGATATACCGGATAGCTAGTCTTAGATTTGTCATACGATTTGCTCAGACCGAGCTGTGTTATTGGCTGGCTATAGAGGGTGCTCAATTGTGCAAAGGATTTGGACTTTATATTGAATTCGTTTTGATTTTTCTCTCTTGTATAGTCTATTTCACAGCCCGACATTTGCCGTTTAGACTTTTGAGGTTTCTCAGGCACTTCGGGTTTTTTACGCTTTATCGGCTTTTCCGGCACTTCGGGCTTTGTAGGTTTTTCAGGAACTGCCGGCATCTCAGGTTTTTTAATTTTCTTAGGCTTTTCAGGAATTTTGGGCTTTTCAAGCTTCTTAGGCTTTTCAGGCTTCTTAGGTTTTTCAGGCACTTCGATCTTTTCAGACTCTTCGGTGTTATCCGAGTCTTCCTCCGTAGCTACATCGTAGGGACAATAAATATGGCTTGATCTCGGCTGTTCAATGAAACCGCCACAAATTGAGCTCACGCCCATCAGAGTATTCGTCGTGGCATGTAACTGGGCTATCTCGGTATCATCCGAATATTCGTAATATAAGTTCGGTTCACTATTGAACTTGTATTTCACCTGCTTCAGGCAGCCAGCTGTTGTGGGCTTTGTCCTGAGGCAGGATTTCCTAGGGCATTTCGTCTGTTGACTCTCCTCATAGGAGTGACAACTCTTGCAGGCTCTCATATGGGATGCGTTAGAGGCACAAGCTCTTGACATATTCTGCGCTGAGATGCATGATTTGCTGCGTTCATTGAAGACATTGTTGAGGCCCTGCATTCTAGAGCTCTGCGGACTGGCTCGACCACCCGCATCTCGAGCTCTAGCTTGCTGGCCCAATATCCGTGGTGGTTCCGCTCCTCTATTGAGGCACATGCATTTCTTCTTAACTTCCAGCTGATTGTGCGAGCTCTGGGTAGAACGAGTTAAGCTATTTCGACTATTCCTTCTGCTCGTCTCGCTCTTGGAGGCCTGCAAAAGGGAACCTCGCGGCGTTTCCTTAAGTCCTTGCCGCGATCTCTGGGACTCTAGCTGATGGTACGAGTTCTGTTTCTCTTGGGCAATGTATTGGGGTAAGGTCATATGATTTATCTTATTGCCGAATGGATTGAGTATTGAAGAATTTAGAGAGCTACGTCGGCTGAAGCTCTGGCCGCCATTGTTGAGCTTGTTCAGTTTCGGAGCAATGAAATCCTGTTTGGTTGCGCTCGGGCGACGTTTTTCCCTTTCAAGTAGCTGATTTCTAGAGCTGTTATCCGACAATGTTACGGACTTTCTAGATTTATTCGAATTGTTTTCCTGTTTGGCGCCATTGCTGCGTTTACTGTCGCTCTTGGAATTTCTTTTTCTGGATCTGATGGCTTCACTCGACTGTGTATTAAAGCTGGAAGACTTTGAGGCTTTGGAAGGTGATTTACTATCCTTGCTCTTCTCCTTTTTACTCTTAATTCGTTTCTTTTTCTTTTTTCCCCGTGGCCTTTCGTCGCCTTCTTCCTCCTCGCCGCTGTTATCGGGATCCCATATCTCCGAGAGATAGCCCTGCTTGCAAGCCATTGCACTGGCCTGCTCCCTGCATACGATGCACTTGCAGTTCCGCTCGTGCTCCTCATCGTTCAAAGAGCCTGAAATGTCATCCTGTTCGGACTGCCAGTAACGTCGCAAGTCGTAACTGCTTTCGGTCTCGGCACAGAAGCACGTATCACACACCTCGGCCAAGTTCTTAAGGCGATTTCGCAGATCCCCAATGATCTGGCGCTGCTTGCGACGCACATTACCCAGCCGATGGGAATCGCACCACAGACTGGGCAGCTCGTTATCCCCCTGGTTGGCATCGATGCCCTGACAGATGACGCGCTCTAGCTCCCGCAGCAGATACAGGCGCTCCTGCCCCGAGGATGTCGTAATTTGCCGCAAGCGAAACTGTATCTTGGCATAGTGCGAGGATATGGAGAAGAGCGAATCCTGCAGGCTCTGCACATCGTCTTCCAGCTGACACTCGTATTCCGTTAGCTGGCGGCTCATCAGCTCTCCTTGCTCATTTAGCCAGGTGTAGCTGCGATTCGATTTCGGTTCGGGATCCGGCTGGGGTGGCTCCTCAACAGATTGGCTCGACTTCTCCCAGCACCATTTCATTGTTTCTGTTTGAGTATTTCTGGGTATTCAGTATTTTGGTAGTAGCTTTTTGAGCTGGGTTTGAATTTTATCTCCATTTAGCATAGAAATTTTGATGGCAGCCGAAAAATCACAAATGCCAAAACTTGAAAACACTTTCATGTCCCACATAGAGCAGGCCTTGCTCCACACTCTAAGAACCATTGTGAATGAGGGATTTGCGAGGATTTCTCACTTGAACACTTCGTAGCCCAATCGCAAGAGGCAGGCGAAATTAAGCAATACTATGAATACAAAGCAGTGTGCGAGGGAATCCATGTTTTGCTGTGCAATTTCTGATAGAAAATTAAAAAAAATTTTTTATTTGAAAATACCTAAAATATCAAAGCTGAAAATTTCAAATGAAGGGAGTGAAAAATTTGTATTGGTTGAAATATATTTTGTATACAATATTTATTTTTGTTACTGATTTGATCATCATTATATCATTATATCATTATATCTTCAATTGATCTTTAGTAGATCATCATTAGAATCTAAGTAAATCTTTATTAGATCGCCACAGTTGGATAGATTTCTTTCATTGGATAGAATTTTATTCGATACTCATTAGATCTTCATTAGATCTTCAGATTTGCATTAGATCTTCATTAGATCTTCAGATTTGCATTAGATCTTTACTGAATCTCTATTATATCTTCAGTAGATCTTGATATGACTTTCATTGGATATTCATTTCATTTATGTTCGTTAGATTTTCATCAGATCTTCACTCTATATCTTCATTAGGTCTTCACTCATTAATCTTCTCTCTACATTATATCTTTACTAGATCGCTATATGACTTTCATTGGATATTCATAACATTTTTGTTCGTTCTTCATTAGATTTTCATTAGATTTTTACTATATCTCCATTATATCTTCACTAGATCGCTATATGACTTTCATTGGGGCATTCATTAGATATTTGTTCGTTTTTCATTAGATTTACATTAGAACTTTATTTATTCTTCTGCTAATTTACGTAACTCTTTCAACAGCTACCTAAATATCCTTAAAGATACTTTTTGTATCTGTTAGATACCGCGTGCAGCTACCTAGCCTGTTGCCTTATGCTGCCATATGCTTATCTCTCATCTCTTTGTCTTTGTCTATCTCAATAATTATTCATATTTATTCACTTCAATAATTAGCTCAAAGTTAAGCTAATTATTGAGTTCGTTTCTTTATGCGCTCCTATAATTAGTTTTCTTACAACCTGAGCAGGTGCTTATGTATGCAGCTCGTTCTCAGCTGCTGTTGCAACTGCTCCAGTTTCTGCTTTTTCTGGCCCCTCGCCCCATTGCAACACGCAACATGCAACACAATACGCCACGAACTGTGCAACAAGCTGAAAAATTGGCAGTTGTAATCAATGCCCGGTCCATCGGGCATACACCAGCCACGCCCACTGCCCACTGCCCATTGCCCATTGCCCAGTGACGCCTTCGCCGTTGAATTCACACGACTCGCTGGGCGCCAATGCAGAACACACTAAACAAATTTCATGTATCCAAAAGATTTAGTCATGTTGCGAGCAATTGATTTGGGGCCAACCAAATTGCCAGCTCTATGCGTGAGCTGCAAGTGCGAGCGAGAGGGTTGAAGGGAGATGGTGGGTGAAGCGCGTCACGAACTGGAAATGGAACAGCAAGGGCAAGCGCGCCCTTTATAAGCGGATGAACATGAAATTTTTCGGTCCACTGTGGTCAGAGATGGGAGATGGAATGGGTTGGGTGAGACGAAATGGAAAGCTGATTACCGTTAACAACAATGCGAACGAACAGCAGCAAAAGCAACAAACGCAACAGCAACAACAACTGTTATCATTGCATAGTCGGCTTTAAGGCGCTGACAAAGTACCGCTATAATATGAGCTCGCATATAACGGTTTAGACTGTGCAGGCATGCTTCTTTTTTTTATTTTTTTGTTTCCATCTATCTTGAGGCAGGTTCATCAGCAAGCAGCAGCAGCAGCAGCTGATGTTTCTGTTGTTGTTGCTGCTGCTGCTGCTGCCGACGGCGTTTGCCTTTTGGCTTTTGCTCTTCGTTCGCTGTGCTCGTGCTCGTAAATCGCTGCGTGGCGCCTTCGAGTGGCCGAGCGCGTGCAGTTAGGAATGACAACTCCAAAGTGTCAGCTGCCAGCAATTTGTGGCTTTCAAATGTGGAGCAAAGCAATTCAAGAAGCGTAACAGAGTGCTGTTATAGTGACAGCAGCAGTAGCAGCAGCAGCAGAGAGAGAGTGAACTGTAGAGAGCGCACATATGTTAGGAGCTGTGAGCGTAGGTGCTGCTGGAAGTTTTATGGCAACTTCGGCAGAACGTTTTGGCAATGTGAAACATGGGAAGCACGCTTCCAGGCATTTTATGGCAAGACATTTAAGAGAGCGCTTTTGTTTACTTAAGAGAGCTGCGTTTGGAAAGCGGCTTTTGTTTAGACATTAAAAGAAATGTTTGAGCTTTAATAATCAAATTATAAATGCAGCAAAATATGAAATATATTTAGAATTATTTACATAAATTAAAGAAAATTTTAAAATAATATTAAACATTTTTATAAATAGTATTTTAATTGTAATTTATATGTATTTTTTATTTTTAAAGATATATAATTTTTTTTATTATTTTAATTATGATTTTTTTTTAACTTTTTATATTTTAAAAATTATTTAAATGAAAATATGAAATATATTATTATTAATTTTTATAAAAATATTTATACATTTAATTTTACTATTTCTTATTTTATTTATAATTTCTTTGCATTATTTAGCATTTTGCTGTCTTTCTAGCCATTCCTTTGCCATCCTTTACAGCTGCTCGCCGTCAAGTGAATGTAAATTTGCATGTTTCTGAGCTGGACGCATTTTCCATGCACTTCCAATGCGTTTCCCGAACATGCAACAGCATGCAGAGCGCCATAAACTTGCGAGAGAGCGCATCAGCTATGCATGCTGCTAAATGCATTACAAACGCGCTCTCCCTCTCTCTCTCTCACTCTCTGTTGAGCACAAAAACATAACAAACCATTAATAATGCTGGCAAAGGCATATTTTAAATGTATACAATTAATATGCAATATTTAATATTTTATATAATTTTTAAACATTTTCTTTTGTATAACATTTGTAATTATTATGAAGCAACAACATTCGCAGCGGAACACTTTGGCAATGGGTCGAGGCAAAATTCACGAATGCGTCTAACGGTAGCCGGCGCTATGTCTCTGTTTTGTTTGCTTTTGGGCTAAACGTTCGCCTGAGCTTCGTATCGCATTGGAAGCCTTTGACTGCTGTTGCTGCTGCTGCTGCTGCTGCTGTCGCCTCTGCTGGCTGGCTGCCTGACTGGTCGACGTCGTCGTCGTCGTCATCGTCGCCAACGAGTGCAGCGAATTGGGCGAACCGTGTGCAATAGTCGCTTCAGTTGCAAACGAACGATTTAAGCGAATAGTTCGAAAGGTTCCAGCGCCGTGACGTGACTGAAATTTGCAAGCGGCCGAGCCGAGAATCTCTAGACAACCAGAAAACCAAACACTGCGTGTAAACTGAGATAAACAAAAAAACAAATAGCATTGACAAGAAGATATCGTTACGTTTGGGGCGGGCAACGGTAAAATGCCAAAAGCCGAAATGCAAAGCAAATGCGCTTAGCGCTCAAGTGTCAAGTGCAAATCTCATTGGCTGTTGGCAGCTGTTTTTTTCACGTGTTTCGCACACGAAACAACTCCAAAGCCGCGCATCAGCTGTGCCGCTTAACGTCTTCGAGCTTGTGGCAGGCATTGGTTGCGTTTTCCCTTAAAAGCAGCCGAAAAGTGTGCTATGAAAATTTTTGCAATTTATGAAAATTGCCAGAGATTGTCAGAGGCACATAAATAGGCAGTTTGTAGTAATTGGGAGATTTAATAATAGATTTGAATTCGCTTTAAGCAAAGAAAAGGAAGTTTATTAGAAATAGATTTATGCACAGGAAAAAGTTTGTCCTCCTAACATTTTGTTGTATAAATATTAATATTAGTTTTTTCTATTAATTGTATTTGTATTTTGTTTATAAATATTATAAATATTAGTGCAGCATTTGATAACAATTTGTTACCAAAAATAAATATCTTTAGCTCGAAAATGAAATAGAAATTTAATTCAATTTTTAAACACGTTTAATGCATTTATTATATTTTTATTTAATTTAATTTAGTTTAATTTTTGTTTATTTTTTTCTTTTTATTTTTTTAAATTTATATTTATTTTTAACATTTTTATTTTAATTTGATTTAGGAAAATTTAACGAAATGTTATAAATGAATTTTATAAGAGGATATTTAAGTCGTTTTGCCATTGCCTCAATAAAAGAAAACTATCAATAATGCAAATGTTTGTTAGATTATCTTAGCTCGAAGTATTTTAAAATCAATTTTTAGGAATTTTTAGGAATTTTTAGAAATTTTTAGGAATTTTTAGGAATTTTTAGGAATTTTTAGGAATTTTTAGAACTATTTTTGAGAGCTTCAAAGCAACAATTGAATTAAATAAAACTTCTTCAACTTCTGCCCTAAGATATGCTCTTAAGCTTATTTCTATTAGAACTCTCTACGCTCTTGATTAAACTCATTTGAGCTCGTTTATCTAAGTCACAGTTCACACACTTCCACATCTTATTTTATTTTTATTATTTTTATAAATTGAAATTTCGCAAAAGCAGCTGCCCAGTTGTCTCTGCAACTCATAAATAAGTTTATGGAAAATATATTTAATTTGTTCAATATCTAAAATAGTTGTGCGTGCAATACAAGCAATCAAATCAAGTCGTCAATAAAAGCAAATATCATAAATCAATTAAGAAACAAGTGCGGATTTATTTAAACAATAATAAAGAAATTCAATTTAATGCAATTCAATGCAATTCGAAGACAACGAATAATTTATTTGGCTGCTATTTCTGGGTAAGTTCTTAAATAAATAAATGAAATAATATGTAAGGAAAGATTAAATTATATTATAAAAAGTTTATATTTATATATGTGATATATTGATAATAAGTAATAAATAAATACATTTTTTTTTGCTAAGTAAATGAATGAAAATGATTATTATTTAGTTATTATATTATAGCACATATTAAATATATTTATTATATATTTATTGTAATATATTTAATATTAATATTTATTATTTAATCAAGAATAATAAATATTTTAATTATTAAATTATTAAAGTACAAATGCTTAACAATTTTTTTAATAATAATAAATATTTTATTTATAATTTATAAAACTACAAATGCCTAACGATTTTTTTTTAAATGTAACTTTTATGCAAGCATTTGAAGCTCAATGAAATTGGCTTGAAATTGTTGATGCAGCGTGCTTAGATTAATATTTAGTGTAGAATTAATATATATAATTATTGTATATGTAAGTTTGTGATATTTAACGTAAGTTTAATTTACTATAGTATTTTTATAATTATTTATTTAAGCATATTCAATTAAGCAAATCTTGGCATAGCTTAAATTATTTTTTTTATTTAAAGATATTTAACGTAAATTAAAGTGAGAGACGGCAACAAATTAAAGAGAGCTCAAATTTGATATAAACTATATTATATATATCTATATCTAAATCAAACGAGCAACAAAAGCAACTGCAAAAGCTCAGCTTAATAAAAATACCTGCAACAACTGCAGCCCAATGCGCAACGAGCTGCAAATACAAAACTAAGTGAGAATAAGTGAGAACAAAAAAACTATATTAAAATACTTGCAGTTGGCAAAGAATGCGAATCATTTTTGAACGAGTTGCAAAATAAAATTTGAAAAAAAAAAAACGAAAATAAAATAAAATAAAGTAGAGACAGCGAAAGGTAGCAAAAGTTGCAGTCAGTCAATCAGCGAATGCAATTGCAAAACAACAAAGCGCAAAGTGCGAAAAGTATTTTAATTAAACACAAAAACACTTTAAAATGCCAAATGAAAAAAAAATAGCGAAGCAAACAAAAAGAAGGAAAATATAAAGTGGAAGGGGCAAACTAGGGAAATGCAGATGGAAAATATGTGTAATTGTAGTGCGCTGCGTTTGCTGCTCTAGGGAAATTGTTTTGCTCTTGTTGTTATTGTTGTTTTAGTGTAAGCTGCAGCCTTCGATTGTCATTTGCGGCGGGTGGCATCACCTGACTCGAACTCTTCAGCTGAAGTGCGAATTGAAGCGTCGCTCGAGTGCGACCAAAGAAAAGCTCGCTGCTCGAGTGGAAAAGCGCCTTCAAGTGCTCAAGATACAAAAGCAAGGCTAAAAAAAATGATGATGGAAATGATGCAACCGAACAGCACAATAAGCGATAGCAACAACAACAACAACAACAGCAGCTAGAAACTGCAACAGCTTTTGTCTGTCCCTTGGCTTTGGAGCGCACAAAATTCTTGCTGCGGAATTTGTTGCCCAGCATTATGCGAACAAAGCCATAAATAAGTCTATGAAAATGGAGAGCAAAATATTGATATGCAAAGCGTAAAGTGTGCTTAACTTAAAGCAGGTGCTTGCTGTTTAAAAATATATAAATATAAAAAAAATATATATATATAAAAATAAAAACACTAAAGGGACAGCAGAATTTCATAAATAAATAGAAAAATAGAAGAACAAAAAAATACTTTGAAGCGTTGAGTTTGTTTTAAATGTGATTCAAGTGTTGCTCCTCAGGTTGTCAGCTTTAAAAGCTAAACTAAAATTGCTTTCTTTAGTTAATGTTGAAAAAATATTGTAAAAATATTTAAGAAATATCTAAAAATCTTCAACTGAAGTTTCGTTTTTTTTTCTTTATTTAACTCATTTCATTATATGGAATTTAAAAATACAAAAGCTTTATTTATATAAAATATTTAAAATTCTATTGAAATTTAAAAACTTACAATTATCCTAATTTAATTTTAATTTTGCCAAATATGTGACTGAATCGAAAAAAATCACAATAAAATATAAAATAAAATAGTATTTCTGTAAACAATATGAAAAATTCATTTAATACAGCTAAACTCGATCAATTGCAATAAATCCCTGCAAGCATTTGGAAGACTGTTTTAACAGAAATCGTCTTGAGGAGTCTTTTCTGAGTCGTCTTGATTATTAAAAAATGATTAATCTCATGAGCGATCGAGAGAAGACTCATAAATGACACTTCTATATGCTCAAAATATGATTGGTTGAGAATACAAAAAACATATGATTAAATTTTGACTCGACAGATATCTACAGACAGATAAAGAGAGAAAGAAAGTGACAGATAAAGAGAGATAGAGAGACATTATTGCTCTCTCTTTATATCTCAGATAAAGTGAGAAAGAAATAGACAGATAAAGAGAGATGGAGAGACATAGTGGCACTCTCTTCAAGTCTCTATATATCTCTTTACCTGCCTCTTTCTTTCTCTCTTTATCTATCTGTATCTTCCTATGAACGATTATCAATTGAAGCACCTAAATATATATTGTCTTTGGAGAGAAAAGGATAGAGAGAGAAAGATATAGAGAGAAAGTAATATAGAGATATTCAAAGAGATAAAGAGAGAGCGAGAACGACTATCAATTGAAGCACCTACATGCACAGTGTCCCTGGCTGGCGCTTTGAATTTTATTGAATTTGTAAATTGTATCCGCTTAAACAATGCCAAAGCAAATAAGCGAAGCCAATAAATTTCGATAAATAAACTGGAAAAACACATTTGGGCCAAAAATTGGCGACTAAAAACTAACGAAAAGCCATAAAAATGTCAGCGAGCATTTCAATTAAAAATTCATTTGAAATTTTTGTGTGTGTGCGCGAAATTTCAAATTTAAATTAGAATTAAAATTAAAGCATTTTTGCCATGTTGCCAAAAAAGTACAATGCTGTCCCCCTGTTGACTGTGCCACGCCCACAAAATGAGTTTTGACAACATTTTGCACATAATTACAACAGCTGACGGCAAATCAATTATCGATAATCATAAACCCAGAAATAAGAGAAAAATAAAATGCAAGCTAAAATACAATAGAATATTCAATATGCGTTAATAGCAAATTTAATATGCTTTGGCATATTAGTTGGTCAAGTTTAGTAAAAATGTTTAATGATAAATATTTCGAGGGGTAAATATATTGAAGAGTAAGCTTAAAGAGCAACTTTTTAACTGGCAAATATATTTAATTTCTTTTTAATAAATTCAGTAGAATTTAATAATGGCAAATACTGAAAAGCTGTCGAAGAATAATTAAAATATTATATAATACAAATTTGACTTGATATCTATTATAAAAAAAGAATAAAAAATAGAAAAAATTAATGAAAATTAGTATTTTATGATATATAAAAAATACTACAAATTGATTAGTATTATATTAAATAAATAAATAAAATAAAAATATAAGAAAATTTAAATAAATATTTTAATGTATTAATTTATTTTATTTATTTATTTAATACATTAATTGATAAATATTTAATATTTATATTAAATATTATATTACTTTTTTTTTTATTTTAATTATTAATTTTTATTAAACTGATATCAAATATAATCTACAATGAGCGCATTCCGCGCCTTGCTGTCATTGACTCAACGCTCGCAGTGAGAGTATCTAAAAAAAAAAAATAAAAAATAAAAGCAAATGCAAATATGAACTAAAATTTGAGTTTTTTTTTTACTTACGTTACTCTTGCTGCCGTGTTATAAATATTTCCTGACATTTTGTGGCATTTTTGCATGTCAATAATATTTATTGTTATTATTTCAAAAACATTAGCGTGGCCGACTGCTGCAGAGATGGAGGGCACTAGCTGAAGGGGTGGGGGCGGGGCAAGGCAGCGTAGGGAGTGCGACTGGACTGGGCGCATTCGTGCTCAGTCGTCAGCCGCAAAGTATGCCACAAAAAATGTGCAATAATTGCTAGAGGAACGACAGCAGGGGGGCAGAGCAGAGGGCAGAGCAGCGAAGCTATTGAATGTTGGGACTGGGGCTCGGCTGGTGTGTAAGGAAATTGGGGCTGCTTGTTTTGCGCCTCGTAACGACCAATAATTGTTACAAATCGAAAAACAGCGCCTCAAAAATGTTGCTCATTTCGTTTATTTTTTTCGCTCATTGCCTAACTGCTCTTGTTGTTGTTGTTGTCATTTTTCTTTTTTTATGCTCTGTAATTTTTCACATTTCCCAAAGTTCGTTTGGTTTCGTTTGCCAGTTTTTATTTGTATTTTTGTCATGTAAATCGATTTGTGGCGTTTGGCACGCGAACTTTCGAAAATGGAAGCAAATTGAAGAGCAAATTGGTTGGATTGTGCCAGCAGTTAGAAGGGTGCTTCACTCATGTTTATACATATCGAATTGTATGTTGAATGTGTTTCAAGTGCCTGATCGGAATATAATTGCCATTGGTCAATATAGATTTTGTGCTTAGTTTGTTTTATCGGCATATTTAGTGCACGATATGAAAAAACAATTTATTTATAGGCAAAATTTGCAAATGAATTAAGCGCGACACTTGCTGCAAGTGTTGCATAAGTTTTCGTGACCGAACGGAAATTCCATAAATCATTCAAAAATGTATTTGAGTAAGTATTTTTGCTCAGGCTTGAAGCATTTGCCAAGCCAGAATCATGATTATATAATATCTTAGCTTCACTCTTTTTCTCTCTATCAATTTAGCTCTTACTTTCCTTTATTTTTAAATACATTTCTCACTGTTCTTCTAATACTACTACATAATAGTTTATGTCTTTAATAATTTTAATCAATTTGATTTTATTAATAAATTTAATCATTTCATTTTCTCATTTAAGATGTGCCACTACAGCAAAGACATATTTAAAAGTACTAAATTGATTTAAGTTAAAAATAAATATATTATTGCTTATCAAATTTTTCTTTTTATTTTTTTAAATTTTATTTTAAGGTAAAAAATACATATGTTATTGTTTTTTTTCAAATTTTTTGTTTTATTTATTTTAATTTTACTTTAAGTTAACAAAACTAAATATATTATTGGTTTTTGATTTTTTTGTCTTTATTTGGTTTTTTAAATTGTATAATAAATAAATATTTTATTGTTTTTCAATTTTTTATTTTTATTTATTTAAATTTTATTTTAAGTTAAAAAATAAATATGTTCTTGTTTTTTTCATTTTTTTCTTTTTGTTCATTTTAATTTGACTTTAAGTTAACAAATATAAATATATTATTGTTTTCTAATTTTTTCTTTTAATATTTTTAAATTTTATTTTAAGTTAAAAAATAAATATACTATTGTTTTTTTCAATTTTTTAATTTTATATAAATATTTGTTTACTAATTTTTGTTTTTTTATTTATTTTTTTTAATTAACAATATTTTTGTTACAGGTTAACATACTGCAGCCTCAATCTTATTGATTCCATTAATTTGTTCTTTTCTTTAAAAATACATTTAAAATTTAAAATATTTTAATAAACTACTTTTATAAATATATATATGTATTTGTATTGTATTTGTTAATAAAAAGAAAGTTTTTAAATAGATAAGCTTTAGCTTTCAACTTTCAGAAATATCTATCAATATTATATTAAATACATGTATTATTAAATATATTATTGTATTACAGATAATAAAAAAATAAATAAAAATAAAAAATATAAATAAATATATATTAATATTATATTAAATAAATGTATTGTTAAAAATATTATTATTTAATAAATAAAAAAAGAAATATACAGATTTTATTATCTACTATTTTTACCTAAAAAATTTGTAATTTATTTATGTAAATTTTATTTACAAATAAATTTTGTTTTATATAGACTTAGTTATATATTAAATTGAGAGTTAATTAATTGTTATTAGTGTTTTTTGTTTATTAATTATTACTTTTACCTACCTATGTCTTACCTACTTTTTTTACTTTGCTATAAAGCAAGTAAATATGTAAATCAATGTTTCTTTTTTCTTTGCTTTTATTGTAATTTTTTTTTTTGCCTTCCTCCTACTCTGCTTCCCCTGCATTACAATCAACATTATACATGATATTATTATAATTGTAAAATAAGCATTTTTTAATATAAATAAATACAATTAATTTAATTGAATACTCCACAGATATTTATATATATTATTTGCTATGCACCAAGAGGTGCTTTCAGCTCTTCAAGACTTCAAGTCAAGAGCCTGCCATGCTATAATTCAATAATTCTATAAATGTATATACATATACGATATATTGTGCATATTGCTAGCTATGCTACATTTCATGCTCATGTGTATGTGTATGTGTGCATGCCTATGTAGTATATGCGTGTGTGTGTGTGTTTATGTATGTATATAAACTGGTCGACTCGTTGTATGACAAGCCGCAAAAAACAGCCTCGGGCAAGGGGCTGCAGTGCTCCACTTTGAGCACACTCACACACACGCACACACACACACAAATTTATGCAGCTAGCGGCCATGAGCCATGGGGCATGTGGCATGAGGCATGGGCGCAGCAAAGTTTTGGCCACACAAAAGCGCGTAAGCGTATTATTAATGGCATGCATCTAGGGCGAGAGGCAGAGCGGGGCATACACTCTCATTCCCCTTCTCTCTCTTTCTGTCTCACTCTGTGTTTCGATGTTTTCAATTGTGCAGCACAAAACCCAGCGGGTGCTACGTCCAGTTCATATTTAGTACTGTGCCGATTTGGCCAACGCTCTGGCCAAGAGGCCAGCGTGCGGACTGGGCCTATTTATCAGTCGGTTGCCACCAATATTGGTAGCGCTTTCTATGTGCATGCATGTATGTGTATGTGTGTGTGTGTGTGTGTGCCCGTTTTCTAGTTGTAAATTTCAATTTTCAGCCGTTTCGCTTCTTTGCCGGCGCGTGTTAATTTTCGCGTTGATTTTTCATTAAAAATCACTCAAACAGAAAATATTTGCGAGCTTTATAATTAATCAATTCTTGTTTAATATAAAGCAATTTATAATGCAGCGGAATATGCGTTGTACTATGCGATATTGATTAAAGCGATATGTATAAAATTTAATGAATATTTGAATTCTCTTTGCTGTGTGGCAGAAAGGGAAAGGGAAGAAGAGAGAGAGAGAGAGAAGAGTGGAAAACAAGTGAGAAATAAGCTAAAGAAGAATTTAGAGAAAGAGAAAGAGAGAGAGAGAGAAAAAGAGAGAAAAGCAGCGATAAATATATTTGAACAGAGATTTTACAGTGAGCTAGAAACAAATTTGTATATATGAAAATATATTATAAATAAATTCTGCAGACAAACATTTATTTTTATTTTAATATTTAGTTTTTATTATAATTATGTATTTATTATATATTGAATTTATTTTTAAAATTTTATTAAATAAATAAAAGAAATATTTGTATAATTTATAAGCACTTACTTATTAAAAACAAATGATTTATTTAAATTTATTTGTAAGTTGCTTTCTAGCAAAAATCTTTTGCGAAAGCAAAACTTTAATTTTATTTATTAACTATTTATATTGCATTAATATATCACATTTATTCATTAGCAATTTATTATGATTTTTTATTTATTTATATGTTATTTACTTATTCAATATGCCAGCTGATTTTCGACAGATTATTTCCTGTTTCATCTTTTCTATCTGTCATATTCATCGTTTTTCAATTAAATGCTGCCGCCGAAAAGTATGCTACGAAAATGTTACGCTTCACGTCACAGTCCAGCGAGCAGAGAACGAGAAAGTTGCACTCATTGTTGCTCTGTGTGTGTGTGTGTGTGTGTGTGCTTTGGATTGCTCAGTGCATGTGTAGTCATGTACACATGTATATGTGTGGAAAGCGACTCCCTATAATTTCCGTTTTGATTAATGAATGTTGAAATGTCGAAAATTGTTTGTTTGACGTGGAGAGCACGCTCATAGCAGCTACACAAACACACACACACACACATACACTCTCCGTGTGTGTGGGCGTGTAAACAATATGTGCAAATGGAAAGGAGCCTAACGAACGTGCCGCATAAATGTCAAATATCAATCAAAATTGCACTTGGGCCAAACAATGAACAAGACACGCCCACTTTTGAGTCAGGTTAATTGATTGGCTCAAGGTGTGAGACGAAAAAAGGGGTTTTTTTTTTTTTGTCAACCCATGGACATTTAAGTACATCTATATTAGAAATACGCTAGAAACTTTCTATTGCAATTTGTGATTAAAGGTTGAATGTCTGCATGCATAGACATATGTATATGTATATACTTCTTCGTAAACTCTTTTTTTTTAAAACCTGTAATTTGATAAAAAAGCGCTTTTTATCAATAGCAACAACAAGAGCAGCAGCTGCAACAAACCGTGCCAGCCATAAGTATATGTCTATACAAATTACAGTGCCTGGCTTTCACACACAATGTGCTGCCCACATCGCATGTCAATGCTGAATAGTCTGTAACATAAAAAAAAGAAGAGGAAACCACCAACCAGCCAACGAACCAACTAACCTAAACCACCCCAACCTACCTAAACCACCCACGATTTGCGTGGCTGCATTGTCTAACCAAAAATAAAAGAAAAACTCGCTTGGCATGCCAAAGTTTAAACCATTTTACAAAGTTGCTTTTTTTCGCTGTTATCTTCTATTGCTGTTGTTGTTGTTGTTTTTTAGTGGTTTTTTGGCTAAAGTTAATTGAACTGCACACACCCACCAAATTTATATAGCTAGCAAAAATATCCATTCGAAATTCAGTTTACTTCAATAGACGGACCAAGTTTCTATTTTGTTGTTGTTGTTGTTGTATAGCGATTTTTTTTCGTGGCCAATGTTGAGTAGATTGAGCGGATTATTTCTTTTGTGGCACAGTTTTCTTTTTTGTTTTATTTTCTGTCCAAAAGTGGGCAGAAAAAAAGAACAAATATGAGATATTTTTCATCTTTTAATGAAATTTTGGCTACTACTTTTGAGAAAAACAAAAATAATAATAATATAAGATGATAAATTCTTTTCTTATGTTAAAATCTTAAAATAAATAACAAATAAATATATTTTATTTTATTAAAAATAAGTTAAAAATAAATATATTTAACAAACTTTTTTTTATTACTGTATATATTTTATATTTTATTTTATCTTTTTTTTTTTATATATATTAAAAACTTTTTCTTTTTTTTTTTTTATTTATTTTATTTATTTCTATTTATTCACAATAAATTTTAAATTTAAAAAGAGTGAAATTAATAGAAATATAAAAATTTCTACTATCACCTTTACATATTTTGCATATTTACTTCTTCTTTAAATAATTTTAAATACTAAAAAAAAAAAAACAAATGTTCTCGAATTTTTATTATAAAAAGTATTTGACTATTTAATGAATAAAATTAATAAGTATATATATTAAAAATGTACCAACTTGTTTTTCTCTTCTTTTAAATTATCAAATGATTTAAACATAATTGACAAAGGTTGTAAAGAAGTTTGAGCAAAGAAACAGGAAACTTTTGAAGAACTTGAATATGAGATAATAAATCAAATAGTTGCTTCAAGGCAGAGTAAGTCTTATTCAGTCAGCATTGATAACTAGAGCTTATTGCGAAGCTGATTACATTAAATAATATTACGCTATCTGATAACAGCTATTGTCTGTCAAGTTGTACATAGATAAATATAGATATAAGTCATGCCTTGGAACAGCTTGCAATTTAAATGTTCATCGCAATACCTTAAGAATGTTTATATTTGCGCTCACAACGTGTGTGTGTGTGTGAGTGTGAGTGTGTTTGGATTGCAGTTGCATTTGCATTTGCATTTGCACAACGGTTTGTCAAGGAAATTTCGCTCAGCAGGGTGAATGGGCGGTGAGAGCGGCGGGTTAGAAAAAAACAAAACTTTATCTGTGGCTTTGCATTGTATGCATATTGTTGGCATTCATCTCTCGCACTCTTTCTCGCAGCCAGACTCTGCGGTTAGCCATGCGTCTGTCTCGCTGCCGCCTGCACGTTTCACACTCAGCTCTGCTCTCCCGTTCTCTCACTGTGTCTGTCTGTCTCTCTGGCTTCTCGTCTGTGCCTGGTGTGCTTAGTCATTGTCCTTGCGTACAACTTCCGTCTGCCATTCGCCGCATGTTGACGTTGACTTTGCCAAATGCCCTCCATGCGCGCTCTGCTGCCGCTCCCTCCGCTTCGCCCGCCGCTTCCATCCTCTTCTGCCTACCTGCCATTGCATTGAGCAAACTCCGTCTTTCTCTTACTACGCAAATGTCTAGCCAAAAAAATGTTACTCGTTGCATTCTTTTGCGTGGAATTTCAAACATTCCTCATGTTTCTCTGCGTTATTTTTTTTTGTTTTACTGGATATACACACATCTATTTATTTCTTTTTCTGTTATTCTTTTTTTTTTTGGTTGGCAGCAAAAACAAAAATATTTTCGGTATGTGCAGCAAAATGGGAAAAGAGAGCGTTGCAGCAAATTAGAAAATATGACCAAGGTGCGCAAAATTTGTGAAAAAAAGAGGGAGAGAGAAATATGTATATGTTAGCTGGGTTTAAAATAGCTGAACGAAAGGTGGGAATGAGTGGGCGTTCGAGGAGATGAAAGTTAAGGTAAAGAATGTTAAAGAAAGTATGAAGTAAATGCGATGTTAAGAAAATATGTACACAAATAAAAAATAAATAAAAATAATAAATATAATATAAATGAATAAGAATAATATGAAAATATAATCATATGTATATATAATTAAATTAAATAAAAAAATATATATATTTTATTTTTATATATAAATAGGAAATAGAATATATAAAATAAATAAGCATTAAATAAAAATAAAATTAGGTGTATACATAATTTAATTAAATAAAGACTAAAATGAAACGAAATCGTTAAATTTATAAAAATAATAATTTTATTAAAATAGTATAATAATAAATGAATACTTAAAATAAATTGATATAAAGCTTTTTGTACGTATAATTTAATTATAACAACATTTAAGTGATATACATTTTTTGATTTCATAAAAAAAATAAAATAATAGCGCTGAAAACAATTAAACAGTTCGACAATTAATAGGCGCATAAATGAATAATTGTTGAGCAACGCAGCAGCAGCAACAGATACTACAGATACTATATATATATATTTTTTTTTTATCTAGAGCAATAATTTAATGTTAATATGCCTCACATTAACGTGCCGCATAATTCATTAATTATGTCTGTTCGTTTCGAGTTATTTTCCTCATACATATTTGTAATCAATAATTTGCTTTTTTATTTATTTATATACCACCCAAGTCTCGTTCAAGTAATTAAAAACACAATTATGGCAACGAAAAAAAAAATAGTGCAATTGAGTGCATTGCAATGAAAATTGATAGGAAAAACCTGTCAGCAGCTGATGGGCTGGCAAATGTAAATCATTTGAAATACATTTCAAATATTTGCATGCCATTTTGTCAATTGTTTTTATTTTTTATTGACACTTAATGAAGAAATATGAATTCGAAATGTGTTGAAAGTTATTTCAGCTACTTCTCATTTTTTTATTTATTTTTTTTTATTATTTTTTATTGATTGATAATATGAAATGAAATTAATTTATGCAGTGGCTGTAGGTGTTAGTCATAAATAAGTTAAGTTGGCATTAATGAAAAGATATAGAATGAATATGCATAGAGCGAGTGAAATAGGTAGCTAATATATATAGCAATATACGATTAGACTGACTTCAACTGAATATAGTTTATAGAGTCTCTTGGCTGTTTGCACAAAGCCAGTGAACAGCTTGTCAACAATATTAGCATCAGGTTGCTTCAGGACCTAATTTCCATACTTGTTAAGCAAACACTTGTAGATAAGCCTCAAGAGTTTGACCCAATTTCACTAAAATAAAGTAAAGTGCAATGGGTATGCAATTTTTGATGAATATTTTTATCTAAAGATGCTGAAATTTTAAGAAACTTAAAGAGAAGAGATATTTTTATATTTTTTGGAGTTGTCATTAAACCAAAAATTAGATTTAGCTGAAAGCTATTGGTCTTCAATATACTAAATGATATTAGTTAAGGCTTTACACATTATATAAATATATTTACAGATGCAACACTCCCAATTGAACATTATTTATAGCCTGGCATACCTTTTGTACTATACTTGAAGTAACGCTTGTTAATTATTTTCGACTGCAATAGGCTTGTCCAATAAGCGGGAATCTCACAAAAATGAAGAGTAATTGAATTTACATTATCACTCACAAAAATAGTTAGCTGTTTGTGAGCCCTCACTTTCTGTCATGAGCGAGATGAACCGAAAACGCTCTGAGCAGGAGTCTTCGGGTTTCTTCGTATCAGCTTTCGGTTATTCGTGTAACGCTCACTTAACGAACAAAAACGCTCTGAGCAGCAATCTTCGGGTTTCTTCGTATCAGCTTTCGGTTATTCGTGTAACGCTCACTTAACGAACAAAAACGCTCTGAGCAGCAATCTTCGGGTTTCTTCGTATCAGCTTTCGGTTATTCGTGTAATGCTCACTTAACGAACAAAAACGCTCTGAGCAGCAATCTTCGGGTTTCTTCGTATCAGCTTTCGGTTATTCGTCTAATGCTCACTTAACGAACAGCGCTTAGAGAGCGACACGATTGATGCTCGTACGATCTTTACTTTCACATACTCCACATTCACTCTCATGCATGCTACTGATGTTTAGCGACCTTCGCAGACATACTAATACATTCAGAAGAGACTTTTTACTTCGTTAAACTCAACCCAAGTGATCTATGAATGCTCAGAGCGAAAAAACTGCACGCGAATAAATTCGTTGAAGACGCGATGCAATCGGTTGCTCGCTGAGCTATTTTTTCTAGTGTGAGTGAGCAGGACTTTATATACATATATAAAACTCAACTCTTAGCAGTTACATTTTCCTAAACAGCGTAATTTATCAAAATAACTGACCTATCCAAGCAAAATTGAGTTTCTTTATATCACTTTTATAGTATCTACAAAATTTAGCTGTAATATATTTGATTTTTTTTTGCTTAAGAACTGTCAACTAAGCTCACGTTTTAGGCTTTGCCGAGGCAATCAAACTCTCACAGACATATCACTCGACACACAGACATATTAGAGTCTAGTCTATGTATGACGGCCCTTAAGTAAAACCCTATCAGCTGCTTAAGACACATAGACGATGTGGAAAGCCAATCAATGTCCTTTGCTTACAATTGTTAGGATTTTTTCATATGAAATGCCACAAAAATTGACGCCTATATTCGGGCCGCACTTCACAAACCTAATCAAAGTTTTACACATCAATTGTTCTAAGCCCAAAATGAGCCCCAAATGGTGGGCCAAGCAAATACTCAGTCAAGGAAACAGAAGAGACAAAAGCAGGGGCCAGCGACTGAAAGACATAAGTAAGGAAGCTGTGCGCCGAATGAATGAACAATAAGTAAAAGGAAAAATTTGCCTCTCTCTCTGTGTGTGTGTGTTTGTGTGAAAGGTATGAAAGTGGAAAATTGTGAAATCTGTCAACGGAAAATATTTGAATATCGATACGAGAATGAGGCGCGCCGCAACAACAGCTGAATGGCAGCTCGGGCAACAGGACGTGACTGGCTGTAGCTGGCAAGGTCCTGGCGTGAGTCCTTTGCCCATGTGAATGAATGTTGAATGAGCAGCAATTCAAGTGTGCAAGACATACAAACAAAGCTGCCTGCAAGGGACACCAAATTCAACGTTGTTTGTTGCTGCAACCTGAGTGTGTGTTGTTGCCACTGTCTGCGCAGCTCAACTCTCTGTCCATCAATCTGTCAGTCTCTCTGTCTCTCTGTCTGTCCCTTTGGCTGTCGATTTTCGGTTTCAGCTTTTGCATTTTCCCTTTTTTTTTTCTTTATAAAAATATTTAAACATATACATACGTGCATACAGCTTATATTGTTGCTGCTCGCTTTTCTTTGTTTACTTTGTTACGTAAATTGTATTCTTTTGTCTATTTCGATATTCATTTCAATTTAGTATTTGCTGCGACAGCTGATGCTTGTTAGAGATGTATCAAGATAGGAAGTAAGCTCTAAGAAATATTTAAACAAAATTTTTAAATAATAAATAAAGAAAATATTTAAAGGATTAAGTTAATTATGAGTGCAGGCAGAAAAAATGTGAGAAAATTAAAGATATTTTATTTTAAAAATGAGAAGGTTAAAATGTGCATCGAATACAGATATACAGCTGACTGAGTAGGATAAATGACTGAAAGCAAGTATTGTAATGTAATCTATGTCTATATAGTACAATATATCAATGTATCCATATCTTCACCTATCGATCGATTAGCAAATACTAAAGCAACTCGACACATTTTACGCCACGTAATGCTCTATATAATTATATAGATTTGTGTAATAGGAAAACACAATCACATTTGGCGTTAATCGTTGCATTGTGCTCAACAAAGAAGAAGCAGAAAAAGCAGGAGTAGAAGAAACAGAAGTCGCAGTAGTAGCAGCGAAAAGGCATTTATAACAAATTTGCGGCTATTTAAGCTAACAATAATACAAAAGAAACCGCAACTAAACAACCTCTGTGGCTATTTAAACTAATAACCGCACAACAATTTACCAAAGAGCGCATTGCTGTTGGCCATGGTCAAGCGGCTCGATGAAGGGAACTTTGAACTAATGGCAAATTTATGGCTATACCAGAAATTGGCCAAAATTTACGCTAGTCACGATTTTGTAATTTGCAATTGTTGTTGTTGTTCTTGTTAGGGCAAAGAAAATGAGCCAAAGAACTTGATGTAAAAGGTAATAAAAAGGCGCCGAAAAATGACACACACACACACACAGAGAGAGAGAGAGAGTCGCAAGCACACGCACAGTGGGCACTCATTAATGTGAATGCGTTGAAACATGCTGGCAATTACTCATTTTACGATGATCGCACAATGGCCAACGGGGCGTATACGCAACGTTCACGTGAATTGCCCAAAATGCCTTTAATAAGAACGCTGGAGAACGCAGCAACGATTGTCATTGTGCGCTCTGTCTGCTGTCTGCTCTCTTTTGTCCGCTGTCCGCTGTCCGTTGTCTGTTCTGAATAGCGCCAGCAACAACTCCAACAAGCACAGCAACAATAGCAGCAGTAGCAGCAGCAGCGGCAGCAGCAACAACAGCGTAATGAATAATGTGGATTTAATGTCCTTAATATCCGCAGCAGCCACAAAGGGCAGCAAAAGGCGAACCAAAACCAAATCCAGCGACAGTTTTTGCCTTTGCCATTTACTCTATTTTACTACGCTTCATGCACTAAGGGTATTATCGATTTATTGAGCATTCCATAGTATATATATAATATATTTATATATTATTTTTCATGCATATGAACTTTGCTTGAATGCTGTTTAAAATATTTATGTAGTTTTGCTGCATTTTTTTTTTTAAATTAATATTATTTATTATATGCAAAATATAAAAAAAAAATTATAAATTTAATAACTAAATAAATTTAAAAATTTTAAAATTAATAAATATATACAAAATATGTAAAAAATAAACAAACTAAAGAAAAAATAATAATTTATTAAAACTAATTATAATTGATAATAATAATAAAAATTAAAAGGTATAATAATACAAAAATGTATATGTATGTTTATTAATAAATAGAATAAAATAAAATAAATAAATATATACAAATATATACAAAAAAAAAATAAATAAATAAATAAGAAAAATAAAAATAACAAAATAAAAAATAAAATAAAAATAAAATAAAATTAGACAATGAAACAAAATTAAATTATTTATAAATAACAAAAAAACTTAAGATAAAAATTAAAAATCTTTACAAATCATATATTTAATTATCTTGATTTTTGTTATATAAACAACAAACATGAGATTTGGCTTTCCTTGAATATGTATTTCATGTAATAATAATTATATTCAATATTTTAAGATTTAACATAAATGATCTATATCTTAAATACTTTTATTTATATGTAATAATAATTATATTCAATATTTTTCGATTTAACATAAATGATCTATATCTTAAATACTTGCATTTATTTATTTAAGTTTTCATATTTACCAAATTGTTTGTCTTATAAAACATCTCAGTTCAGTTAGTGTATCGAATAGTCACCTTTGCCCTGTTTTGCTTCCGAGTTTTTTGTTTGTTGTAGTAAATTAGGCAACACTTTAAGCAGCTGCAAGACAAAAGTCCTGCCACAGGACATATACACTTACGGACGACAACGCACACACAGGCAGGAAGTTTGAATTTAATGGCAAATGCCGTTGTGTTGGCCACTTTTTGTGGGCGTGGCAACGTCGTCGCCGTTGCTGTCGCCGTCGCCGTCGCCGTCTCGGGCTGCGGAAGTGAGCGCTTAAGTGCTCATTATGTTTAGTTAATGCCGCTATTTATTAGAAAATCTAATGGGTTTTTATCTCGCACAAAACTTGGCGTCAAGTTGTGCCAGCGCCGCCACATTCACTGCCTGCCTGGGCATATAAAAATGATATTTGTGTCATTTATTTGGTTATTTGTTGATTTATGCCGCGATCATTTGTTAAGAATAAGGCTCGGGCAATTTGTAGTCGTGTCTAACTTGTGGTTCTTCAGCATAATTTAAATTTATGCACTTTATTAGGCAAATGGCGCGGAATCCAGAGACCAGGTCGACCCGCGCTCTGTCCATTGTCCTTGAAGCTTATTGGCAGCGCTTCTAAATGATTGCCGCATAAATATTTATTAATGATGGGTAACAGCCATTATGCTGTGCAAATACATATCTGCTATTGTAAGAGCGAGCTTAAGGGCTGAGCTTCTTGAGCATTTGCATAAAGAGTTAATGTTTTATTGGCTTAAAGCTTAAGGCCACTTTGGTCATGGCTAGACATTTGGCAAAGAGAAATTTGTAGGTTGATTGTATGAGATATATTAGAACAGAAAATGTTTAGATGGAAATGCTTTTCTTTTGTAAACATAAAATATAAAAAAAAATATAAAAATAAATAAAAAGAGACACAAATATTGTATTTTTCTTTAACTTTAAATTGGTTCAAAATAAATTTTAAAAATATTTAATAGCGAGTTTTAGATAAATAATAAAATAAAATAATAAAGAAATAGTGAAAAAAACATAATAAATAAAATTATAAAAAAATTAAATTTACAAACATAAATAAATAAAAAATTAAATAATATAAGAATAATAAAATAATACATCCATAAATTAAATAAATTAAATTCTATGCTCAGTTATAATTATAATAATTTGCAAATATTTAAGTACGCCTGGCAATTAAATAAATTTTGTAATATTTTCAAAAAGCTCAGCTGCTCTTAGCAGCATAATTTCTAAAAATAATCCATACTTAAAAAAATATATATAAATCAAACTTTAAAATCGTTGCACATAAATAGTGAAGCCAAAAATATTTAGCATGCCATGTAAGCCAAGTTTATGGCCATCTGTTTAGGCATTGCCCAATGCAGTTATCGAAAATCTGTATTTATAGCATTCAAAAGGCCAAAAATCAGTAATTTATTTGGCCAACTCAGCTGCTGGGCAAACATAACTCAAATAAACGCGGCTAAAAATACAAATGAATCGAAATTTGTGATTGACGCAAAACATGTATAAATAAATTTATATAGACACATTGGACACATGTTTAAAATGCTTTTAAAAATATATATTTTAATCAAATGAAAAACAAAATTACAAACACATTTAGTAATTGTTTATGTGGAGCGAGGTCTTCGACACTAAAGTGTCAATGGAGGACAGAGGTAGAAAGTAAAATGGTAAAGTCAAAAAAAATTAAAATAAACTTTGATATACGCAGATAATTGGATAGTCAAAATTGATGCACAGCTTGACATGCTTTGGATTTGTTGGCAGCTAATGGCCTGAAGTGGCGCTGACCAGGCACCGCCTGTCCATAAATCAAACCGCAGCCACGACAGACATATTAGCCAGCCTAAGGAAGCCCCAATATACATAGATAAAACTCAAACCCGAAAAAAAGTGCATAGTAAAACTGTAAGCCAAATTGACTGACTGATTGCCTAGCCGCCTGTTTGACAGCAGCAGCAACGGCATCAGCAGGAGTCGAGCAACATCTGCGCTGCCCGCTGCCAGAGCTTGTCAAACCATTCTGCCTAATGTCCCATGCAGCACGCGTTGAATAATGCGATGGCAATGGCGATGGCGATGGCGATGGCGATGGCAACAGAGTGTCCTTTGTGAGGACATTGACTGGCTAAGCTCAAAATGTTGTTCTTGGCAACTTTATAGACAGCAACAGCTTAAAGACTTTTAGGCAGACATTTATTGAAATGAATAAGCAAAAATGTTTACAAACAAAATAATTATCAGCTCGGAATTTCGAGTTCTTTGAAATATATCGATGTGAATATGAAAGCGTAATTGATATGCCAATACATTTGATAGACAAACAAGGGAAATTCATGAATAGAAGATTAGAATAGAACAATTAAGGGATAGAGAAAGAGAGAGAGAGAGAGGGAGGGAGACTGTGATAATTAGTAGCAGAACAATTTCGTAGAAATTTATGAAATAGGAGAAGAAAAATTTCATATGAATATGATTTAATATTCAAAATGTGAATTTTAGTTATAATACTCTTTTTGTAAATTTCTATTTTATATATACATATTTCTATATATGTATTTATTTAATAATACAATTTTATATGTATGCTAAATATCTCTCTGCTTCTATCTATGCTGTCTATTCTGTATTTCTATTTGTTTGTTTGACTGCTTGACTCTCTACTACTACTATTCCTACTGCTACTACTGGAACTACTATTCCTACTTCTACTATTACTATTCCTACTTCTACTACTACTATTCCTACTGCTACTACTAGAATTACTACTATTACTACAACTATTCCTACTGCTACTACTGGAACTACTATTCCTACTACTATTCCTACTGCTACTACTATTCCTACTGCTACTACTATTCCTACTGCTACTACTCTTGCTACTACTACTATTCCTACTGCTACTACTACTATTCCTACTGCTACTACTATTCCTACTGCTACTACTCTTGCTACTACTACTATTCCTACTGCTACTACTACTATTCCTACTGCTACTACTATTCCTACTGCTACTACTCTTGCTACTACTACTATTCCTACTGCTACTACTACTATTCCTACTGCTACTACTATTCCTACTGCTACTATTCCTACTGCTACTACTACTATTCCTACTGCTACTACTATTCCTACTGCTACTACTCTTGCTACTACTACTATTCCTACTGCTACTACTACTATTCCTACTGCTACTACTATTCCTACTGCTACTACTCTTGCTACTACTACTATTCCTACTGCTACTACTATTACTACTACTACTACAACTACTACTACTACTACTACTATTACTACTACTATTACTACTACTATTACTACTATTATTACTACTACTATTACTTCTGCTACTACTACTATTACTACTACTACAACTACTACTACTACTACTATTACTACTACTATTACTACTACTATTACTACTATTATTACTACTACTATTACTTCTGCTACTACTACTATTACTTCTGCTACTACTACTATTACTACTACTATTACTACTATTATTACTACTACTACTACTACTACTACTACTACTACTACTACTAGAACTACTACTACTACTACTACTACTACTAGAACTACTACTACTACTGTTGTTACTACTACTACCTCATTTCTTATGTGTTTAAGCCTTGCTTGTACTTCAAATATTTTCGTAGTACAATTTTTAACATTCCAAACATTTCTAAAACTTCTTTTTCTAGCTCTCTGCATATTTTCTAACAGAAAAAGAACTAAAAATAACAATATTTATTTTCATTCTTTCTAACTTCCATTTCCAAGTTTTGCACATATTCAACTATTACACACACACACCCACACACATGTGCATGGCACCTCTGTATAGTTCAACCTACTCTCCGCTAGATGGCGTCACTTAATCTTTTTCGCCGCATGCAAAAGCACGAACTTCAAATGCTGCACAGCCGCCGCCACAGCAACCAAATCCACAACATGAAATAAATCTCATGTCTTGGAAGAAGTTTGCAAAGACCGCAGTGCCACAGTCCAAGATGATGGGATGGGCAAATGTTTGTGTGGTGTGTGTGTGTGTGGCAAGTAATACGTCGCACGCTTTTGTGTGCAGCTGTCAGGTGTCAAAGTGTTGCAGTCAATGAGCTGGCTTTCAACTTCTTTGCGCTCGTTTTTTTGCTGCTGCTTTCTCCCTTTTTTTTTTGGCCTTTAGTTTTGGGCTTTTGGCTGCCCAGGCTGATGATAAGGGCGATTGCATCTACGCCAAAAAGTAGCAGCAGCTGTCCTTTATCGCCGTTTGCCTAGCTCCATTTTTTTCTGTTATTTTCTTCAGCTGCTTCTACAGCCCGTTGGGGCTGCTGGCCAACAATCCATAAACGAACAAATTGCCTGAAAATCAATTTCGTTGCTGGCGCTACACTTCTGTATCAAGTTTTTGATTTTCTTTAGTTTGGCTTTTCTTTAGCTTTTCTGTAGCTATTCTTCGATGTGCGGCTTTGTTAAGGCGTTTTCCTTGGCATTGGGCATAAGTAGCTGATTTTATGTGTTCGTCGAACTGTTGAAATTTATGCACATGTTTTGTCTAGCTATCTGACTGTATGTATGTGTGTGTGCACGTGTGGCCGTCAAATGTGTCTGGCTGCTGCTTGGGCAATAAACTACAGTCAAAACTAACTTGATGGCCAACAGCTTTCGGCTGCGCCAAAGTCAAGTGCTGTCTGGCTATAAGAGCGAAGCTGCTTATGCAGTAACGAATGCTACAGGATTAGGGCAAGTTTTCTTCCTTTCTTTTGTTTTTAGCTAACGCAGCTGAGAAGCTAAGAGCTAAGCCTAACTAAATTGGGAATACTAATTGATGGATGTACAGAGAAAAATAGAGTAAAATTATAAACGATTTTTTTATTATTTTATTGAATAGCTATATCTGAAAAATGTATAATTTATAAAGTAATTTGCTAGAAATATTTAATGTTAAATTTCTTTAAAAATTGGAATTTAATATTTAAAAAAATAATAATTATTTTATGGTAGCTGCAGTTGTTCAGTTGTTCATAAGTTTATGAACGATTTAGCTAATTATGATTATATTTACTTAATTAATTATGTCAATTATTCAGCTGAAGCAATTATTTACAAATAGTTTTGAATAAGATGTGAATCATTAAAGCCTAATTAAATGAATAAGAGAATGGGAGTTTGAGAAGGAGTATGAATCATTGAACTATGAATATGAGCATGAATCAGTAAAGATTTAACTATATTGATCACTGCATCAGTTCACTAGTTCATTCTTACAAACTACCCTCATTTCTCTCCGTTTTCTCTCATGAATAGCTTAGATTGAATAAATGAATCCTCTCTCAATTAAATTCCTAAGCAAGCAGTAGAATGCAGCTAGATTGAACTGCATAGATTACTGAATCAGTTCATTGGTTCATTTGCGAACTGCTTAATTTCTCTGTAATCAGGATTTCGCATACCTAAATACTAAAGAAATGGCAGATATATATATATATATATATATTCTTGGGAATGCCCTTAGTGCTCAACGATTATGCTCGATATGTCACTTGAATGTCATTCGATTAGACGTTGATGTTTCAACTTGAAGACCGGGGCAATGGAAGGCAAGTGGAAGTGTTTAGTTGGCAGTTGAGATGTGTGCATCTGCAGGTGAGCAGCCGTTGAGCAGCAGCAGGTGAGTGCAGGTGAGCAATTATCGGCACTTAAGCGTGGCAAACAGGCGGACCTGTGGACTGACGGACCGGAAGTTGGCCCAACTGGGGGCATGCATTGAGCCAAACATGTTGGCATAATTTAGCTGGCAGTCAACAGAGCGCAGCTTCATTTCCTGCTACTGCAAATGCAACTGAGCGTACATAATTAATTATTTCTCTCAGTATGTGTGTGCGTGTGTGTGTGTGTGTGTGTGTGTGCGTGAGTGAGTGTTTGTGTGCGTATTTGTGTTTACCAATGCGATTTACTTTTCTCGCACAAAAACATACACAGCACACATTCCATCCACACACACACACATATGTAGTATATCCACCCATTCGCTTGCTCTGCGGTCAATTAACAAATGTTTGCGGTCAAAATTGCATACAAATTGAATGACTTGGCTCTTGCACTGATTGACTGACTGATTGATTGATCAATCGATTAGCGTCTGAGTGCGTTACCAAAAATTAATCACTTTACAATTAGCACAAAGTCGGCGTTTCATTTAATTGCACAAGTTCAAAGTTCATTTGTTTTTTTAATGAGGTCACAAATTACAATTTTCAATATCAATTGAAATTTGTATATTTGATTTATGATATATAAATTAAATTGTAGTTTAATTGTCTATGTGTTGTTTCTAAATATAAATAATAAACAAAAATATAAATATAAATAAGGCTTTTTAAATTGAACAATAATAAGCAAATAAAAAAATAATTAACGAATTAAGTAAATAAAAAATAATTAATAAAAAATACAAAAATATATAATTATAATAAATTTAAAAATATATTAATAAATATATATACAAATTTTTAAAATAATTTGAAAATTAAAAATGTTTAATTATTATAAACAAAAATAATAAACAAAAATAATATATTAGTATATAAATATTTAAAAGTAAAATTCATACAAAATATACACTCATTTCTTTATACAAAAATGCTCAATTTATAGTTGGCTGTTCGCGAGCTCAACCGAATCAAATCATACTTTCTCGCTCTCGCTCACGCTCTCGCTTTAAGCAAGTGACTTCGGTTCTTTTCGTTTTTGTTTTCGGCTGAGCGCATTGAGTCGAACTATTCGTATGATGCTCTGTCCCCGAATGTCATTTAGAGAGCGACACGAGCGTCTATGCAATCGGTCTTCACTCTCACATACACATACACACAGTCAAGTCACCAAGGCTATTGCTGTGTTGAGCGAAGAGAGCTCTCGCATACATACGAATGCAGACATGCATGCATACATACGACTTCACTACTACTACTACAACTAAAGCAAACGGTCGGGCATCAGCCAGAGCGAAAGAAACGGTTTCTAGCTGATCGCGAACGAACTCGTCAAAGAACCGATGTAATCGGCTGCTCTCTGAGTCTTTTCTCAGAGAGTGAGCGAAAGACAAATGAATGAAGACATCAGAAAACGGTGAAAGTTATTGGCGAACTGTGGCATAAATTCTTTAATATATAATTTGAATAATGGCAAAACTTCTCGTGTTATATGTAATATATAAAATTTAAGTTTTTTATTTTATTCATTTTTTTTTTAAATTTCATTAACTCACATTTTCACACTTAAGCATATTTCAAGTCAAGTCTAGCTGTTCATTGCGCACTTAAAAGCAAAAATTGTTTAACTTTCTTCACCATTCAACTATAACTTTTCCATCTATGTCAGCTTGCTCTAAGAGCTCTAAGATTTACGTCCGACTTCACAGCATGCAGCTGATGACAAATGCTCCAGTTATTTTATATCCTTTGGTCAGGCCAAAAAATTGTCGCCTATATAAAATATTCGTCGCTCTCTGGCTCGCTCAGCTTTACAAGCTGCAATTAATGTGTCTGTTGGTTGTGGATTGTACTTTGTACATAAAATTTTGCGGCACATACGTGACCATAATTACAAAAAGACAAAACTGACCGTAAAACGCAAAGACACAAAAACACAAAACCATAAAAAAGTAGTCGAAGCTCAAGTGGCAAATGGCTGGAAAGAAACAGCAACCGCAAGAAGCGAAAGGCGAAATGTGTCGCAGTGCAGAAGCAGCAGATGGAGCAGGAGCAGGAGCAGGAGATGAAGATGGAATTGGAGCTGTGGCAAGGACAACGTTGCATAGTAAAACTGCAGGCAGTGGCTAAATAAAATGAGGGATAACAAGGATTTACATTAATTTCGGTGGCGACATCGTAAAAGCCAAGAGGACAGCTTCGCCCACCCACACATACAAAGTTGTTGCCGCCTTTTGGGCGCCCGCATTGGAGTAAAAGTTTTTTTTCTCTCTCTTTTCTCTCTCTCTCTCTCTCTCTCTTCTTTTTTTAATTGAAAACTAGCAGGCAGCTGTCAGCGGACATTTGAAGGAGGCGTTGTGGTGGGCGTGGTCATCGGCATGACCCGGGCAATTAATCAAATGTTGCTATGATAAACTTCAAACAGGCACACACCTACACACACACACACACACACACATACAGAGTAACCGCATTCATTTATTAAACTGCTCAGCTGGCAGGACAGCCATCAATCAAAGTCCTTATTTCTTTTTTGGGCTAGCCTTAAAGTGGGCAACCTGAAAGTATTTTCAATTTAATAAGTGCAAGGCCTTCGTTCAGCCATCGATTTTTTGGACAATTCTCACTAAGACAACCACGCCCATCCCTCATTCGTTTGCCCCTTTGTCGAGTTTGTCCAACCAAACACTCCAGCTCAAGTGTCACTTGGCATTCATAGCTCTGGCACGTCCATTGACTTTTTTCTCGCACTGTGCGTGCAAATCACTTTTGGCCGTCTTTCTCACCTATCTGGCATCTATTGCTAAACAGGACGAGACACTTTAAAAGCGTACAGCACTGCACTGCACGAAAAAGCTAGCAAAATTCCCAAAACTTCAACTCAGCAAATTGAATACAGCTGAAGCAAAAGCAGTTATATTTGAGATAAATTCTTGCTACGCTTGCGTCAAATTTTGCTGGAAACATTTCCATTTACTGGGATTTTTTTGACAGTGTAGTGCTTTTAGGCACAAAACGAATCTGATTTGTTGTTGTTCGCGTGAAAACTTGACAAAATTGATGTTCCCAGATTCTGTTTACTTGTCGCCAGAAATTTCTTTGCATTCCCTCACTGACCTTTTCTATTCTCCTTGTTGTTGTTGTTTATTGGCCAAGAGCAAGACTTGTTCAATGGCATTGTAATTTTTACAGTTTGTTTAGATCTTTTCGACTTGATAGAAATTCACATTTTATGTTTACAAATTGCGTGACTGATGATTATGCTGAAAGTTTAGTGTGAGAAACATATTTGAAGTGTCTGTGAAAGAGATTAGAAATCGTTGAGCTGCAATGTAGTTTGTCGTTAGTAGTGGAATATGAAAGAGTCTGGGATAGAGTATTTGAAATTGAAAGCAATATAATATTATATTTATAAAAACTCAAGTTTGTTTAGTTAGGACTAGGAAATGAATTTTAATCATTTTTTTTCTGGTGTTTAAATAAACAAAACTACAATATAATAAAAACTCATTTTGAATATAAAGAAATATATAAGATAAATTTAATAAAAATTATATACTATTACAATATTACTAAATAAATGATATAGGTTTCACAATTTTGTGGCTGGCTTCGTTGCCCAATCGACTTATTTAGCCTCGCAGGATGTGTATAGCTCGTGGCAAGCAATTCAAGAAAAGCCACTTGAATTGCACCTTGTTGGTTCTTCACTTTGCCCATTTTAATTTCATTTTGCCCATTGCATTTTCTTGCTGTGCAAACTTTTGGGCTGCTCTCGGTTGGCCCCCTTTCGCCTCGTGCCCGATAAAACACAAACGAGGCAAAAGTTTAATTTTCGTGGTTACTTTGGCTCGAAAACTTGCGGCGTATTTCATTTGTAAATAGCGCAAAATGGCAACAGGATATTGATGCAGCCTGCAACATCAGCAGCAGGAGTAGCAGCAGCAGCAGCAGCAGCAGCAGGAGTAGCTCTGTCTGTGGCAGCTGCTGCATCCTTTTGCACCATTGTCTGTCTATTGTACTCGACGGCTGCTGCTGCTGCTGCTGCTGCTACGTCTAATGTGTCCGAGCAACTTTTCATTAAACACACCTTAAGGCAGCGCAAATGGCGCAAACTTTGTCCGGGCGAACAGGACACATGTGTCCTTTTCTTTTCGATCCAATTTTGTTTGTTTGTTTGCCTTTTTTTCTCCACTCTACCTCTCTCTCTCTCCCTCTATATATATTTTTTCTCATTCCTTTGCTTGCCCCACTAAAGTAACTCAAAAGAAATTCTTTTCTTTGGAGCTAGGCATGCGAGATATTCCCTCTCTCACTTCATATCTCTACCTCCCTTTCTCACTCTCTTCAGTATTTGCCTTTGGCTCGCAGTGCAAATAGAAGCGGAAATGAAAATTGTATGCCTGCAAGTCTCGTTTTCCCTTCGCTCCTTAAGGCACTGAGTGTCTGGAAAATAAGTTAAAGCTGCTAGCCCTTAGCCCCCTTGCGAACGTGTTGCCTTTGTTACCGATTTTGTTACTGTTGCATTGCATTTGTATCACGCTGTCGTTTGTTCCATTTTTATTTATTTTTTTTTTATTTTTGTTGTTATACTTCTCTGCCCCTTTGACAGTTCACAGCAGGTGGAAGAAGCGTGCAAAAAATTGCTCTAAATAGCTGCGAATCTTATTACATTGCTGCTACACTCAATGCCACTCACGCTCCTCCTCTCACGAACTATTCGCTTCTCTTCAATTGCCTTCAAGTGGGCATTGATGTGAGAGCATATTTAGAGCTACACATATCAATATAAGTATATTTCATTGAATCAGCTTTTGATGAATAGTTTTTACAATATCATAAATTATAAATCGATGTTCTTATGACATTTTTTATTAACATTGCATCTTAAATACTTCATTTCATATATATTGAATCTTCTCTAAAATTTATTTATAAATATTTTTAAGATTTTCCTAAAGTTTTCCTAGAGCTCTGGCTTAAATTCTCCTAATACATTTTATATAAAAATTCTCTAATATAAAACTTTTTTTTTTCATAAATTCATCTACATTTTGATTCATTTATGATTTGCCTTAGCATATTATGGCCTTTAACTAAGGCTTGATTGATAACAGCTGGAACTTTGATTGATGATTTTGATAAATAACTAAAAAATATTTCATTGAATCAGCTTTTGCTGAATAGTTTTTACAATTCTATAAATGACATTTCTTATTAACATAGTCTCTTAAATATTTCATTTCATATATATTGAATCTTCTCTAATATTTACTTATAAATATTTTTAAGATTTTCCTAGTTTTCCTAGAGCTGTTGCTTAAATTCTCTTAATCAATTTTATATAAAAATTCTCTAATATAAAACATTATTTTTTCATAAATTCATCTACATTTTGATTCATTTATGATTTGCCTTAGCATATTATGGCCTTTAAATAAGGCTTGATTGATAACAGCTTGAACTTTGATTGATGATTTTGATCTAATAACTTGAATGCATTGGCAGCTGTTGTCGAATCTTTAATGATTGATGAGAGCCACGCTCTAGCAGCCTTTAGGCAATGTTTCAAACGCATTTTAGCATTTGGAATATTTCCATTCAGTCGACCAACTGACTTTTCTATGTAATTAGCAAATGATTGCCTCAGCTGTCAGAGTCTCAAAGTGCACGTCTAAAGAGCATTCAAGTAAGCTACAGCGACCCCTAGAGACAGGTGGCTCGACACCTTTGGGCTAATTGAACACCACTTCCATACCAGAAGCCAGAAACTAACAAATTCCATTACAGCCAAAATTATGTTGGCCAAAAGCGAAAGCCCGCCCACACCCACTCGCCATGCTCGTGCCCATTGAATGAAGGGCACATTAATAGAGCATTAGCGCTAATAACTTCGATGACATGCAATGTCGGCCAGTGGTCCAGTTCGTGATCCAGTTTGCCATTCGCTGCGCTATGTGCTCTGTTCTCTGTTCTCTGTGCTCTCTGTTCTCTCTGTTCCATTTCAGCCAATAACTATTCAAAGAGCAATTCATCTAGCTGTGTGCCTCATTGGGCATTGAAAAGGCGATTACGAGTGCTCGACTCAACGGGACAGATACTCTCGCAAAATCTAGCTACTATTAAAGTCGTGTTCTCTGTAATACTATGACACCCCATTACTCTGCACAGGGTATAAGAGAAATCTGCTGATAATCGGCTTATAGTTTTCGGGTTGTCGGCCAATTTCTATAGCCTGCTCATAATTTGGGGCAAATACACATACACACACACAATAAGAAGAAAAGCAAAACGTAAGCGTGTAATCATTATTTTCAATGGCACAAACAAAGCACTGCGAGCGGGCGAAGTGGGTGGGCGGACGTTGGCCAAAGTAGCATAAGAAAACATAATGAACCCTAAATAAAAGTGCGCGCACATCGAAACTTTGGCCTGAACTTTTCCACGCTTAACACTTTTCCGCAACAATTTATCGTTCTTGTCGCTCGGCGGAAGTGTTTGGCATTGCCAAAAGATAATGCTCCATGGCTACCAAAGTAGCTGCAGCAGCAGCCCGGCAAGGACCAAGTTTTTTGAGAAAGACATTGCAAATCCTTGGCAGGCCGCCTCAGAGCCTGCCATACACACTGAGCGTGCCACAGAGGGAAGAGCGAGAGAACAAGTTGCCACGCGGCTTGCATTTCAAACGAAAACTATCGCCAAGCTGTGGTTGGTGGGGGGGGCAGCGACACCTTTTGGGAAATCAGTGGAAAATACGTAAACGAAACCGCCATATTATTTCGACATCGATTGCAAATGGTGCGACAACTTCAAAACCGAAAGTAATACGAATTTAATATGACAATCGATTTCGTTTCACATTTATTTTCCAGCTTATCTCTAGATATGCATGTCTATGCGAAGGCTTCAATGTGAGCTTGATTAGTTCCCGAAACTCTCAATCAACCAAGTAAAATGCGTACTAATATTACGCATACGCCACGTGAAGGGCACTTTTCGAATCTATGAACGAAAATTGGATTGTGTTTGCTATCGAAGCTAAGTCCTTTGCTAGACGTCTGCCAATGGGGTAAAACAAAGCAGATTTGCAGACTGCATCAAAATTGACTTAAAGTCAACTGAAAGCGAACGTCTTGCAGCACAATCAGAGCAAATCAAATATGTAATCGACATGCGAGTTCCCTTATGACAAATGGACACTCACTCAGTTGCCATAGCACTACTAATCTTAGAGCACTTTTCGTCTTGCATTCAGAAAGTGTATAAATAAGTAAGTGGAATGAAAGTGGAGCATAACGAATAAATAATGCTCTAACAGCATGTGATAATAAAAATACATTATATTAACAAGCTTAGATGCACATGCACAGAGTAGAGAGTAGAAAACTTACAGAGTTTATGGAGTAGAGTAAAGAGTAGATAGAGTTGTTAAGCTAAGCTTATAGAGTATATTGATTATAAAGAGTATACAGTGTATTAAGTATATAGAGTTTACTGAGTATCTTGATTTTCTTTATTCAGAGAATACAAAGTATTTTCCTTAAATAATTTTATATCTATTTATTTAGTTTTTTTTTGAAGTATGTTGATACTTTTTTTATATTAATTATTATTATTTTTAATCATCTTTTTTATTTTTTATTTATTTATTTACAGTATACACAGATTTTTTTTAAATTTTATTATATTTAATTTTAATATATTTAATTTTTATTTAATATTATATCTTTATTATTTTTTTTTAAATAATTGTATTTTATTTTATTTTGTTTTTAAATTTTATTTAATATTTTATCTTTATTCACATTAAAAATCGATAGGAATTTTTATTAATATTTTTTAAAATAATTTATTTTAATTTAATATTTGAATTTTATTCAATTTTTGAATTATGATTTATAATTATTTTTTATTTATTATATACATAGAGTAAAAATATACAAATAAAATATAGATTTTACAGAATATTTTGAGATTTCCCTAAATATATAGAGTATTAAATTTATCAAAGAAACTTCAGCTCAAGCAGTTGCTTCGCAAATCTCAGAGCTCATCTAATAAAATTCATTCGCAATTGCCCAGACAAACACACAAAATCTTTAGGGCGTCCAATATGCTTTAGCTAAGGGTGGGCGTGGCCAAGGGGCCAATGCCAATGCCACATCGAAGCGGCAACGCGTAAAAGCGTTTATTACTATAAATATTAAAATGGGATTATCAAACAAACGTACTTTGGGTTTTTATTACATTCAGCCAAGGATGCAGTCGGCACTTCAGACTTGCTCTCCAGAGATTAACTGGGCGGCAACAGCAAATGGGGAGGGGGGTGGTGGTGGTGGTTTGCGTGGGCGTGTGCCAGGGCATCTCATTTGCTGTGCTAACTGCAGGGTTGCAATTTCTTGTGTTGACTTTGCCGTCACTTTGACTTTTTGGCTGCACTGGCACGTAATGGCAAAGTTTTTTATACATACACCAAGAGAGAGGGAGGGAGGGAGAGAGAGATAGAGATAGGTAGACAGAGACAGAGTGAGGGATTTACTTATGAAAAATAAATTTGCGCTTGAGACTTTCCGGCTGCTCCCTGTGTAAGCATTTCCTTTGTTAGCTGATGCCTGATGCCTGATGCTTGCCGGCTGGCTCTTCAATAGTTCTCGCTCGCTTGTTATTTATGCTCGCGCGCGCGTTAATCTTCAAATGGAGGCGACGACCAGTGTTTGGTTGGTGCTGCAAATTTATGTGCATGCCGCGGCGTGAGGTTAAAAATTATGTTGCATACCTTTAAAAAGGTAATGGGAAAATTTCTATGCCACGCTGTTTGCCACTCAGCTGCAGTGCACAAAGTGTGATTAAGGTTTGTACATATTTGAAATGGGGGCGGGCTCTAGATAAATGGCTAGAAATAGTTGCGAGAGAGAGAGAGAGAGAGAGAGAGAGAGAGAGAGAGAGAGAGAGAGAGAGAGAGAGAGAGAGAGAGTGGCGAAGAGAAAGTGCATAAGACGTATGCGCTTTAGTTGGCCCAAAAGATAGTCGAAGCCATTAATTTGAACAAACTTGAAACTAATCAAGAAGAAAAAAGTAAAGTAGAGCAATGGCTAAAGACTCCAAGTGGAAACGAGAAAAGGTTTTGTTTAAAATAAAATATAATTGCTGCTAAATGTTTGTAAATATTTCGGAAATGAAATCCACTTATTGAGTGACCGTTGGTAGGAGCAAAAAACAAATGCTTTTCAAAGCTTACGTAATCAAAATTTAATTTGCTGTTAACCTTTATTTGGGGTTTGTTTTTAATGATGTTTTGTTGTTTTATTTTTATTTTATTTTATTTTTATTTATTTTTTTTTATGGGAACTGCAAACTCCCTGAGCAATTAGAGAGCTGGAAAAGCTCCCAACAAAATGCCAGTTTATGGCCTAAACAATAAACTCAATTTAAAAGTGAGCCACGTGACACGTAAAAGCTGGTTGGCATTTTCCGTGCTGCTAACATATGCAAGCCTCAAAGGACACACACACACACGCACACACACTCATGCTCGCTGCACACGTGGCCAGTCGCACCCACACACGAATACACACTCACATACTGGCACACGATTCGAGCTTGACTTAATAATTAAAACAACAAAAAAGGAATTTACTTAGCCACACAAAAGAGTCGTAGGTAGAACAAAAGTGTTTGAGTAGAAGAGGCCAGCGAGCACGTGTGTAAGAGACTGTGTGTGTGTGAGTGTGTGTGTGCTGACCAAACCGTAGATAAAAGATAAAAACACTCGCAGCGAGCAAAGTGATTAAGAGAGAGAGAGAGTGCGGCAAAAAGGCAAAAGAAAAGTTTTTAATTTTAACACATGCGAAAAGTTACGGGACATGAAAGCGTTGAGCGCTAAGCGTCGACAACGACACACCAAATAAACGGAATAACTTATTTGCGTTGGGGAATTAAGGCAATTTGTAGCATACTTTTTGGGGCTTGTTGCAGCAACACCAACAGCAGCAGCAGGAGTAGCAGGAGTAGCAGGAGCTTTATGACCGCAGTCAAGCGGCAGCAGCAGCAGCGAAAACGGACATCACAAATTAATTTCACGTATTCCAACACACACAAACGCCCACATACACACAATAGCAAAGCACACACGCATGAGTGTGAAGCTCAATTCTGGGCCATATAATAAAGCTAGCTAAGCTATGTGCCAACCAATTGAACGTTAGCTGTGCATATAGAGTCTGCACTTGAATTTTGACGAAATTGGAAAAAAACACATGAAAAATAAAAATATAAATTGGTAAATGTGTTGTCTAAACCACTAAGCTTAAAAGAACAGTGGGAGTATTGTTATTTTTTTTATTATAAAGTCGGAACAGGTTTGGCTTTTGGCTAAGGCAATTTAATATTACAAAAATAAATAAAAATAAATATAATATATAATTAATATATACCACAATATTAAACAAATAAAAAGTAATCAATAATAATAAAAAATAATTAAATAAATTTTTTATTTATTAATTAGCAAAAAATAAATAAAAATACTAACAACTTTATTTATGAAATACTAGATAAATAATAATAATATAATCAATTTTAATAAATAATTATAAAAGCAATTAAATAAATATTATTCAGTTAATAATTAAAATAAACGAAAAAATTAATAAAAAAACAAAGTTGATTATATATTAAAATTTAAATATTTATAGACTTATAAAACATATTTAATAATAATAAATAATTTTAAAAACAAAAATAAAAATAAAAATTAAATAAATATTTATTAATTAATAATAAAAAAATTAATAAAATAATATTACAATTTAAATATTATTATATATAAGAGGTAATACATTTTATATAATTATTCATATGATTAATTTTTTAATATATGTATATATACTAATTTGTTATTATTTATTTAAATTTATACTTTTCTTTATTTAATTAATTTATTTTTATTTTATTTATTATTTGTATGTTATGTATTTTATTTCATTTTATAATGGAATATTTGATATAATTATTTTTATTTATTTTTTGTTAATATTATTATAACTGATATAATTTTATATTTCTCAAATTTGGTCTCTTTTGCTTTAGAGAGTATTTAGAAATGTGTAAGATTTATATAACTAGAGCTCTCATATGCTTTCGTGCTCGACTGCTGTCATAGAGCTTGACATTTTTGGCAATCCGGGTTCTCTGGTCAGGTTTGGCTCTTGCCTCTGTGCTTGACCGCAAACAATGTGACTATCCGAGCTTATGTGTGTTTATTAGTGTGTGTATGTGTGTGTGTTGTGTGTGTGTGTGCACACTTTATACTCTTTCGCTCATATTAAAAAGTTCATTTATATGAAATGCCTGCGTGTGTGCGTGTGACTGCCTCATTTTGCGGCATGTTTTTAATTTAAAGCATACTTTCAGGCGCACCTCTTTAACCCAACCTGGGACACAGCACCGAGCACTTCGTGTGCTTGCAGCATATTCAATTTCAGATTCTATATGTATATATATGTACTTTATACTATATATGTTTGTATATATAATTTAGCTTAGTTCAACAATAAGCTGCAGGCATCGAGAAGGAGGGGAGAGCAGGAGCGGAGGAGGGGGGTAGCGGGGGAGGGCGAGGGGGAGGCAGACAGAAGGGAAGAGGGAGAATAGGAGGGGGAGCTGAGAGGAAAGGGGGGAGGAGGGAGGGGGAGGGGAGGGGAAAGGGAGGGTCAGAGAGAATAGGGTAAGGGAACGAGGAGGGAGAGAGGGGAGAAGGAGGGGAAGGAAGGTAGGGAGAGGGAGTGAGGGGAGAGGAAGGGGGGAGCGGAGAGGGAACGGTAGGGGGGAGGAGGGAGGAGAGGGGAGAGAAGGGAGGGGGCGAGAGGGCGAGAGGGCACGGCTTGAGTCTCTTAGGGAGTAGGCGTCTCTGATTGTTTGTTTGTTTTTTGGTTTTTTTTTTTTGTCTCTGACACTAGGTTTTCTATCTATGATATATGGTGGATAGTGGTTGGAGGGAGGAGGTGAAGAGGGCAGGGAGGGGGGGAAGGGAGGAAAGGGGGAGTAGAGGGGAAGGTAATTTAATCATTTTCTTGTGTAAAAATCATTTTAATTGTTGTTCAACACATTAAAAATTTTGTTTTGAAATGTCGTTGCAGCCGCTTGCTTAATATTGTTGCACTTTTTGCCATTTTTCTTTTTTTTTGTTTTTGTTTTTGTTTTTCTGCCCTGGCTCGATTGCATCGCAACGTGGCAGTATAATTTTTCCTGGTTCACTTTAATACGTTTCATGATTGAAAGCATTTGATAAAACTGTTTGATTAATGTGGCAAAAGGTTTTATGCCGAACTCGAGGGTAATTTAATAAAAACATTTTTCTGATTTAGATTTAAAGCGATGGGAAATGGAGATTGTTGAGCATGTGTTCATTACGGCACATAAAGGTTAGTTGATAATCTCAGCTTGAAGAGTTCGCTTAAAAAAAGAAAAAACATCACTCAAGGTCTCACATGCTCACAGTCTGCTCGGTCTTGTAACCTTCAAAAGTTTTGGCAAACTTACATGGGGAAAATACTTGAAGCGAAACGTAAAATTTGTTGGTTTGATGAATTTAGGAATTGGGCGCGCTTCTGTTTTTAGTGTATATCGATAGGGATCAGAGGTGAGTGGAGAGAGGGGGAAAGCTCCCTAAAAACGAGGCGCAAATGTGCAGCCAAATCGTACGCTGCCTTACACAGGATATGACTTTGAGCCACATCCGGCAATACACACACACACACACAGATAGAGACTTTTACAGACAGACAGAGAAGAAACATGGCTGGCGGCCACGCCCCGCGCGTGTTTTTTTGGGTTGGCCCAGCAAAATTGACTGGCTGCTGCCTAACGCTCAAGGCTATTTAAGCGCTCGTTAGACAAATTCAAATAAAGTCGAGGCAGTTGCAATAACAACAACAACAACAACAACAACAACAACATAAAGAGAGAAACAACTTGACTGCTTTTTGGCCTAGGACACAACACGAAAAACGAGGCGGAAATCCTTTTTTTGTTAAAGCCAACTACGATAGTTGTGCAACGAGGCAATAAACTTTATTGGATTCCCTTTTTCTGCTTTACAAATGCTTTTCTTATTGTATCTCCTCTTTGACTCTAGATTGGATCTTGATTAGCTGGCATTCCCTGCACATCACGACAATGCGTGAGTGTGAGCTGATAAAGCTGTCGAAATAGCAATGGGCAGAGGTGAGCATATGTCATTTGAGTAGGTGATGGCTGATGCAGGAGAGCAGAGATTTTGCTCGAGACTTGAAGTTAAATATAGATAATTGTAAAGCTGCTCCAATACATTTTCAGAGAATTAGTTTTATTTTATATTAATTATAGACTTAGCTTACATATAATTGCAATTTTGTATCATTTACGCTCTGCTCATGATATCAATCATATTCTCTCGCTCGGTGACTTCGGTTCTGTTCGTTTCTATTTTCTGTTGAGCGTCTTGAGTTGAAGTTTACGTATGATGCTCTCTTAAAGAACATTGTTTAGGTAGCGACACGTTTGACGTTCGTCTAATGAGCAGATAACTTTAACGCTCAATAAAATGGGTTTTAGTTTGTCTTCGAATTCATTTCTCGCATTTGCATCAATACACACAAAAGTGTAAGTGAAAGACACTTATGAGCAGACATCAAGAAAAACGCTCGTCATTGGCGAGCTATGTATTGTTATTTGTATTATAAAGTCGGAATTTGGTTTTAAATAAACAGGTTTGGCTTTTGGCTAAGGCAATATAATATTACAAAAATAAATGAAAATAAATATAATATATAACTAATATATGAGAAAATTAAATAAATAAAAAGTAATCAAAAATAATAAAAATCAATTTCAAAAATAATTTAAAGAAATTTTAATTTAATAATTAGCAAAAAAAAAAAAAAAGTTATATCAACATAATTTATAAAAAAAATACTAGATAAATAATAATAATATAATCAATTTTAATAAATAATGATAAAAACAATTAAATAAATATTATTCAGTTAATAATAAAAATAAACAAAAAAAATTTATAAAATAACAAAGTTTATAATATATTAAAATTTAAATATTTATAAACTTATATTTTTATAAATATTTATATGCTTGCTGGTATTTGATTATATTCAAGCTCAGGATCTTCATGAAAATCATTCGAGCTTTTATTATAGCACATATGTATGCCAAAGAAAATGAATATTCTTGCTATAATTCCATAGGCTTTAAGCAGTTTGCTATTATTTAAATGACCCTTGCCATCTCTTTAGTTGCTTCTATATTACTACAAAATTGATGACTTCTAGCTGCAAAAAGCAACACGCAAATGCTAGTTATAGCTTTAGGGCCAAGGGAATTGAAGGCTTTGCCCTCATATAGCTTAGCTGCTGCCCAAGTTTTAGTTTTTTTTTTGTTTTTTTTTGCTGTTCTCTTACCAATTGCTCAAAGTTTCATTTTTATTGCTTTTGAATGCTATCTAATTTGGTGCGCACATGCGAAAATTTGACTGGTAACGCCTAGAAGAACTCTACGAAGGGCAGTCTCCAGGTTGGCTACACGTTGCCGCCACCTGTCGGCCAGCTTGTGTACTGCCACTAACGCACAGAACTTTTTGGCTAACGAAATCGATTCATGGTAGTCTTGGCCCATTGCATACGGTAAACGCCCAGCGACAAGTAAAACAAAAGCCGATGTGGGCGTGGCTGTGGCGGCAAAAGTTTTTCGTCTGTTTGCGCTGCACGCGTGTTCAAGCTTAGCAGCTGCTTTTGGCCATGTGGCCGCAATGTGGGCGTGGCACATGGCCAATTTGCCAATTTAATCTGCTTAGCAAGCAGGGCACAGCCAAACCATATAGATATAGATATATATATATAGATGTAGTATGCGTGCATATATACTTCTAAGAAAAGAAGTAGAGCATGTAGAGATTTCTCTTAAACTTTATTAAACAAGTAATAGATGAGAGAGAGAGAGGGGGGGAATGGCAAGGTGGGGGCGTGGCAGCGGCACAGCTGACAAAACTTTTATTCGGCATGCCATAAAGGTTTTCAATTATTGCTTTTTAAATTGTTGCCTTGTTTACACAAGTTTCGAGTGGCTGGCGACACTTGTGAGACGAGCCAAGAACAAGCAGCTAGAAAGAGAGAAGCGCCAGAACAAGCAAAAGAAACGAATTTTTGGCAAATGACAGCAGCAGCAGCAGAAAAAAATGAGAAGAAGAAAAGAATAAACGATGAAAACTTGGACAAAAGCATTTAATTTTTTCTGTTTTTTTTTTTCGCCCGCTGGCGCCATCTAAGTCTAAAGTGAACAGGAAAAGAGAATGAGAGAGGGAGAGAGAGAGGGAGAGACAGAGACTTGAAATAGCATTGTGCAATGATTGACGAACTAGCTAAGGCAGCAGCTTAGCAAAGAATTTACACAATGCCGATCTAGATCTAGTATTTTGCCAACTACTTTTTATGCCCAGAACTGATTGAAAGTGGAAAAAATGTTGCAATTGTAGTTCTCATACATGAATTATGCTTTAGTTATAGATTATATAAAAAGTATTCAAATATAATTTAAAAGAAATCAATGAATAATTTTTGTAGTTTGTTTAAAAAGGTTTGTAATTTTCTTAATACTAACAATTTTATTAATTAATTTAAAGTGTAAATAAAAGTGTTTTATGTTTTTTAACTTGCTCCCATTTTTAGGCTAAGCTCTTCACTCCAACCAACATGTATTAACACTTTAAGCTTCGTAATCCAAGTTTCTATGGCAATGTTTCAGGTTTAATCAGACCTCTATTTAGCAAAGCTTCATTTTCAACACTTGAAGCGAACAAATAGTGGCCCATAAAAGGCGCCAACATTTTAGGCAGTCAAAATCAAAGTGGGAAATCTGTCAATGGCACATATCAAATGGTTGCCCAGGCAATTGTTGTGGTTATCTTTGTATTGGTAGCGATAACGCTACATGTGTGTATGTGTGTGTGTGTGTATGTGAGTGAAACACTTCTTGTTAGCTGTAAGTGTTATGTGCAAGTGCTCGTTTCTTTTCAATTTCTTAGACCCATGCACCCTGGCAATTGTTTGAGTTTTGTTTTGTGCTTTGTAGGCACTTTTTTTTCTGTTCATTTATTTTCCTTTATTTTTTGTTGTCAATTTTTGCTTAATTTTCAGCGAAATTTTCTTCTCGGATCTGTTTATGTTTGTGTTTTAACGCCCAGCACAACTTGAAGCCTGGCCCGCTCAATAATCGAGCACTCGCACGTGCCTCGCGGTTTCGCACTTAACGCTCTGGCAGCCCGGACAATATCGTTTTTTTTTTTTTTTGCCGCCTCTTCTTTAATAGTCGCAATTGCAGTTGAGTGCTTGGGCGTTCACTTTTATAGTGCTCGCTTGGTCGAGCAATGGCTTAGCGCCCATTTGACTCTCACCGAGATTCCAGCTGGGCCGCTTGGCGGTCAATTGTTATAGCCCTTGCACTTGCAAAGTGCTTCAGGTAATGGGAAAGGGGAAAAGAAAAGGTGGTTAGAGTTGAATTGATATTAAATGCAAAGGGAAATGCAGTGGGCCAGGTGAAAGGTGTGGGCGTTATTAATAAATAAACGAAGGAAAATATATTTAAAAAAAAAATACATTTAAAAAAGAATAAATAAAAATGGAAAAAAAGATTTCAAATAATATATAATATAAAGAAATAATTTTATAAATATAATAATTAATGGTAAAGGAAATATAATTCCCGGAAAATATCAAAAATATTCTTTTTACAATACATTCATATTTTAATAAATATTTATAAGTAAAGAAACTTATGAATAAAATTTTATTAAAATTATAAATAAATAAATAAATAAATGTATAAATAAATATTTATATCTATAAACAAATACATTTATAAATGACATAAATATTAAAAAAAAATAAATTTATATATGAATCATAAATTTATAAATAAATATTTATATTTATAAACAAATACATTTATAAATTATATAAATATTAAATATTTATATATTTATTTTAAATTACAATTATTTTTGTTTAATAAATTTTTTTTATTTATAAATTATCTACTTTTATCAACTTATCTGTATTATTTATTATAAGACTTCACTAAAAATTAAACTTTTCTCATTTCTGCGCTCATTTCTTATCCATCTAACTCAACTTTAACCCCTTCTTGGCCTGACTACTTTCTCTAACTTTCATCTAACCACAGTCAATTTCGGTTCAAACTTCATTTCAACACTCGGCACGCTCAAAGTGAGCCCCAGGGACGCATCTGTGCCACAAATTTTCATTCACAATTGAATATTAATAGGCCATAAACACACACACACACACACACACGCACACACTCGCACAGTAGTTTGCTCGCTCGCGTAACCGCCTCATTTATGGCTGGGCTCTAAACTATTTCATTTAGAGGGCACTAAAAGCGAATTCTTCCGTCTCGGCTGCTGTACGAATCATTAACATACGCAAATTCACGCTGCGCATACGCCACGTGTGACAGCGGCAAACAATGGGAAACGTGTCAATGAAGCGACTGCCATTTTGTGCCGCACAACCGCTTAACCGAACACACTCACACACACACACACACACACACACACGTAGCCATCAATAAACATCAAATGCTGTGTAAATGTCAAAAGCAATAAAAATCTGTAGGCGCTAAAAACTGGCTGCTAATGGAGCTCTCCACGACTCGCTCCCTGCCAGGGGGCAACTGCAACTGAAATAGAAACAGAATCTGTGACTTGACGAGCCAACGTTAAGAGTTTTGTTGCCAACGACAATCTGTTAACCAACACACACGCACTCCCCTCACAGCTCCCCCTCTGTCCCTTCCTCTGTTTATGGCTGTCATTTGAAATTGTCGCTCTTCGCATCTAATTGCGAAAATTTTTGGAAACTGTCAAATTCTGCAGCAATTGCTAAACCGCAGGCATTGGTCTCGGTCTGGCACTGGTCTAGGTAAGAGCTCCTTTTATCGCAGTCACGCCCACACGTCCTTTGAGCGTTAACTTTATTATGTGTGTGCGGCTTCCACGCAGTCGACTACCCATTTGAGTCGCGCTCTCTCGCTCACACTTGCTGTCACTCTCTCTCCTTCTCTCTCTCTCTCTCTCATTTCCTCTTTAGTTTCTAGCTAGCATTTTGTATAGCTTTTATTGCCGCCTTTTTAATGACAGCATTTGAATGGCTGCGCGCATTTGGTTCGATTTGGGCCTTAAATGAAAATAGTTTTTGACTTGGATTTATGTGAGGCAAAGACTTGGCATTGAAATTTTCGATAAAGTTGAAAAGTTTTGCAAGTGAGCAAGAAATGAGAAATCTTTAATATAAATTCATAATTTGCTTATTTATTTTAGTAAATTGGACATTTTTTAAAGTTGCAGCAAATATATTTTCTCCAGGCAAACTCCAAGTTGGATTAAATAAATGTTTTTTTTTTTTTAACTATTAAGTTTTTAATTTTGTTTTTATTGTTTTTATTTGTTATATATATTTTTTTTAATTTAAAAAAATTTTTTTTTTATTTATTTTTAAAAATTTTCCTTTTTAATTAAATAAAAGCTTTAAACAAACATGAAGTTTTAGCAGAAAATTTGTCAATAAATAAAAAACAACTTTTAATTAATTTTGTTTTTATTTGTTATTCATTTTTTTCTATTTCTAAAATTAATTTTTTTTTAAATATTTTCTTTTCAATTAAATAAAACCTTCATAAAAAATAAATAATATATATTTTTAAGTTTTAGCAGAAAATTTGTCATTAAATAAAATACAACTTTTAATTAATTTGGTTTTATTTTTATTTATTTTTATCTATTTTTTAAAATTAAATTTATTTTTGAAAATATTTTCTTTTCAATTAAATAAAACCTTTATATAAATTAATATTATATATTTTTAAGTTTTAGCAGAAAATTTGTCTTTTAATTAAATGTATTTTTTAATTAATATATCCAATAAAAATTAAATATATAGAAAACTAGCTTAAGCTCAGCTTTAATTTGGCTGCATTTCAGCTTACTTTTTTCTTCACTTTGAAACTTAATGCAAATGTCTCAATTTAGCAAGACTTGAGCGCTGAGCAAAAGGATTTGCATTTACCTAAGCTCTGGAGACGCGCGACGAGAATCTGATTGTAAGTGGGAGAGAGAGAGAGAGAGAGAGAGAAGAGAGAGAGAAGAGAGAGAGATGGAGAGCGAGTGGGCGGGCGGCAGGTAGAGTGACATTGGAAGCGGATGCGCTGCTGGGGACGTGTCAGCTGCTCGGTTGGCAACGTGGGCACTTGGCATTGGCTTTGGCTTTAAGTTTGCTGCGCGCGTGTCATGTCGTGTCATCTAAAGCGGAAATGGCAGCCATTACGCAGCAAGGACGAAACTTGCGACGTCAGTTGCTGCTGCTGCTGCTGTTGCGCTCTGGCTTACATTTCATCAGCGCTAATGATAAGAAAACAATTCGGCTAGCGAAGAAGAGAAAGATAGATACAGAGTGAGAGAGGGACAAAGTCAAATGGCATGAAGCGGGAAAGCGTTGCCCCAAAGTCAAGTTGCAGGAATTGTCCCCAGCTGCTTAGCGCGCATAAATATTGTAATAAGCATGAAAATTACAATTTCAGCTGACGTGTCTGCTGCAATGACAATGCTACTTGGCACTTGCAACAGCGCCACTTGCAACTTGCCACTTGCCACTTGCCACTTGGCATTGAAACATTTTGTAATTTACATTTAATTAGAGGATTTTGTGCGCTGCCAAAGACGGCGTTGAGATTGAGATTGAGTGGAGCACAGGAAACGAGAGTTCTCCGGATGTCTGGCTAGGCACAGGCTCGGGCCATCTCTCGTCGAGGTGTTGCCCTTGCGTATTTGCATTGGCCACAACGCCTGGCAAAGGCTTAGAGTCAGTGAAAGGATTTGCTATGCACTGTGTGTGTAGTATGAGCAAAATTTAATTAAGTGACTTTACGTTGACTTTTCCCTTTTTTTTTTAATTTTTTTTTTTTTATTTACTTTTTTATTATTTTTCGTTACCTTGCATTGCGTGCGTATCTGCAGCTGAATGGTCTATCCAGTGCCTGGTTATGACTGTAAACAGGAAATTAACTTCTAAGCCACATGCCGACAGACGACAGACGGAAGATGACAGCAAAAGGCTTGAGAGAGCGCCTGGCTGCAGCCACAATATGATTAGTCATGTTCGTGCTGCATGTTGCAAGCATAATTGAAGGCATTTGGCTGCAGCTTAAGTGAATTTGCTGTAGCAAATGGAAATGCAAAAGGGTTTACAATTCGAGTTGAGCTGCATATGGCTTTGCTGGATTAGAGACCAAGAAATGAAGTATGTAAACCAAGTCAGATTCAATTTAATATATTCCATTTTGGTTTAAATTAATAGACCAGAGTTGGACTCAACTAAATGCTAAGCTAATAAGCTGTGTTGTCTCAAAAATGCCAAAAACAATGTTGTGCGCCCTAAATACCAGAAATATTTCAAATCGTTCAGCAGCAAAACATGCCAAAGAGCAAGCAATAGGTGGCAGAATTTTTGGCAGCATATTATCAGGAAATTTTACAGATTTGAACTGCAATAGCTGCTCAATTATCAGCAGCAACTGTTGGCTAAGATGAAGCAACTCAAAGATGCAAAACTTACAAGCAAAATAAGCCACAGAGAGAGAGGGAGAGAGAGAGTGAGGGAGAGCGAGTGAGGTAGAGTCGAGTGACACGAGAGACTACTCAAAATATGCGTAACAGTTGCCAAGCAATGTCTTTGAGGTGTATGCCCCAGTGGGTGTGCCTATGTGTGTGTGTGTGTGTGTGTGTGGGTCGTGGAATGTTGTAGCTACCGAAAAAGACAAGAACATTGTTGCTAAAATTTCTCGTGTTTTGTGTGCGTCATGCAAAGTGGCTGCTCGGCGGAGTTGAGCCATGAGCCAGCAAACCTTCATCGTTAGCTGGGCTTTCGAGCATTTTTTTTTTCTTTTCAGAGGCTGGTGGGCATGGCAGCAGAATGTTTTAGCTAGCGACACACTTGAAGCTACAGAGCAGCATTTCTTAAAGAAATTTAATTTATGCTCACAAACACAAACATCTCTCTCATACACACCACACAGAGAGAAAACATTTGCATGGCAAATTTAAGGCGTGTTTCTTGAAAGTCTTTAGCATTATTTACACTCAATTCACCTGTGGCCGAAAGAAATTTTCAAGTGAAATTCATTTCTTTTACAGCTCGTAAAGTTGCCTTTATATTTGGCCAGCTTTCGCATGTTGGCATTGGCCATTGAAAGGCATTTGCTCGGTTAGACACAAGATTTGCTTGCAATCAAATGGAAATGTAGCTCCATTCAGTATTTGCCTCAAATATAATGAAAAATAATAAAAATAAATAAATAAAAAAAGGATAATAAAATAAATGAATTATACAAAATTTAAGTTATTAAATAAATGTATTTGAGTGTGTAAATAAAATTGTGTTTTTCTTAAAATGAATGAAATCTTAAAATTGATTTAAACGTAGAAATTAAATATTTACATAAATAAATAAAGAAATATATAATAATAAATACAAAAAAAAAAAATGAAGCACACAATTACATATTTTATTTTTAGAATTTATTATTTTTAAGCATAGCTTGAAATTGATTTGATCTATACTTTTATTATTTACGCTCTGTTTGCGAGATCAACCGAAAGAAATCATGCTCTCTCGCTCTAGCCCAGGGAAAGGGTTGAGTTGATCTATTCGTGTGCTGCTCTTTTAATGAATGTAATTTAAGTAGCTATACGATTGACGTTCGCCCAATGAGCTTCAGTGAGCAGTCAGCAGATAACTCTCAACGAGTCTGTGCCAAAGATAGTCTCATTCACATACACAAGCACACAGTCAGTTCACGAAGGCTACTGCGAGCATGCATACGGATGCATACATAAATGACTACTCTTTGATTCATCTAACTTAAGCAATTCAACTCAATGTCCATCCATTTGCCTATTAATGTTCAATCTACCTTTCTGGCTATTGTCTAGCAATTTTTAGCCTTTTTAGCCTTTTTAGCCTTTTTTAGCCGTTTTCAGCCGTTTTTAGCTATTTTTCTGGTTTATCTCCCAACTACCTTTGTACCTTCTTTCTAACCTTTATATCCTACTTTCTAATCATTTTTCTATCTCTTAATCACGATTCTGTTCATTGGTTGATAACCATGGATAAATAACCATCCATTTTCCTATTAACGTTCAATCTACCTTTCTGGCTATTTTCAAGCTATTTTTAGCGGTTTTCAGCCGTTTTTAGCTATTTTTCTGGCTTATCTCCCAACTACCTTTGTACTTTCTCTCTAACCTTTATATCCTACTTTCTAATCATTTTTCTATCTCTTAATCACGATTCTGTTCATTGGTTGATAGCCATGGATAAATAACCATCCATTTTCCTATTAATCAATCTAACTTTCTGGCTATTTTCTAGCTATTTTCTAGCTATTTTTAGCGGTTTTCAGCCGTTTTTAGCTTTCTTTCTGCTTTATCTCACCAACTACCTTTTTATCTTCTTTCTAACCTTCCATTTACCATATTTCTATCTCTTAATCATGATACTGTTCATAGTATGAGACCAGTCTTATTTATCCATCCATTCGCAAATCAATATTCTCTCTTTCCGTTCTAGCTATATTTAAGCCATTTTTAGCCGTTCTTAGCTTATTTTCTGGTTTAAATGATATGAAAGAAATGTGTTATGAGAACGTTTGCTTGACATTTTTACGAATCGTCTTCAAATAAAATGAGCAAACTAATGTACATAAGTTCAATGAGAAAACAACGAAATTTCACACATGAAGCGACAAAAAGGCGCCATGCATAATAGTAATAAATTGATTATGGTTTCTTTGTCTGAATATCTTTAAGAACATTAATTGCATTAATTTCTCATAGTTTAGTAACTCTTTACAAGTTTTAATAATTAACATAAATATAAATGTTTCTCTGTTTTATATTCTGATATGAATTACAATTGGAATTTCTAGCTAACAAAGTGATTTATAGCTCTACAAATTTTTGACATAAAAAACTCCAATTATTATTTAAGCTGAGTTTCAAAAGACTTGAAATTTTGTTGCATATATATTTTAGCCATATTTCAGTTTCAACTTTTAAAATCTTTTGAAAATCTCGAACTCGAAATGCCGCACAAAGTTTCCTTTTGCAAACTTAAAGGCACAAAAATGATGTAGGTATGATAAAAGCTTGGATGAAAATAAAAGAAGAAATTTGAAATCAGATATGAAAAGGCTTTTAGTTCTGGCCAACAATTTCTGGAAATTACAAATGGCTTGGCTAGAGGCGGCTAAGATTTAGTCATTCGTTTCTAATAACCAAATGGTTGGTTATTATGAAAGTTTTTCCATTTTGTAAAAGTTTGGAAAGAAAGAAAAAGTGAAAATCCCAACGAGGAAAATGAAACGATCAAAAAATGTGCAAAAAACTGATGCAATTTACTAGAACACGTTCGAGCATTATACGAGCAAGTGGGGCGTTTGGAGGGGGAGTGTGTGTCTGATGTTACTTAAGAAATTTCATGCAGCAAATATAAAAGAAAAATAACTTTTGCAGTGACTTTTGTTAAAGGCTTTGCTGCTGCTGCTGCTTCTGCTCTCGCTGAAGTGCATGTGTCTTGATTACAAATGTTGCCAAGCGCTGTGCTGTGTCCTGCATGTGTTTTATATCCGAGTGCGGGCTGCTGTGTGTACTGGTTCCAGGCGCAAACTTGCAAGGACAGCATTTGAATTTGAAATTGAAAACAAGTTTATAACGTGAATTGGCAAATATAGCGCTCAATGGTGGCTTGGGTTGGGTATGCGATGAATGGGAGAGCAGGAGAGCAGGAGAGCAGGAAAGCAGGAGAGCGGAGTGAAGCTAGTGTAAAAGATTTTCGTACTGCCACCATGCACGGCTGACATTGTCAAACACACACACACACCCATGCACACCCATGCACACACATGCACACCCACGCACACATATACAGAGACAGTCTGTGCCATATTGACGCACTTGCAAGTTGAAGTAGCAGCAACTGTTAAAGGGACTTTGGACTTTGGTTTTCTCTTCTGCTTTTTATGCGCTTGGGGGTCTTGGACTTGAACGACTTTTGGAGGCTGCCAGGCTCTTTGTTGTTGCATGTACTCTTTGGCAACTGTGTCGTTGTTATGGCTTACCACCTACCACACGCACACACACATACGCACACTCGTGCAGCTTTCATTTGCGTAAGTCGTTTGCAACGTTTCAACGCCATGGGGCAAATTGTTTGCTCGCCTCGTTTTCCATTCAAATTGCTTTCTTTTTGCCTTTATAAGTATATAAATATGAATGATGTATGTACATACAGATGCACTTATATTCATATACGAGCATATATATGTATGTATGTATGTATGCATTGCTGATTTATGTACAAACACACACAGACAAATGCAGATGTTGTTCGCTGACGCATTGTGTTCCATTTACCTAGAGAAATGCAAATATTGTTGACGCACTTGCAACTGCTCTCGAGTGCTCACAAAATACAGGTCAAGTTGCAGCTTGTTGCTACAAAGAAGCTGGCCAAAAGCGAGGGAAAATTGGAACAAAGTCTTCAAAGAATTTGATACACATTCGAGTACTATTTCGGCATATGTATCACACTGCATTGGGCAGATATTGAATTTCCTTATTTTAATATTTTTTTTTAAAGCTCAGCTTTCAAATGTTTTTCTAGGACATCAAGTATGCTAGCTGCATTCACTGAGGAATTTATAATAATTAAATATTGTTATTATTATAATAATTACTGTTAAAAATAATATTTCACAGTTAGCTAATTTATTGCTATTTACTATTTAAAATATTATCTATCATTTAGCTATTTTATAGCCAGTTTAAAGCTAATTGGTATTTTAAAAGGTCATCTAAGTTTTAGCTATTTTATAGCTAGTTTTTAAGTACTTTATACTATTTACTTTCCTTAATATTTTCAATTTCTCTTTCGTCACTGCTCAAGTTTCTAGAGTATAAAATATTTCATTATATTTATTATTATTAAGCCTTGTACATTTATAATTATTGTATGCAGTTCATGGTAAACTAAAACGAATATGAAATTCGAGTCTCACATTTAACTCATTTCAAAGAAAACACAAATATTTGTTTGCATATCTGATATTGTTTAGTTTTTGCCATATCCAACTGCATTTAGCCAGAATAATGAAAGTCAACAAATGTGTTTCTCTCACTGTGCCTGACTGTACCTGACTGTACCTGACTGTAGCTGACTGTTTTCCTAGTGCAATTAGCTGTAAAACAGCTGTGTGCATTGCAGTGGCTATTCGGTATATAAGGCTTGCCGTGCTGCAGTTTCCTCAGTGCAGTTCAATCAGCGCATTAGAAAGCTTCGAGCAGCAGCAAGCAAATAACAAATTAAAAAGATGAAAACCTTCTGCCTGTTCGTTTACGTTGCCGTTATTGCTGTGGTCATTGCTGGCGCCGATCACAGCCATCAGGCTGGCAGCAAGACCGGCGAGGTGGTGCACTGGACCACGGGCACCAATACCAAGGGAGCAGCCACCCTCAATCACACAAGTGCTGCCTCCGTGAAGCCGGTGGCAAGTGGAGTGCCAGCGAGCGGCGTTAAAGCTGGCGAGGAGGCAAAACTTGCTGATGCCGCTAAGCCAGCAGATGCCGCTGCTGCAGCTGCACCAGCTGCTCCAGGTGCTCCTGCTGCTGCTGGTGCTGCTCCGGCAGCTGAGGCTGGAAAGGATAGTGGCCGCATCCTTATCGCTGCACACAGTGGCAACGGCACCACCCCTGAAGCCGGAGCAACCGCCACAACAGCTGCAGGTGCCGCAGCTGCTGCAACTCCAGGTGCTGCCGATGCCAAGACCGCCAAGCCATCAGAGAAGAAGTAGAGCCATGCAAACACATAAATATCTAATGCGTATTTCATCGAGAATGGCCCCAAACGAAACTTTATTTAAAATTTTATTTGCCTAAGTAATAAATTTATGTGCAGAACAAAAAAAAAAACCAGTTCATCTATCAAATAGAGCTCTTCCACTATATGCCATGTAAGCGGATAGAGCTGAGGCTAACAAGCGGCTCACGTATCCTTTTCACTGCAATAAACACCAATGGAGCGATAAGTTGAGAGAACTTGGTCTAAGTTCTTGGCTCACCTGCAGCAACCTAGCTTTCTTCTCTCTTTCTCTTAACAAAACCAATTATTTGATTTTAAAATTCCATTAAAAGATAAAAAAAAAGAAAAGAGGGGAAAAAAAAAAAAACAGAAATGTGTAGCAAGGACAGCTGCCTGGATGGCTGCCTGTTGTGGCCGCCTGTTGACATGTTCCGTCTGTCCAGCCAAGTCAAGGAGCAATCGCTGTTGTCTTCTGAGATAAACTGGCAAAAGGCGAACAGAGAAAAAAAAAAACAGCTAAAAGGGTTTAACACGTACAGCAGTCGCCAACGTCTGAAGCCATAAATAAAAGTCGCACTTGGCACCAGGGATGGGAAGTTGGTAACACGGGCCAAAAGACGTTGACAGAGGCCAGCATTAAGACAGGCAAAGGGCGACAGGCCGAACACTTTGATAATGATGACAGCCAATTGTGGCTGCCAGATGTTAGCTTTAGCTTAGTTAGCAAACATTTTCCGAGTTAACTGCATATGGATTGTCTATCGATTCTCTTCAATTAGTAGTTGAGCGCAAAATATATTGTTGTAGTAGTTGTATATATGTAGTTAAGCTAAGTTTTCTTTATTGAGTTGACTTGAGAAGTTAATTAGGATTGAGAAAATTTGTAGTAATGCGTATATAATTGTTCAGCTGTTTATTTGTCTGTTTGTTAACTAATAATTAAAGTAATACAAGTTAGATATTTGTAGCTATAGATATTTGTTATACTTGAATATGCTAGACTTTAATATTAAAATGTTATTATTTATGAAGCTATGGTTGAATCTAAAAGGGAATAAAATCTGTAGATAATGCATTTAAATTTTTTTTGATTTATTGTAGCACAGCAAACATAGATAGTTACGCTCTCTGCTCTTTGGCTCTAGTTCTTAAACCTTCTAATTCCCTCTGCGCAATCATAATTTCTATCTTTTCGAGCATAACTTACTTTGGTCAGCCAGCTTAAAGCTTACCTTAAGCACATTTTACTGTCAGTCCTATTAGTTGTGCCACTGACACAAGGCAGCCAGAGTGTGAAGTTTTTTTTTATTTCAGCTGAGACATGACGAATGCCACTTCTCTCTCTCTCTCTCTCCCTCTCCATCTCGCTCTCTTTTATTCATGCTCTGTCATCAACAGCATGCCGTGTAGCTGTTAGTAAGACGTCAAGCATTTATGTGCTGGCTTTCTTGTTTATTAGCAACTGACTAAAAGGGATAAATGCTGCCAGCTGCGTACAACGTGGCGTATGAGTGCTCCACATTTAGCTGGACTTCAATTAGAGCGCCACAACAATGCATTCCCATTTAACAATGTGCAATGTAAACAGCCAAGCCCTGGCATGCAGAGATACCCTACATTTGAGGTACATTAGCTTGTGGCAGCAAGTAGTTGAAGCAAAAAGATTATTCATTTGGCTTGGTTTCTCTAAAATAACATATGAAATATGCTGCTTGGCTGGGCATTTCGTAATCTCTATTTGGTTTTTATCTCTTATTTGGTTGGCACTTTGTTTGGGTCTTTGCCATGCGCTGCGCCAAAGTGTAATTGAAATGCACATTGAAACTTTGAGCATAATGCTCTTACAAGTTTCTCTCTTCTCCTTTTGTAAAACTATAAAATACATTTTATATGTGTGGCAAACACGAGTCGGCAGCAGGAGCAGCAGCAGCAGCAGCACCAGTGGCAAAGTACATAAGTAGAAATTATGTGCGCATGGGGGTGTAGCTGATGCAGACGGCATAAAAGTCAGACAGAAGAGCCGCACTCACAGTTGGCATATGAAGTCAACAGCGAGCAACAACAAATGCTGAAAATATGATTTAATAGTGGAAAAGTGGATAGTGGAAAGTGGAAAGTGGAAAGTGCTTCTTCTCTCATGCTTCGAACAGCATTCGTAACTTTTGCCAAAGCCGCTCGACGAGCGTAATTTTGTTAGCAAAGTCGAGCATCGAGGCGTGGGCGGACGTAACTCGAGCTAAAGTTTCTTGCGGTGGCCAGCGTAGCGTCTGACAGCCAGCTGTCAAGTCGTCGTGGCTTGCACAAAATTTAAATAAATTGATGAACAAGAAGCAGCTCGAGCTAAAAGCCCAACCGCCTGACTCTCTATGCCAAATCCTGCAGTTGACTTGCTTAGCCCGCAGGCCCGAAGATGCAAGCAGCGTGGCAACAGCAACAGCGCTGAAAACTTGCCACAAATTGTATTAGCGAGAGACCGAGCGACTCACTCACTCACTGTGGCAGTCAACTGCAACTGCAACTCGGCAACTGCAGTTGCAGCTAAATTGTATTATGCATAAGAAAAACGGCCAGGCTGTAGGCACTTGCTGTTGAGCTGTGCTAACTGCACTCCACAGCTGACAGCTGACCAAAATCTGCCTCTATTGTGCGGCTGCGGTTGCGGCTACAGCAAGCGTGCAAATGTTTTAAATAAATCAAAAGATATAGAGAAATGCCAAATCAATAATTTATTTATTATCAAATAGTGTTGCTTGTAGAAGTTGAATTTTTTCTCTAAAAAATTTTGAATCCTTAATGTGGGCATTGTCAAATGTGACGGCAGTCGAAAGGGGCGACATTAGGCATAATTTATTTATATTTTCTCAAAATGTAAATTTTAGCTGTTGAAAAATATTTGTGTGTCGGCTTGATCGAAGCAACAATTTGGCATTAAATATTATTTCTTTTTCTTATTTTAAATCTTTTTTCTATATATATAATATTTTTATTTTATTTTTTATATATAATTCTTTCGTAATATTTTTTTTATTAATCTCTATTATTTATATGTTAACTTTTTTTATTTTTAAAAAATATATGTATATATTATATTAAATTTTTTTTCATTTTCATTTTTCCTTTAATTTGTTTTTTTTTATTTATAATTTTTGTATATTTATTTATTTTTTTAATGTCTATTTATATTTAAATTTAATTTTTTTATAGTAAAATTCATTCATTCATTTTTTCTTTATTTTGTTTTACTTATAATTTGTATATATATATATTTTTTATTTTTATTTTATTTTACATTTATATTTAAATTAAATTTAACATATTTATTTTTTTTTTTTATTAAAATTCATTGAATCCTTTTTTTTCGGTTTATTTATAATCTTTATATACTTTTTTTTTTTTTTTTTTTTTTATATTCATACATAAATTTAGTTTAATATATTTATATATATATTTTTTATATTAAAATTTAGTTTGAAGTAACATATATTATTTTTTATATTTTATTTATTTTATATTTATTTATATTTTGTTGAATTTTATATTTAATTTTACATTTTTCCTTCTTTATTTTTATTTTTTGTATAATTTGTATTATTAAACTAAATTTTTTGTATATGACATTTGTTGTAAAACTATAAGTTCAGTAAAGCTTCAAATATAAAACAAAAAATATATAATAATATATGAAGCATGGCAGCTTCAATAACTTAACTGAAACACGCTCGTGTATTCTCTATAAAAGTCTTTGCACTATTCTCTCTTCGCATCCCAAGTGAATATTGACAGCAGCGCAACATATACAGTGCGAACTGCAATTCCTCTGTGTGCGTGTGTATGTGTGTGTGTATTATGTGTATATGTATTTTTGTCTGAGCGCTTTCGCAGTTTTTGGCGCAAAGTTAACGACGACAACGTCAAGAAGGAAAAAATTCCTTTGGCTGATGCTGAGACTGTGGCAACTTTTGTTTTAGTTTTGCTGCTGCATATGTGCGTGTGTCTATGCGTGTGTGTGTATGTGTGTGTGTGTGTGAGAGTGTATTGGTTTTTTTTTACAACTTTGTGCCTTGTTTATGTCGCAGCGATGTCTGCACTTTTAATCGTCGTCTATGCTGTGCTTATTTGCTTCCGTTTTGCTTCCCGCCTCTTTGGGGCATTCAATTTTGCTCCATTTTTCCATTTTTTTTTTGCTTTTCTTTTGGCCGTTCGGCTCTGGTGCAGACTGCAAGTGTCTGCTGTGCTGCTGACATGTCTAAGGACCCAAAGTGGCAGTGGCAGTGGCAGTGGCAGCAGTTTCTTAGCGAGCAGCAGGGCAGCTGCTGGGCTGGGCTGGGGTTAAAGGGAAAAAGAAAAGTTTACAAGTAAATGTGACAATGAACAGACATAAACACGTTTTGGCTGCACAAAACTGTTAAGCGGGGCTGACTGGAGCGGCAAACAAGCCGCTCTCCCTCTCTCTCTCTCTCTCGCTCTCTCTCTTACACTCTGTTTGTCTTGTGTTGCAAAAACAACACATGTACGGCTTAAATTGTTTATAAACGTGGCTGATTGTGTGTGCGCATATGTGTGTGTGTGTGTGTGTGTGTGTGTAGCAAAAAGTTTTATGTCCAAAAAGAAAAAGGAGCATAAAACAAAAACTTGTCAACGGCATTTTACGGTTTGTTCGTGTGCGTCACAAATTGATGAAAAGTTTAATGACACGTTCGATTAAAAGCCATTTGATTGGACGCCATGGCTAATGCGCCTGATGAGCGTTGCTTGGCGACAGCGCACAGCCCAGGCATGTGGCATGACGGAAGCCCAGCATGACGCGCTCAACTAGGCGTATGCGTAACACGAGAGAGCTGAGTAATTGAGTGAGGAAGAGCTAAGAAGTGAATCTTTAAGGAATCTTTACTAAAGCAATGATTTCATTTATAAATTGATTAACATTTAAATAATGAATACAAATACTTTTCATTTAGGTATTTAATTGTAATTGCTTTTAATAAAAATATAAAAATAAATATAACATTGTTTAATAAATGCTTATAATATGGAAAAAAATAAATCAATATTGTAAAATTTTTAGAAAAATTGATAAGTAAATTATATTTAATTTATTTTATTTATATTAATAGATAAAATAATTTAAAAGGCTTTTATATATTTAAAAATAAAATAATTAAAAAGTATAATTAATGAGAATATATTCAATGATGAAAGAGAATTTATATATTTTTTATGTGTTTATATATTAAAAAAAAAAATATTTAACAATGAAAGTAAAAATATTTAAAAATGTTTTCATGTATTTAATATAGGTTATATAAACTTAAGTAAATATTATAGAAAAAATAAATAAGCAAATAAAAAATAAATAAATAAATAAAAAATATATAAATAAATAAATAAATATATAAATAAATAAATAAATAAATAAACAAATAAATAAATAAATAAATAAATAAAAAATATATAAATAAATAAACAAATTAATAAATAAATAAATAAATAAATAAATAAATAAATAAATAAATAAATAAATAAATAAATAAATAAATAAATTAATTAATAAATAAAAAAAATAAATAAATAAAATATATATAAATAAATAAATAAATAGAAAAGATACATCAAAAATGAATAAAGAACGAATTTGCTAGTCCATTTGAGTGAATTATCAAGGTGATCAGTCAGAGTGCAGCTTTGTATTTAAGTGAAATTTGAATTTATAAGAGCGAACAGGTTGGCGCACTCGTCACTCACATTTCATTCATGCTACAAGTAAACAGAAGAAGGCGTTCGCTCAAGTCTTAAATGTGCTCTCAGAGAGAAGCTAGAAGTGTGATGAGCAATTGACTTGCTATATATTTCTGATTATTTAAATTGCATTATGATTATATATCTAACACTATATGATATCTGGCTATAGATATCGCGACAGTTTTGAGCGCGATTGCTGTTCCCTTTGTGGTTGTTGGCCTTGTTGCAGTTTTTGTTGTCAGCCAGAAAACGTGTGCTTAGCGGTTGCATTTCCGCATGGGCGTCCTGTTACACCTAAGACAAACAGACGCACACATGAGCTGTGGATGCTTTGGTAAAGCATATATAAATATGCATACGTGCGCATAGAACAGGCAGCAGTTCCTATTTCTCCCTCTCCCTCTCCCTTCTCTCTCTCTCGCCCACTTACCCGCTCTGTCGTACTCTTTGAGCTGCCTAGGCAGCCATTTCAAGCACTTCGCTCACTTGAGAAATAAGGATTACAATTTCATTTCAATTTCCTGCTTCTGCTTGTTATGCACACAAACAAAATGCAGCAGCAGCAGCAGCAGCCAAGAATGGCAGCTACTTGCCACGCCCAGCAAATGTGGGCGCCAGCCATAAGTGTGTGTGCGTATGTGCATGAGTGTGTTTGTGTGTGTGTGTGAGTGTGAGTACGTGTTGTTTACTTGAGGCTTAAGGTTTAAAATGGATTTGTTTGACTGGCAGCCAGCCGGCTTGGGCACGGCTACATACTGAGCAGATGCACCTCTCTCTATCCCTCTCTCTATCTCTCTCTCTCTTTCTGCCACGCCTCTTATCATCAGTACCCAACACCGGCGCCTCCGCCTCCCACTTGCCTATTGCGAACACATGTCGTACACGCTCAACGCCATTTAAGCTATTTAACAGCTTCCTTGAGCTGCAGTTTGCCTCTCTGCTTTTCAATTTACTTTAGCTTCTTCTTCTTTTTCTGCTTCTTGCATTGCATTTTCTTTTTGCCGTTATTTTGTCTGTGTGCCATGGCTTAATTAGCTTTTGTTAGCCTGGCAAAAACTTTTGTTTCTCTAGCCAGTTTACATTTTCTCGTATATTTTTTTTGTTTTGCTTTTTGTTTATTTGTCTGCTTTTGGCCTTTATTATTATTTGCAAGCGTTTTTTAATTTGTAATTTTTATGCCGCTTCCTTCGCTTTTTTTTTTTTAATATACTTTTTGTCTCTCTTATCAACATTATCTCAGTCTCTTTTACATTAAACGGTTGCCGCTTTAGCTGCAATTCAGTTTGGAGTGTAATGGGCAAAGTTTAATGAAAATTGGGTAGTTAGCTAGGAAATTTAAGTCGCTTACGAGTTGGCTAAGTGAAAACGTTTGTGGCTGAGAGTGGAGCACACAGAATGAGTGCTGAAGAGAGAGAGAAATAGAGGGAGTGAGTGTGTGTGTGTGTGTGAGAGAGAGAGAGAGAGAGAGAGAGAGAGAGAGAGAGAGAGAGAGAGAGAGAGTTGCAGGTAGTTAAAGTTGTGTAAAATTGGTCGAACTGCAGCTGTTGTTTTTACTCTAGCTCGACAATAAGAAATCACTTAAAAATTATATTGATAAATCTTTTTATATGTACTTTAAATATTTCAATTATTTTTATATTTATAAAATATATATTAAAATTAAAATATTTGTATTTTAATTATAAATCTTTGTTAAATATGTAATGCAATTCTTATTTTATTATTAATAAATAATTTTAAAATATTATTTAAACATGTGAAATATATATAAATAAATAAATTTGGTATTAAATTATCGTATTTATATATTATTGTATTTATTATATTTTTTTTTTAAATTTGTTGTTTAATATTAAATGTAATTTTCATTTTATTAATATTAAATAATCAATAATTGTTATTAAATTATTAAATAAATAAATTATTAAAATAAGTATTCTAATTAATTATTATTATTTTTATATATTATTCTTCCACATTATTTATATTGGTCTTTTTCTTGTTACTCGATCAGCTATTCTTGCAGTGTATCTGAAATTGATTTAGCTTAGCTTTAATACATTTTCTACATGTGTTTTCTTATCAATGACAAATCTCGGAATTCATATTACAAAATTAAATCATATTTAAGCGCAAGCATCAGCTGAGTGTGTTTCAGTCTCGCATTCAAATGCAAAGCACTTTGATATTGATATTTGTTGTGCTGGCACTCGTTCTTCCGAGCAAACAGGACAATATGTCTGAAAGTCCATTCTCCGTGGATCCAATACCTCCACCCGAAATCTCCACAATTTTGCCAAGTGCTAGAAAAGATGTGATGAGGCCACTAAATACAGCAACTGACATGAGGTCCCAAGTTGGACCGAAACGAATCGCTTTACCTTCGAGAAGAAGAAGAAGAAGGCATAGAAATCGCAAAAACCGAACTCGGATTTCTCCTTATCGCAGATGTGCCATTCAGCACACAACTAAAGCAACTGATGGACCAACTTTGAGTACCACGACAATGGCCAAGAAAATTGAGAAAAAAAAACAAATATCATCGCCAAAGCTCCAATCAAGTTATATAATTAATAAGTTAGTAAAACGTTCCTAATTAATGAGTGTTGAAGAGCTAAACTAGTGTTAAATATAATATAAAATAAAATAAAATATATTTATAATAAAATAATAATTACACATTGTAATCATATCTTAATATTACAATTTTTTTTTGCTGCAAAAAACAAAAAAATATGTAAATATTTTTACAAACTTTTAAGGTTGTTTGATAAATAAAAAAATATAATAATTAATGATTTATTATATTTGTATGTGATATATGTGACTTTGATATATATTTATTTTTTATCAAATAGACAATTTATTTCCCAGCGTAATTTTTTCCCAGCTCGAATTTCTTAAACATGTAGATATGTTTTCTTGAGAAAGCCTGCAGCAATAACTTCTTTATTCGTCTCAAATTCCAAGTGATTTTTGCAATTTTGCAAATAATAAGTGGATAGGGCCTAAGGCCTTCAATTTGGCCATGGCAACATCGTAGGTGACATCGTCTTATTTATATATTTATTTTTATTTATTTTTATTTAAATAAAATGCCAACTGCTTAGCGCTGTTCTAGCTTTTTTGAAATGAATGAATTGAAATGGAAATTAATCAAATATCTGTTTATATTTTAAGTTTGGGGATAGACAGACAGACATAGCTAAAATTTAAATGATATTTGATACATTTTTAGGCTAGCAGAATAAGTAAAGTGAAAGTGAATAAAAATTGATTGCTCTGCAGTTCAATAAACTATCATATGCAGAGTGCTTAGTTAATGCGAGACTCTAAAATAACATTTCGATTGTATTAGTTTTACTTTTTTGTTTGCTCAGTATAAAACTCATGCAGAACAAAAGACAAACGACAGGAGGGAATATTGTAACTTTTCGTTGAGGCAACAAATTTTCTGGTCCTCCGGCAATGTCGATGCTCGATGCTGGATGCTGGTTGTTGGATGCTGGATGTTGCTTTTGTTTCACATTGGCAGTAACGATGTGGCATGTAGCAGCAGCATGGTGTAGCATGCATTGAAATGGAACACATTTTTATGCAACAAATATGAATTGTGCAAATGGGGAGCTGGGTGCTAAGGCTGCTAAGGCTGCTAAGGGTGCAATGGGTGTTTGGGGCAGTCATGCGATGCTTGTTTTGCCTGGCACACAGCATTTTGTGGCGCTGAAAATCGGGCATTAGCGTTTGTTTGATTTAGGTCAGTGCGACTTTGTATATGTTGCCCCTATGCCACGCCCAGTCAGAGTCAATGCTCTATGCAAGAGAGAAAGAGAGAGAGGGAGAGAGTGGGGATGGGGGCGCATTGCGCTGTGGTCCAGCCAGTTTAGTGTCGGAGAATGTTCTCTCTGGCTTATCCTAACGAATGTGGCTGCTTTTCATTTAAATTTAAATGAACAACGTTGCATTGTGTTTTGAGGCACTGTTTGCTGGCGCCGTATTGTTGTTGCTGCGCTTTTAATCTGTGTCAAAATATTTTGCATGTGTGCGACGCTCGTGTTGCTGTTGCCTTTTGTATGCAACATTTTAACGCTTGGGGAAATGTTTTTCGACATGGCATATAAAATATACGATGTATGTTGTACGTTGTGCGATGTACATACTATAAATTTGTTTTTCACATTTTCCACTCTACTCTCCCTCTCTCTCTCTGTTGCTGTTGTTGTTGTTGTTGTTGTAGTACTTTTGCTTTTTGTTTTTCAATATTTGAGCAATTGCCGGCGCCTCTGTGATTTGTGCTCGTGTGTGTGTTTTGCATCTATTTGCGTGACCAGATACGTTTGGTGTTTGTTGTTCCAAGGGATTAGTTGCAGCAAGTGCCAAAATATGAATTGCTTGTATTTAATTGCAACAGCGGTCGTTGAGTGATCACGGACTTTGTCACAGATTTTAGGCAAAGACAGGGAAATTCAAATTGGTTAGGTCATTTGAAGAGAACGGGATTTGTAGAGGAATTTCCCTTTATTGTGGTGGCTGTAGCCTGTATGAATGGCAATTTTCCCTTTATTGTTTAAGATATGTATCTGAAATGAATATGTTTAGATCTAAAGTCGTATATAAACTGGGATTCCAGCATAGTTTGTTTACGTAAGCAAATTCAATAAGGAATGCTTAAATGAGAATGCGAATCTTGGAATTTCCATTTTGGTTTAATTTGGATGTTAAAGAAAAATCAATAAAAAAAATGAAAAAATGATAAAAAAAAAAATTATAATAATATATAAATAAACAAAATTGGAATCAGACAAGCATTTTCTTCATTATTGTATGCAAATTTGTTTATGCAGAAAAGTTAAAGCGCTTTTAAAATAAAATATTTACAAATAATTTCAGTCAAAAATTAAACAAATAAATAAGACTAAACATAATCGTAAATTAAGCATTTAGCTAAGATGTAAATAGAGTCAAGTCTGTAAATTATAAAAATAGTAAAGTAGACTATAAAAAAGCTATATATTATTCTATATTAATTAAAAAATATAAAACTAAAAAAAAAAAACTAAATATTGTTGATGGCTTAGTTTAAGTTTTCGATCTTATATATATATATATATATATATATATATTATAGTTCATAATAATAACGTTTATAACAATATTATTGTTGTTTATTAAATCATTTATAAGCATTTTCATTTAATTTAATTTAATTTTTTTGTTATTAAAATATTATAAATTTTTTTATAAACAATTAAAATGTATTAAAATTTAATTTTTTGCATCATAATTTTTTTAATAATATTAAATTTTCTATAGAATACTCTTTTTTATTTTATTTGCTTATTTTTTTGAATTGCTACACTAATAAAAATATTAAATTATTTATTTTATTGTTTAATTTTTACATATAATATTATTAAATTATTTAAATTTTTTTATTTTATTTTATTTTTATTTTGTTTATTTATTTTTATTTTTTTATTTTGCATATATGTAATATTATTAAATTATTTATAATCTTTTTTATTTAATTCTTTTTTTGATTCCATTTTTTATTTTATTTATTTATTTTTTTCAATTTTTACATGAATTTTTATCAATATTCTATAACTGTTTTGGCCATGTCACAATTTTTTGTGCACCAAACAATATCAATAAATATTTGCAATCATCCCTCACCAGGTTTATTTTCCAAACAGTTTATGTCGATAAAGCTGCAGCCGTGACAATGGCTAAAAGCTATATTTCTCTATGCCTGCTACGATATAGTACATGTATGTACATAAATATATGTTTGTTTGCTTTGCTTTTAACTGTTGTAGCCCAGTAATTTATGGCTAAAACAGTTAATGAATTGAAAAAATGGCATGTGTCAGCAGAGTGCATGAAATGTTTTTCATACAAATGCCCAAAGCTGACTATGTGGCTCAGCCACGCCCCCACGCCTACTGCTGCTGCTGCTGCTTGCATTGTCAACGGCTGTGGCTGCCTCTGTGATTGGCAGTTGCATTGATAAGTGCTGCAGGGCCGTATAAATGTGTGTGCCTGTGTGTTTGTAAATAAATGTGAAGCGTGGCCATGTGGTGTGGCCTATGCTTTCACTATTTTTATTTTACTTTTGTTTTCGGCCAACGGAATGTGAAACATGGCGAGAAGTGAGTGAAAAATATGCAGCCAGCTGCTTTGACGGCTCATTCCACATAGTGCTGTGACTAACTGACGGCTGCGTTGCCATGATTGGGCAGCAATCAGCAAACTGCTAGGACTGGGGCTATAAAAGATTCCATTTCGTCGAGATTGTTTCAGTGTACTTCAAGTATTTGCTTCAGCACCATGCATTTCCTACAGCATCTGTCTCTCGGCTTTCTGCTGCTGGTAGCCGGCTCACGAGCCCAGGACTCACTGTCGGAAGATCAGGAATCTCTGGAGGAGGATTCAAGTACTGGAGTGGTCCACCAAAATCAAGATGCAACCACATTGAATGCCTTCATCACGACGCCAACAACAAAGTGTCCAACAACGAATATTTTCGATAGATTTCGTACCAAATCCCCAACTACCACGACCACAACACGATCTGCCGTTGAGCTCTTCACGCTTATGCGTAAATCAACAATCAGCACAACCACCGAGATCGCACTGACAACACTAGCACAGCCAGCAGGACTTGTTGGAACAACAGCAACAGCTACTGGAGCAACAACAACAACAAATGCTACAGCAACTGGAGGAAGGGCAACACATGATGTACTACCATCAGGAACAGTAAATGCTGTCGCATCAACGCCCTCATTGGGAGAAGCAAAAGCAACAAATGGCAATGCCACAAAGTTGGCCAATGCAAACGTCACTTCAACAACGAAACGGTCAAAAGTTATTCCAACTAAGCAACATACATTGCTAGCGGGTCTCAATGTCAAGAATCCATCGAAACATTCCGTAAACATCAAGAAAGTTCCGTCCGGCGTCTGTCAGCAACAAAAGCTACACTTTGCTCTTCTACTAGTCGTGCTGCTCATTAGCTGTGGTTCGCTTGTGAAACTTGATTAAAATCTATTTTATATAGCGGTTATAATTGTATATATGTAGAAATATGTGTATATAGTTGATGACCACGTGAGCAGGAGGAGGAGGAGCTATGATAATCCTGATAAAATACAATTTATTTATATTATGTATTTTAATATTTATAAAATTAAAATTATTATTAAAATATTATTTATATTGATAATATTGTACCTAAACTTGATAAACCATTAATTCATATTTATTTATGTAATAGAAAAATTTACTATGAATTATAATAAAGAAATTCATGTTAATCTAAATAATCAAAATATTTACAATTTTTATTCAATGTATGAAAAGTTTTTAATATTTTATTTCATATTATAATTTCATTATTGAAAGAAAAATATGAATATAAATATTTATAAATAAATGTTTATGTATTTAAAAAATGGCACTTGCTAAAAATAAAATAATCAAAATATTTAGAATTTCTATTCATTGGATGTAAAATTTTTAATATTTTATTTCATATTATATTTTCATTATTTAAAGGAAAATAATTATATAAATAAATGTTTATGTATTTAAAAAATGGCACTTGCTAAAATGTTATTAAAACTCTGCCTATCTAACAACGCTAAATACCACTTAAGCTTTAGCTTTAATTAGGCCAACTCTATAGCCCCAAATTAAAAATATTTATTGCCATATTTAACATATATGCATACAAATTCTAAGCTAAAACATGTTGAATGCGATTTGTGAAAGCATTTTGCTATACCCTTGCCAAAGGTGAAAATGGTATATAGTATTTTGATAGAAGGAATGAAATTTAAATATAATAAGAATAAATATTCATTAAGGGCAACAGCAGCTGAGTGGATATAGCGCTCTGCCTATCTGACCATCTGATTGCTTCGATATTGAGCCATGGCTGAGCTTAAGATAGATTCAACTTGATTACATATTTGGTATCTCTAGTTGATTACATATTTGATCTATATCTCTATATATAGGGTATTTCACTTGATCTGTTAAATAACTCTTACAGAGAGTATCTCTTAGTGCCGCACTCTCAACGAAACTAATTTTTTTTTATTAATTATGATTTAAAGTGCATACGCTCAATGCTCGTTGCGATTTCAATATGAGCTGTACTCTATTTTCGTTTTCATTTTCATTTTCATTATTATTTATGTACTGCAGCAGAAAAACAGAAAAAAGGATGCGAAAGCTGCACGAAATTGGATTAAAGCAACGCAAAAAATTAGCTAAAAAAGTGCTTAAACGAGCTGCGGTATTTTTTGTTGTTGTTGTTTATGGTCAACAGCTGCGTCTATATGGCTTATGTATGTGTGTATATGTGTGTGTGTGTGTGTGTGTTGATGGTAAAATATGTCACAAACTGTTCATAAATTCATTTAGCGCATAAAATTGGCGCCGGCCACTGGCGCAGCGCATGGAATTGCCAGTGAATTATTCAGCATTTAAAAGTGCATCTCGTATTTATTTTAGTTATATTTTTTTTTATTTGGATTTTTTCATTTGAAATGCATTTTTGGAGGCGACAGCCCAAAAATGAGTAACCAATCTGCAAATTTGTGAATAAATATATGCATTTGGTGCTGTATAAATATTTTATGCACGTTTCCCATTTGTAGGCGCGTGATGTCATCGATGAAAGTTTTTGGCCAACTTCGGTTCCTGCTGCTGCTTCGCTTCCTACTTGCCTGTCGGCCTGCCTGCCTGCCTGCCTGTTGAGTGTCAAGTTCAGGGTAAACTGCAAGTTTCCTGGCTAAGCGGCCATCAAACTGCCATTCGATACACGACACTTGACAGCTGCGTTACGTATACGCCATGTGAGCCGTGCTGAGCTATAGAAAATAAATACATGTATAATAAAAGAAGCAAAGGAAGAGCTTTACTGCAGCTTAAATGCCCTGCAAACGACTTTGATTTTGGTTTATTGAAGAAATAAAAAATAAAATTAAAATAAAATATGATAAATAAGCTCCGACTATTATTATTTAATAAATTATTATTATTATTTATATATTTTTTTATGCTATTCATATTATTTCCCGTCATTCTTATGTTAGGGTATTACCAATTGAGCTAAGTATTGAAATTCTAATCGCAGCTGTTTCCATTTGCACCTTGCGAAAAGTTTGCTTTGCCATTTCCAGACGTCAAGTTCACACGCCTCGCTTTTGGCCGTGTTGACGCAGCTGACGGCCAAGAAGCGAAAACTCAAAGTAAAAAAAAAAAAAAACAAGATGCGGCAACAACTTGAGACCAACAGCTGCAACATTTGCAACATGACTTGCCAAAAAAAAAAGTAGAAATTCAGAAACAACTTTTCCATACGACGCCAAAAACTTTGACCAGACGGATTTTTAAATAATCCCTGACCTTAAAATGTTTCAATATAAATTTCTCTAGCTTTGAAACGAGAAGAAGAATGAGTAGAATTAATAGACAATTGGTGAAATAATTTATAAAAAATTTAAAGAAATGTTAAAATATAGAAAATTGTATTATATAAATAATAAATGAACCTAGTTTAATGTAATTCAATATGCGTTCTCTTATCTGCAGCTTTGCGCAATATGTTTTAAGCTGCATACCTAAAAGTCAGCTCACGTAGAGCATTAAAACATATTTTATAAAACAGTTTGTAAAAAAAAGCTGAGCTTTGTTATTGATATTAGAAGCTATTACAATAAATTGGTTTTTATATATATATACTGCGCGTTTAATTGTCAAAGAATCAACTTCAAATTTTTAATTATTTGCCTGCAGTTGCATTTAAATATTTCAATTGAATAATTGAAATAAACAAATGGACAACATTTTTAAATTAAATTTTAAATGGACAAATATCTAAAATTTAATTTAAAATTTAAGTACTCTTATTAAATATTACAAATTTATTGAACTCACACACTTAATATATAAATAATAATATTTTCCATAAAAAAATGCTCTTATATTTTATTTTATTTATTTTTAAATTATTACTCGCTCTCGCTCTCTTCTCTTCGTTTTGGATTTCGATTGAGCGCTGATCAATTCAATCAAGTGATTCGTGTGACGCTCGTTTCACGAACATTGCTGAGGGAGCGATACGATTGACGATCGCACAATGACATTCAGTAAGTGAGCAGATAAATCTCAGAGAATCTATGCAGAGTCAATGCACACATTCACGCTGTGATGTGTTCAACGAAGAACTAATACACCCACAAAAGACTTTTGGCTTCGTTTGACTCAATTCAATGTTGGGGCAAAGAGCAGAGCGAAAGAAATCGTTGACGAACTTTTGCACTCTGAGTTTTTTCTTCAAGTACGAGTCAAAGACACTTATTTGCAAATAATTATAATTATATAATTAAAAATCATTTACATGAACTATGAGCTTTGGACAAATCAATATTTTTATTCAGATAAATGAGGAGCTAGCTAAAGTATGTAAAAATTGTAAAATGGACTCGGAAAATCGTCTTTTGGTGCTGTATTGGTTGCAAATGTAAGTGAAGCTTTTACATAATCGAAATGAATTTGATTATTTTGTTTACTTAGATGATCTGTGTTTGTGTCCGCTCCTCTTCTTCTTGCCATGGGCCTTATTCTTGGTAGTCGATTTTGTTGTTGTTGCTGCCTTTTCAGCTGTTGCTGCTGTTGTTGGGATTGTTGTAGTTGTAATTAATTGAGAACTTGTTGGAATCGCTTGTGTAGTGGAAGCAGCCATTGTTGTATTTGTCTCCGTGGTTATTGTTGTTGCTATTGTTGTTGTTGTTGTTGTTGTGCTCAATGCATTGTTCATGAGACTCTCGAATTCAACATCACTGAAGATCACATAGGGCACACTTATCGTATGCCTATTCTCTCCAGAATATTGAAAAAAAAGCGCCACATCACTGGGCGCAGCCAGAGAGTGAGCAGCCAAAGCACTCAGAATGAGGATCAAATAGATTTTACGAGCTTCCATAGTTACGATTGATTGTTCGCTGACTGTTGGAGACGAACTGAGTCTCTGCTGTTGGAACTGTCTCTTTATATGCCCTATGGAAAAGGTGTGTTTGCCCAAAGATGTTGTAATATTTTCATATGTCGCAGGCAGAGTTCTGTTTTGCTGTTTGGTAAACTTTCGAATGCACGAAAACAGTTGCCCATTGCGATTGGCAGACGTGACGTGAGTCAATCAATTGTATATTTTTCTGTATAAAAGGCGCTCGGAGCGCAGCTGGAAATCAGTTCACTTCGAACAGTACTTCCAACCAATTGTCAATATGCATTTTCTACCAGTCCTGGCAATGTTTGTGCTTATCGCTGTGGTTATGCAGCCAGTGCCCAGCAAGGCTGATGCTGAAACTCTAGCGGATCCTTTGTTCCCGGTACTCGATGAGAGGAAGCAGGTGCTTAAGACGACGACACTGTCGCCAAGGGACTTTTTCTTGAAACACGCCAGGTCATCCACGAAAGCTCCCCAGCCCAAGCATAAGCCAACAGTGGCAACGGTTGCGACTACAACAGGAACGACTCCTGCTCAAGCGCCTACGGCCAAGCCCAAGGCCAAGGGAAAGCCCAAGTCTAAGGGCGGTAAGCAGGGCAAGCCCGCTCGCAAGACCCGTGCCCAGTGCGCCCAGTGTTCGGGCAACACCAGCACCACACCAGTGCTGACGCACATGGAAAAGAAAGTGGAGGTAGTGCCTAAGGCTTCAGTTATTGCCTCGAACATCTCTGGCAATCAATCCGTGTCGCATGTCGCTCCAATTGTCGAGAATCAGTTCTATGGCGACATGATGCTTAAGGATCTGACCATGGATGGCAGTGCCCCATTGCCAGAAGTTGTGCGAGCAGCAGACACAAGCAGCATGATCAAAGCCAATCTCATTGGACTCCTCAGCGGCAACATGACCATTGACGATGGCAACGTCTAAGACCAGCGCTGAAAATGTTTACCTTGATCCCCAATTGGCAGCCAAACACAAAAATTGTATTTCCATAAAAATTATAAACAAAAATTATAATAATAAAGCGAGAGAAATATTCAAAACGAACGTTGCACAAGTCAAACTCATTAGCATTAAAATGCAATTAGGGTCAATTAAAACACTCGAAAGGGCCGAATACTCGAACGCAATTCAATGATAATAAACATGCAATGTCCCAGACATGGCGAATGCAAATGCAAATTTGTAAAATGTGATATGTGATATGTGATATGTATATGCATATTGCCAAATGTAAAATGCAAATTTTTGTAGAGCTCCAGTCAGCCATTGCCAAAAGCGCTGATAAAAAATGCGAACCAAAAAATGGGTCAAGCGAAATGTTAATAAACGCTGAAACGTGGCCATAATTTCCAGTTACTTTTCTAATCTGCTGATAATATTAGAGGCCATAAATTTGCGCTTGCTTTCATAAATTGTTCGTGCATAAATTCTTGCGCTCAAATCTCTGCTACAACAGATCCACCTGCCCGCCCACTGCTCACCCCTTAGCAGCCCATTCCACACTATTTTTGGAGCAATGAAAATGTTGTTGGGTCCTGCAGCAGCTTTTCAAATATTCATTCATGCAAATTCATTAACGTATTTTTTTTTTTTTTTTTTGTTCAGCGCCGTCGCGTTATGAATGCAAAGGCTGCACATCGAGCAGACAGCAAAAAGAATATTACGTACACGTATTGTATATTACGTATACGCCACCGCAACGAGTTGGCAGAGAGAGGGAGAGAGAGAGAGGGAGAGAGAGAGAAAAAAGAGAGAAGCAATGCAAACAAAATATAGAGCCGGGCAATGTAAAGTGGTTTGTTTTTTATAGCTGCCGCTGCAGACGATTGAGTTTTCTTCATTTTGCTTCAGTGTGCGTGCGTGTGTGTGTGTGTATTGGTCCACCTCGTAGGCAACTCTTAAGCATTGCTCACAAAATGTTTGTGTGTGGTGAAAATAAATTTTGCGGCTTGCAAAAAAGCAGCTGCCGCTGTGTTTGGCTGCTGTTATTAAAAATACAGCGTAGTAAATTAAAAAAGAAAAAGAAAACTGCAAAAGCGTTGGGAAAAAAAAAAACATAAAACAAAAATATTAGAAAAACGCAACAAAAGTTGAGCTGGAAAAACTTTTGTCTGGCCGTCGGCGTCGCCATCTTGGCTGCGGTTTTTCCAGCAGCCCTGGCTGCTACATCTGCTTCTTCACCAGCTTTATTCTTATGCATTTGCCGCTCGCCTGGTGCCTGGTTTATTTTTTTTTTCGCTTTCCCTAGCCTTGTTTTGTTCTGTTTTGCGTTTCGCGCATTTGCCGCTTTTTTAATTTCTCAACAAGCTTTTTGACGTCAAAATAAGCGTAATATTTAGTTGTACTCGGCCAAAGAAAATAGAGGTAAGAAAAAAGCAAAAGCGAAAAGGAAAAACAACACAACTAGAACAGCAGCAGCAGCAGCAGACGAAGAAAATTATGTTTAGCAATGCGGAAGTAAGCATATTATTTCGCTATTTTTCGCTAGAGTCTGAAGAGCGAGCACTTCTGTTTCCTCTCCCTTGACTTCTCCTTTCCCTCATTTATATATACGTTTTTTTTTGCTGCTCTGCAAACTGTACTGTTAATTATGCAAGTGAAAATGTAAATTTCCGTGAAGTGAAATAAGCATAGTTGAAATTTTCCGACTTTGTTTAATGAATTACTTTTGATTACATATTCAAAAGGAAGTACAGAAAATTACGTAAATAACTGCAATATTGTTTTAAGGCTATTTATTTAAATTGTAATAAATTATTGTTGCGGAATTCTAGATACATATAGTTCAGGTTTATGCTAAGGAAAAGCAGTGTGAACAAGTTAATATATTATTATAAAATATAATATATGTTAAATGAATGTAGAATTAATAAAAACATTTTGTTGAGCAGTTAGTTTTAGAGTAACAGTTGTAGCATATATATAAATACTAGTATATTTAATAATTATTTATAATTAATATATAACAAAAAATATTTTTTTATAATTTCTTATATTTTTATATAGAATATATATTTATATATTTAAGCATATTTATAAATTATAATTTATTTATTTTTAATTTTTTATACATTTATATAAAACCATAATTATATATTTAAGTATATTTACTATTTATTTATAATTAATATATGATAATATATATTTATTTATAATTTTTTATATATTTAGGCATAAAATATATATTTTTATATTTAAGTATATTTAATAATTATTTATAATTATTATATAATTATTTTCTCTCAAATGAAAATGCCCTGACTACCTCACGTCGCATTCGCAATAATTATGACATAAGAAATTATAATTAATATGTGATTATAAAAAATATTTAACTAAATTTTTCTACATTTATTTCCTTTCAGGTAAGCTAAAGAAACATATATTAATCCATTAGGGAAAATCTTCTGAGATTGAATTTGATTGAGCTGCATATGTGAGTATTTCTCTATTAATGCAATTTATCTAGCTTGTGTCAAATGCTTAGATAAAAGGAATCCAAAAGAATTTGAATGCAGAGTGAGCTCTAAATTTAAGAATAATTTTCAAGGTATTCCAACGTCAGTCTGAAACCAAACTTTTGCTGTCAATAAGTTTGAAAAGTAAAGAACAAAATTTATTATGAATATAAATTGCGCTTTATAATTTGGCCAACTTGAATATTAATTCCAGTTTCAGTTTTATTTGGCCGCAATCACAAACAAAAAATCTCAGCTACAGCTCCACAATGGTTGCTGTTGCGCTCAGCGCGGGTTTTTACGAGTCAGCCACAAAAACAGCCATTATGAGGTTTTCTTTTTTTTTTTTTTTAGTAGAGGCAAGACCATAAATAAGCGATTACCACAAGTTTTTGCTTTATATAAGCAAATAACTGTTAAGGATGCTGCTCTAACATTTGGTTTATAGTTCGATGTGCTTGTAAATTTGCGTAGATTTAGCAGCATTTTATCATTTTGGAAAACCTTTTTCAATATATTAACTGTCAAGCGAAAAATATGATGGAGAGAGGGAGGGAAATAGAAAAAGAGAGACAGCGAGACGATTGAGATAAATATCGTGCATAAATATCATAAAAGAATTCGCCATAAAAGCGCGCCGATTATCTGGGAATATGCGTATGGGCTAACTTCTCTGCTTCGACAGAGTTTAGATATCAGCGACAGTTTATCTCTGGCAAGTCTCTCTGTTGCTGAAAGTGGTCTGGGGGCAGGCAATGTCAAAGCATTATGAAAAATGTAGCATGCCTAAAAATATGTTTGAAGCGCAAAATGCAAAGCAATTTAGCGTAAAAAGGCAGCCAACTGTAGGCACGACGGGCTGGAGGGCTGGAGGGCTGGAGGCTGAGGCAGCGGCAGCGGCAAAGGCAAATTTCGATTCAGCCTGCTGGAAATATTGAAAGGGAGCCGTTGTTGCCTCGTCGGAATGCTTTTGTGGCTGGCGTGAAGGCTTTCAAATCAAATGAGTGGGCACATTGTGCGCCCATATGGGAGGCCAGACTGTGCCTTGGATTGTCATGTCGAGCCAGCCGCAACAACGCGGCGAAGACGAGCAGAGGAACAGAACAGAAAAAAAAACTAATTTATTACTTTAATTCGCGTTCAAAGTGGCTGCCGTTTGTCTTTTCCTGTTTTACAATTTTTGTTGAGTGCCAAGTTATAAATGATGCGTCATTCAGGACTAATCCCCCACACGCCAGCCCCGCCCGCCCGCCGGCCGACCCACAGCTATATCATATTATGCGCAACCATGGTGTCGTAAATCGCTTTTCGAATGTTGCATCTATTGGCATTTTTCCTCCATCTCTCTCTCTCTCACTCTCGTCCTCTCTTTCGATTTTTATCAGTTTTGCGGCATCATGTAACCCAGTTTCCATTCTGTTGAACTAACCTTGTAAGCGTACACAAATTTATGTGTACTATTCGGGTTGCCTTCGTCTTTCCATACAACTGTCGCTGCGTTTTGTTGTGATTTATTGCATACTTCTTGGCGGATTTTCCTATTTTGTACAACAGTTTTTTTCTGGCTCTCTAGCTGCTTTTCTTTTCTTTTCTTTTCTATTTTTTGGAAGTTGATATTTTATTTCTTGTTTCCCACACACTGACTCGGCAAGCGCCAAGGCTTAAAGTGATTGCTAAGTGTGCGTGTGTTGCCTTTGATTTAGTGTTTGTTGTGATTTAAAAGTTTTTTTAGTGTGCGTGTGGGAGCTGGCAAATCAAGTTGTCTTTTCATGGTCAGCCCGAGACGACACTGAAAAGTGACATGAGAAGGCGACTTTGTCGCACAGTTTTATAAAAAGTTGCTTTAATATTTGAGTTTTTTTGAGTTGTAATTGAATCTGTTTTCTTTACTTAAAGAAATATATTTTAAGAGATTTTTATTTGTTGAATTTATTTCTGGTTAATTTTAAAGCAATTCATAAATATAATTCAATATTTTTTTACATTTCAGCACTGTTTAGAACTTGTATATATTTATGGAAATGTGTTTGATATTTCTTACACATTTTTTAGATTCATTTCAAGCTTCATTTAAATATGTTTCTTAATAGAATATTTTATTTTAATGCATTTAAATTCTTCAGAAATTGTTTTTTAATTAGTAAGAGTTTGTATTTATTTATAGAATTGTTATAAAAAACACTTTTTGAATTTATTATATTATATTGAATATTGAATATTTAATTTGTTTATAATATTTTCTTATTTCTTCATTGCATTTATTGTTTTTATGCATTTAAATTCTTCAGAAATTCTTTTTAATTATAGGAATATATTTAAGAAAACTATATATTAAATATTTTTATTTTATGATTTTTTTTTTTAATTTTAATTTAGTTTAGTTTAGCTTAATTTTATTCCTATTCTATTAATATTTTATTCTTATCGTATTTATTTTTTATTTTATTTTTATTTTATTTTAATTTTATTTTAATTTTTTTTTAAATTTAATATTTACTTTACTTTTATTTTATTTTTATTATATTTATTTTAATTTATTTCTTTGAATTTAATATATTATTGCAATTACTTTAAAAAAAATAATTTAATAAAATGTTAGAAATTCCACTCAAGAAAATATTTCTAAAGACTTATGCCTCTGATTATATGAAGCCTGCACGTTATTTTTATCGTTATGTCACGCTCTAAGTGTTATGATTATGTACATGGACTCCACACATATATGTATGTATATAATGGTATTATCCATTGTATGAATTGCATGCCATGATAATTTAAGCTTTCGACATCCAAAGCTACACTTAGTTTCGCCTTGGTCCCTCGCGTCGTATGCGTAATATCAGTATGAAGAAAATCTAATGCAAATACCTCTTGAACTGCGCCACCTTAAGACCTCGTCCCACACACACACACACACACAGAGGGAGAGCTGCATTCAGAGCCAATCTGGAAGCAGGGCTAGACCAATAACCACTTAACACGTACACGACATCATCGTCTTTGAGTCCTTTCGTGCGCTCGCACTTCGTTCACGCCGTCATCAAAAGCGCAAACAGCGCATAGCGCTCACAAAAACCGTTCAGTAGCGCGCCAATAACAATCATACGCCCCATTTTGCAGCTTTATAACAACAACTACAACATCAACAACAACAAGAGCAGGAGAACACACACACACAAGTAGAAAAAAGCTGAAATCAAATTTTCAACCTTCATTAAACGCTTTGTTGACACCGGGCCAGCAACTTTAAACAGTTTGCCTCGCTGCTGTGGCACGGTTGCTTGTCTCCTTGCAACTTGCTGCTGCTGCTGCTGCTGCTTAACACTTTTTTTTATCATTTAATCCTGCGGCCGCAACGGGGCAAAGCCAAGCTCTAGCCGGTTCAGGCGCCTGGCTCGGTAATAAATTGTAAGGACATTAAATTTGTTAACAGCAATTTAACGATTAACGACAGGTAAAGGGCGCAAATAAAGGAGAGAAGCAGCAGAGGCAGAGGGGAGCGCAGTAGACTAAAATGCTAAGCTGAAACTAATTTGAATGAATTTAAATATAATAATAATTTTGCATAATTTTTAATATAATATTTTTATTTTTTTGTGAAGACTTTCCCTGCTGTTAATGACACCTGATTTCTTCAAGTGTACTGACTCATCCATTAATCAGGATTACCTTCAGTTCCACACACACACATATATATATATAAGTTCTCTTTTTTTTTGGTCTACTCAGCTGCTTGCCTTTGACTTGGCCAAGAGACGCGCGCATCGTATGTGGAATTTTAATTCGATGCAAAAGGCGGAAGCAGTCAACCAGACCAGAAACAGCCTGGACGGAAGTGGGTTAAAAGCAATGCACACACACACACCACACACACACATGCAGATGTTTGTTGACTGTCTGCTGTTCGCCGTCTCCCTCTCTCTCCCCCTCTCTCGCTCTTACACTTCCTGCTTGTCCGCTCATGTTCTTGTAAGCCATAATATCGATTAAGGATTATGATAATGATTGTGTGCTTATGTTGTAATTGCAAAACTCAAACAGCTACCGATGCACACACAAACACACACACATACAAATACAAGCAAGAGCAGAGGTTAGACACACACACACACACACATACAGTGGGAGATAATGTGTGTGCGTGGTTTGTTGTCGCGCAGGTTTGTATGCATGAATAAGTCGTGAAGATTGATTAGGAATTTGTGTCATGGTATTAAAGCGCTTGTTCTTGTTGTTGTCCCTTATAATTGCTCAATGTCGCGTTGTCATTGTCAGGCTCACGAAAATACAAGCCACACACACAGATACACCCATGTGTGTGTGTGTGTGTGTATAGGGGCACATGCTTGCAGCAAAAGCCGCTTTTTGGTTAATTTGACAGCAGCTCAAATATTAGTTGTATTTACTTTGCCCTTCTCTCCCTCTCTCTCGCTCTCTCTCTCTCTTTCTCGCTTTTAATCTCTTGCTGTCTTGCTCTCGCGCAAAGTATTTTAGCTTTTAATAATTTAGAGTTAATTAACTACTAACAAAATGACTATAAGCTGCTGCTACTTGGCATGAAGTATGCTAATGAGAAAGCGATAAACAGCTCACTTAGACAGCAAGTGAAATCGGAACTTTGATTTCGTCGTAACTCTTGTGGAAGAACTAATTGTATATTATGAAAATGTAGATTGTTAGATAGATAAATTATTATTTTAACTAGTTTTTTATATGATGAATTCCATAAGAGTTCCGTGTTTTTCTTTTTCTGGAATCTACAATGTTTTATTGGCAACTTAGGCGGCTTATACATTATAATAGCTGTTGATCGTTACTCGAAACACTTTAAGAAAAAACTCAGAGAGCAACAGATTTCATCAGCTCTTCAACGAACTCATTCGCGGTTGGAAAGAACTCTCCGAGCGTTAGCTGGGTTTTATGGAGCGAACAGTCTTTTGTCTGTGTATTGGTGTGTTTGTGAGTGCTGTCTTCGCTTAACAATGCAATAGCCTTCGTGAATTGACTGTGTGCATGATTATGTGAGAGCGATTACATAGGCTCTTTGCTGAACTTCATTGTGCGAGCACTAATCGCTTCGCTCTCTAAACGATTCGTTCGTTCGTTAAATGAGCAGCACACGAATCAATGCAAACGAAACCCAAGACGAAAAGAACCAAAGTCGCTTGCTTAGAGCGAGAACGAGAGCGAGAGAGTATTAAGGTTTTCGATTGATCTCGTGAACAGAGCTCGCGCTCTGTTGCAAATGGTTAATAGTTATTTGCATTAACTATGTATTTATATTATTGTATATATTTTGTATATATATATACATATATATTTTTTTTTCTTTTTATATTTATGTTTATTATATATTGTTTCATATATAGTTTTTATTTATTAAGTACAAAGTCGTGGTTTTATTTTATATTTTTTGTATTTGAATTTTCTTTTTTGTATTCGTGTTGTATTCGTATATTTAAGTGTTGTGGTACAAAAATTAATGTGGGAAGAATATACAAATCGTCCAGTACTGTCCAGAACTGTAGTGCGAGTTATGCTATTAACAGCGCATAAAACTGTTAATAGCATGGCAAGCCGATGTGAGGGAGGAGCAGTTCCTGTTAATGGAATCTGACACTGGCATATATATTTTACAGTATTCCGCTCAATTAACATTTGAAACGTGCAACGTACGCTGTCTTTACTGCTATTCATTTTTGTATTCATTTCACTTTAGAAATGAAAGAAAAAACTGAATCTTCCAAGTCCAAATTAAGACTAACAAATGTCAAACGGTCAAGCTAAAAAAGAGTCTTACGGATTGTCTTACCAAAAAAGATTCCATTGCATTTGGAATATTCTTGCATTTGCTGCTCTTAGCTCTTTAAAATTCACAAGTCTTGCGCACTCTGTCCAAAATATCTTCCCCTTTTACTTTACTACGTTAGACAATCCCGTTGCTAAAATACTTGAACTATTGCATTCCGGTTCATGTTTTGGCTTATTAACGCAACTTAGCAGCATCCAATTAGAGCTATCAACAACTTGGAAATAAATGGCTTTTGCTGAACCTTTTGCACACAATTCTCAACACGCTTTTACCATTTGTGCAACTTTGCTTGCTCTTCAAAGGCTTTTAGTTCTGTGTCATATTATCATTTCAATTTTTTTCTATTTGCCTTTTCTTTTTTTTTGTTGTCAGTTGTAGCTATAAACAAAGGGGAAGAAAGAGGCAACCAACTGACAGCTTCTTTTGTCACTTTTTGCTGACTGGTGCGAGGAGTGAGCCACGGGCTAAAGCCGCATAAAAACCGGAAACTTTGTTGCTAAACAGCCAAACAAATAGATATGAATATACGTGGCTCTGTCATCTGTGCGTGTGTGTGTGGCTTTGCTGCAGTTTTTGTGCTCTATTTTTGCCCTAGCTCTTTTTATATCAAGCACTTTTTCGTTTTCTTTTCTTTTTTTTTCTGTCCTGCATTGTTTTTCATTAGGCATTAAAAATTGTTTTCCCTGCGCTGTCGACTTAACGCGGTGGCTACTTTGTTATGAAGCGTATTTTTCGCAGCATTTTCACTTTTTCCAATAAGCAGGAGAGCGGGAGCGGGAGAGGGAGAGGGAGAGTCAAGAGATGAGTGCTCATGTGGATATTCTAGGAGCATGTCAGGCTAATGTATGCCATGCGCTTGTTAAACTTTTTCCTATACTCAGCATTGTGTACTTAGCCCCACTTCGCTCTTAACGGTAATTAGATGCAGGATAAGGCATGTAAATTTTGTAAAAAGTCCGCTTGGCTACGCGCCTGAGAGCCATATGCCATAAGAGTCTAATGAGATTATGAATTATGAAGTTATTGAGCGATGCCGGGAGGCATGAAAACAAAAAAAAAAAATAGAATAAAAATAATAAAAATGTGCTGCTTTAAGCTGCAGCAAAGGGAATATTTTGTGAGTATTATATTTCAAATAGAATATAATACTTTCGGCTGCTTTAAATACATTTTTGCCATTTAAAGGGAACCTAAAAATATCGTTTATTTTTTTGACATATATATTATTTAGGAGACTGTCCCAAATGCCCGGCAGGCGAGCAGAGTTATTTAAAAAATTGCTACAATGTCTAAGAATTGGGTGCAGTGGCACGCCCCTAAATGCCAACACGTGCCTCACATACGGCAAATTATATCGATTGCCACAATAGGAGCAGCCACGACAGAGATGGCGAGACAGCGAGAGAGAGCGAGAGCGAGAGAGCGGGCACCTTGAAGCTTTAAATAAATAAAATTTCTGGCTGAGCTAAATCCTCCAGAAATCCCATTTTGTATGGCAAATGCAGGCTGAGAATTCAAAATGCGGCTTGAATTCTCAAAGAGCCGACATAACAGCTAAGTTGATAAAATATCGCATAAAAAATGAATTTCTCTTCTTGCTCGACTGAAATTTCCACTTGATGTGTCGCTTTTTCCTTGGCTGGCGACGTGTCGCGAGCATTTAGCAGTTTCCATAAGGTGAGCTCCACTCCCTCTCCCTTTCTCTCTCTCTCTCTCACTCTGTGTGTGAGTGTGCAAATATTATGCCATTTCCGGCCAAAGTGGTTTCTGATAGTCATCCAAGCTAACAACGCCCCATTTTCCATTCCCATTCCCATTCCCATTCTCATTCCACAGTCTCTGTTGTCCCGGTTATCCATCGTCGTCGTTGTCGTCTGTGCGCCCACTTCAAAATATCGATTTATGTCTTGACTTGAGTAGCAGAAAAGATGTTTTTTGCTTCTCTTTGTTTTTTTTTTTTTTTTGTTTGTTTGCATGCCGCAAAATTCAAATAGCTGGATTAGGTGAGAGTCACAGTTAGAGCCTGCTGGCTCGAGAGCCCGGCTCCATGGCCAATCGATTGATGAGCAAAAGATTTTAGCCATCCTCAAAATGTTTGTCCTGCCAATTTCGCCTGACTTCGTGGCACGTAATTTCAAAGCTTTTGCTAATTTGCTCAATATGCTGATGGCTCTCAGCCATTTAGTAAATGCCGAGAGTGCATCCTTTTTGCGCATTTTATAAACTACATTTTAATACTGCATTAAGACTACTCGGCACGTTTCAACTTTGTGCTCTCGCAAAATGATAAAGAAAAAGGTGAAATGAGACTGGCTACAAGGAAAGGCTATTGATGAGAGAGAGAGAGAGAGAGGGCATGTTTGGGTAGAGTATTGCATGAGCAGGACATTGAGATAGAAAATTAGATATTTAAAATAAATTTAAATATAAAAATATTAATAAAATAAAAATTATAAAAATATATAAGAGAAAGTACATTTAAATATAATTATAAAAATTTATCACGCATAGGTCAAAAACTCACATAAAAGGACAAAGAGCAGTTCTCTTAATAATTGCTCCGATTACTTCGAGTCTAACGTCATCACGTCATTACTTTGATGGCTTAAGCTGTTGGGTAACAAGCAGCATCATTTATTTATGCTACCCCAGCCAGAGCTTGGTATAATTTCAGCTATTCCAGCACATATCCCAACAGCCAAAACTCTGCCAATTGCTGAAGCTACAGCAGCAGCAGCATCAGGACAACAGCCGTTGGTCAGGACATTGTGCTGCACAATTTTTATCACGTATTTCTAATTAGCACACGAAATGCGCCAGGCAGCTGCTGCTCCCCCCACACCACCTCAGAGCAAAAGTCATGGAGGCGATTCCATTAGGAGGGGCAGAGCGGGAAATATTGCGCCAATTGCATGAGCGACGCTGCGCCAGGGAATGAGAGTTAAAGCTGCAGCTGGAACGCAACTGCGGCACACGCCAAATAATATCAACGTCAATTCGAAATTTTTGACATTAAACTGCAGACAGTAAGAGAGAGAGAGAGAGAGAGAGAGAGAGAGAGAGAGAAAGTGTGAGGGAAGCTGGCAAGTGGAGCTATTGGGAGTTGAGGAAGTGCAGTGAATGAACCGTTGGCGATGCTCGGGACGTGCTTTAACGCCTGTCTTCCAGCTTTCAAGTTTATTTAACCCATGCAGCCGGCGACTGTTTGCCGACACAGGATCAAGTTTGAGTTGGCCAAGCCCTGGCACGTGTCTGCTCGTCTAGAGGCTTGAGGCATCCGCCTGTCCCAGAAGCCAGCGCACTTTACTTTACTCACTGGCTCCACTTGGACACTTTAAAGAGCGGCCTGCTTAATTGCCCGAAAAATTGACCCACAATTGCCGAGCGACTGTCATGTTTGCATCAACCGTGAGCCAATCAATTTTCATTGATTTTATTTAACAAATAAATAAACAAAATGAAAGAAAAAAACACAAATGAAACGTGATGTGGCCAAAAGAGCTGGCGATAAAGTGACTCCGTTTGGATATACTCTGTAGGCGGAAGTGAAATCGGAATCGAAGAACTTTCTATATAAATTTAAATTGAATAAGAGTTATAGAAAAACTGTGTACTCATGAGTAAAATTCAAAGTTTTTTTTATATTTATTAATTATTATTATTCAAAGACTTAAACAACAAAAATCTCTGTATAATCGCTTTTTATGCCATAGTTTATATAACTCTTGATACTCGCTTTGAACTTCAAACTTAATTCACAATTGGCATACGTAATCTTCAAAATATATAGCGAGAGCAACCGATAAAAATAAAACTCTGTCGCTCTGAGAAAAAACCTTCGTCGGTTCTTTTCGTTTTGATGTTGGGTTGAGCGTCATGAGTTGAATTGAATCGTGTGACGCTCATCTAATGAACATCGTTGAACGAACGATACGATCGATGCTCGCAGACTTCGGTTCAGTAAGCGAGCAGGTAAAGAAAGAGTCTATGCAAATCGTTTTCTCTTTCACATACACACACGCACAGCCAATTCACGAAGGCTGTTGATGTACGTAGAGAACACTAAACACAAGAGACTTTTTACTTCATTCAACTCAACCAAATGGTCTGGGAATAATCAGAGCGAAGGAACCCGATTGCGTACGAAGTCATTGAAAGCCCGAATCGAGCGGCGCTCTCTGAGTTTCACTTTGACTTTGAGAAACGATAAGCAGATATTAAAAAATCGCTGTTCATATATGTATATATATGTATATTAAACTTATTATTTATTTCAATATTTTGCAGCTCTTTTGTTTGTTGTTTTGTTACTATGCCTCTTTTGCATTATTTATAAATTTACAGGGTATTCAGACAGCATTTGGTTGCTTAATTTGTTCAAGTTACGACGGCATCGCCACGCCCCGTCCCACACATTGTGTGTTGTATAAAAACAATTGGCTTTTTGCATATATAAATAAATTTCACTTGACAAAAAAAAAAAAAAAGAAACGTGTGTGACTGTCTGTCACGTGTTGCTGTTGCAGTTGCTGTAACTGTTACTGTGACTGTAACTGTGACAGCTGATGTTATATATGAGCACGTTGACCGTATCCATGCCGACAATTCCCAAAAATTTGGCCGCAAAGCTTACATGAGCGTGAATTTAATTAAGCTGCGTCGAAAAAAATTCACAATATTTTTGCAAGTCAAAAAAAAAAAAAATAAATAAATAAAAATAAAATAAAAATAAGTAAATAAATAAAAATAATAATAAAATAAATATATTAAACTTAATAAATAAATAAATAAATTAATTTAAATAAAAATAAATCAAACAAATAAGTAACAAATAAATAAATAAATAAAAATAAAATAAAATAAAATAAATAAATACAAAGTAATTTTTAAGGCATTAAATAAAATATAAATATTTATATTATATTATTTATTATTATTTTTTATTTTAATACATTTTATTTATTTCAAACAAATTTTGTTTATTAAAAAATAAATTTATAAACAATATTGAACATTATTTTGTTTTATGTATTATTTATATATTTAAAAAAAAGTTAATTTCATATTTAAAAACTAATTGTAGTTGCTGCCAAATCTAATTTAGTTAAATAAATATTGAAATATTTATTGCGGTTATCTTTTAATATAATTTGCATTTTATTTGCCTATGCGATATGCAATTCTAGTGTCAATTAGCACAAAAGCAAACACAATCAAATATATACAAAGTAAATAGTAGGCGAAAATTATGCTAATTATTGAAAATTTATATAGAGTATGATATGTGCTTGAAATGTGTACAAAATTTAAATCTTAATGGAAGCTGATATCCTTTGCAGCAAAGCCAAGTTAATTTCATAAAGAAAATATAGTACGAATTTCCGTTTTATTTTTTTTTAGTTAAATTTTCCAATTGGGTGATTTGCTGGTGTTTCTCCTTGTGCTGCTGTTGCTGCAGTTTTCCGCACCATCAATTCCAAATCAATCAATGTCATTCTTCTATAAATCATGCACATAAATAAAGGTGTATGAAAAGTTTTGTGAGCTCAACACTTACACACACACACACACATACACACAGGTGTTACGGTAACAGCTGCTGCATTATATATTATTAATAAAAATGTGTGTTATATGTGCATGAGTGCGTGTGTGTGTGTGGGTGTCTCGTCTATCTTGTATACCATTTCCATTTGAAAAGCAGCAAAACTTTGTCTACCAAGATTTTCTTGAGTTTTTCATAGTTGCCTCTGTATGCGTATGTGTATGTGTGTGTGTGTGTGTGCGACGCATTTTCAATTAGTTTCAATGACACTCAGCACGTGGCATCGTCTCACGTTGCCTGCTGGCAAATGTATCAACGTCATTCACACGGCACATCGGGGATTCGGGCTCAGCGAGGCGGTAGGTGGCTCGAATGCCTGATAGTCGGCAAATAGATTGGCAATAAATGCACCGTTAAATCAGCACTATTGTGGCTATAACTGTGGGTGTGCAGACGGAATTGCCAGCTGCTGTAGCAGCAGAAAAAGCACAGCTCCTCACTCTCTCTCTCTCTCTCACTCTCTTTCATCTACAACTTGAAAACTTTTGCATGAGTAATGAGAGGCATGAGTGGGCGCGCTGGAAAATAACGCTTGAATAAAGTTCATATAAGGCTTGCTTTTAGTTCAAGACTTGGCAGGGATAAGCAGCAATTGAAAAGAGACTACAGGGAATATTAATGAAAATAAATAGTTTGCTTAATATAGATAAGTAATATCATAATATGCAGCGAGAAGCATGATAAAGAAAGAAATCTTGTTGAAAGTTGTAGGAAAACTTAAGTGCTTCAAAGGAATCTGAAAGAGAGCAAATAATTACTGCTGCCAGGCAGAGAGAAGCATTGCATTTATTCATAAAGAAACGAAATCTATTTTCCCATATGTTCCATAATGTTCTATTCCATGTTTCATCTATAGATCTTTCCTGCTCTTTTGTTATCGCTCTCTGATTCTATATCTCTCCAACTTTCATTACCTCTCTCTCCCGCCATTTTTTCTATCTCCCACTCTCTTCCTCCCTCGTTTCTTTACTCTATTTGTATCACTCGCAACTCTTCATCTATTCAAAGTTTGAGTGCCTCATCTATAATTTCCTCGTTTGTCTATATTGCTTAGCTTAGCTGAGCATTCCCTTATTCTTACTAGCTCTCTCTCTCTCTCTCCCTCTCTCTCACTCGTCATATTTCTTGCTCTTCGTCTATCATCTGCTGTCTGCCATCGCATGCTCTCTACGATTGCAAGTCGCAGCAGCTTTATGATATATATGATTAAGTTAAATCGTTTATTCCATCCAATTATCTCACTCATTCATTTTTCTACCTCTCACATTTCCGGCTCGTCTCGCTTTTTGCAATTTACACTGAACGCTTTTTTGCAGCTTACTTAATTCATTAACCATTTAAGTGAGCCGCTTGTTTGTTTAAAATTCATTTTGTAATTTCGTCCACAAATTTATGTTGAATTTCATGCACTGAGCACACACACAACCAGACACACAATTTTCGTTCTCTTTTTATTGTAATTTGTGTGAAATGTGCTTTTAATTAAATTTTTGTTGAAGAGAAAACTACAAAGAGAAAAAAAAAAGAAATTATATATATATATATTTATATATATAAAAAAATAATGCGAGCGTGTGTTTGTTTAAGGCCAGCTCATATCTAGCATATGCGGGACGTGTACAAAGACTTACACACAGAACTGTTTATAGATATTTTTAAAAAATATTTCGCTTCTCTTGCAACATTTTTTAGCCCACATGAGTTTTACCTTTTTAATTAAGTGAATACACAGACACTCACGTAAATGGGATGGCCGAACGAAAATAATATAATATAAATATAAAATGAATATAAAAATATCTCAATAGAAACTGATATGGGGGCGCAAAAGTGTTTGTTGTTTTAGTTATTATTTTATGTTGGCTGAGATCAACTTTAAATGATTTATAAAATGCGCATAATACCAACACATTGACCACGTATCATTTGCATAGGTCCGTCAACTCGATGCGATTTTATTTGATTAGCTCTGCTCGTTTCCTGCCACACATGCATTTAATAGCCGTGCAGTTATTTAAAGCCAGCAACAGCTCGACAAAGTCAACAGGCTGCAAAATGTTTGCATTTTTATGAAAATACGAGCACAATGCGGCATATGTGCGAAAAAAAAAAATTGAGTTTTGTATAGATGAAGCGCATATGAAAGAGAAGAAAACTAATTGGCAATCGATGAGGCAGTTGGGCTAAAGCAGCGACTGGGAGAGATGAAGAGAGTAACATGCTGAACTAAAAAAGAGAGAATGAAATGTGTGAATAATATATATAAAGTATCCACTGCAATAGATAAGCAAAATGAAATAAATACAAGAGATTTACAATATATTCATAGACTTGGATATATGCTAAACTAAAAATCTATTTTACTTACTTGATAAAACTGTTTATTATTATTATATTTTTTTTTTTTTTTTAGTAATAGAATGTGTCTCAGAATCACATAAGTTTATTATAATATTATAATTTTACTAACTTTTATTTTTTATATATTTTTTAAATTAAAAACATATTTTTATATATCAGCTTTATATTATTTTATATGATATTAATCTTGAAGGATCTCCAATTATTTATTTATTTATTTAAAAACCATTTGAGGTGAGTTAAAATCATTTCTCATGCATTCACTCAAAGATTTCACAGTTTTCCAGCTAAATTTCATGCAATTTTATAAGTGCAGTTCACTTACCTTAAGCAAAAAAATAAAAATAAATAAAAAAAAAAATAAAAAAGGGCGCACGGGCGCTTAATAAAATATGAGAGCTTTCCTGTTACTGTGCTTCCGGCCCAGCAAAACATGCGTCGTGTGGGAAAAATAAACCTTAAATACAGCACGCACTGACCTACACAAAAACAAAAAGAAGAGAGTGAGGAGCGAGAGAGAGAGAGAGAGAGAGGGAGAGGGAAAGCGAAAAGGAAAAACCATCAGCGGAACCCTAAAAGTATGCAATAAAATAATGAAAATCTAAGCAAAACTTTTTGCAATTAAGCGACATTTTTATTGCTTCCTCAATCCGTCGAGAGACACAGCCCAAAAACAGTGCGCGAGCAAGAGAGATAGAGAGTGAGAGAGAGAGAGAGAGAGAGAGAGAGAGAGAGAGAGAGAGAGAGAGAGAGAGGGAGTCATGGGGAGTGTGAGAGAGGCTGCAAGTGGGAGGACAAACGTTGATGGCGTTACAAATTTTTATTACATTTTCTTGCCGCTTCGCGCTTTTTTCCCATTGACAAGAGAGAGAGAGAGAGAGAGAGAGGAGGGAGGGAGAGGGTGAGAGAGGTGGAAAGACCGTGGAAAACTTTTGTCCTTTTTGTCTTCCTGTGTCCATTTTTTTTCGGCTTGACACTTGTATTAGGGCTCGTTCCTCCGCTGGCTTTGGCTGTTGTTGCGCTTGTTTCTGCTCCACATCATCATGCCAACTAGTTGAGCCCTTTGACGGCGTGTGAAGCCAGCCGGGCACAACCAATTTTTTTTTTCTTTTTTTCGTGCTCCTTGTGCCCTTTGCGCCTGGGTATTTAATTTGTACTAAGTGCTCATTAAATGCGACGGGCAGCAGGAACAAGAGGGAGGCTGGCCTCAACCCAAAATGCAGCTGCCTGTTTTATTAATTAAATTAGTTCACAAATACTTTTTTGCTGTTCGGCTGATTGATCCGAAAAATTGTTTGCTGGCAGAGCTGAGACGTGGGCGATTAATACACATTTCATGCAGGGTTCAGCATTTACTTAGCCTGATTGGGCCGGCTAACAAACTTTTCTGTTTCAACTTTAAAAAAGAATTTCAATATGAAATAATTTGCTTGCTGATGCTACTTGAGAAAGGTTCTCTTTCAATATTGATTTCATTGCTGAATATTCACAGAGATTAAAAATTTGTTTCCAGCTACTTGAGCATTTTCTATTTGACTAGAAATTTAGGGTCTAGCTTCAGTTGGTTTAGATTAAGCTTAGCTCTTGGCACTAAGTTGAACTTAAAGGACTTCCAGGAAAAATCAATAGATATGCAAGTAAACTCAAAATGAAGTAAATAAATACAGTGAGAGAGAGAGAGAGAGTGAGCAGAGGAGGCAGCGGAATGTTGGAAAAACTGGTGAAGCACTAAACGTGGCTCCGGTACATAAATATAATTTCGTCGTTGTCGTCCGGGTCGTTACTTCAATGTAACAACACACAAAAACTGCGCTTTCACTTCCGTATCCGGTGTTTAGCCACACTTTGGCGAACGCTGAACTTCGAGCGAACGTACCAAAAACTGAATCAGAGAACTGAGAACAGAGAACTGAAGTATTCGCTGAGTTTGCCTAGTGAATGTGTCTGCGGAGGTCTAAACGATTATCAGCTGAATGAAATGAACGGCACACGAAATCCCGTTAGCTACGAGTACCAGTGCCGCTCACGCACAGCAACCAACCAGCCAACCAGTCAACCAGCCAACGGCCAACAACAATCGTGTTACCCAAAAAGGGTTACGAACACAATAGCCCAGACCCAAAACAAAAGGCATAAAAACGTCTGAAATAACTTCCGCTGCGCTGGCACGCACGTTTGTTGGCTGCTAGAGCTGGCCGGTCTATGGCTGCCGGCCAGTTGAGGGTGTTGCATGGCTAATACAAAACACACACACACACACACACACATACACACACACGCACCTACAACAAACAACTGAATGCCAAACACTAAAGGCCATTTGGCGCTGCCTTATCAGATGGACAAAGTGCAACAGCCTAAAACTATGCAACACTCGCGTTGCAGCCAGGCCAGAGTTGGGGGCGTGGCACTGCCAACGCATTGCACTCTGCTGCTCGACTGCCACGTGTGCCTACTGCACACTTGCCACATTTTAAAGTGGATCAACTCAAAATTGAACGGCCTAAAGTCAACTGAGTGCCAAAGGTCTGCATACAAATGTGCATAAGATCAAATTTGTAAATGAAAATACATTTGACTTGATTTTATTTTATAAACATTTTAAGAAACATGTAGAGATTAATATGAGAGTATGAGTATGAGTATGAGTATGATAAAAAAGAAAAAATAAAATAAATTTAATAAAATAATTAAACAAATAAATAAATAAATAAATAAATAAATAAATCAATAAATAAATAAATAAATAAATAAATAAATAAATAAATAAATAAACAAATAAATAAATAAATAAATAAATAAATAAATAAATAAATAATTAAATAAATATATAAATAAATAAATAAATAAATAAATAAATAAATAAATAAATAAATAAATAAATAAATAAATAAATAAATAAATAAATAAATAAATAACTAAATATATATACAAAAATAAAATTAGTTGAACATAAAATAAATAAATGCCTTTAAAAAATTGTTTTTAACCATTTGCTCTAATTTAGAAGAATTCATATTATCAAATAATATGTGAATCAGAAAAAAATAGACGACTTTATATTTAAAAATTATATATATCTAAATATTAAATATTTGAATAAATTTATTTTCATTTTCATTATTTTTATAATGTTTATTTAATTTTTATTTGTATAAAATATCTTTATAAATTATTACAGTCATTTGTATACATAAAAATATAATTGAAACAATAAATAAAATTGAATAAATAAATATAAAAATTAAATTGCTTTATATTTAAATATTATATAAATATATATAAAAGTATTTTCAATAAATTTATTTTCATTTTCATTATTTAATTATATTTATTTCATTTATATTATTACAGTTTTTAATATAAACATTTTTAATTAAATCGAAAAAGATTTAAATTCTTTGTAAATATATTTTGTAACTTCTTTCTAGATTATATATTATAAATTTTGTTGCTTTTACACTTGCAACTGCATTAACTTACTGATGTACTTTAGCACGTTCATTAGCTCTATTCATTTAGTTCATTTTAGAATATCCTGTATAGTAGCTCAGCAGTCATATCAATATATTATATACTAGGCTCAGTTAGCCTCATTTCTCATTTCTCTAACTGAGCATTTATTTATATCTTGTCTCATGTCTCTAACTGAACTTGGTAACTAATATCGTATATTGAATATCTGTCATGTGGGCATATCATATACATCTAAGCAATTAAATGGATGAGTATGAACATTGGATTTAAATAGAGAAACAACAGCACGAGCTTTAGCTGTTGTCTGGCAAGTTATCTACGTAGTTCCAATCGAATATATATGCGGAATAAAATATAAATTCATACAAAGACGTCGCCCATTTATATTTATATTCTTAGAATGTGAATGTAAATATAAAATTAAACCCCCACAAATATTTGTTGTCTAACAATAATAGCACGGCCCACACCTTTTTATTTTCTCCAACAATTTTCAACAACTTTTGCCTCTAATTAAATTTGTAATTCTTGTAAAATTGTCAAAAAAAAAAAGGGAATTTTTGTGTGTGAAATAATTAGAAAGCAAAAGGGTTTGGGGGCAGCTATGTATATGAAAGGTTGTATCAAATTTTCGGCATACGCCTTACATTTCTCTTTTTTCTATTTTTTTCTACTGCTGCCTTCTGCTCGGCACTAATTATACAAATTGTCACTCATTTGGTGGCTCACTCTCTCGGTTCCTCTGGCTGGTTGGCTCTTTTTAATTTTCATAAATGCCTTGGACTGAAAACGTAATTGAATGTCGACCGGTGCAGGAACAATGGACAGCCAACAAACGGGGGAAATTAATAAACACGTCACGCACACACGCAAGCGACAAACATGAAAGCGGCCATAGAGGAGCTGAAACACCAGCAAGAAGAAGAGCTAGGAGAACAAAAAAAAAAAAAAAATGGGGTAAAATTACAAGGGTAAAAATATGTAACAGACCCGTCAAAGGTCAAAGCTAAACGACGTAATTCATGTCGGCCTACGTGAAAAATATCTAGCTGGCCATATAGGCTGCGACGGGGCGTTTAGCATTTAGAGCAGTTCGGATGGGCGTGACAAACGCCTCCGAAAAAGAACGTCCGATTATTATTTATTAATGCACTCGCAGAGTAGGAGGAGTGTAACGATTGCAGCCACGTAGACTTGAGTTGCTCAAAGACTGCCTCAGGCTCATCAATCGACTGTTAATAAAGCTATTGAAGAAATTCTACAGAATTGTGTGCGGTAATCAAATAGTTAGTAGTTAAGCCTATTTATGGAGCTAGACAATAATTATTCATAATAATTGATGGCATCAATTATATATCATATTGAAATACATAATTATCTATAAGCTTTAGTTCGTTCCACTTTCGTCTTTGCTCGCTTTGTTTGCCATCAATTTTCCAGCTTTTGTTCGCTTTTAATTGCAAATTTTCCAGCTGAGCGCGTTGAAGGTGTTTCGAAAGCATTTTACATAGAATTTCAATTGAACTAGTTTCAAATATTCAATCAATTTTATATTCATTTGTCTCTGGGTTTATTTCTCTTTCTGCCTTCATCCTCTCAGCCCTCTCGCTGTTCATTGAAGTGCGCGCATTCAAATTAATTACTTAACTGTAAATAATGCGCAAATGCTAAATTGAAGCGTCATTAAATTTTAATTATAATTATAAATTAATTCAAGAGAGGTATGGGCACTTGTGGAATTTGAAGAGAAAAGAACTGCGAATGTTAAGTATGAAATATTGTGTGAGGATGACTAAGTAATCAAAAAGATAAATCTAAATAATATTTGCTCTACACAAATTGAACTCATGTGCCTAATGGGCTTACCTATTTAACTTTCAGTTAATCTGTAGAGGAAGTCGACTCTCATTTGCCAGTCAAATTATGTTTTTTTTTTTTTTAGGCAATGAATTTGTTAGGAAAATTCAATATTCTTATGTTAAGAATAGACAAATTTGTGATGTGACACTAGAATATTTTTAAATAAAATATAAATATTTATAAAAACAATTTCAATCAAGTCTCTAACTTCAGTAATGTGATTATGAAAAAATGTAAATAAAATAATTTAAATAAAATTAATATATATTTTTTATACATATATTTGAAAAGATATCAACTCAGTCTAGCTAGATATATTTCAGTCAGCTAATATGCTCGCCTTTACTGCATGCGGAAGTGTATTTAAAATCGCTCTATTATTTCGAAATCATAATTATATTTAAATTTGCTAGCCCTTAGCTGTCTCAGTTTTTTTTATCAAACAACAAGCTTTGCCGGCGCACAAAGCTAAATTTATTAATAGGCACAAACAATGGGAAATCTCATGCGCTTGGCACGTGGCGCACGTAGTCGGCCTGAAAGTAGGCAACACAAATCAAAGAAATGTCAGACACACTGTTCACATAGATGACGATAGAGAGATAGAGCGAGAGAGAGAGATATAGAGAGAGAGATATATAGAGAGAGTAAGAATAGCAAGAGTTCCTCTGTTTGTTGCTCTAAACGTAACGAAATTCATGAGCTGCATACGAAATTATGTTGATGCCTAAAAGTGTGCCGTGAAATTAAAATGCCACAACATGAAATGCTGGTCAAGAGTCACAGACAAAACACACACACACTCTCTCTCTCTCTCTCTCTCACTTGAAATAAATTACGTTAGATATGTATATGTTTTTTTTTTTTTTTATTTTAGGTGACTAGCGCAAAGTTTTTGCCGCTTCAAATGCCAAGTCGACGGCACTAGGCCAACTCCACATATGCACATGCATAATTCACTTAATTATGTGCACTCACACACACTCGCACACATAAAGCGCTAACGATTTGTTGCTGCGGCTTGGCTCAAACATCGACTGCAGCTGAAACTCAAATTAAATTCAAGAGCAGCTGCGAAAAAAATCTAATTTTAATTTCAAAGCGGCGCTCATTTAGAAATACTTAATGATGTTAAAATAAAAAGCAAGCGCCATGAAGTGCGTGCTGCCACGCCTCCTGCCCGCCTCATTTGAGGTAAACTTCGCACGAATCTTGCAGTTTCATTTCATTTTCCGTGCTTCTCTTTTTTTTTTTTGTTGGCATGAAAAGCACGTACATGAAATACCGCAAAGCGTCGCAATGGGAGAACTTGGCCAAATCGGCAATAACCGCCAAGACGCAAAAGATTTGCGCCAAGAAACTAAGCAGCACTGCACTTGGGTGTGGGCGCAGGGGCGCTCCAAGTTGGGCTGCTCGACTGCTGGCTAGGCACTTCACTTAGTAGGTCGGGTCATTGCTTTTAGCGCGGTGATTATTTCTCTAGCCAAAAAAAGAAAAAAAGTGTAGGAAAAACTTCGATGCTCGCTGTCGTTAGCTGTCAGAGAAGTGACCAGGCGAAAGGCGAAAAGCAATTGTTGCCCTTTGAAATTCTTCAAGTTTCCATTCGGTTCACTAATGGATTTGCGCGAGGAAAACTTAATTTGAGGTCAAGACGCCGGTTTACTTAGCTGCTAAATATTCGGCAAGCTTGAGAGTTGCTCTACTCCCATTGAGGTTTTCATTTGCAGCGAGAGAGAATTTCCAAGAGTGCAATAAATAATTGAGACTATTACTTTTATAGATTGGCATTGCATATACTTCATAATTATCGTTGGCAATTGTTAGGTAAGTCTCTCTATAAAAATGTATTACAATTATAGACACTCTTTAATTCATAGCTTGCATCTTTATGCACTGCTCACGAAGGAAGTCTCACTCGCTCGAAGAGACTTTTGTTGTTTTCGTTTACGTTTTTGATTGAGCGCCTTGAGTTGAACTATTCGTGCGACGCTCTTTTAACGAACATCGTTTACGAAGCGATACGACAGACGCTCGTTTCAATACTTGCTCAGATAACTCTCACAGAGTCTGTGTAAACTGTCTTCACATTCATGTGATTATCGAAGACAATCTTCGTATGCACACCAATACATACAAAGGAGACTTTTTGCTTCGTCGGGTCGGGGATTAATCGGAGCGTAACAAAAACCGATCGCGAATGAAATCGTTGAAGAACCGATGCCATCAGTTGCTCTCTGAGTTTTATCTCAAAGTGCAAGTGAGAGATATTTATTTGCAGACATTGAGAAACGCTCAATGCTCAATTTGCGCGCTCTGCTTTAATATGCATGCTGCAGCAACTTCATAGAAGATTTGTCTGTAGTTGCATTTCACTTGGCATTCGCTTCAAAACAATAATTAAGCATTTCTAATGTGCTTACTACAGTCTCTACTACTTGTAAATCTACAATTCATTATAAAAAGATAAATTTGCTAAGCTTCCATACATTAAATCCTTCAATTAAATGAAGCCTAAGACTCTTCCTCGATACCTATCATTGTCATATAGAAAACTCTGCCTTTCTACAAAACAAAATTGCCATAAGGCAAGCTTTATTGTTGTAGTTCTCACATTCTAAAGACTTTGCATATTAACAAATTAAATATTTCTAATAACTTCTTAACAATTTTTTGAATACTTCCCTTATGCTGACTGAGTGATACCCACTCTATGAAAAATGTAAATATGAAAATTTCAATTATAACTTAATACACTCAAACACCCAAACACACACACACACATTCACACATTCACACACACGCACACACACACACAGAGATATAATAATTAACACGCCTCGGGGCATATAAGTTGAGCAGTTCAGCTACGTGCTCGGGCCCTGGCAGTGGGGATTAAGCTAAAAGTTCAAAGATAAGCAGGAAAATTGCAAAATAATAATATACTAGGCCAAGTAAAAAGTTAAATAGAAATGTTTAAAAATAATTATAGAAAATAAACAACAATATTAAAGTGAGTTTCCAAAATAAAACTCAACTCTCACACTCTAGCTCTCTTTTTGCTCTCTACTTTTTTTTGTTATGAACAAATTTTGTCTGTCTAGACAGGCAACAATTTTGATGATGCACCGCATTGTTGTTGTTGTTGTTGTTGCACATTCCGCAACAGATTTTTTATTGCCAAAGTTTGAAGTGGCAGCTCGACTAAACTGTAGCTAAACGTATTCGACTCCCTCTTTTATTTTTTTTAGGGCTATAATAAGCGATTGAAGCGCTTTAATGCACTGCAGGCTCGTCTGCGTGATTATTGATTTTCGCTCAGGGCTGGAGGGCGATGGCCACGCCCCCCCGTCACATTTGATTTATGCGCCACTTTCGCTGTCGCCCCACAAACTGTGCCGCGTTCTGTGCTACAAAAACTAATTTTGACCGCAAAATCTATAAAAGCGTAGCCCAAAGCACTTCAAACTGGAGCTGACCAAAAATAAAAAAAAAAAATACAAATTTATAAAATTTATATATATGTAAGAGAAAGAAAAAAAAATCAAGTTGAAGTGTTTGACCCGAAATATTTTATTATATTCTGTGCACTTTTATTTAATTTTATGATTTTGAGCTTGTTTATTTATTTACCTTTTCAGCTCATGGCTGCTGGCCACAAATTGTAAAATTTCCCCGAGTTTTTCCACTTCCTTTTTTTTTTCCCATTTTTGTTTGCGTACTGCGCCTGACGTTTTCAAAGTTTTCCATTTAGTTTGGACGAGACGCCGAACCAAAGTTGGCCATTGAAAGCGGCAAGCGAGAGCTGCTGCAGTTGAACAACTGTTTATATTAATTACGCTCTGCACTTGATGGCCCCCAATGAGGTTAATGGAACAAAAGTGTAATAACAGGTGAACGGACAAGGACAGCACAGGACACGATGGGACGGGATAGGATAGCAGCGAGTGGTTGTGGCTGTGGCATACAGAATATCTGATGTGCCGACACTTGTCCAGGCGTAAAAAGATTAATTACAAAAGTCTTTAGCGAAATTTGCAAACATATTACATAATTAATTAACATAAATACGGGCGGGAGAGAGTAACAAGTGTGTGCAAGAGTTATCAAAACATGAACGATGATAATTGAGTTAATGAGCTCAACTGAAACGAGCTGTCTATAATGCCGGCTGTAGAGTTTCTTTTGAATGCATGAAAACTTGGCTCGATTTCTTTTCCTATGAATCATTAATCATGTCACAAAGTGGAGCAAATGATTTATGGTCTGGGCAATGCGACAAACGCAAACAATTAACTATTAAATATGCCGCTTACACGCCACCTAAATGCACTGCCAAACGCTAGATGGCGCTGCAGCGGGTAACACTGAATAGACTATGTTAATTATGTTACACTCTGCGTTAATCGCTCTTAAAAACCACCCACACACACAGAGAGAGAGGGAGAGGGAGAGAGAGAGAGAGAGGGTAGGCTATTCCATCAGCTCGCGACGCACAAGTTTGCGTGCTGCATGACCATAAATTATCAACAAGCGTCTTCATTAGTTCTCAAGCGTCTGGCGCAGACGACGTCGCGACGTCTCACCATTTAAAAAGTTAAATGCCACAAAATGTAGCTCCTTGATGGCTTAGCCGTCAGGTGAGCCCCAACAACCATGCCATGCCATGCCATGCCTTCATCCCCCTCTAGCAATTGCGTGTCCTTTGTCCTGGGCCACATTCAAAGCAGCCCAGCAACAGTTTTAGCCTGGTCGTCAGCGTCATCGTCGTCTTAAGTGTGCCGCATAATTTTTGATAATTCAATTAAGATAAGTTTATGCTCTCTCTTTTCGCATGGACATTATTCTCATTGTCTGCCATTCCATTCAATTTTCGGTCAACCTCTGCCGGCTGCCAGCGCGCAGATGACTTTAAATTGAGACATAAAATTTCATGTTTATTTTGCTTGCTTTGCATATTGGCCTACGCTTTATGAGGCAATTAATTTTTGTAGACTTTCGTACATAATGCCACTTATTGGACATGTAGCTAGCCAAATAGCCAGCTAGCTAGCGATTTCCTTGGAGTATTTTTATTCAATCGATTGGTTTAGTTGAAGTTATTCTCATGCGGATTTTTATAATTGCTTGACGAAGCGTGGCGGAAAGTAATTAGCCTAATTAAATTATATGATTCTCATCGCTTGGTTGCACATTGGCCAAGGCTTAGCTTCAATTTCAATTCAAATTCCGGCCCGGTTACTCTAATTACATATGCCAACAAAACCGCCCCTCAAATAGTTTTTCCAGCCTTTAAGCATTTTTGTTACAGATTTTTGTGGTTTCACCTCGCATATTTACCGCAAAAATCACACACGCTCACACACACCCACAGAGAGAGAGTCGATCGTATTACTGTGCAGCTGTAAGCCAGGTTAAGCCTTTCGTTGGAGCTAAGCTAATAAAGTGTTAATTAAGCGTGCCAAAGTGGCCCCCTGAATGCTTTTAACTAATGCGACGACGACGGCGACGACGACGGCGTTGACTGTGGGGCCGCCTCTCTCTGTGCTTCTCATAAAACTTTTGCCTGGGTTAGTAGGTATGTCTAAATATTTGCTGCATACTTTGCGGCTGACGCAATACCCCAACCCTGTCAAAGCCCAACTCTAGCTCCAACTCCACGCTCTGCTTACCTATGCTATGGCAGGTAAAGTTTTTGGCCTTCAGCTTCAGCTGTAGCTCCGGCTACCCAAACTTTGCTACTCTACACACACACACAAACACAAACTGCCCCCTGGCGGTAATTAATGGTAGGTAAACTATTTGATTTCCTTGTAAGCAACTTTTTTTTACAGCTCCCCCACACATCCCCACACAGCTTGTGACTAATAGCATGTTAGATGAGCAAATGTGTTAATGCAGACATTTGCATAGTTTTCCTTTTTTTTTTTATTTGGGTTGGAGCGCTTTGAGTGAGGCAAAAATAACAAATTAAAAAATAGCCACAGGGCCACAAGGCCAAAGAATTGGATTTGAACCTTTGTAAGCCAAATTAAGAGCATAATTTCATTTGCACTGGGGGACCTTTTGCTGGTCAGCAGTTGGCTATGATGATACGACCCCAAAATAGTTCACTGAACTGCTAGGAGACCAGCAAATACATACATCTATGTATCTATCGTTGAGCACGTAACAACTGCAAGCTGCATTGGCATAAATTGAGCATGAAACAGGGCCATGAAACAGTAAAAGAGTTTCCCTTTTGGGCAACTGCAACAATGCTGAGCATTGTGTATGGAGAGGCGTGATGGGCATAGAAATATGATATTTGTAATTGGGTTTTTGTGGCTATAGATAGAAATTTATAGAAATATTTAGCTTGTTATTCAAGCTACTTTTGTATGTTATTTGCGAATTTTTACAGTTGAGAGCTGCTGGAATTATTTTTTTTTTCTCTCATGTCGGTTACTTAAAGCTTTACTTAGATTTACAATTTCAGGTTTAGAGCTATGCGATTTTCAAGTAATTTTCTTAGATTCCACTTGCATTCCATTTTGATTTTAATTGTAATATAATTAGTTTTTCATGCAAATAGTTCTTCACTTACCCAAATGTTGTTTACTGACTAAACCCAAAACTTTGTATAAGAGTCATATAATAAACCGTTTGCCAACTACATTAATAGCTCGTTAGAGCACGTCAAGAGCTAAAATGCTTTGAGTTTCCAAGTACAATTACCAATTAACCATATCATTAAAAGCGCTTTGTCAAAGTCGAAATTAGACCGTGTTTAACTCAAGAAAAAGCCAGTCTGTGCTGCAAATAGACGCTTCAATAGTTTCTTATAGACGGCTTTAGACGGCTTTGTCAACGATTCGTCAGGAATGCATTTGCAGCTCTTAAAGTTTGCTTTGGTAATTGTTTAGTTATTCATTTTTCGCTGACTCCGATCGCACATATTCACTCTATCGTTGGTGAAATGGTGTTAATTAGTAGACAAGAGTGCGGCAACGCCTTCTCATTCTCTCCCTCACTCCCTCACTCTCTCACTCTCTTTCTCTGTCTGGCAATCTCATCAGACTTGGGCGTCCCGCGTCCTTATCGCACACACATATCTAACACAAAAGTGCTTTTAAGTGCGCCCCACAACAATTTCGAGTTTAATTAACAGTAATTTGTTTGCGTTGCACTAAGTATGTACGAGTAATCCTTGCGGACAGGCCAGGCCAAGCGCTATCTGGCCAGGACGATCATTAGAGCACACACACAAACACGCATACATGTGCAAGGGCGCACTAGTTTGGTTTATTTTTTATGACGAACTTAACGATGATATTTATATGTCTATAAAAAGTCGCTATAATAACGTTTAAAGCGAGGCACGAAGCCAACGGAAGCGCTGAAGTGCGCCATTAAAAAAAAATACCGAAAAGAGCGAAAAAGCAAAAATTGCAACGAAGATCAAATACCTTATAGAGACTAACTACGTTTGAATATATTTATATGAATTAGAGAGTCAATCAAAGGTGGAAGAGGTAGGAGATATAGATCAATATAGAGTATGCAAACATATTTATGCTCAAGCAAATTCTACATGCTTTCCTTCGCTCACCCTTATGAGAGATACTCACAGAAGTAGCAGAGTTAGGGTATAGAAAGGAAAACCGCTAGAGCAGCGTGTAAACAAGCTGAGTGTAAACTCTATAGAGTGTGAGCTGCTGGCGAGCCAGGAAGTTTGCAGTCGACTGTCGACAGTCGGCAGTTAGACACTCGAGCACATGCACGCCACTCAACAGGACATTGACTTTTTAGGCAGTTCGTAGAGCAGATCCCTAGAAAAGGTGCCTCTCAAAGTTTCGGTCTGCGTTTGAATAATGACAGCCTGTCGAAGCGTAGGGGCGTCCATACTATGAGTAGCAAAACTTTTTGACGGCTCTCGAGGTCCGCCCGTGGCCCGTGGCCCGTAGCTGTGCAATGCCACATAATTTGCACAATTTAAATGCAACCCGGCAAGAGAGAGAGAGAGAGAGAGAAGTTCAAGGACATGGCCAGCTGTTGGGCTCAAAAGATTTCATAATACACACACATAGACTCGCGCTCTCTCTCTCTCTCTCTCTCTTGCTCTCTCTGTCTCTGCGCCTTGCCTAGCATTAAATTATTTAATTTTATGACCTGCCTCAGCTGCTGCCGCACGCACATGGCAAGCAGCTTCTGTTTCAAAGAACCGGCACAAAGTCAAACTCCCTGGTGCCCGGTGCTCGGTGCTCGGTGCTCGGTGCTCGGTGCTCGATGCCCGGTGCTCGGTGCCAGTGGAGGGGGGTGTCAAGCTCCCACAGTTGCTTAATTTCGCTTTGAGCATATAACTCATCATCATCATCATCGTCAGCCAACGCCCGCCCCCCAGCCCGAGGGAGACAGAGAGCGGGCACAATTCCAAAATAATAACCATGAAATTAAGTTCGTAAACAAATGTGAAATGAGATGCGTATGCTTAAAGTGTGCGTCGCATAGCACGCCATAAATATGGAATTCTAATTATATAAATCATTCAATTTCCTGGTATAAATTACAGAAAAATTTAAACATTAGAAATATATAATTTAGAAATAATACAAATAGTTACGTATTTATTATTTTATTTTATAAATTAAAAATACAAAATTTTGTTATTATTAAAATTACAGATACAGATAAATATATTACAGATATTTCACTCAATGCCAGCTCATTCATATTCTATAACAATCTGTTCGAAGCTATCGCATAACAATTGAAGTAATGATCTAATTTGCCATTCAATTGGCACATTGGATAGCCGTGATAGCTGGACATGCGCTAAAATGACAAAAGCCGCTGACACATGTCGCCCAATTAAAAGATAATAATTCCAATGCTCATAATCCTCGAACCACAAACATGACCTGCCATGGCTGCTTGAGGACTCGCTTCGTAGAGCAACACAACATGGCTATTTCTATAGCAAGTTCATTGTTGAAAATTGTTGCTTCATTGGCCATGGCCATGTCTATGTGCCGTGTGCCGTATGCCGTGTGACGTTTCCCGTGTCCATGTCTGTGGCGCATTGCCAAGTGTCCAATGTTATTGTTGGGGCTCCTTCGAGTACGTGACCCGAGGCATAGCTGGGATCTGTTGTGGCGAGCGAGTGAGCGAGTGAGCGAGTGACTGAGGGAAACATGTTAATTGAGTCAAAGTTTGCAGCTTCAAGTTGATGCGGAACGTGTGCTGATAGCTTAAAGTTGCCCTTGGCTTGTTAGTTTTAGCCATACGTGATTTCACGAGTCCCTTAATTGGACATGTGAGCCTTCTTCACCTACAGCGCCGGTCCTCAAGGTGCCTTTGGCTTTGCCTTTGCCTTTGCCTCGAGCTGATGTCGGGATGGCTCATTAATAAACTCATAAAACCGTACGACACCTTCTTTCCGTTCTTTGCTCTCTTCTTCTTTTTCCCATTTTGGAGTGTGTACTTCTTTTTCTGTTTTTTCTTATTACAAGCTTAATAAATATTAGCGCACGACATGTAATTACGTTGAGCTACATAAAAATTATAATAAACATTGTGTAACATTACATAATTGACAGTTTCGAGTGTTGTTGGCGCCCACAGGTGGCATCATCATGATATTCCTGGGAGTGAGAAAGAGGAGTGGTTACAGACAACTTTGTTGCTTCAAGTTCTCTCTCTCTCTCTCTGTGTGTGTGTGTGTGTTTATTTTTATGCATGCCTTCCTTTGAGTCCTGACGCCTTGCGCCGTGCATTATCCTTTTGGCTTTGCCCTGGCAACTTGCCATATCGCTGGCGTCATCATCCTTAACGCCTTCGCCGTCAACGTTGTCGTCGTTGTCGCTTTTAATGTCTGTTGATTTCTTTTTACTGATTTTTAATGCCCAACCGAAAGCCACCGTAAGACACTGACACGCTAACTAGCGAAAATTAGTGAATGAACTCCTCTCCTAATATATATTCGTCTTTGATTAAGAAACAATAATAAAACAACAAATTTATATGTTAAATAAAGAAAAATTAATTTTTAAAAATTAATATAGTTATTTTAATTGATTGCCCAAAATTTTATAAATATTATAAATTAAAAAAAAAAAACATTAAATTATATTAGGTAAAATAATAAAAAAATGTAATTAAAAAAAATAATAATAAATAAAAATAAAAATAAAATTAAAAATAAAATAAAAATAAAATTATAAACAAAATAAAAACAATGTAAAAATAAAATAAATATATAATAAAAATAAAATAAAAATTAATAAATAATTAATTAAATTAGATAAAATAAAATAACAATTATTGCTTAATATTATCAAGGAAATATTTTCTTTAAAAAAAAATAAAAAATATATATATGCATTTTATTAAATTTTTAATTCTTGTTTAAGATAAATAAATCCCATTTAATTCCGTCTTTCATTCAACTCCTTTAATTTTCCCTATGTTTCGTACCACTGTGCCTGTGCTGCTGCTGCTGCTGCTTCTGCTGGCATGTCTGTCATTCCCCACTAGAAGCCGTTCCACTCGTTATTGCGCATATGCACACACGCTATATGCTTACCGTTATCTTTGGCAAGTTGTAAGTGCGCCATAATTTGTTCAAGTGTTTATGTTGAGTATCGAGCTTTTATTATATGTTCTTATTGCTCGTATTGCTCGTACAAGTTTAATTAATGCGTATGGCCCAGAGTCGTTGCTGCGGTTTAGCCCGAAACTTCGGAATGTCGAGCTATATAATAAAATCCAATCAAGCAATTGACCAAGGATTGAATTCGTTTTCTCGGCCCGCGTCGTTCGAGCTGGCGCAAATTAAATTTAAGTTATTCTTCTCCGTTTTCTGGCATTAGATTGAAGGTAATTGGATTGGGAAAGGTATGGAAAATCAATATGGTTAAATATTTTGAACTGTTGGAATTATCTGGGGTAGCTGATGGCATTATGCAGAGCTATTCAGTAGCAGAGTGTGCTTAGCTAGCTTGTTTCTCAGCTGAACGGAAAATACTCTGCCAACTTAAGAAAGTTATATATTATTCTCATTGACTTCTCGTACTTCTACAACTTCAGCTACCTAAATTTAAGTCTATTCCCAAAGATATTCAAGCTATGAATAGAAAATGTCAGCAGTTAGCACGTTAATTGTCAGCTTAACACATTTTTAAAGTTGATCTAGCTTGGGCGTGGTCTAGCAGAAGACTCCCATGGTCTCTCTCGAAATTAATTATGACAAACAACCAGAATGTTTGTGCGCTGCCATCGTTAGCTAGCTAAAAAAAAAACAAAAAAAAAAAAAAAAAAATAAAGAATGAAAAAAAAAGCCAAACATTTTGCGTGTAATTAGCAAAGTTTTCCGCTCAAAAGTTTTGCAGTTGAAATTTTTCGCTGTTGTCGCAGCCGTTTGCAGAAATATTTTTATAGTTTTATTTTCAGAAATTTCATTTTATTTTCGCTGCTCGCTAAATAATACCAAAAATATGAGAAACAACATGAAAATATGGCCTGTAGAAAAGTCGGTTAGCGCTCAGCGGGAATTCAGCTACTCCAGTGTCTGTTTCCCTGCCGATGTCAACGTTGTCGCTGCTCTTGTCTCCCTGTGTCGCGTGTTAATATTGTTGCAGCATTCTTGTTGTTGTTGTTGTTGTTGTTATTACTATTGTTGCTGCCGCTGCTGTTGGCATCGCCCACAGCTCAGCGTTTTCTGCGGTCCGAAAGAGTTTCCGCTCTGTGGCATTCACAGCGTCGTGTCGCATCGCGTGGTCACGCTGCTGCTCCTACTCCAACTACAAATCTCTCCAACTCTGGCTACAGCTTCACTCTCTGGTCAAAGCATCTTCAGCTTCGGCTGGCACTTTGTCATTTGCAGTGTCTGCCTTCGTCGCCTCTGCCTCTGCCTCTGCTTCTGCCTCTGCCTCTGCCTCTGCTGCGGCTACGTCAAGTTCATTCTCTGCTGTTTTCAAAGCGCTTTCTATGCTTTCTATGAATTCGACGCTTTAAGCTGCATTTGTTATTTCTTCTTAGACATTTTCAATAAATCTTTAAAAATTTGCAATATTGTTAATGTAATATTACTTTTAGCTTACTTAACTCTTTTTTTTTCTGTTAGCCTTTGCAGCTAATTTTGTCCTTAAAGCATTTGCGTTAACACGAAAATGAACTTAATACGCAAATGCGTTTTTGCTGCCATAGAAAATGTGGCGCCAAGAGCAAAGTGCATGTATGTGGAGCAAAGGCAACAGCTGCGTTTTCTGGGCCAGTCACATATAATAAATGAGCAGGTGCTCGGACACACACGCACACACGCATACACAAACAAAAAAAAGGAGTTGTGGGCTGACCGCAAAAATTATGATATGTGCTGCAGCAGAAAGGCATTGGCAAAATATTTCCAGCGTCAGCAGCAAAAATGAAAGTAAAAACCGAAACGAAAAATGAAATGCAAACTGCGTGTGTGTGCGGGAGAGAGACAGAGAGAGATGGAGAGATGTGAGTGTAGTAGAAAATGCAGTAAGCAAAAATGTTAGGCAGTCAGAGTGAGAGAGGGAGAGCGAGGGAGTGGGAGTGGGAGTGAGAGTGGTATACAGGTAGCATTGCCTTTGGCAGTTGGCAAGTGCATTTGGCTGTATTTGCAAATACGTTTATAGACTTTTCCTTATGAAAATAAAACTGCAACAACTAATATAAATTTTAAAATATTTTAAAAATTATATTAAAATTAAAAATAAAATTATAAAATAACTACAAATTCATTTTGAATAATTTTAACATATTTTCATATATTAGAGCAACAGCTAATATACATTTTTAAATATTTTAAAAATTATATTAAAATTAAAAATAAAATTATAAAAGAGCTACAAATTCATTTTGAATAATTTTAACATAATTTCATATATTAGAGTAGCATTTAGATATTTAATCATTTTTTTTTTAATTTTAATTGAACTACAATGGTTAATCGATTCGCTAATCAAGTGAATAATGCTAAATAAAATATGTATGACATTGCTGCGTATTTGATAGGCTTAATTATTAATGATGGCAATGTTTGCGCATTGCTGAGCGGCAAACTCAATTAAATCTGGCGCGAAATAGGAATATTATTTATTTAAGCCAGAGCAAGAGCAGATCTAATAAGCGTTGCTCAAATCCTTAATGCATACATTTGAATTGTGAGCTTTGGCATTAATCCTATGCAATTTTCGCATGTCTGTATGCATTAAATTCCTTAATGCAAACGACAAAATGCAAACACAATGTAGAGAGCGAGACAGTGAGAGAGAGAGAGTGGGAGAGTGGGCTACTGGAAAGCTCAGCTGTAAAATTATGCTTGTAAGCTTTCGAAATTACCATAAAATGCGTTGACCTTTCGAACTTGCTAAGCAAGACAAAGTTAACGGGCGAGTCAACTGCCAGGAAGCACAAAGAGACAGACAGACAGAGAGTGAGAGAGAGTGAGAGGGAGAGGGAGAGTGAGAGGCAGAGGGAGTACGTGCTTGGCTAAGTTTTGTCTGCAGCTTTGTTTTGATTTGCTTGCAGCTGCTGCAGCTGCAGCAGTTTGTGTTGTTGCATCCGCTCATTCGCCCTAATCCTGACTTGTTACTCAGCTACGCAAGTGTGCGTGTGTGTGCGAGTGCGTGTGTGTGTGTGTGTGTGTAGCTGCATTGTAGTTAGCCAAGTCTTTGCCCTGTAATGAATATAATGGGTCAACGCAGCAGCTAGAGCAGCGAGCTGCAGCAGGCTATGCATTTATTCAAATACCAAACACAAACACACACACACACACACACACACACACGCACACGCACACACACACACACACACGCACATACATGCACTCACTTGTAAGTAGCTTGACTTTAGAATATGGGCATCAACAGCAGGTAGTCCTGGCTGCTTTGTCTATAATTTGGCATTGCAGCCTTCGAGGCGCCGCCAGCTTTCACTTCTCAGCGCTGTTGTTTGCTCATTTAACATAACTGTTAATTTGCATGCGAGCATGTATGTGTGTGTGTGCATGTGTGCGACAACAAAAGCGAAACTTTTACTGCTTTGCTCATTATTTTTTGGACTGCTATAAATTTAAATTTATGATCATGACGACGATATTTTGTATGCCCGGCCATAAACTGAAAAATGTTTACAGTTTTCAGTCGCATAACTTTATGGCTTGCCACTAGAAAGCCCTCCGGAAAAGCCTTACTCGGCTCCATCTCCCTCTCCCTCCCCGTCTCGCCCCTCTCTCTTGTGTAGATGACCCAAATTTCTCGCATATGGTTATTGTTATTTATATAAACAAATAAATGTAAAAACTTGAACTGAAAAACAGGCATATAAAACTATGCAATGGATATTTGCTTGCAGAAAGCACAGAGAGAGTGTATGTGTGAGAGAGAGAGAGAGAGAGAGGGAGAGTGTGTGCGGCAACTATTGTGCAATTTTCTGGAACATATAAAAGTTTCTATTTTTCGTTTGTTTTTTTTTTTTTTCTGTTGCAGTTGCATTTTGCCATCAAATTTATTCTGTTTGCCTGCAGATTTTGTGGCGCAATTTTCATTGAAATATTTGCGGTTGAGGCATTTGTGTGGGCTTTGTTTATCTCTTTGAGTGCAGCGCCCCTGCCGGTGTGGCCAAGTCCTGCAGGCACAGGACACGTTCGGCTGTGGCCCCCAACAATAATAATTTCTCATCTGCTTAAGTTCTTGCGTAAATTTTAATTAAAGTTTTATCGGTAATGCAAAGTGCACGCAGAACTTAAATATTGACGAATTATAATGGAATATGGGAGAGATGTGTGTGTGTGTAAAAGAGAAGAGAGTGTAAGATTGACAACTGTACGAAGAGATTTGCAGCAGAAGAGTGTGCTCGAGAATGTACATAAAAGAGAGAGTTCTGATAGGAGAGAAGCGAACAGACAAAGTGTGTTATAAAGACAGAGAGAGAGAGAGAGAAAGAGAGAGTGTGTGTGCTAGAAAGCTTTAGATTAATTCAACAAATACGTCTTTCACTCTCACACTCGTTTCTTTAACGAGTTCGTTCACGATCGGACAGCAAAAAGTCTTTTGTGCATGTATTGGTGAGAGGGAAACGTAGTAGGGGCAAAGGTATGTGAATATGACTATCGATGCATAGACTCTGTGAGAAAGATCTGCTCGCTGATAGAATCTCGTTGCTACGAGCGTCAATCGTATCGCTCTCTAAAATATGTTCGTAAAGAAACGAAGTCACTTACTTAGAGCGAGTGAGCATGATTCTATTCGGTCGATTGCGCGAGCAGAGCATAAATAATGAAATGGCTAACTGAATTATTATTATTATTATTATTATTATTTTATTTATTTCTTCATGTAAACATTTCTTCGAGTTTACTGCTACCTTTAGTGGCTGCTAAATTTAGTTTTATATTTTAGAATTGATAACAGAAGATCAAAGATGATCGTATATACATATAACGAAAATTGTTTACATATTTATTAAAACTTAAAATTTTCATTTTTTTAATAATTATTATTTTTTTATTTTTAATATTTTTTTAATATTATATTTTATATTATGTTTTTTCTTAATATTTTATTTATTTATATTTTAAATTATTTTAATAATATATATTTAATATTTAAATACAAACATTATGCTCTAACCCCTTCTATAACATTCTTCCTTCTTTGATTAAATAGATTTCTGCCTAGATCAACAGTTCGATAAATCATTAACAAATACTTCTTAATCTCTTTTATAGACACACATACACACATGCACGCACATACACTGCGCTGTCTGCTAAGTGCAGCTCATTCAACTGCCTCATTCCCATTTAACTTTCGCCCCGTGGCAAGTTCGTGTTGTTGCCACGCCTTTCGCGTTGCCCCGACGCCCCTTTTTTCAAGTGGCATACTGAGACAACGGCGACGACCTACAAAAAATATTTATGGTTCCCATAGCCACAAATATTTGCCACACTCCACTGAGAGACTGTGTGTGTGTGTGTTGTGCCTCCATGCGAGCCATTATTTATACGCTGCTAATCTTCCACCATGTGACTACTGTGGTTGCTGGTTGCCTTTTTGGCTGCTGGCAGCTACTCTCTCCCCCGTCTCTCTCTCTCTCTTGCACACTCCCTTCAAGCACTTTCACACTCGCGGCGCGCCCTGCACTATGCTACACTTTAGTGTTTATTGCGGTTGGCTAACAGTTCGGTCCCTGGCTGCCTGTTTGTCTCTCTGTCTCTCTGCTTGGCTGCCTGTTACCCTGTCGTAGCATTGTTGCTGTTGGCCTCAACTGCATTTTGCTGCATTGCGCCGGCTACAGCAGAATGACCGCAAAATGCTAAGCGTCTTTTCAGTTACAGTTTAAGTTTGCCGCATTTCAGCCAAAGTGCATTCAGTTTCAGGCCCCCTCATCCCTCCAGAGCCCACACCTATTCACAAGCTACTGTGTCAATTATGGCAATTGCTTTGTACACTTGGCCACAAAATGTTGCCATTTGTGTACCTCTACATAAGATATGTTTGCTAACAGAGAGAGAGAGAGAGAGAGAGAGAAAGGGAGCTTTGTTTATGCTCAAGTGAAATTTCTAGCTGCTGTCCAAAAAAGTGGGCGTGGCTTTATACAATTTATGTGCAGCCAACAATTTGACCTGACAAATCGTTGATAATTTGTTGTTTCACATTCTCAAGCCACATTAGAAATTGTAAACAAATATATGCATAAAATACAAATGACAAAAGATATTTATCGCAGTGCGGAGGAAAATAATTAAATGCTTTTTAAGTGGTTTTATTGAGTATATTAAAAATATATAGTATTAATTATTTATAGTAAAATAGCATATTAAATACATTATAATAATTCTTATTATATATTTTAAATTTGTATTTTAATTATAAATAAAATGTAAAAATTTATTAATTATAAAAAAATAATGAATATTTATTATATATTTCTTATTTATTTATATTAATATTTTAATAGAAATAAATATATGTTTTTATTATATATTTCATATTTATTTATATTAATACTTTAAAAGAAATAAATAATTAATTAAGTTAATTAAAAGCAATTGTAAATACTTATTATTTATTATTTATATATTTTTTTGTAATATATTTTATATTTATTTATATTTCTATTTTTATAAAAATAAATCAGTTTTATATATTTTATATTTTTATATTATATATTTATATATTATATATTTTAAAAAGTTTAACTATTTCTTTATAATTTATTTATTTTTTTTTTTTTTTTTTTTTTTTTTTTAGAATTTCTATTTTGAATGTTGTCTAAAATAGTTCTATATTATAATATATTTGCATATCTCAAATTCCATATAGATTTTTATAAAACTTTCTCTTATTCCATCAAATTTTGTAACTTTTCAGTACAAAAAAAAAAAAAAAAAAAAAAAAAAAACCATTATAGCTCCCCTCTCTCAGTGGCTCATACAAAAAAACGTAGCATATCGCATTGCTCTTATTTGAAAATCTCGTCACACTTGAGGCCCACTTTTCAAACATAATTTGCCATCATCTGCCAACACTCGACGCCATTTAGGGACCCGCTCCAGTTCGCGCTCCTCGCAGGCTGTATTGCATAAAAAATGGTCTACAAATTTCAGCACCTGCTGACTGGCTGCCAAATAAAAAGCGAAAAGGTTCTAAATTGTTGTTGTAATGGGCAAAGCGAAAATTGAAATATATGTATAAACATATATATGTATAAATTGTAAATATATATTCAATTGTTACAAATTACGCTGGCGAATGTTGTGCAAATGTATTTTAGCGAGCTCAAAAAGAAAAGAAAACTGCGCTGATGTGTTGGCATGAAACGCATTCGCAGGTGAGAGAGACTGACACACACACACACACACGGACGGATGGATGGATATATGAATATGAATGCCAAAAGGTCAACAAACAATTCAACCAAAAAGCCAAGCAGTAGCTGGCAAAGGATAAAGAAGCAAGCAAGAGCCACGCAGCAAGTGAAACACAGGTTGACAAACAGTAAAAGGCTGCGCTTGGTTGGCAACTGATGACAGACAGACAAACAGACGTGTAGTCGGACAGAGTTGGTTGAAGTGCTGCCAGCAGCAGCAGCAGCAGCAGGAGCAGCAGTAGGAGCAGGAGATGCAGCAAGAGCAAGAGCAGGAGCTGGAGCTGAACTCCTCTGGACTGCGCCCTTTAGCTGCCTGTGCACTGCACTTGACTGAAATGAATTGCTCTCGCCTCCTGCTCTCGCCAACTGCTTTCGCCTCCTGCTCTCGCCTACTGCTCTCGCCTCCTGCTGCTCATCTCTGGCGCAGGCCTGTTAACGATTACGTGATGAATTTGCATTGCAATAACAGAGCACACCTAGCAGCTCCCATCTCTGCTGCTGCTGTTGCTGCCCATCGTTCCCTTTGCAGCAACAATATGCCAGACTTTCGACTTGCATCAATTGGAGCAAGCAGCGAGGGCAGCAAACGTCAACGTCAGCGAAGCTGTTGCCGCCGCTGCTGCTGCTGCTGCTGCTGTTGCTGCTGCTGTTGCATGCAAAGTAATTTAACGCCAATTTTATGGACGTCTAGAAGAGTGCGCCAAGTGCAAGGACTTCAATTGTTGGAATATTGTTTCTTAATGATACCCTGTAGTTGAATAAGAGAAGATGTGATAGAGTTGAGTGTAGGTATTGAACTCTTAAGAGAGTTAAAGTAAAAGTAAATATATAAATAATAGAAAAACAAGATAAATATCGATATATATTGAAGAACATCAAACAGCAAATCTTATACAATATCAAACTTTTCATAAATGAAATGAAATTTGTTTCATTAAAAACATTTTTCTTTCAGTAATCCATTTAAATATCCACAACTTTCCATTACATAGTATCTATTGGGCATTCAATTAAATCTCTCTCACATTTGCACTTTTTGCCATTTGATTTATTTATGCCTTGACTGTGCGGGAGGCAGTTTGTGCGGTGCAAGTGTTGGCAGGCAGCGTCGGCGTGAAAAATGATTTTATAATACAAATCAACGAGTCGAAAGGAGGAAGGAATGAGCGAACTGCTACTGGAATAGTTCTTGCCCAACAGCGCGCATGTTGGCAATCAAACTGCCGGCAATTACAACTGGCAAATTGCAATAAGGAAAGAGCTGAAATGAAATAAAACGTGAGAGGCGAGTGCGTGCCAGGCCAAAGGCAAGAGCCTCTGGCAGGCGTGTTTGCCTATCTAAAGGGGTAAACAGCCCAGCACGCTGTTGTTGTTGGGCGTATCGTAAAAAATTCTAATTGCAAGGTGTTAAAGTGAGACGAGGTTCGTTGGGCCTCACACACACACAACAACAACAGCAGCAGCAGCAGCAGCAGCAGCAACATGTATTATAACATGTAATGAAGTGCGAGTTGTTCGCTTTTATGCGAGCAATGAAAATGTTAACTAGCAAATTGCAACTTGCAGCCATAAACAGAACAAGCTGTTTAAGGCTCCATTTTGTACCTGACAAGTTCATAAAAATGAACCATGAACCATCTATGGAGTTTATTTTTTTGCTAGATATTTCCTCAAGCTGCACTGGGAGAACTTGAACCATTGAGCTATGAGAGATCAGAAAGCTCTTAGGTTTCTCTTAATAAGAATTGCAAATCTGATTTCTGCAGCTGCCTTACATCTGCATAGAGAGGTCGTATGCATGGAATGTAAATGAAATGGAATTGAAATACATTCAAATAGAAATCTTTGCAGAGAGAGGTCGTATGAGAATTGCATAGAGAGGTCGTATGCATGGAATGGAAATGAAATGGAATTGAAATACATTCAAATAGAAATCTTTGCAGAGAGAGGTCTTATGAGAATTGCATAGAGAGGTCGTATGCATGGAATGGAAATGAAATGGAATTGAAATACTTTCAAATAGAAATCTTTGCAGCTCTCTCAAGCTTAACTTCTTGTCAGACTCATTAAGCGTTCAATTAGATTTTGATTAATGTTGATTAAGGTGCGCTTAAAGCTTTTATTATCTCTCTATCTCACTCTCCCACTCTCTCTCTCTCTCTCTCTCTCTCTCTCTCTCTCTCTCTCTCTCTCTCTCTCTCTCTGTCTCTCTCTGTGTTAAGTGGATTAAGCAAAAGACATTGCTGCATTGATTTGCAAGCTCTTTGGCTTAATCGCCCACTAAACGTAGCTCAGCTTAAAATCTCCACTCAACAGTGCAAAAAAGCAGGAAGTGCTTCATTATCATCTGTGCCAGACAATCTGTGTGTGTGTGTGTGTGTGTGTGTGTGTGTGTGTGAGGGTAGAGCAAATAAAATCTCGTTGAACAGTCAAAAGAAATCAGCGTTCAATTAATGCTAATCATGTCAACGAAGTTGTTCAGAGTGTGCAGCTGAATCGAGGGAATCGCCTGTTAAATCAAGTAAATAACAAACTAAAAGCGGCCAAAACAATTAGTTGATGAAACGGGCCAACAGAAGACGATGCCCAAAAACAAAACAAAACAAAACATGAACCAAATCCATTTAGTGAGAGCTGCAGACAGACGAAGGGAAATGGAAATGAAGTGAAGTGAAGTGAAGAGATCGAGTGAAGCGGTCCCCTGATTGCACTGGCTATAAAACAATGGGCAATGCAATGTAGCACAGTGTACACTGTGCATTTCAACGCTAATTCAATTACCGCTTATTGACATCAATTTGCAACAGCGGCGCCAGAGCAACATGGCCAGGCAACTGGCAACAGCATTTGGAGTTCTCTCATCGCAGCACTGGCTCTAAAAATATGCGCCATAAAAATGGGAGCAATCGAACGAAGCAACTCAAACCCTAACTAAACCAATGCAAGCTCGCTTGAGCTGAAGTGCAATTGACACTTTTTGTGATTTAGTAGAGAACATTTTAGATTACCCAACAAGAACAACGAACCGTATCGTCGACCCTCGCAAATGACAATTGCTAATGCGAAATGCGAAATGTGAAATGGAAAACAGTTGGCAGCAGGTGCAACGATTCCGTTTTGTATACACGTATCACAGCCAGATACTCTGGGGGCAAATCGCACCCTAAAGTTGCCGTAAATAATGCAAAAGTGCTAAAGAGAAGTCGCCGAGTGGCAACTGCAATTGGACTAGATTCAAGGGTTGTCCATTTGGTCAGTGGATTGACAAGTGCTTAGCTTTAATTACATTAGCTTTGATTTATTCGCCTCTGCCACACACACACGCAAGCCAATTCCGATTGCAGCTGCGAGTGTGAGCTGAATGCGCTTAGATCGATAAATCAAATAAACCTTTTTAAGACATGCTCTAAAAGCACAAGCACCAAGGCTTTAATAAAATCAATCAAACTTGAGATCTATAAAGTTGAGAAAGCTTAGCTTGAATCATATTATTGTTAGCTTTGAAAGTCTTTCAATCTAGAAATTTAATACGATTTGTTTGACAAGCATATTATGAAAAGCAAAAGCATTTTGCCATGTATCTAGAAGCTCAACAAAATATTTAAGCTGTAGTTATGTTTTGAACAAAGTTTTGAGAGTTTTCAAACTAATTTATGCGCAGTCAATCAAGCGCAATTAATCATTTAAATGACATATACTAAATCGTACAATATAATATTAAAATTGCTCAAACAGCAGTCAAATTGAACTCCAGCTCCACACAGTCTCAGCCTGATTAGCGTGGCAGACAAAGAGAGAGAGAGAGAGAGAGAGAGGGAATTAATTGGCAACTGTTGAGTAAGCAATCACACATCACGCTCAATCAAAATGTATGCAAGCATATGAATTTACCGCGACTCATAACCTCAATTCAATTTCCGTGAGCAACTGACAAGCCGCACTCGGCACATACATACATACAGGCATGCCATGCATGTGTATGGATGGCTAGCAGGCCACAGTTTTGAGCTGCTCAGCTGCCAAGTTCACAAGCAACAAGGTCGTCGAGTTGTCGAGTCGTCGACTTGGCTGAGCTAACCAACTCGTCAATCAGTCAGTCAGCCAGTCAGTCAGTCAGTCAGTCAGCCAGTCAGTCAGCCAGTTGCTCAGGTAGTCATTCATTCATGGCATGGAGGTCCTTCACGTGTATCGCCGCGCTCATCCATCGAGAGTGCCAAGCCTGTGAGGCTCGTGAATGGGTAACGAGTCATTTTGGCATGCCTTCACCTTGACGGCTCTGGGCCAACACAAACAAAGCTGACGTGCTGGGGAGCAATGGCAAAGGGCTATGGGACTGGCTAACCGCTGCCCGGGCAACGCGGCGAGGAGCAACAGAAACGAATCCTGATTGCGATACATGTGCGCGGTTTTTCAAACTGACAGATTTTTATATGTCTTTCGGTTGGCATTGCAATTCTTTTTTTTTTCTCTTTTGCCTTCTGTATGCCCTCCTCCTCCTCCTCTGGCGCAACTGTCGAAATTTCTGTGGAGCTCAGTTACACAGCGCCATGTGTGAAATGTCCGTAATACACGGTGCAAAAAATTCTGAAGCGTCCTGTGATTGAAGCGAGTTGAGTCTGCAGCCAACTGATTATAGATATGGCTGGCTGATATTAAACATTAATGTAGATTTCTGGCTAAGAATTGAGCTGTGTCTAAGAAAATAATGGCCAGTAGCTGCAAGTTGAAACTGACATCAATCAAGTGCTATGCAATCGAATAAACATTAAATAAACAATTCCATTTGAGCTAATAGAGAATTTGCAAAAGTAATATGTATTTCTATAAATAATTGAGTCTACTAGTAGATCAGTGAATTTATATAAATAATTCTTCAATTGCAATCATTTTATATATTATTTATTGAAATATATTTCCTACTTTGCTATTGTTGATCTCTCATATAAACTTGTTTATAAATTTAAATACATATTTATATAAATCAGCAATAATTTTATATATGTATATCATATCATATATCGCCATCGACTAATAAACAAAAATAAAATTTTTAAAATGTGCAATATAAAATAAATGCAAGTAAAAAATCAATTAATATTTATATTTATAATTGATAAATTTATATTTTTTATTTTTTTATATTTATATCAATAAACAATAATCAAATTTGTAAAATGTGCAATATAAATTAAATAAAATGTAAGTCAAAAATCAATTGAAATATAAAATTCAAATTAAACATATATTTAAAATTGATAAATTTATATTTTATAGGAATATTCAAAAATAAAGTTTGTAAAATAAATGTAAGTCAAAAATAAATTAATCAATGAAAATCTAAATTAATCATTGATAAATTGATTTTTATATTTAATTTTATTATATGCATTTTAAATTTATATTTTAATGAATATATAATTGATAAATTGATAAATTTAATTAATTAATAATTGACAAATTTATATATCAATAGATTTTTAACTTAAAGTTAAACAAAATTAAAAAAAAAAAAAACATTTAAACTTTATAGTTAATGAAATTGCTCTTCACTTAAATTTGTTCGGCAATTAAAAAATATGCAATCAAGTTATATGTGAATTGCTCTTGACTTGAATTTATTTAGCAATTAAAAGCTGCAATCACAATCAATCTTTTGCCAACATATAAATAAGCAGACATTCCACATTTCTCATAATTTACTTTTGAAATTGATTGAGCTGTGATTCAAATTCCAGTTGAGCAATTATCATATTCATCAATCACAATCAATCAAGCGCATTTTTCTGCAAGTGCAGCTGCTGCTGCTGCTGCTGCTGCTGCTGCTGCTGCTGCTGCTGCTGCTGCTGCTGCTGTTTTTGCTTTTCTATTTTTTCAGCTCTGCTCAAAGTCTCGCACTGCCTTTTTCGGGTGATTTTGTGGGTTACGCCTCGCTTGGCTACGTTACGGCAATTGCAGCATTTTATATCCCTCCGCAGACCGACAGAGCTGAGCGTCGTTGCTTTGGCTTGTTTGTTTGCTTGTTGCTACAAAATTTGAATGCAAATATGCTTTGAGTGTGTTAGTGTTTCACTTTCTCTCTCCCTCTCTCTCTCTCCCTCTCTCTCTCTCCCTCGCTGTCTCTCTGTTTCTCTTTCATGTGCGTTGGGCAATGCGTTTATCCTTTGGCAGCAGACACAAAACGTTTGGAGCTCAGTGGAATTTGTGTCGATTTTACTTTGTTTATGTCTGGGGCGAGGAGTATAAATGAAATTCATTTATTTGACTTTTTACGAACTTGTTTTACTCGTTCGTTACCTACCTCCAGAGTGGAAAGAGTAGAAGCTTTCCTTAGAGACGAATTAACGTCATTCGAGCGGCAAATAAGAAAATTTCACTGCCATTGCAATGGATTCACAGTCGCAGTCAGAGCCACGCCCACTTGACCCCATTACAAATGCATCAAATGTCAAATGCAGGCAGCAGACACTTAAAGACGTTCAACTTTATCGAAGCTCAACTTCCTTCTGGTTGGATTAATTACGCATCTACCCAAGTTGAGTTGAGAGCATCATCCATTGAGATCAGCTCAGGGAACAGGAAGTCATTAAATTGCTGATTGGCCAATAAGTCATAAAGTTGAGCAGACACTGAAATTTAAATGAGAAAATAATGAATGAGGCAAGCACGAAGACGGAATACCCTCAAAGCGAAAAAAGCTAAAGTTGTAGCAAATTTATTAAAGTCAAGTCAAAAACTAACTCAAAGCGAGTTCACTTCTGATATGACATTACATTTCTTTCGCATTCTTCTTCGCATATCTTTTAAGTTTGCCTTATATATATTGTATATTCAGCTTGCATATTATAATAGGCTCTTAAAAGCCAACGAGCAGAGAGAGAGAGAGGGTGAGTCCCAGGAGAGATCTGATCCCAGTGCACGACCCTGACAGAGTGGTCATGTCAACTGTGGTTCAATGACAATTCGGTCGCTTGACTGGCAGCTCCACATGTCACTGAGTAATGTCAGTTATGTAAGAGATATGTAGCTGATTTATCAGCTACCCACACACACACACACACACTCACACACACACGCCGCTCACACATACACAAAAAATTACGCATTCGCCGCGTAGTGCAATTGAAATATGAGACAAAAATTTAAATTGAATTTGCTGGGTTTTTTTTTGGTAAAATTATTATCAGCAGCATTCAACTTACAACCTTTAGGGTAACTGAGAAACTTTTTTTCTCTGCTTCTTCTTCATTCACTGTTTGTTATTTTTAATCAGATGCAAATGAGCGCAAGTTGAAGTGCTCCTCCCTCTCTCTCTCTCTTTCTCTTTAATGATTGTTTGGGTTTTGCAAAAAGTTGCTCTAAAAATGATTGAAAATTGAAAATTGAGTTTCGTGTAATGCGTTTTGTTGTTCGTACTTTGACATAGATGAAAGATATGTCGCAGCTCATGCAAATGAACAAGGCAATCCGAGTGGAGTTGGATGAGTTCTGTTTAGGTGTTTTCGCATATTTGATCAAAGTGGAATAAGTTTGAATAAGTATTGATTGGCAAAGAATAAATGAGTTTGGATATAATGCAGCTGAAGATTATTAGGAGAAATATAATTGCAGAGCCAAGCGTAAGAGTCTCGGGCTGAAAGACTTTATTTTAACTCTAATTTATCTATTTTCAAGCTTAGTTTTCTATATTCATGGCTATAGCTCTTTCAATTGCCATTTATCTGTTCAATTAACTTTGACATAATCGACTCAATGCTGGCTGTTAGATTCCCTAAGCCTCATTTGGACTGCACTGGCAAATTCGCTTTTCGCAATTCGCAATTCGCTGTTAATTAGCTGACTCCGATTTCGGGCACATTTTTAGCTGGCCAAAAGCTGGCTTTGAGCCGCAGCTGGCCAAGTGCAGCGCACCAAAGCAGATTCTCAGCTATTGCCATTGTCAATTAATTTGACAGTTTAATGCAAATAAACCTTTCGCAGCAGCAGCAGCAGCAGGAGCAGCAGCAGCAGCAGACAGCCAAATGAACTCATGGACTCAGCGCCAATTTCGACGCGTCGCGACGTGAGTGCGCATTAATTGGGCTAATTAAATGGTCCGAGCTGTTGGCCAACTGAGCTGAACTGCGCTGCGCTGCGTTGGGCTGGGCTGGGATGGGTTGGCTGCTGCTTGTGACTTGTTGGCTTTAAGTTTAAACTGCCCCGCAGCAGCAGCTGCTGCCTCTGCTCAATTAAGAGCTTGGAACTTTTGGGCGCTGACAAAGTGAAAGTCCTGTGCCGAAGTCAACACAAAAATGCCATCAGCTCGACATTGAAATATCTCAAGGCGGCCAGCTGCGCTATACCCTGTACATAATACGTATATGCCGCCATGCAGAAGAAAACTATTTAAAGATTATATTAAAATATATTAACTAATGATTGTAGTAGAAGTTGAGCTACAAAATGTTGCTCAATTTTTATTTCAACTAAATTGAATTTAGAATTTTGCATATATATTATTTATAAATAAGATAACTCATAAAAAAAACTGTAAAAATTTAAAAAGAATTTTTTACTGAAGAGCTTTCTTCTCTTTTTCTGTTTAATTGTTTTAACTAAAGTCGAGACGTATTCTTAATAATATAATATAATAATAATTAGCATATTTATTATTTTATATTAATAATAATAATACTATTAATAATAAAATAATAAATAATAATAATAATAATATTAATAATAAAATAATAAATTTAAAGATAATATTAATATATAATAAATATATATAAAGCTTTTTTGATTTAGCAGTTTTTCAATATAATTTTCTTTTTTTTGCAGCTAAAATCCATTCTATATTCATTCACAATAACAATAAATTGTTGTAGAGGGTATTTCATAGTCTATCACTCAGCTTACTGAAAATCTCGTACTTGTTTGCATTGTCCACATTGCAAGAGATGAAAAATGTATATAGATATTAATGCGCAGCGTAAAGGAGCTGCATTTCGGACATGGCCTTTAAGAAATTGCAAGCCTGGGCTGGCCAAGCCCTTGGCTGGGACAGCGATTTATTGAAACAGCTCTTGGTATTCACTGCATCTTCTGCTGCTTGCCGTCTTCGGCTGCTGCTTCATCATCTTTTTTCTTTTATTATTCTTTCAAGTGAAATTAATTTTTGTTGCAGCTGCAACTGCAACTGCAGCTGCTGCTGCTGCTGCTGCTGCTTTTGTGACCAAAAATTCTGTGTGCTGCTGCTGGCCAGAGTTTATTGAATTGAAAATGCATTTGCTACATAAATGGAGCAAGCAATTGAATTGAAATGTGTAGAAAATAGAATCAGGTAAAGCTGACAGCAGGCAACAGCTGTTTGGCTCTGACAAACTATGCCAGCAGGGCTTAAAGCCCGCTCATCAATACAAGATTTATCTATGATATCAATTTATTCATATTTATTATTTATTTATTTATTATTGCATTCGCTTGGCTTTTGTCTATCTGTTTATGAAGTCTAATTAAATTCCTTTACTCAATTAATTTGATCAATTAATTTTAATCACATTTTTCATTTCCGTTCTGCCTCGAACTGTTTTTCCAATTGAATTTATTTAAATAAACTCGCCTCGTTTCAGTCTCATTCGATTTGGGCATGAACTTTTATTATGCGTATGATAATCTTTATTTAATTTTTTTTATATATACACAAAATTATTTTTTTTTTAAGCGCTGTCCTTTCAAATGCGACTACATAGGTAATGTGGCGTAGACAGGACATGCAGGCCAGGCCATGCATGACATGCAGGACATGCAGGACATGTGTGTGAGGTCTCTTTCTGGCCATATCATTTGAGTGCTTTTCAATTATATGTCGCACTAATTACACGCTTTAAGCCGCCGCCGGGCTGAGGTCGTAATTAAATTCAAACGCCAGCCAGAGGATATCAAGGACGCCCAACATGGCCAGGACAACATTGTAAATTTTCTATTAAGCGAAAATTCCCTAAGCTGATTTTGATGTCTGGCTGTCACTCAAGCGTTGAGCAGCGTACACCAACAACAGCAACAAAGGAAGAAAGCACACCAAAAAAAATGAGACCGCAGGCATGGCAACCAAAAATAATACAGCTAGAGACCGTAGAACGGATAGAAGAACGTGGATCGGGGGGCGGGCTGGCCGGGCGCAGCGAGGCGGTTTACTCATAAGAGAAAGACACGCATAAAATTTGTATAATGCTTTACAGAAATCCAATGCGACGACGAGGTCTACGAGCAATTTTTTTCGGCCCAAGCTTTTAATGCGCGCCAAAAAGGATTAAGAGACAGACTCAGCAAGACAGTGGTGGGAGGGGGAGGGAGAGAGAGAGAGAAAGGGAGGGCGAGTCGTAGTGAGAGTGTGAGGCAATGTGTTTCCGGGCGGACTTTAACACATGTAGAGCTCTTGTATGCAAATGGAGCGCCAGAGACGTAGGCGTTGCGCGAAGCATACGATTTACATACATTTAAATTTGCATGCCAGGACATGCGGCGTTGTCCTGGCAGAGGGAGTGCGAGAGAGACAGTGGCAGAGAGTGTGAGAGAGCTGGGGTGTGAGCATGGGTAGCACGTATTCCAATTTACGCGCGCGTTCGACAGCCGACAAACATCATTAAGCGGTAAACAGTCGACGCCCAGCAGCAGCAGCAGCAGGACGACCTCTTGCCACGAAGTAGAAAAAATATTCAGTTTGTCCTGCCAACGGGATATTTCTCGATTTGTTGGCCAAAGCAAAAAGTAAAAAAAAAATGAGCAGAAAAATCGAAGGAAAATATCACAGAAATCGCGCACAAATTGATTTGCGTACGGCTGCCGATTGAAAGGTGCGAGCGGCAGGGCGTAAATTGTGGGCGTGGGCGTGGGCGTGGCGTGTTAGGCACAGCTCGAACAACTGCAATTGACAGGCAGCGTAACGCACGTACTCATTCAGATTCGTTCAGAGTTTCGCTTAAACAAGCAAACACACTTGACTGCCTTTTGGCCTGGCTGCTGCCTCCTGCCTGCTGCCTCCTGCTCGCTTCTCCTTCTTTTTTTTCTTTTGCGCCCCTTTCAGCTACTCTCGCTGCGATATGTGGCTTAAGTGGCTGCCACTTGCCATTTCATTTCTTTTTGCAAATTGATGTGATGTGCACATGATATGACAGCACAGCGAGACTGTGTGTGTGTGTGAGAGAGGGAGAGGGAGAGGGATGGTGAGTGAGATAGAGATAGAGGCAGCGTTGAGTGCATGCCCTGCTAAATATGCTATGTTTTTTTTTCTCTGTCTGTCTGCTGATGCGATTGTAATTGCGTGTGTGTGTGTGTGTGTGGGAGGGCAGACGACTCCTGTTGTGATAGCTACTAATTAGATTTTATGTAAATGACAACAATGCTTATTTAAATTAGATAGAATGAGGCACTTTCTGGCGAGGTTCGTCTTACAGCTAAAAATAGATGAGTTTACCGCTAAAACATGTCGAAAGTGCTCAATATCAGTTAAACATAATTTCATGTAAGGAAAGAGCTTAAATATATCTCACGTATGTCCCTTTCTCCATCCCTCGCTGTTATTCTCCTTCCACTTTCTAACCCTTTCGAGCTGCAACACCTTTAACGTCCCTTCTTATAGCTCAACTGGCCCTTCAATATGTATATAATTAGGCTATTAGTTGGCCTAAAACAAAAGCCCCACTCATTATAACGCTTTGCGCTGACCGTTCTTGCCACGCCCCTTCAAAATATGGGCCGTACGTGCCAAAATTTGTAGCTCCCTCCCGCTTCGACAACAACAGCTTGAACTTTTACCTTTGTCTGTCGGCTGACGTCTTCCAACTTCAAAAAAAAAAAAAACAATACAATAACATTTGCATCATGTTTTCCTTTTCGTTTTCTTAAGCGCGCCCCAAAGAAACACCTGACCTCCCCATCTAGCCCCGCATAGCCACCTTCCACCTTCGTGGCTCCCTTTCGCATTCTGACAGTTCGGTTTTCTTTTGTCTGTATTTTTAGCGGCCGGCGGGCATTCGGATCCCTTTTCAGCAAAAAACTTTCCCTTTGCTTGTCAACGGAAGGCGCACAAGGCAAAAGGGAAACCCCAGCTCGGGCCACGTCCCGGCGCATCGTCTGCGTCCGGAATTTTTGTGACTACATCAAACAGGAGTCGACGTTGACGATGCCGAGGACATGTTGTCAACCATTCAAGCAACCAATTTGGCTTAGCCTGCAGCACTTCTATCGCTCTCTCACTCTCGTAGTCTCTCTCTCTTTCGCTCTCTCTCTCTCTCTCTCTGTCATTCATTGTCCAGCTCGTAGACTGACGTCGTCTGCAATTACATTTATTATATATTAAGCTTTAAATTAATGTGCATGTTTCCTATGCTACACTTCAAATTTCAAATACGAATCATACGCTTCAGCAAAATCTCAACAGGAATACATTAAAGTTTTCTGCATTCGCTTACATTTGCGACTATTTGAATACCCTGTACTTTTAGATTTAGTTATATGAATACAAATGATAAATTAGTACATTTTTTTGGCAAGAGATTCATAACATAAGTTATATATAATTTCAATTACTCGCTCTGCCTCTTTTTATCTCTTTATTTAATCTCTCGTTTTTCCTATCTCTCCCTACATCTTTCTTACGCCATTCACAAATTTCTTCTTTCCCTCTCCATCATTCATTCTCATAACTCCATTTAACTCTTTCTACTTATTACTCTCACACTCAATATACCCTTTCAATTGGCATTCATTTCTATTGTATAGGGTATCTAATAGGTCAACCAACAAATGTTCATAATATTATTGAATGTTTTTCTTTTGTTTCGGCATTTTTTTGCTGTCTTCTTTTTTTTTGGAATTTCTTTGTTCGCTACCTTTCGAGTTGCTTTTGTTTTGTGGAAAGTTTATAACGTTTTTGCACTACATAAAACTTTATTTGCCGTACAGTGAGACAACATCAACACGGACCAACAACAATAGCAAGAGCAGCAACAACAACAACAACAACAACAACAACAAGTTTTGATTAACTTTCGTGCTCGTCGCAGCAGCTTCTGCTCATTTCCTGGCTCATCCAGAGACGCCCAACTCCCATTCTCGAACATCCCCACACAAATATCCCTCGAGTTATGATGCTTAATTATATCAGACTCAGCCGTTAGTCCCCACATCGAGTTTATCTCCCTCTCTACGCCTCCATACTCCATCCATTCCACTTCCTTATGGCGCACGTGCTTTTTAAGTTCACAGACGCGCGCATTTTGATTTATGTTCGTAGGAAAACCTTCAGCCCCCCTAGTCCCTCTCTCTCTCTATCTCTCTCTCTCTATCTCTCTCTCGTCTGTTCGTGGGTGCATTTAATGAGCTCTGTCCTGCGTGAAGTTTCATTTCTTTTACGAATTTTTAATGTATTCAACTGAAAACTAGCCCGCGGCTTGTATTTGGTCAGCTTATGGTCAGGAGGCGCGCTGCCATAGCAGCCCGCACTCAAAAGAACACAAGATCCACAAAATAGAATGAAATAAAATAAAAAAAAAGCGATGAAGCCCATTGGCATCGGCTTTGAGAGCATTAAAGTTGTTTATAGAGAGATACATTCACAAATTGTAGCGCTTGCAGTCCCTTGGTCTTTTCTTAGCAGCAAAACATAAATCTTTCATGTACTCTGGCTTTGATTGCGGCTGATGTAGCTTCGGGGCAGACATCTATTTGTGGAGCCTTATGAAAGAGCCGCATTCAGCTATATCTGATGTCTATGTATGCTACATTTTTTTCTATGACCTTCAGTCGCATGGCAGAAGGTCAGCGCAGCTCTAGTTTGCAAATTGAATGCAAAATATTATGCATAGAATTTTTAAAATATTTTTTAAATAAATAAACTTGGCTAATCAATATTATTTTTCTTTATTTTCAGGTAAGCTGATGTTTGCTGCAACCAAAGGCATTTTTTTTAAAATAATATTAAAAGGTAATATAATTGTTAATATAAGCTTAATGCGTCTACTCCTGCCTGCACTGCATTCATAGCATTCAGCTTTTGTATGCTGCAGCATGCAGCTGAGCTCTGTCAGCTATAGCAGTCAGCTGCTGCAAGTCATCTCTAAATTTTCGCAACGAACTCTTTCGTTCTCATATTTAATATATATTTTTAACATATATATTTAGATTTTTTGTCTATATATATATATATATATATATATATATATTTCGCCTGCAGTCTCATCAAAATGAACAAACTTTTATGACTGCTTAAAAAAAAAAGTGAGAAAGGGAAAAGAATAAGCAGCAACTTAAAACCAACAATGCTGCTTATTGCCGGCGCTTCAAGTGCCACGCCCCACTTGGCATGCCGCCCACTTGCGTGAAAACTCATAAAAACAACAAGCGCACGTTGGTCGTTTCCAGCAGGCGGGCAGACGGGCAGGCAGGCAGCCGTAACTCCCCTTTATTTCGAAAAACTTTTCGGTCCACCCTCGTCGTTTTAGGCCTCTGCATAATTTCAACAATTAAAACACACAAATGTGCAATTCCAACAATTACTTCAACTTCCGAATGGCATAAGGAGGAGCATACTTCAGCCACGACCACGCCCACGCCCGACCACAATAAACTTTAATCCTTTCTACATTTAAATGAGGCAGCCAAGCTAGAGGGAGAAAGTGGAAGAGAAGGAGCAGGAGAAAGTCTCCAAAATTTGCATAAGAAATTACGCAAAAAAAAAAGAAGAATTTTAAAAACATATTAACGACAAATTCTAAGGGAAAAATTAATATATATATATTTTTTTTTATATATAGTATTTATGCATTTACCAAGTTAGTAACGGCGCCTTGCGCTGTTTTTTGGTTTTTAATTAAATAAAAATACAAATAAAAAAATAATAATAAAACAGCGAATACAACAAGGGAATTCACAGTTGCCGTTGCCGTTGCCGTTGCCGTAGCTATTATTCCGGTTACAAGCGCCGGACGTGGCGCATCCGTTGCAATGTGTAGACCCCGCTAGAAAAAAAAAAGCCAAATGGAAAATAATATGAAAAGGTCGCCAAAGAGTTGGCCAAAGAAATGGCACAGCGTAGCGACCACAAAATAACAACAACAACATTGAGGAGGGAGAGAGCAGCAGCTGGAGATGCAGATGGAAAGCTGGGGGGACGCAGAGGGCAGCAGCGGCGAGGAGTAGCAGTAGCTCAAGCTCGACTCCATTGAACGTGAACTGACATTGGGGATTAAAGAGTGCAGTATTTTTTCCGGTTCTGTTGTCTGATAACTCCATTCATTATACCCTAATGAGAAGGAGTTAAAGAGTATATTAAGTCGATTTTCCATTTTGTACATGAATGAATGAATGAATAAGTGAACTGAATCAACTGTAGAGATATGTAAAAGGTTTAATATAAGTAAACCATTTTTAATAATATTTATTCATAATGAGCTCTCTCGTATCTAAGCGAACTCAATCAATTATTAAGCTACATACACGATATTCAATATAGTTATGTATTTTAGCTTTAAGTAGAAGATTTTCCAATGTCTAGCTTATTTTTTTAACTCTATCAAATATTCACTAAAATCATTCGCAAATTCAATTTCTATTATCAAATCTCAAGGGGTATTAGCTAGTTCATCAACTGCTTTGTCTTTGTGCTCGCTGCTATTTTTTGTTGTTTTTTTTTTTTTTCTCTTTTTACAACTGGGAACTGGCAACAATTTCATTTTCCATTCATTCCGCATGCAACTGCAACGTGGAGTTGCAAGCTAAAAACATTTGCCGGATTCATTAGTGATTTTTCCCTGCTTCTTGTTGTTATTTCGTTGCTGCAGGATATGTCAGACGGGCATTGTTATTGTAGCTGCTATTTGTTCTATTATTTATTTGTATTTGCGCTTTTTGTTGTCGTCGTCGTCGTCGTCGTCGTTTTTGTTGTTTTATTTTACTTCTTTTTTTTTCACCCTCTCTAGCTGCATCGCGCGTATTTGTTTGCTCATTACACACGTCATCATGTCAACCGCCAGTGGCCATGTCCTTCTTTTGCCCAGTCCCTCTTCCGTTCACTCTGCCCCCTCTCACACCCTCTCTCTCTGTCTCTTCGGCTTTGTCCCTGCCTGACATCTGTTCTGGTTGGAGCCGAACAATTGCCAGCAATGGAACAATTGGCTTAGATTGAAGAGTAACCAATCGTGTGGGTGGTGGGCAGCTTGAAGGGGCGGGGCAAGCGTAGTGGAACGAATGGGGCATATGCAACAAAAGGATTCCATGACATGGCCATCACTGTTGTTGTTGTTGTTTGCATTGAACAACTAAGGCAAATATCTAGCACGACTCTGATTAGATGTTATTTAACTGAGGTTTAAAAAAAAAGTAAAAATAAAAAATAAATAAATAAATAGAGCTAGAAACACACACAGTAACAAAGCCTAACTCACCATAGCGGCTCACAAAATAAACCTGAATAAACAAAGTAGAAGCGCAATTGCTAGGTAGCTGGAGAATAAGTATATAGTGTATATAGGTGACTCTCTCAGAGTCTTCAAATAAGCGTATTTCACACACACTTTGAGGAACAACTCAGAGAGCAGCCGATTGCATCGGCTCTACAACGAGTTCGTTTGCGATCGGACAGCAAAAAGTCTTTGAATGTATTGGTGTATATGCGAGAACTATTTTTGCTAAGCACATCAATATCATACTTGAACTGAATATGGGCATGTGTATGTGAAAGACCGATTGCTTAGACTCTGTGAGAGTTATCTGTTCACTTAGCTAATCCAGTACAGCGAGCTACAATCTCTAAACGATGTTCGTTAAATGAGCGACAGATGAATAGTTCAACTGAAGGCGCTCAACCGAAGACACGAACAGAACCGAAGACTCAGAGCGAGAGCGAGAGCGAGAGCGAGAGCGAGAGCGAGAGCGAGAGCGAGAGAGTATTATGCTATTCGATTGAGCTCGCGAATAGAGCGTGAAGTTTCAACCGAAGACGAAAACGAACAGAACCGAAGACTCAGAGCGAGAGCGAGAGCGAGAGAGTATTATGCTATTCAATTGAGCGCGCGAACAGAGTGTGAAGTTTCAAACGATTAACGGTTATTTGCGAGGAGTATTAGAGTACTAAGTATTAGAGTATAACTGAAAGCTTACTACTGTCAAAACTTGTACTCTAATTACTCTGGAGCCCTAAATTTTAATACTCTTAAGCTCTCAAACCCTTTGATATTTTCGTGTGCATGTTCTCTTAATTAATTTATAAGAATATAAAGTAAAAAAAAAAAAAAAAACAAAATATGTATAAGAGTAGAAAAGCATGAGTAAAATTTTAAAGGAATTTTTGTTTTGTTTTTTTTTTTTTAAATATTTTTTTTAATATTAGAGATCTCACAACTTTAGGTAATTGAATGTAAAGTAGATACTCTTGAGTAAGACTTTTAAATATATATATTCGAAATATCAAAATGAATCTCTCTTGATTTCTATACATCTATTTACAACTTCCTGTTGTAGCTCGTCAGTTTTTGCCATCAATTTAAAAATCAAGAACAGAAGCTGTTTACCTTTCAAGCTTCAACATTATTTGATTTATAAAAGTTCTTATGCTCGACGATGACTCGATTAGGTTCGTATTACATATTTCTCTATCCACTTCTCTGCTGTTTATTTTTCTGTCTGCGGCAATCATTAGCAACAAAAAGAAAGGAGATACTCCTTTTATTTTTTTTCCTTTATTTTTGGCTCGGAAAAGGCACTGAGATTCCTTCTATTTTTTGCACAATTTCTCAAACAACATTTGGTAAGCCTTGAGTCGGAGTTGCTCGAGCAATACATGAGAACCTAAACTCGTTAAGAATCGCACACACACTCACAGATAGAAGAGCCACACACACGCGCGAGCAGGAAGAGGAAGACATGGAAACGGAAATCCAGCTTTTTAGCAAATTCGTACACTTCATTATGGAGGGGGGCGAGGCGAGTGCAGAAAAGGAAACAAAACGCGAAATGAAAAGCTTTCAAACGAAACGAATGAAAATCGCATTGGAATTCAGCCCAAACAGAGTGGAGTGAGAGAGATGTGAAGAGTGGATAAGCAAGAGAGAGAGAGAGAGAGAGAGAGAGAGAGAGAGAGAGAGAGAGAGAGAGAGTGGTTAAGGAGCCTACTAGACGTCTTCTTGTGCAGCTCATGGAAAATGTAAATAAAATTCCATTGCAAAACATTTTGCAATTACAGCGCACGGCTCTGTTCGCTCAGAAAACTCCCAACTTCCACATCAACTCGCTGCGAATTCGAAATTTAACTGCGACTTCGTCTCGACTCCATTGGTCATTAAATATTTAGCAAGAGGTGTGCGGCACAGGTGGGCATTGAGCGAAAAAGAGAGAGAGAGAGAGAGAATGGGAGAGAAAGGGAGAGTGACGGCAGCAGCCTGCTCAAGAAACGTCTCAGTTTACCTCGGCGAGAGCGAAAGTTTTCCCAGTTGCTTTGTGGGTGAAGTCCTTCTGGGTGCTGTCTACCCTGTAGACATAAAGGGAAAGAATGCTTTGGAGTTGGGAATAAACATGTAACAGACTAAGAAAATAGTAGATCAAAGCATAATTTGAATGGGAATTTCTACATAAAATAGAGCTGGAATGTGGCAGCTTAATAGAGCAAATCTAATTTATATGGTATTAGAAGAGTTGCTAAGAACAATAATTATAAGGAATTAAAGTCTTTAAATAATAGAGCTAAAGAGTGAATGAAAGCAGAGAGGGAGGGAAAAGTTATTTATAATTGCCTCTATATAAAATATTTTCTAGGTATTCATATGAAATTCTGAAAGAACTTTTTATTCCTTGCTTTATTTATGTAAATACTTATATTTTCTTTATAAGTATCGTAGAGTGTTGAAACTGCCTGGCGGAATGAATTTCCTGGGTATTTACTAGTACAATCAGAGTACTCAATATAAAGCCTTGATTTTCTGTTGCTTTACGTTTTTGCTCTGCGTCTTGATTCGTGAAAATGTCGCGACGTTTTTTACTTCACTTTTGTTTTAACGTCGTCTGGCCGCCTTTTGGGCCAAATCGTCGCTGCAAATTACTGAAATTAAAGCTAACGAAGCGCGAACATTGCCAACAGTTCGCTCGACAACCTCCGACAACTCGGCAGACATATTACACACACACACACACACACACACAGAGATTCACATTGGGGTACCAAGAGCGCTGCTAACCCTACTCCGAACCCACGCTTTGCCATCAATTCGCACTCTCTTGGCATTTTTGCTTGTCAGGTGGGTGGCTGGACTGCCTCAAGGTTTCAGTTTTCCTTAATTTTCACGGCATTTTCTTTGGCTTTTGGCAAGTTTTTCTCGCCCCAACAAAGTACAACAAAAATAAAGGAAAAACAAAAAGATTAAAAGTTAAACTTCCACTTTTGTGGCAATTGAATTAGCTGCCTAAAAGGCTAAGTACGTTAAGTACGAATGGGCCCAGTTAAGAAACTATTTCCATTTTGAGATTTATTTTTGGTGAGGAATAACTTTATTGTTGGATTGCCGAAATTATTTTTGTAGAAAATACATTCAATTGCCAGTAGAAAATTGCTTTACATTAAAGAAATGCCTCCCATCGTGTTCCTCTCATGCCTAGACCAATCAAATCTCACTTTGCCAACTTACGGGATCACAAGCTCTGCAACCAATAGCTTCAGCTACCTACGTGGATCACTCTGCCTTTCTCTCTCTTCCTCTCTCTCGCTCACTCAATAGTTGCAGCAGCCTGCCTTACACCTAACCTAACGGGATCGACGACACGGCAGCCAATAGCGTCAACGCTCACAAGCATTGACAATGCTCGCTCTCGCTCTGGCTCAGCTGCAGCATGCAGTGCACAGATTCTACATATTACTTACGTTCCACAGCAACTAAATCCACTCTCTGAACTGTCTGCACTGCTCAAGATTTATGACACAAATTATAATACACCAGGGATAGGGAGGGGGGGGATAAAAACAAAGTGAAGACAGCTGCGCTCACATTGGCAGCATATTGAATTCAGAGTCGCACAGCATCTGCTTTATATGGACGGCTGCCAAGCTAAGGCGTTTGGGGGATTAACACGAGCGCAAGCCAAAGAAGAGCAGAGCAAAAACAAATAATAAATAATATAAGAGTCAGATATACACTCAATTATCCAACGAGGGGCTACTGCAGATCGCATTGGTGCTGCCGATACCTGAGAGCACAAAACCTCTTGTTGTTGTTATTTTAGCTACCTGCTCAACCACCTGCGTGCAACTGCGTAAGAGCGCGCGTGGCAGCAGCGGCAGCAGCAACCGTATGTCTCATTAATAAACGAGTCGATAAGCAAGGGCAGCGCGGCAGCTGAAGGGGCTAGCACACACGCACAGGTGTCAGACGTCGCTGCCGCCTGTGTTTTTTTTTTTTTTTTTTACCGCCAACATTTGTAATACAAGAAGACGCAGCGCCGCGCGCTGCTGTCGTTTGTTGGCTTTTTGTTTTGCTACGCTCATTCGCCTGCTGCTGCTGCTGCTGCTGCTGCTGCTACTGTGGACGCCAGCAGCGACGCACTCTCAGCTGTTGGCGCTCGGTCGCGCCCTCTCTCTCTCTCAGTTGTGTAGAGTTTTGTGTAGAGTATCTGCTTTTATCTACGTGCGCACGTTTGCTTTGGCTGCCGGCCAGCCAGACTTCGTTCTTCTTAGTTGTTGTTACTTTTGCTTCTCTCTTTGCTTTGCTCTTGTCTCTTTTTGTCCTTTGTCAAGCGCCAAAAATAAATACCACACGATTTACGCTCTTCCTCGAACCTCTCGCTCTCCCTCTCAATCTTTCTTTACTCTATTGAATTGTAAGATCTTTGAATATATGTATATATGTATGCATATATTTTTCCAGACATTTTAGCTAATTAATGTTTGTTTGCAGTGTTCTCCGACCCAGATATATATTTCGTTCATACATATTTGAACTTGAAATTCCCTCTCTATCTCTGTGTGGTCGTAAATGTTGACCACATGTAGATCCCATCTGTAAATCGTATATGCATACAAGAGGAACACACGAATTTGTTGTTTTCTTTCATTGAACAAATTTTGTTGTGTAAATAAATTGCTTAGATTTGTTGGATTAATAATGGAATACAATTGATCTAACATATGAACATATCTATGGGCTAAATGGTCAACATCATTTTCATCAGAGTTTTATATACTAAATATATTCAGTTGAGGCAGAGAAAAGTCTTACATAAGATGGAGATCTTATAGAACTAAGAGATTAGTTAGCAGAGATCAATCTGATATTCCCTACAATCTGATATCTCGACATATGCTGCTGGATTATTCGATTGTAACTTTGCTTATATATTAGGAAATGAAAATGTTTATTTCTAGAAAATATATATGCAGTTACAAAGGCTTTTCTCTATTATTGTGGCTTAATGTATGGCGATAGAAATGTAATATCGTAGATAACATCGAATTCGGCCAGAAGAAGATAGAGACAGAACAGTGCATATATGATAAAGGAGTATATACCAATTGAGCGACGAGTGAAGAAGTTGTAGGTCAAGCCCCAGGTGAGGTACGACACGATTGTAATCAAGAAGAAGACGCGAGTTATATAGCCATGCACGCCGATCAGCCAGGTGGTGGAGCCTATTTCCTGTACACGAACATTCACCAAGCAGATCAAGCCCATGCAAAATGACATTTCTGAGGAGATATACGATATGCGAATATATACATACATATATAATGCGAATAGATAATCAAGTATTTTGTGGACCTACCAACGATGGGCGATGCGAGGGATGCAGCAAACGCCATGCGCTCGTAGCCCTGCTTCGCAAACGATGAATTCACAATCACGTCGATCACGGATGTGGCAAGCACACAAAGATTGACCGCCACATAGTCCTCGGATAGGTCAAAGGCCAAGCCAATTATTGAGAACAGCACCTTCATCTCGGTGACACAGAGCATCAGAGACAGAGCTGTGGTGGTGAAGCCAATTATAGCAAATATCTGTAGTGGATTAGAAAGCTAATATAGTATATGTATCTGGGTCTCAGACAGATGGCATGGGTCTTACGAAGTGATACGAGGGCGGCTTATCGGTGCGAGAGTGAATGAGCATAGCAATGGCCAAAGGCACAGTAATCCCAAACGAATATACCGCAACATTCAACTCAATATGCATTGTGTATTCATCATACGTGTTTTTAATCAGATCTGCGAGAGAGAGAGAGAGAGAGAGACAGACAAAAGCATATGTAAAACAGATATAGATATATATAAGAGACTAGAGATATCTACATATCTCCCCCTCATTCTGCTCCCCCTCCTCCTTCTAACTTACTATGAATAATCAAGGTGCAAAAAAATGGACTAATTATCATTTGAAAGCAATTGAGTAGCTTGCTCCAGCCATGCTTATCGGCCGTATAGTTCGGACTTGGTATTAAGATAACGGTCAAGAAATAGAATGGGGCGATCAGTAAAAGAAGGCCACGCCCACACCAGCCAGAGATACGCCATTCTTCCCTGTCGACGGGCCAGATCGCTTGACGGAATTCACTAAAGATGAACATGTTCTTGGGATTCTGCGGATTATGGAGTATATCGCGTGTGTTGTCCATATCAATGCCAGCTTCACGTGGTATCACCCTGGAGGACCGCCCAATCGTGGAGCGACGGTTTGTGGATTGGCGCGAAATGCTTTTCCGTATCATATTATCGTAATAGTAGGTATTTCGATAGTTGTACAGCACCAACGTGTTGTCGGCCTCTAGGGCAGTCAAGGTCGTCTCCAAGCCGCTCAGCTCCTCGTGATCTCTGATTGTTAAGTCTCTGGTTTTAATTTTGTCAATCTTCTCCTTCAGCTCTGTGGGCGAATTTCAAGGGTATTCGAATGAGCCGTTGGCCACAGTTCATTTCATTTACTTACTCTTGATATAATTACGCGACAATTTCAGATCGATTATATTAATGGACAAATATACAGTATACACTGTTATAAAAACTGCAAAATAATTGAATGAGTGAAATGTAAAGACGAAGGGATATATATATATATAAAAAGAGTATATATATTACCGCAAGCTTCAGAAAGTTTCGTTTTTCCATCTAAGATTATGAAATAGAGCGTTACTTCGCTGACCAATATCAAACAGAGAATATCGCGCAGGGCGCATGCTTTGTTGATCTGAAACGATCTCAGATAGCAAATGGTCCCGCCGGCCAAGAGAATGACAGATAGGCCAGCACTCATGTTGATCGAATAGATCGGGGACATGCTGCGAATGGGCATCAAATTGGTCATCATCTCCGGAACTGAGTTGCAGAAGGCAACTAAAGTGATGCCAGCCAAATATTCATTCAACTTCAGCTTGATGATAATAATCTTGACTATCTGACAGAGGCTGCAGATTGAGATTGGGATTGGGATTGAGATTATTATAGTGAAATTGAACTGTGCTGATGATGCCACTCACTACTTCTCAATCAGCAGCTGAAGCAATAGCATCTGGAAGAATATAATCACAGCGTAGAGAAGAATGACAAGCAGTTCCGAGCCTCTGTCATCGACCTTCATGCCACAGTACATGATCGCATAGTATCTGAAGAGATTCATGATATAAGTGCAATCCTTGACGCGTTTAATAAATTCACAGCGATCCTTATGCTTAACAGTCATCACGCTGAAACAGCTTATCTTCGTGTGTGTGGGGGAAGAGGCGGAGTGTGAGCGTGAGTATGCACATTAAGGGTAGTCTGGCAATGGACGATCTCTACTCACCTTGCGGTAAACATCGTCTAAATTAAAAGTTCTGTTCATTTTGTTAATTTCGTTCCTCTACTAGTTTTTACTGTATTTGGTCTCTGTAAGCAACTGAATGGAAATACTAAGTTTATTCGACTAAGGAAAACATTTGTATCGAATGCAAAGCCTGATTTGAGAACTTACAAAAAATTGAGCTGAAAGGGAGCGAAAGTGCTGAGAGGCCTAGCTAGAAAATGTATATATAAATAAATAAGAAATAATATAAGATATATATAATAAAAGTAGATTGTTATATGAGCATAGGATATAGAAGAATAACGGAGGTTAGGTTCTATAGTCTCTGGAGAGAAGAGAATCGCAAATCTTTGTGATATTTATTATATTATTATAAATGATATGTGAAATTCATGCAATTCTATAGTAAAAAGTGAAATACGGAAACAAAATACATAAAGAATTAAATAATCATAGGCTGAAGCAAAGATTATCAGCAAAAGTTAATAATATATGTATATCCCTTCCCTTCGAATTCAATGTTCTTCTAGATCTTTCAGTTGGACAAATATTCAAGTGAATATATAGTGTGGCCATGCGACATTGCTTATTTATTTATGTTCTACATATGCACACAGATATATATTTTGAAAAGCAAAACGTATTTCCATAATAAAAGCGAAAGATCAAGTAATCAAATTATGCGCAAATGAAAACCGCGCAAAGCTAAAACAACTGAGCTAACGAGAAAAACAAATGGAAAATTCGGCCAAAAGGAAATGCTCGCCCGCAGATGCCAAAGTCAAAATTTATTTGCAACAACAACAACAACAACAACAACAGCAGCAGCCAGAGCAACACGAATGAGCAACAATGGGTAGAAAAACAAAAAAAAAAAAGTCTACACAAGACGGGAAACATGTGGCCCGGCGTTGCGTCGCTGCTCTCAATGGCCGCGACGCGTCGCTCGAGCACTTGACCAACACACGAGACGCTGGCAGCGCTGCTGGCGTTAGCGTTAACGTTAGCGCTTACGTTAACGTCAATGTCAGCTGTAAGACGCCAACGCAGCCGGCAACATTTCGCGCGCTAGCCATGTTAGGGGTGGCTTTTCGCTGCTGGTGTTGCTGCCAGCGTCGCTGCTGCTGCTGCTGCTGCTGCTGTGGCTGCCAGCGTCGCGACGCTGCTTCGGCTCTTTTGCTTTGGCTTTGGCTTTGGCTGCCCGTGCAGCCATCAAGTGGATTTCAGTTTCATTTTGAACGTCGTGCGTCGAGTACGTGGACGGATTGCCCTTAGCATACGCGCGCGTTCTTCGTCTTACGAACCGAGAAACCAACTCGAATCGAATCGAATCGCATCGAATTGAATTCAAATTGAATTGCAGCTGACGTTGTTGTCATTTTGGCCTGGCCAACACCAAACAGCAGCACAACAACAATTGGCAGTAATCAGCGCGCGTGTGAGCAGAAAAATAAATAAATAAATCAAATATACAAATGAAATAGAAAGAAAGGAAATTTCTGAGTTATGCACAGAGATCCACGCGAAAGCTGTGTGAAAGTAAGCCAAAAGAAAACGCTTAAAGTATATAAATAAAAATATATAATTAAATGAAATAAATAAATTCAAATATAATTTTTCAAAAATGCATAAAAAATGAAATAAAATAAATAAATAAATAGAGATAAAGTAATGCAAACCTAAAAAGTCATTCGAAATAATAATAATATATACCAATAATAATAATATAATATTCGAAATTAATTAATTATACAAGATTTCGCAGATTCATATTATATATATAATATATAATATAATGGAACTCTTAAAATAAAAATAAATTGAAAATTTAATTAAAATATAAAAGATATTTATAATATTTATAAATAAATATGTAATAATTATTCATGAAAAATTAAAATTAAAAATAAACAAAAAATAAAATATAATTACATATTATAAAAAATAGTGAATTTTAAAAAATATTAAAATATTAATATTAATAAAAAATAATAAAACATTAAAAGAGAAATATTTGATATTAAATAAATTTAAAAAAATATATTTAGAAATATAAAAATTGTAAATAAATCATATTTATTTGCGACTGTTCTTGAGAATCCAAATTTATTACTTTATATATCAAACATATATTTAAATGTAGTATAAATATACAGTTATTCAGGGACTCAAGTGTGAATGTTGACCTTATGTGTTTTTGTAATAACTCACAATGAAATGAAAAGTTTTCAGACAAAATTTCAACATACAAATTTATGTCACAGCCAAAAGTAAATCGAACACATAAAACAAAAAATAAAATAAAAATGAGCAAATGTTGAAAATATTTGTTGTGCGCTAAAAGCGAAAATGAAAATAAAATGTTTATAGATATATACGCACATATATAATGTACAGCAGATACATATGTGTCTTATATATATATATAAATCGCCGGCTAAGCAAATCGGCAAAAATTATATCATAGCCGAGAGCAATTTTAAAAATAGCGCGCTACGATATTTAGCTTTTTTTTTTTTTTGCTTATAATTCATGCAAAAAATGTGTCATGCCTGGCAATATATATATATATAAATATACCTATAAATATTATTATATATATATTTATCGCAAAAGTAAAAGCAACCAGCAGCAGATATCGAGCAGCACAGATATAGCTTGTTATACACAACTGAACTGAAAAGTTGTCATCAACGATGAGCATACGTTGTCTCTGTATCTTTTCATTAGCAATATATAGCTATAAATCAAGGCATATAAGTGCACAGGCTCACGCGCGACATTTCATAGTGCGAGCAACTGGAAAAACAGCTCAAATTGATTGAGACAACTGAGAGAAACGTACACAAATGAGTGTCGACTAGACTTATAAATACTTTTGACAAATGCTAGAAGACGAGACGAGAGATTCAATTACTGATTTATTTACACAAGGTGCTCAAAGGCTTACACCTGTCGTGCACCAAGTCTGTATCTCTGTCAATTGTTTAAAGTAAAAATGAATTTTTATAAATTGTATAATGTTTTTGGAAGAGAAGAGAAAGTCTCTTTGATGCTATAAGTAGTGCATAAAGTGAACAAAATATATATTTTAGCACTTTCATTCGATTTCAAGCTAAAGAAATTTTATTCCTTAGCATTTTCATTCGATTTCAAGCTAAAGACTCAAACTCAAATGTCAGCTGCACTTCGAGCTCTATCTGTTGTATCTGCATTTTGAATAGTTCTTCCACTCTCTACTTAACATATTCAAAATGCATTTCATTTGCTGCTCTAGCCACCCCTGAAAGCAACAAAAGTCACCTCAAATGCCACCTGTTTTCCAATTGCCCTGCCTCAGCTCAAAACAATTTTTTCAATTTTTTGTGGCGCATCCAGAGAGACTGAGAGAGAGACGGGGAGAGGTTGGGTAACATTTTGTGTGCACATTTAAATTCATGGTTCGATGACCACAGCGGAAATTCCTTTAATGAGCGCTGCTGAGGCAGAGCGAGTGACCAAATGCACGTGTCTCAATCGCTCGTAATTTGAACCCTGGCTCCGTTGACCAGGCCGACAGACAGTTGACCAAACAGGCCCAAAAGGCTGACCCTCGTTGCATGTCTCGCTTCACATTGCATTGCAATTGTTTAATTCTTTGATATCATTTTAAAGGTTTTCATTCGGATTTTTTTTTTTTCAATTATTTTTTAAAATGTGTTTTTTTTTTTCAAATTTTTTGTTTTGTTAAAAATCTGCCTACAAAATAATGTTGAAAATGTAAATTGCAAATTATATGCGCGGCTGCACATGGCCAACGGGAAGAGGGGGCGTGGCAGTTGTAGGCGCTGTGAGGTGCGTGTAATGTGCGCTACGTGCAGAGCAAGCCAAATCGTTGGGACGCTGAGCAAGCGAGAAGCAAATCTGAAGCAAAGCTGAAGCCAAAATTCAGTTGTAGTTGAAACAAATTGTTTTGGGCTAAAGCGTATTTTAGATGGGGAAAAATAATTGGATTGCAAAGTGAGAAAAGTCATATAGTAAAATGTTATTGAAGATTTTTAAAAGTCATATTATAAAAGCGAAAACAACTTGAGAAATTTATAAATGAGAAAATATTATAAATATACAAAATAATAATAATAATACAAATAGATTTAATAATTAAATGACAGAAAATATATAAAAGATAAAAAAAATATTAAAAAAAAATTAAATATATATAAAATATAAATATATAAAAAATAAAGTTAAATAAATAAATATTTAAAAAAAAATTAAAAATATATACAATCAAATAAAATATAAATAGCTAAAATAAAATTAATTAAATATAAAAAATTATTATAATATAATATATATAATTATAATATAAATTGTAATAGATTATATATAACAAATAATAATGTAAAATACAATAAAAAATAAAAAATATATAACAAAACAAAAATATAATTAAATTAAATATAAATTATATATAAAAATAATAAAGGAAAATTATAATCTATAAAAAATAAATATATATATATTTTTTATATAAAAATAAAATATTTATATATAATAAAAATTATAAAAATAAAGATAATCAAGTTAAAATAATGAGTATACAAAAATGAATATAAATATGAGTTTATAAATAATTATTTTTTATTCATTTTTCATTTATCAAAATTGTTTTTTTTTTTTTTTTTAATCTTGATAACCCATAATTTGAATATAAAATGTATTTACATAAAAGTTGTAAATAAAATCTAAATCATTCAACATAAATATGATATCAAAAAAATAATTAAATTATATAAAACGAGAATATATATTATGCAAACAAAATGCATGAATTGAAGTTAATTAACAAGTTGTATAATGCATAATTGCATATTTATGAAACACACAAAATGCTCATAGAAATTTAGCTAATTAACTTTAGAGAACAAATACTAGTTGACGAGCTAATAGACAAAAATAAAATAAATAAAATAAAATAAATATAAAACAAAGCAAATAAAAGCCAAACAAATTTAGCAAAAAGAAAAACAGCAAAGTAGAATATATTCTTATTAAAATTATATATAATTCATAATTAATACACATTGATAAAGCAAAAATAGCTAAAAAAGCATAATTTATTGGGAATAAACAAACACACAAATATAAATATACATATATATAAAATAAATAAAATACACAATTTTCAATAATAAATAATGTAATTTATGCCGCATTAAAAATTTCCCCAAATTTATAAATCATATGCAAAATGATATTTGGCAAACGCAATCAAAATGTTTGGGATTTATGCAAATGCCAAATGAGATGCACGAAAGAAACGTAAGTAAATTGCAATTAAATTGTAAATATTGCATATAATATGGCTGACACTCGAATGCTCAGTCAAGCAGTCAGACAACTTGAAGAAGCAAAGCCACAGAGAGTAGAGGGAGTACCTCTATTATATAAATAACTGCCCAAGCACTTGGTTCATTTGTTACAATTACAAACTAGCAAAAAAAAAATGGAATACGAAAAACACAAAACTCGAGTTCAAGTTGATCTTTGATTGGAAATGTTGTTGGCAACTAAATTTGTAGCATACCTTCAGGTGCAGGTGCACCCACCTGCTCACCTGTTCAGCTGTTCGTTGGTCTACAGCTTTCAGGTATTTCGTTTCATTTCGTTTCGTTTGTGCAATCAATCAAGCGCATGACTAAGGTCACGGAGCAGGGTTCAAGTGTATCTTCAAAGTGCTTAGACTTTAGGCCTGACTGCACAGCATTTAGTTCGCTTCGAGTACAGGTTAAGCCATGGACTAGGGGCCAACTCAATTTCTTGTTAGTTTATTGTGTTATTTTAATTCCCGTCTGCTCGGCTACTTACAAAAATGTAAAGCAAACAAAAGCCAAGGTAAACACAATTTTGCTCTCGGTTTGTCTTCACCTTTTTCGCAACTTCACGAAACGAAAACATTCCCAAAAAAAACTGAATTGAACAACACATTTCTTATGCAAAGGCTAAACAGCAAACAAAACACTTTTCCCAAGCTCTGCCAGCGTCCCCTGCCCCTCCCCGCCTCTCAAAGAGAATTAACATTAAAAAAAAAAAAAACCCGCGCGCGCAAATTTTGATTTCTCTTCGCGTCGTGAATTCTTGAGCTTTGCTGTTTGTAAACCCCGCAGAACGTCCCATGAAAGGCGTCGTCTCGCTTTTGTTTGCCCTTTGATTGTTGGGAATATTTTCTTTATCAAAGTGGTTTTTGTCTGCCTCCACCGCTTCGCCACATTTTCTCCCAGCAGCTGTGGCATAATAATTGCCAAATTATGGTAAAAGTTCTATTCCACGTTAACTCTCACAAATTTGTTGAGCTACGAGCAACAGAGTTCAACAAATTTTGTTTAGGAATTATGCAATTTTTTTTTTTTAGAAATTTATTGAATAAATTCATATAAAATTTTGAACAAATTTGAAATTAAATTAAATACTAAAATTTTATATTTCTATTGATTTACTTTACTTACTAATAAATGTTTACATAAATCATTTAATATTTTTTTTTTTTATCGATTCTCATTTATTTTGCTTACAAAGCGCCAACCTAATCGATTTCAACTCCCTTTTGCACAATGAAAATATTGTTTGATCAAAGATAAATAAGCAAATAATAAAAAGCAATTAATGCGCTTGTCATAAGCAACAAATGTGTGTGTGTGTGTGTGTGTATTTGTGTTGTAACTAATTAAACAAAAATAAGAACGAAGCGTTAGGAAATTGTCGAAGCTAATAAAAATATGAATAGTCCACAGACTCAGCAAACTTCATAGAGAGGCCGGCAGACAGACAGACAGACAGAAAACGCAGAAAGAGAAACAGAGATAGATAGTGTGCAACAGAGAGAGGGAGAGCTAGGTGGGCAGCCGCATAAATATTTGTTTGGCGTATTACGGGGGTCGCTCATGTTTGGCCATTGTCCTTGTCATGTGTTTGCTTCTGCTTTGCATGCCATAAATTGCTGGATAAACAAAGGCGCAGCACAACACACGCCACGCCCACTGGCGCCCACACCAAACACACAAAGGAAAACCAAAAAAAGTAAATAATAAAAAAAAATCCAAATGATATTTCGCAGTTTTGCATTTTGAGACATGTGTCATAAATTCAGGCTGCTCGGCCTCATAATGATGATGTTTTGGCTCTGCTCTTTTGATGAAAAGGGAAATAGTTTTTCCTTGTGCTTTCCATGCTTTAGCAGTTCTATTTGCCAACTGTCTGGAACTGAAGCCGTTGGAGTTGCCTTGCTGTTTGCCAACCAAACAAAGCGCAGAGCTACAAATGTCTGGCTACAATTTTTATTTTCTTCACTCTAGTTTTTTTTTTTTAAGCTAGAAATTTGGAGTCTGTAGGAAACAGAAGATATCATATAATGATTTGTATATAGAAAAAAATATAGAAAAAAATATTTATAAAAAGCATTATATGATATCTTCAGATAAATATAAATATCTGTTTCTATATAAATATTTTTTTCCATATTAAAAATATTTATTTATATAAAAATGAAAACATAATTAAATCGAAAATATGTAAGAATTAATTTTATTTATTTATATATATATTTTTTATAAAATTATATTTTTATATATATTTAAATTAATTATTTGTGTTTTTTTTTTATGTAAATTTCAATGTCTTGTGAAATATTTTTAATTTATAATATTTATATATATTTTTTTATTGGAAATTTACTGAAAAATAAATACAAATAATTTATTAAAATATATAAATATATAATTATATAAAAAATATATATATATAATTTATTCTTACATATTTTTATCTTTTATTATTTTTTAAACCTCCAGAGTAGCTTTAAGGGTATCTTCAAGTTGCGCAGACATTTTTTTGTCTTACTTTCTTTTATATGTATTTTTAAGCTTTCTATTTCCTAGCGCATCTCGCATTCAGCTTACTTTCAGCAACTTTTTTGTACACTTAAAATAGAAAAATATATATAATTGAAATTATTTTAAGCAGGATATCTAGAGTCTGATGGAGTGCAATTCAAATAAGTCTGCAGCCCGCACGGGGCTGTCACAGCACCTGTTTGTGTGGAGTAGAGTAGGAATAACAGAAGCATAAAAAAAAAGAAGAGAAGAAGAAGAAGAAGGGGGGGGGGGGATAAGTAAGAAAAAAACACGCAAATTGTTAACCGCACACACGAAACATTTTTCATGGTTGGTTTATTTATTTGTTTTTGGTTTTTATTTCCCTTTTCTCACATTTCCTTTTATGTTGCGCTGATGGTGTGCGTTGATATTTGGTGATGAATTTACGACAGGCATGCATTCAAATCCGACCCTACACACACACACGCACACATGAATACATAAATTCATACACACATACGAGCATTAGCTTTATTTCTAATCTAAATTTATGTGCAGCTGACCAAGCGTCACAACTCGTTGCCATTATAATTTTTTAATACGCTATGCAAAAGGGTATAGGAAATATTTGCAGAGAGTGTGGCAGAGCTAAAGTGGAATATATTATGAATATATATTATATGAAAAGTATTTATAATTGTAAATAAATAATATACATTTATAATAATATATTTAAAATGTATATTTATATATAAAAATTTGATTATTTTTATATATTAAATATTTTTTTTTCATAGCATTTGGATCAATTTTTCTCAGCTCAAATCAAAATGCAGTTGCCACTAAATAATAATTCATTTTATAGTAGAAGCTATAGAAATTTAAATTGATTTATAAAAACATTTAGATATATATTTTACTAAATATAGAAAAAAAGACAAAGACTTGCATTACTATAAGCGATATCTAAAGAGAAGAAATCATTAATAATTTGAACGATTTATAATAATGATTAATTTTGAAATATGAAAATTTCGCCAATAAGAAGTAATGACCTTCTTCTACATAGAAATTAATTTAAAATTCATATTTTTATACTTTGTTCCCAAAGGGAAAAAAGTATATTGGTTTTGTGCAATGTCCGTCTTGCTGTCCGTCCGTCTGTCCGTCTGTCCGTCTGTCCGTATGAACGCAATATTTTTCGGCGCTATTAGAGCTAGAGACTTGAAATTTTAAACATATACTCATATATGCTCCCGAATTATAAAGTGTAAAAATTTTCCCGATCCGCCCACTAGGGGCGTGGCAAATCGGAAAACTCTTCCGCCCATAGTTAAGTTATCATACTAGATGATGAGCTAGAGAGTTGCAATTTGAAATGTATACTCGGGGTGACAACCCAAGTTCAAAAAGCTATGGCGGATATATCTACGCCCATTGGGGGCGTGGCAAATCGGGAAATACGTATCTTCTACACCGTTAAAGCTAGAACGCTGAAATTTTGCATGTGAGTTAATGTTATGATTCTAAGAAGATCGATCAAAAAGTTATATGTCTAGGCCCATTGGGGGCGTGGCAAATCGGACCTGAATATATAGTGATTTTTCAAATTGTGCTATATTTTGAACACTATTGACACTAGAGACTTGAAATTTTGCATGTATACTCGGGTTGACAACCCAAGACTAATAAGCTATGGTAGATATATCTACGCCCACAGGGGGCGTGGCAAACCGCAAAAGTTTATATCTCCTACAGTTTTAGAGCTAGAAGCTTGAAAATTGGATGGTTGAGTTACTAATGTTCTCCTCTATCGATGCCCCAAAAATAATTTTTCAGCCTCTTTGGGGGCGTGGCATATCGAAAAATACCCTGTAATTTTCGCATTTTTGGAATGTAAGCAACCAAATTTTGCAGTCATGTTAGCCTCGGCCTTTTCTAAGAACTGGCAAAAAATTATGCGTCTACGCCCACTGGGGGCGTGGCAAATCGGCAAAGAAGTTTGTTGTGGCCAACTGCATAATTCATGCATATAATAGCTTAGTAGCAATTGCTAAGATGGCAAAAAGCATTTTAACATAAATTTAATAATATTAATAAATTTTAAAAAATAAAATTGATAAGTTTTTGATTAATAAATAAAAAGTTTCCACCGGGATTCGAACCTAGGTCTTTTGAAAACAACATGTAATCGTTAGCTAAACCTAAATCAATTCACAGCTGATCAGCTGACCAGCTGATCAGCAGCTTGTGACGAAACAAAACAATACAATCGCAATTCTTGCAATATGTATACACTTTTGGATGTGTATACACTTACACATAAATACATATATGCATGCATAGAAAAACTGCTTGCCACACAGCGTGGCAAATCGGAAAAATTGTTTTAGTTTTTGCTTAAATGCAAAATTCATATGCGTATGCTTATAAATTATCATCAATTGGCAGCAAGCATTTTATAATAAATATACAAATATAAAAAAATAAAAAATAAATAATTTTTGAAAAAAAGGTTTCTGCGGGATTCGAACCCACGCACCCAAGTATAGCTTGCATAGTGCTTACCACCAGCGCCACTGCCCTGATCTGCACTCCTTTAACTAAAACCAAATAAGATATTGTAATGCATTGCTAGAGCGCCTTTTGACAAAACTAAAATAACGATCGAAAAATTCCCAATTCAGTCACAATTCGTAGAATATTCTGGCATGCAAACTTTTGTATGTATACTTAGAAAATTGTGTATACTCGTATAGTGTGTACATGTGTAAATCTGTATGTATGTGTAGGAAAAACGTTTGTTGCTTGCCATGTACGTTTTCTAATTGCCGAAATATTTCGTTAATTAAATGTTTATTAAATAAATAAGATGCACCTATGGGAACAAAGTATATCGCAGTTAGTGGCGCCTAACTGCAACGTTCTTACTTGTTTTAAAAATAGTTTTCTCAATAATATGACAATCATTTCTATGCCAAAGCTTAACCGTTGCACTCCACACTCTTGTATTTATTTCTAGCCCATTAGCTAGCTATAATAGTTAGTGCATGAAATATTCGTTGGGCTAACTCTTTTCGTTTCAAAACAATTTATTTTATTTTTATTTTATTTATTTTTTTTCCACTCTCACACCTCTGGGGACTTATCTGAACTGCCCTGCTCCTAGCTTCCCATTTTTATATAATTCTTTTTTTCTTTTTGGCACTTGTGGCACGCAAAGTTGTGTTAGGCACACGTTGGAGACTTGTGCAGGGTATGAGGGAGTTGGCAAATTTATTAATGAAATACTTGGAAAATAGTGTATGTCTGTCTTTTTTTTTTGTTTTAATATTGGACTAATTAGTAAAAGGAGCCAGTCAATTGCTCAATTCCCAGTCAAGTGAAATTTAAGATCCTTGCAACAAATCCAACTGGGAGAAATTACATTAAAATCCGAAATAATGAAATTGCCAGCGCAATAAAATCATTTTATGATTATGGCGTGTGTGTGTAAGTCCTGGGCACACACACACACACGCACACACACACACACACACGCCCACGTGCCGCCTACTCGGTCTGCTGACAAACTTGCCGATAAATGTCGCCCGGGACAAGGGAAAATGCGTGTGGCATACTTTGCGGTGGGGGCAAAGCATGGGGATGGCTGGCTGTCTGAGTGGGGGCCGAGTCGAGTCGAGTCGAGTCGAGTCGAGTTGTATGTATGTAGGGTATCTTTTGGGTATGACATTCCCCTGCATGGAACGCGCTGTAAATTAATAATATCAACTTTGGCAGCAAATGTCAGAAAAGGGCAAGCAAATAGCTGATGTCTCCCTCCACTCGCCCTCGCGCCATCTCGCTCTCTCTCACACACATACTCCGCCCTCTCACACTCTCAGCGCTTCTGTCAACTTTCTGATGCGTGTGTTCGTGTGCGTGACTTGCTGACTGTTTGGTGTTTACAGCCTGCCGAATCAAACTTCAATGTATGTGACATCTGAATTTGCGGGCAAGCCAAATGAATGCGCCGTCCTTATGTATGCCACGTAAAAGGCTCTAAGTGCGTTCAACATTCAAATCAAGAAAGTACAGGGAAAAAAAAAACAGCCAGAATGACAGCTGAAACAACAACAAAATCATGATCAATATTTGTAATCTATGATATGTTCGCCTGTTGATTGAAAGCTCTACTACCTTGGCTATCATTAATATAATTAACAGAGTTGTTTTATATGTATTTTATATGCAATCTAGACATGCTTTCATATAAGTGTGCTTTAATATATATTTTATAAAGATTTTTCATAGTTTTTCTTCTAGAAAGTCTGTCTTTAAATGGAAATGATATTCTAGAACTTCTTACCTTTGACTACATTTCCTAGACATATTATGCAGAGTGTTCATCATAGAAGCCTGCAAGAAAAAGAAAACATTTTTATTTGTTCTCGCTCTGAGCAATAGCCTTCGGTTCTTCGTTGAGCAATTTGCATTGAACAACGAACATCTTTTAGTGATTGATACGATTGACGCTCTCACAATGAGCTTAAGTGAATAACTCTCAGAGAGTCTATGCAAATGGTTTGCTATGCACATACTCATACTCACGAAGGCTATTTAGCGCTCGTTCACACACTAATACATGCAAAAGACTTTTTGCTTCGTAAAACTCAACCAAGTGATCGGGGACCCATAAAAGAGTTTCTCTTGGAACACAAACGAAGTCGTTGAAGCAGCGATGATGGTTGCCTCTCAGAGTTTTTCAAGAGATCAAGAGATATTTGATAGCACTGATAAATATCTTATAAGTCTCTTATATTTCATATAAATTTGTTTTAGTTGAATTCATAATTTTTATTTTACTTTGTATTCATTGTTAGAATTTATTTGCAATATATATTTCATATATATATATTTTTTAATATTCTTTTTTTCGATTACTTCTTCAATGGACTCTTCTGGAATATTTTTTTATATTCTTCTATTTTGCATTGTAATTTTTTTTTTTTTTTACTGTGAGTGCAAGACAAATAAATTGTTAACATGCTGCATTTCAATTTACGCGAAAGCTTTGCCAAATGTCAAGGGTCAGCGAACAATGTGGCGCTTGTTAAGTGTTTTTCTGTTGACTTTTCATGAAAAACATTTTCGGAAGAGAATGAAATAAATGCAAAGGCATAGGGTATTTGAAATATTGAAACGAGTTGACAAACAAAGAAAGTAAAATAAATAAATAAAAATAATTAAATGGGAAATGAGCAAAATAATTAAAATTTAAATAAATATAATATATATTATTAAATGAATAAAAAAATTGTGCAACTTGAAATGTTATTCAAAATATGTATTAAATTAATGTATATATAAAATATTTTATTAATATATATTTAATAAATTTTTTAATATAAATATTATTAAATATATATTAATTTATCAATCATCCGTATAATATTCTTATTTGATGCTATATCTGATAAATGAGTCTCTTTAGTCTCTTTATGAAACGAGCAGGAATTCAATTTAAGCCACCTTTTTAGTTAGTTGGCACTGTTCGCGTTTGGTTTAACATTTGCCTGCTGGACGGGCGGACGGACGGAGAGTGAGGCAACATTTTTATAAAAATATATAAAAATGTGTATAAAAAAAGCAGAGAGCCCAGCTCAGAGCTCAGAGCAAGACAAGCACAGCAATCAGCCGATTTTATCAGCGCAAAGAGAGAAAATAATAAAAAAAAATTATATATATAAAATAAAAAAAAAAGAAAGGGCGAGCTGAAAAAACTCAAACAACATGCAACAAAGTCGAGCGGGCGAGAGTAGATTGACTGGAAGCGCCCAAAAAGCGACTCCAGTGTACCCCTCTCTCTCTCTCTCGCTCTTTTGCTGTCCCTCGCTGGCTCTCTCTTTCGCACTCTGTTTGTCCACAGAGATGAGGCAAAAAGTGTTGCGAGTGTAAAGTGTTGCACATCAGGCCACAATGGCGTTAAGCCAATAAATTAAATCAAACAAGCGCGATAACCATTTCACTTTTGCCATGTCTATCCACACACACACACATAGACTTACCCATACAGCTGCAACATTGTTGTTCCACAACAACAACAACAACAATAACAATAAAGTTAAAATGGCGTAAACAGTATAAAAAACTGAAATGCATGAGCTTTTCACAGTAGCCGCCGCAACGACAAAACAAAAACTGAGCAAAAAATTCTAGAAAAAAAAAGGCGTTTTAAATGCATTTTAATAAAAGGCAGAAGCGAGAGAGCAACACTGAGCGAGGGAGACGGAAAGAGCGACAGAGTGTAGTCAAGTTTGAAAAAGTGTGTGGTAAAAATTTTGTAAAAGCTTTTCTGACACTTGGCTGCGTATATGCCATAAAATATGCTGCATATTGTTGTTGTTGTTGTTGTTGTTATGACTCGTTCATCAATATGTGAAAGTACTTGTGCGAGTGTGTGTGTGTGAGTGAGTGTTTCGGGAAATACTGTTAATTTTGGTCAACACAAGAGGACGCCATTTTGTTGTCAGTGGCAAATTGTTTAAGGCTCTAGCCACGATTTTGCATTTGCTTGATTGCCAAAGAAGCGATTGATGAAGTGTATTTGATAGATAGTATATAGAAGACAGGGCAATAGATATAGCCAGTTAACTGCTGTAAATTATATATTGAAGCTGAATATGAATGTTTGAGCTAAAGAATTCAAATATAGTATTACTGCTATTTATATATGATAAATTGATCAACAAATTTAATATATATAAATATTATAAATTTGAGAGATAGCAGAGGACTGATAAATATAAAATATTTAATAAATAAATCAAATAAATTTTAAGCTAAAATATAAATAATAAATACATCAAATATAATATAAGAAACTTTATTTATACATATATTATCATATTCTGTTTGCAACTTATATTAAACAAAATTACTTATAAAACAAAGAATAGCAGAGATTACAAATAAAATATTTTAAGATTCTACTGCAAGAAATATTTCCGCTCAGACTCTTATTAGAGCAACAGCTAAATAAGTTGATTGAATTTAGATATATATATTATAAGTATGTCGGGGCTCCATCTGTATCCCCATTTGCATTGTCGGATGTAATCAGAATTGATTCAAATGCCATATTTATAGTTCTTTTTCTCATGACGCTGGAGCTCTGTGCATTCCGTGCACGTGTGCTCATCGTTACCACCTTTTGTAATTGCCTCTCTCGAACTTTCTGGCAACCTCACTCATTGTCATTTTCCAACACTACGAACACGGAGCACACTCAGCAATTAGGGTAACCCTAAGAGCCACCCACAGCATGCAACTATCGACAGTGCCAATCGATGCCTTTGTTTATGTAATTCTCCGACACGTATATATATATCTTTATATAATTATATACATTTAACCTTTTTGAACAATAATCCAATATACATAGCTTCTATGTAGCTCTCCCAATTCACTTATTTCTCAAACAAAGCAAGTTTTGCTTTAGCTGCATTCAATTGCTGTTCAATTTTCTTCCACTTATATGTCAAAGTATAAAAATTTCCGTGCGCTGTTTATTGTTATTAGTTTGATTTCTGCTCAAACACATTTAATAGATTTTCCGTTATATATTTGTAATTAAAAGAAGGAGTCTTTCGGTTGTAGGCAAAAATGAATTTGGCTCTATCCATGCTTCTCATGGCATTGGCTGCACTGGTAAGCACATTGCCATAGTCGCCTCCATTGTAAGCTAGCTTTATTCTACTTTATATCGACTCTCGGCAGATTCGAATGCCCTGTGGCCAGTGCAGAAGTTTGGCTAGCAGCTCAAGCACAGTGGACGGTGGCGGCATCAAGAGTAACGCGACTCATTCAAATGCGACCACAATTGCTGCGAGACGTAGCAATCAGACAGAGGAGGCGAAAGAATCGTCCATATCGCAGCCCGAGTCCCGTACCGTGGTGGGAAATATAGTGCGCAGGAAACGCACCACAGAGACTGAGACTGAGCCCTCGTTGCCCTTTGGCTTCGATACAATGCACTTGCCATGCGACTTGGACCAGAATGGCAGGGCGCAAGTTATCGATTCATTTCCCAATCACTGCATCTGGGTGTGGAACAACAAGTACAAGCACGAGGGCTTCTTTCGGATGTTCAAGACCTATCAGTTGGAGGCCTTCTTCTTTGGCCAGTATTATGAGCGCTTGAAGCGTTTCGAAATCGATCCACACACCTGGGATTACACCAACACTGGCGTCTAGTCTAGCAAACCGAAAAAAAAGAAAACGACAACGAAAACAAAATTAACTGTGCTCTTCTGTGGATATTTATTGAAAAAAGAAAGAAAGAATAAACGTGTTGGTTTCAGTATTCAGACTTAATGAAGAGACGTATTCTAAGTGTAGAGCGTTTGTGTGGGAATATCACTAATGTTGTCAAAAGAAGTCTTGAAAGACTATTCCAAATGTAAATGGGAATATCGTGAATGTCATGCGAGAGAGTTGAGCAAAAGAAAATAAGGCCGGAAATACAAAAGATATAGAAGTCTTATCAGCAATGTAGAATATTTATGGAAATATCGTCAGGAAAGAAAACAAAAATCAAATTCCAAGTTCAAACACTATGAAAGCAATGTAGGCGTGGCACTCTGGTGACTAGATATATATATGTGAATATGATTTATAACAGTTTTCAAATAGTTTTCAAGTAGTACACACAGATACACGCACACAGAGTTCAATGTTTTTCAGATCTTTTCGATATTTGTAAGCAAAATTTGTAAAGTATTGTATCAGAGATGCGTGAAATTCCGGAAGCAGATTTGGAAGTATTGAGGGATGTTTTTTCTTTGCTAGATCGAGATAATGAAAATTTTGTGCAGACCCGTGAATTGGCCTTAGTTTTATCATCGCTGGGCGTTGACGTGCCGCCAGAGAGCGAGCTGCAAGATTTGATTAATCAATTGGATGCCCATGGCAATGGGGGCGTTGGTTTTGATGAATTTGCCGAGGAGATGATCTCGAGACTGACATACCCACAGGATGAGGATGATTTGCGTGAGGCATTCCGCATCTTTGACAAGGATAACAACGGCTACATCGGCCCGGAGCAGGTGAGCTTCGTCATGAGTCAACTCTCCTGGAAGCCAACAGAGGAGGAGCTCGAACAATACATACGCCTGGGCGACGAGGACAAAGATGGTCTCCTCAGCTATGAGGAATTCACACAGATGATGACTCCCCACTAGGCCAGAGCCAGAAGCTCTTTATACCAGAGTACAGAGTGCAGAGCGTAAATTATATTGCATAATTGAGCGCATTCAATTGACTTTAAGAATCAATCAAATTATTCACATGCAAATTCTCGTGTCAAGTATAAAAAAACCAAATTAAAAATAGTCAGTTTTAGGCGCCTCGAAATATTCCTGTTGACTTTTCATTTAACTACATAGAACTATGCATTAAAGGCAAATGGCTTTTGCTTAATGTTTAGAAATCCTTATTTAACTCATTGAATATTCATAAATGGAGACAACAATTCAAGTGCCTTTGACTTAAGCTCTTAATGCGTGAAAGTGTGCCTTGGCATCAATTTAAATTAGCTCGGGCTGAAAAGGCTTTCGCAGCATAATTGTCAAATAATGCGCTTAAGAGTGCTCAAATTGAGTTCTAGCTTAGTAAGCTCTAACAAGAGACACATTGAACAAATGCCAAAAAAGAAAAAACCGCTGAGGTCACGCTAAGAGCGTTCAAATTTTCTAGCCAAAAAGAAAAGAAAAAGTAGAGAGAAAGAGACAATATATAAACAAAAAGTTACCTCCCTTTGGACGTTATAAAATACGAAACTACTTAGCCGCCTTGATGAATTGTGACATTTTTATGGGTTTGTCTTTGCGTCGAGGCAAAAGAAAAAAAAAAAAAGCAGAAAAAATAGAAAAAGGCAGTTAGCGAAAGCCAAAGGCAAATGGCAAATGCTTTTGGCTTAGCCCGAGCCATAAACAATATGGTCAGCCAGTTGGAGATGCGTAGATTCTGGCCAGCATGCATATACCATAAGCAAATTATGGAATTGCCACAGAAAATACTAAAAAAAAAAATACCTAAGAAATATACTAAAATATAGGTAAAGGTCTCTCTCTCTCTCTCTCTCTCTCTCTCTCTGTGTATAAATACTTTTAATGCGCGATTCACGTGTCGCCAACGCGTTCGACGCTTGACTTAGCCATAAACATAACTCAGGCATATTTATAGTTATGTCCGCGCTTGATTTATATGCTGCCCAGCTCCTCTTTAATTAAAGCGAGTGTTAAGAGTTTGCCATTTTTTCTTGCATAGTTTTTTTTTTATTTTGGCATTTTTCCATGGCACTTAATTGGCCATTTCTCAGCCCTTTGCCTTGATAATGATATGCGACAGCCACAGGTGAAAGCCAACTTCAAGTGACACTCGCTGACACAATTAAGACCCTAATGGCATAGCTAGCTGGCCCGGCAAGCAACCATTTCAATTGCCGAGTCTTTATCGTCAGTTTATCGCACTTAGACCCTAGCCGTGCAAGCTACAGGTAGCAGCATTTAGCTGTGAGAAAACTCCCACTGCCTGCTGCGATTTCGTATCCGTTTCATGCGTTTTCTCTCACTCGTTTCTTTATGCATTGCATCATTTTTTTTTTCTGCTCACTTATTGTTCCCTAATGTGTAATAAAAATGTACACAGAACTGAACAATCTTTGTGCTCTTTCTTTGCTCATCTCTCGCTCTCCCTCTCGCTCTCCCTCTCTCTTTTTTTTTAGAAATATTTTTATGCGTCCCATTGCGATTGCCCTGCTTGTCGACTATCAATGGCAATTTAACAGCGTTCTCGTGCGTATACGCAATATCGTATACTTAATATGCAGACATTCTGATATGCAGAGCGCCCTGCTGAGCAGCAGATGTGCTGCCCACGTGTGTGTGTGTGTGTATGTATGTGTGTGGATGGATGGATGGCAAAAAGTTTCTGTGACTTGCTGACTGTTCATTAGAGGCCGAGAAGAACGTGCAAAGATAAACAGCAAGCCATTAAACGATATCTCATCAAGAAAATCGCCTTAAATATGTTTCTGCCTAATTTCCCACGATTGTGTATAGGTGTGTGTGTGTGTGTGTGTGTGTGTGTGTGTGTGTGTGTGTGTGTGTATTGGAGAATGGCCGTCCAGTCAACCATCCATCCAACCATCCGGCATATGCATATAAAAGCAATTTAGCCCATCTCTGCCTCACTCTCTCTCTCTCTCCCTCCTCTCTCTCTCTCTCTCTCGCTCGACTGTCGTTGTACATAAGCAAAAAGTCGCTAGAAAATAGAAAAGAAAGCAAAAAAGCAGAAATAAGAAAAATCTAATAATTTTTTATGTATTTTTCTCTTTCAGCTCTTGGCTCTCTTACAGTTGAATGACCACAAGGCCAAAGCGAGAGGCTGCCATGAGACCAGAAGAACGCTGAAAAGGTAGAGAGAAAAGGCAAAAACCGAAATGAGAAATGTCGCAAACGAAATAAGAAATTAAATGAAGCAACAGCCATGCATGTGCTCAACTCTGCATGTGTGTGTGTGTGTGTGTGTGTGACGCACAACACATAACGGGAAATTATGTGGCATATCCCAATGAAATAGATGCAAACACACACAGAAAAGGATCAGAGCAACGTGGCAAAGGCAAAACAAGATTAACAAGCCAATGTTATGCGACCTAAGATAAATTACAATTGAAGCAACAAATACGTTTAAAAGCGAAAAAAAAAAAAAACACTATAAAATACCAAAAATTAAAAAAGGGAATACAAAAATACTGAATAATAATACAAAATGGAAATGAATCTATAAAATGTGATATATATATAGATATGGGCGATTTTTATCTATGAAAAGAAAAACATTTTATCAATAAAAAATCTAATATTAAAAAGAAAAATATACCATAAAATTAAAAAATACTTTACAAAAATATATATAAATGAAAAATACTATATAAATTTAAAAATATATAAAAATACTATGCTATAAAAATATATAGAGATATTCGATTCGAGAAAAACATGTGATCAATGAAAAATATAATATTAAAAAGAAAAAAAATACTATACAAAAAATATATAATTGAAAAATACTATACAAATTAAAAAATATATAAAAATATTATACTTAAAAAATATATAGAGATATTCGATTTGATATATGAAAAAAAATATCAATAAAAAATATAATATTATTGAGGAAAAATACTAAACAAATTTAATAACATATAAAAATACTATACTACAAAAATAATTAAATAATAAATAAAATAACAAATAAATAAAAATGAAAAAACAATATTTAAAATGTAAATACAAAAATTCCTTAATAAAATATTAATAGAAATAGGTATATGTAAAATTCATAAAAATACCTAAAATCATATTAAATAAGAATATTTATAAATGAAAAAAAAAAAAAAAGTATTTAACAAAAAGTAACTAAGCTTTAGATAAACTTCCCATACAAAATGTTGTATTGCTTTCCTTTGACATACCAAATCGAATGCCAAAGAATTACAGATAGAAATTGCCAATTAGAAACTCAGTATGTTTCCAGCATGTTTCTCTTAAGATACAGAAACAGCTTTAGAAACTTTGCCGCATCTTTCCATTTGCTATTTCATCTCTTGGCTGTTTTTGCTGTGCCTTCGTGCAATTTGATGCCACTTCATTTGGCTGCTTCAGTTACTTCGCAGCAGATATTTTAATTTTGCACGCGCCAGCTGTTTAAGCTGATTAATGACAGCCAACAGAGAAAGCGGCTGTCAATCAAGGACGCACAGCCAGCTAGAGAGAGAGAGAGAGAGAGAGAGAGAGAGAGATGAGAGTGTGTGTGTGCGGGGGCTGGGTCAGCGTGAATAGACAGCTAGTTAGTTGGCTGGCAGCTGACTTGACGGCCATTTAAAGCAAATTACTTTAAGCTATCCAACAAATTGCAATAGCAAAGAGTAAGAAAAATTATGATCAAATTCTGTGCTAAGCAGGGCAATTTAACAAGCAGGTAAAGAGCAATTGAAGCTGATATTAAGATTGATGAATAGGTATTAGAAATAAATAAAGTAGAAGCTAAGAGAAAAGTCTAGATGAGAGACTTAAGAGTTTAGTGAAGCAAAGAAAATAAATAATTAGGCTAAATTTTTTGCTCGGAATTTGTTGGTATTTTAGAAAAATTATATTAATTAAGAAATTTATTAAATGTTCAAAATATTTTCGTTTGCTTGCAAATATATTATTTAGAGCTAAAATAGAATTATAAAAAAAAGTTAATACTATGCATATATAAAGGAATGACATACTTTTACTATTTTATATATTTTATATATATATTTATATTTGATATATATTTTTAAACATATTTTCAAAATATACATATAATTCACGTTCTCTCTTCATTTTAAATATCTTTTTATATTTAATTGCAAATTTGATATAAAACTACTTCAGCTATTTCTCTTTGAAAAGTATTCCCATGACAATTTGAATCTGTCAAGCATATGTATGAATATATATCTTACTTAATTATGCGAATACCTTGAAAGCAGTCGATATAAAAGCAATCAGCTTTAAAATTACAAATGACGCAAAAGATGTGAAAGAAACTTTTCGGCAAAACGTCAAAAGGCAACAAAAACTTGAGCAAACTAACGAAATGAGAAATAAAATGTATATATACACTAGATATGTATAGCTGGTCTATAGCTGCGCTGCCAGTTGACTTTTGGTGGTCACTGTGTGCCAGAAGCTGACCAGGCGCTGTGTGTCTGTGTGTGTGTGTGTAGCAACGGGTATATATACACACATACATCCATATATTTGTATTTCTGATTGCATTTTGTATTTGTATTTGTATTCGGAGCACTCAATGTGTCCAGTCACGTTTTCATCAACAACATTTTGGCTAAGTTTTTGGTTAATATTATTTGTTTGTTGTTATTCTTGCTGTTGTTGTTGTTGTTGTTGCCTGCTCTCAGCGCATTCCACGCTATTTATTTATTTTGCTTGGTTCGTTCGGTTTTCGGTTGGCGAGTGCCAAAAGGCAAATATTGCGCATACGCCGCGTGTGTGTGTGCGGCCTTCGACGGAATCAATAAGCGCCTGCCTCTAAAATATATACAAATCGCCCACATGGTCCAGTTGCTGCTGGACAAACAAACAGCAGCAGCAACAGCAACAGCAACAGCAAGAAATCGCCAAAATATTTCCAAGCATACTTTTAGGAAATAGCAATTGACCACGCCTCCGCCCTTCGGTGGCCACCAATCGCCTCTTCCTATTCAATAAAACCAATTTAGTTTCTGTTTGCCTTTGACCCAAAGCCAGAAAGAGAAAAAACAAAAAATTAGAAGCTTAATCTTGAAATTCTTGAAAACGTTTCTTCATTATCACTGAAGAAATGTATTTCATTTAGTCTCTTCGTCATCGTGTTTCAATTTCAAGGCTTTAATTTCATTTGACATATTTAAATCATTGAATTTGTGTAATCAAATCCAACAACTGCTCAGACAAAAAGCAAAACTCAATAAATAATTCATGGAAATCTGAAATAATTTCAAAGCAAATTGAATGCGTATCAATTGCAATTGAAGCACGTGTGAAATTCGATTTGCACAGCAAATAAACTTGAGCAAGCTTGAAAGGGAACATTTGCATGAGTTATAATCACAGGCTCGAAAACAAAAGATAATCGCCAGCTGGGCACACTCGGCGCACGTATCAATGGCAATTGTAAACGAAGCCGTATCGAATCGAATACAAATCTATTGAAAGGAAGTTCTCAAGTGGAGTTCTAGCAACAGCATATGACAAAATTTAATGTAAAATATATGTAATTTACACGTAAATAAATCTATTGTCATTGATTAACTACGATACTAAATAGCAAATATAATTATGATTGAGTATAATGGGTAAAAGATAGTTGAAGATAGAATATTAATATTTTTAATGGAGTAAAAAATAAATATTAAATAATATGAATATGAAAATATATAAAATAAATTAAAAAATAATAAATAATTAATATTAAATGAAGTTAAAATTCGCCTAATAATTAATATTTAAAAATAATAATATAACAAAATAATATAAAAATAATAATTATTAAATAAAAGTTGAATTTTAATAATTAAAATTTATTAAATAAAATGATGTGATAAACAATAAAAATTAAAATAATTTGTCTATTTTTAATTAAAAAATTTAATTAATGACAGCAACAATTAATTATATAAAAAATATGTTAATAAATAATTTTTATAAAATATTTTAATAAAATAAAATGAAATATATTTAAATGTTATATTAAAATTTATAAAAATTTATATATGAATGATAAAAATAAACAATAATTAAAATAAAATAATAATAAAACTTTAAAATTTAATAAATAATAATGATAAATTAAAAATAAACTATAAAAATTTAATATTAAATTCAAATCTTAAATAAACAATTCTCAAATCAAGGTTCTTCTACGTCTTTCCCCTACTAATCGTACTTTGTCCTGTTTTTCTTTCAATTTTCTTTGCAGCTACTTTGCATAATGTTCAATGATTGTAACTTATCGGCAGAATTGTGAGAAATAAGTGTAAATCAGTGTAAAGGAAATGAAATTGTAAACAAGAGAAGTTCAGCAGAAGAGCCAAAAGAAATAAGAATCTATCAAATAAACCATAAAAATCAACTAAATGCCAAAGCGACGCAGCAACAGCAGCAGCAACAGAACTAAAATCTGACAACGAGAACAACAAGCACAACGGACAAAACGAACAAACGAACCGAGAGGACCCCAACCAATACACTTAGCCTACTGCTACTGCTAGTCCTGCTACTTTCCTGAATGTGCGTGAGTGAGTGGCAAAGATAAAAGCCAACAATAAATAGACTATAACCACCTTGGCAACATTACGTACGACGAGCTGGCAACATTTACAACATTGGCAACATGTTGCTGAGGCGCTTACCACACAGCGACGGCAACAGCAACAGCCCAGCCAGAGCGCCCTCGCCCCCAAACCCAAAGCTAATCGGATTTACAAGGCGACCTACAACAACAACAACAACATTTGGCACATGGCTCTGGCCACTGCTCTGCCTGACAGTTGTCGCTCATGTCAGCGCCCAAATAGGTAAGTGCCACCCACCGTCTCCTACTTGTATTATATAATTACAGACAAAAATAGGCATTCTATATAGAATTAAAAATGAACAAAATAATAGGCAAAGCCAGGCGGCAGGGGCTGCTACTAGTAGATTACGTTTCTATCAGACAGCCGAAACCCATTAAAAAGTGAAATATCATTAGCATAATTAGGCATAGGGCATAGGCAGCCAGCAGCACAGGACTATATAGACATATATACAAATTTAGAGAATATACATATATATACATGTGTATGTCGGCAAATGCAATTGAATTTGTGGCTTTTGAAAACTATCGAGCAATCAAATTTAATTACGCATTTTACAAATTATCGTTTGCGTTTCAAATTCAAATTATTTCAAATGCGCTGGGTGAGTTTTTGGGGTCTCATTATTAGCTGATATTTTATTTATGTATATTCATATATTTCGAGCTAAATATGTTGAACATTTATTTATGCTACAGCTACCAAAATATTAAATAAATGTATATAAACATTAATATTAATATTCCTATTCCTACAAAGGCAAATATATCAAATAAATATATAAAAGCCATTATAACCTGATTTCCCATTTGCAATGCGAAAATATAAATATGTAATCTATATAAATAATAAAAAATTCAAATTTAACAAATAATTAAGCAAAATATGCATTTATTTGTAGCAACATTCAATGAAAAATATTTAAATAAAAATAAAAATAAATTATATTAGGAAAATCTATTGTAAACTCTTAGAACCTAATTCTGCTTACACTCAGCTTTAATTTAAAATTGTACAACAGTTCTTCCGTGAATACTTTGCCTATATGATGCACTCTGATGTCAAGTATTGAAAATAAAATTAATTCAACTACAGAAAACTAAATCAAGTCAGTCAATAGAATGCCTGTCATGTACTAACTAGCAAATGTGATTAAGTGTGAGTTCGTCAATGCATTTCTCGCCTAGTAAGAAGGAAAAAACCTCCAGCTTACAACGCATTCACGCATACTATTTACTTCTGGTTTTTTGTGGCTCTTAAAGTCGGATGGCAGAGGCACGCCCCATAGTCATTGACTATTTGGCTTACGGCACAAAGAAAAAATGCGAAACGAACAACAAGCTCATCAAGAACAAGTAACAAGAGCACAAGAGAAGCAAAAAAATGTTGTTAGAGCAAAGAGAACGAAGCACAAATAGAAACGAACAGCAGGAAAAAAAATAAGATTACAAAAAAATGAGAAAGGAATGCAAAAAACTATGCAATTTTTTCGCCTAACATCCAGAGAGAGAGAGAGAGAGGGAGACGAGGCGTGAGCTGTGGCTACAGGAGAGAAACCCATCATAAGCTGATGTCCTACAAATGCTAATGAACAGCGGCTGAAAGAGCAAAAAGAAACGCAGAAATGAATGCGAAAGCGCTAGACAACACTGATTTCTCTCCTTTTACCACACTAAATGCAGCGGCAGCCAAAGCTAAATTAATAATAATGAAAAAAAAGTAGTATGATGAGCGCGAGTTTATAATTAATTAATTAATAAGCCAGACTAGAAAAAAAAAAAGGGAAAAAAATAAGTAAAAGAAAAGTACAAAATCTAGCAATAGACGGAAAGCGCTTTAAGAGTTGCAAAGTTGTCTATAACAAAATGAGAAAATATAGATATAGATAAGTATATATTGTTGTTGCTAAATACAATATTATCTATATATTATATCCGCATATAAATATAATAATGCAAATCCCTGGCACATTCCCCATAGTATAATGCTTTCGATTGTACTTTCTGCTTTTTATGGATATTTGAAACATTTTGAATGCGCCTCGTTAGGTTTTCATAGCTGCATAAATTTTTAGAGCCTCAGACAAAGGCGCCTCATTTATGTTAGCCAAAATTCAGCCGTTGTATATTTGTAACTTTGTTGCAACACCTTCCCCCTTCATACCCATGGCCATGGCAGCATAATTAAAACAGCGGCAGCAGCTGCAGGCCAACAAAACAAAGGCAACAAACTGCACTAACTGCATTTTGTTCATTAGCGATCCACACACACACACACACACACATACACACACACACACAGACACATTCATAAAAGGCTCCGAGTGCATAATATTGAATTTCTATTCGCATATGCAACATGTAAATGCATAATTAATGCATAAGGCGAGTGCATTTGAAATGTTTGTGGAGGGGGGCGTGGCACAATAGAGCAATGAATATGTCATAGGCCAGCAAACGACAAATGTTGCCATTAAATGCTTATGAAATCGCCACAGCATTTGGCAATTTAAGTGCTCGACTGCCTAACAGAGATCATTAGTTGAAACTACTATGGAAATTGCATGAGCATAAGCAAAAGCCAAAGCATAACATAAAGCTGCGTGCTATGAAGAAACATCAGCAGCTCAGCCAGGCAAAGCTAAAAATATTGCATGACAGAAAGCTGATTGTTATGAAGCAGACGTTTTGTGATTAGAAACATATGAGCAGAATTCCTAAATAATTCCAAAGGAAATGTTAACATAAATTAAAAGATTTTCTTATCTTTTACATAATTACAGAATTTACCTAGTTTTTATTATGAAAATGAGAAATGTACATGAATTCAAATGCCTTGAAGTCTTCACTAACTATCAAATATATATAAATATATCAAATATATCTCAAATATATTCAGCTATATGAATACGTCTTTTAAACACAAGTTTATATATTACAAATGTAACATATTCGCTATATAAACTATTTTATTGACTTTCTAGCATTAATCCAACCGAGAGCTAAAGTTTTTCATACGCCTAGAATAATTTCTAGCAAAGTACAAATTTTTTTAGCTACATTTTCACTTCTACAACAACTTTTTGCTGCATGTGTATAAATTTATAAATTTTTTGATAAGCTTCTTATAAACTTTTTAAGCCACTATAAAAAAAAAACTCTCGCTGTAAGCCCATTAGAAAAATGTATTTCCTACACAAAAATTCACACGCCAAAATTCAATTGAAGAGACGACGCCAAAGACTGAAAAATGTGGCGAAAGAAAACAAACGAGAAAATCACTGACCCTTGAAAATAAATAATAATTACCTTGGTGGGCGTGGCCGAGCGGGGCGCAAGTAAAAATAAAACGAAAAGTGTCCGCAAAGAGTTAACAAAAGAGAAGAGAATAACAAAAAATCACACCAATAATTATAATAAAACAGAAAAAAAAAGTTGTTAAACGTTAATGTGTCCGAAACAGCAGAGCGCCCAAGTAAAGAAAGAGAGACAATGAGTGTGCGAGGGAGAGAGAGTGAGTGAGTGAGTGAGTGAGGGTAGCCAGCGTGTAGGAGCAGCTGTAGCTGAGCAATGTGGAACAAACTTATTAAAAATATTGAAGAATGAGGTAAGACAGACAGAGAGGTGCAGAGAGAGAGAGAGAGAGAGAGAGAGAGAGAGGCGCAATTGAAATGAAATGTGACACGCAAGCCAACAATAAAAATTCACACACACATTTAATAAACTTCAGGTGTGTGTGAGAAAGTGAAGGTGGCGGCTATAAACTAAGAAGTCGTTCGCTCTACCTCTCTCCCTCCCTCTCTCTCCCTCTCTCTCCCTCTCTCTTTTTCCTATTTTTGTTGATTTAATTAAATTGAAATTACGAGCTGTGCTCGCAAGTTAATTCTGTTGTTGCTGCAGCCATTTGCCGCTGCTTTGGCTTAAATATGCATTTCCGCGCCACGCTGCGTCGCGTCGTGCTTGAGCATGGGAAATGCATTTGCGGAATGTTTTCCAGCTGCAACGCGACTCGCGAAGTTTTTCCCAGCTTTGTTCTGATAATGTCTGCCGCCTGCTGCCTCTGGCCAAAGCCACCCACAATCGAGGCAATGCTTGGCTGCATGTGAACAAACACAAATGACGATCAACAAGCCGCAACAAGAATTTCTCAAACTTCGCCAGTCTCATGAGTCAGTGGAGCTCTTGTCAAAAGCCGACGCCCTGCCTCTCGCTGCTTGGAACTGCACATGCTTTATGCTTTATGACCCAAACTTTTCATTAAACATTTTTATAGCAAAAAACACACACACACACAGAAGTAAATAAAAAAGAAATGCTGAACAAAAAAAAATTTAAACAAAAAACATATATACGTATTCTAAGCGCATAAACTGGGCGCAGGCTCCACTCAGAATGTGAGGCAGGCCTAGATGGGAGGAGCCAGAGTGGGAGAGAGCGGGAGGCCAGGAAGTGGCAAATTCTTTACACGTTTAGCGTAAAGGAAAATTTTATGTGCGAACTTTTGGCGTCGCATTTAATAAACATTTTCTTTTCTTCTTCCTCTTATCTGCTTTTATTTGATTTAATCTGTAAAGGAAAAAGCATATACACATATGATTCATGGCAGCATAATTCTGTTAAGAGGAATTCTCTCTGTATTTAAACTTCGATTGCAGAGCTGCAGACACTGCCTTGGGTGGGGTTCGCTTTTGTTCATTCCATTTAATTTTTCAGTTTTTTATGCCACTTTTCTTTTTTATTATTTGCATTTGATGGCTTTCATTAGAGTTTTCGCATTTTTCATAGTTTTACGCGCTATTTAACTTTAGAGTTGCGCAAAATTTATGACATCTGTTTCATGTGCGACGTCGGTTAATGCATTTTTTTTATATATTTCGCATTCGCCGCGACACTTGTGGCTTTCTCTTATTTATTTTTATTTGTTTTATCTCTCCGCTCGATTGGCACTATCGATGGTCGAAGTATTTTCTTGTTTTCGAAACACGCTCTCTATAAATAATCGACGTGCAGCATTGCAAAAATAAATGTGAGCAAAGCACGAGCAAAACCAAGAAACAAAAACTATTTGAAATAAATTGTTTTTCACGCTGTTTTTCGTTCGTTTTCTCTTTATATTATTTTGTAGTGTGTATTATATCATTACGCTATTTTTATAGTTTCGTATGCTCGGACTAAAGCGTGCTGCGAGCCGCAGTCGCTGTCAGTTCTTGAAAGCTTTTTGCATTAGCTGCAACATTTGACTTTTACTATTTGCTGTTTTCAATTTGCTTTTAAAGTTATGATGTAAATTTTACTTTTAATAATTTTTTTTACTTTTTGCTACGGCAGCTGGAAAATGAATTGATCCATGAATATTCTATGATATATTCTGTACAATATTTTATAGCTGAAATGCAAAATCATCAAAGTGAAAATTCATTTTAATTGTTGTACAATAAATAAATTACTTTCGAGTTTTGTATTTAATTTTTTGAAAAATATTTATCTCAAGTCTCACTAGATGTTATCAATTATTCATTTAAGTTCGATTAAAAAATATGAATTGAACATTTAATGTTAATTAATTAATTAATGATATTTGAAAAAGTATTTAGCAAAAATTAAATATAAAATTTGTAATAAATAAATAAACGAATAAATAAATAAATAAATAAATAAATAAATAAATAAACAAATAAATAAATAAATAAATAAATAAATAAATAAATAAATAAATAAATAAACAAATAAATAAATAAATAAAGTAATAAATAAATAAATAAATAAGTAAATAAATAAATAAATAAATAAATAAATAAATAAATAAATAAACCAATAAATAAATAAATAAATAAATAAACGTTTTAAGAAATATTATTTATCTTATTAATAATTTTTCTATATTTATTTGCTATATATTTATATATATTTATCAAAAAATAAATAGAAAATTTTTAATTATATAAAAAAAAAAATATTAAATGATTATAATGAGGCCTTAATAATTTTCAGAAAGTTTAATTTATTATATGAAAATTATATTACAAATTTTGTATGAATTTCGCAGGTAAAAAATAAATAAATAAAACAAAAATAAATATAAATTTTTGTATTAATAATAAAAATAAATATAAATTTTTGTATTAATAATTTTTATATATTTTCTAAAAATGTTTTTATAAATAAAAAATCCACAACATTTTTTTTTTTTTTTTTAATACGAAACATTTTTTCTTCAAATATTTAACTATATGAATAAATTGACAAATAACAATTATATATAGAAAGGCTTTAGAAAATTTAAAATTCATTTTTAAAAGTTTAAACTAAATATATGTATATAGTGCCATATTTTATGGTGATTTTTAAGGAGTTGCTTGAATATTTAGTTTTGGAGCATTTAAAATACATTTTTAAAATTATAAATTTTATATATATTTCCATTCATTATTCTATTTTATTTTATTTATATATTTATTATATATATTCAAAAATAATTTAAATAATTTAATGCGTTGTATTTGATTGTCTCTTGCTTTTTAAATTATTCACTTAAATAATCTGTGCAATTCGCTCACAGCACAGCAAACAAAGCCCACGCAGTCAAGAGCTCCACATGTCTGGCTGTGACTAATTTCGAGCACCTGTTTCGCGTACAATTTCGCAGACTCTTAAAAACCGTATCAAGCATACAAAATGCGCGACACAATGTCAAAAGTATCTATAAAATCGAGTGAGCTGTATTTGTTTTTCTTCTGTTTTCGTTTTCTTTTTTCTTTTTTTTTTTTTTTGGTTAGGGGTTTGGGAGTCGTGTGCTTTGCATGTGTTGCCGATAATGTTTATGCTGTCAGTTACTGCTGCACATGACATTCAATTGCCACAAATCAAGATAGGACAACTAGCAGGAGAGAAGTAGCTGTCAGCCGAGAGGGCAACAAAAAAAAAAAAGGAGCAAGGGGCTATCCAGAGGCAAGCCACAGTTTGTCTCCAGAGTCTGTGTCGAGGTATATTATAAAATGAATGCCAAGACGAAAGCACACACATATCTTTAACATATACATGTATAAATGTATGTATAGCTTTCTTTTTTTTCTTTGCTGTTCATTTTGCTAAGGGAACACGTGCCAATTGTTGTGCGTGTGTGTGTGTGTGTGTGTGTGTTGGGGACACACATTGTATCTCTTGAGGGGTAAGAAAAGATGTCGCCGAGTCGCTTTGTTCCCTTTAACAAATCACATGCTCAGTTTATGCCACGCACACACGCAAGCATTTGAGTGTGTGTGTGTGTGTGTGTGTGTGTGTGATGTGTGACAACATCACATGCAGCATTTTGTTGTTGTTGTTGTTGTCATGTTGTTATCATAAAATAAAAATTTACTTCTGTGCGTACGTGTGAAGGCGTCAGCAGCAGTCAGGAACAAGGAACAGGGAACAGGGGCACACATTTCTGCTGCTTGACTTCTAAAATGCTTTTTATTTAAAATTTCAACTGGATTTAAATATGCCAGTCAGAGGAGAGTTGTAAAAGCAGCTCAAGCCCTAAGCACGTTGTCATTTGTCTGATGAAGCAGTTGATGAAGCAGATAAATTTAAAGACTTTTGCCTGACAACAGCAGAATAACATTTATTATATTTATTAACGCTTTAATTGAGCTTAAAACAGATACTTAAAAAATGTAGAGATTTATTGGGAGTATATAAAGTAAATCCTAATTGGATTTTAATGGGATTTCTTTTCTATTAGAAATATTTACTTCAGCTTTAAATATTTCCTTAGAAAATATATAGTAAAAATCATTTTTGATTAACATTTTTATTAAGAATTTCAATAAAAATTTAATTCAATTAAATCTAGCTTAAAGTTTCTCATTCTTCTTCGTTTTTTTTTTTTCTCTTGCTTTCTTCTGCTTCAGCATCCCCCTCTCGCACACATCAATCAATTGTTTAGTTACTCCAACATGTTTGATTACTTAGCTATGCACTTTGACAAAGGCACTCGACAATGAGAAGCTTTTATGGTCGAAGAGCTGGCTCAATGCAGCCATTAAGTGGAACGAATGTGTCTATGTGTGTGTGTGAGTGTGTGTAGAAGAGGCCTGGGTATTTGAAGAGAAATACCGAAACGCAAATCAATTAAAGCGCTAATTGAATTGTTGCCAGCAAGTGAAGCTGATTAGGGCCCAAAACAAAATTCGATTGGCCAAAGTCAAAGCCGGGCGGGAGCGGGTCAGATTAGCTGTTGCCAGCTGGGGGCAAATATTGGCGGAATGAGTGACAGTTGGGCCGCAATTAAATTTCCACAGTTCAAAATGAAATTAACGGCCATTAAAAGTGAACCGAGAACTGAGAACTGAGACGCAGCGAGGGCAGAAAGTCGCGCGGCTAAGCAATTTACGAACAGGTCACTCGGTCAAGTGTCTCCCTCTCTCTCTCTCCCACTTCATCTCTCTCTCTGTGTCTGTGTAAACACGTTAATTAAACGCAGGGATAATTATAATGTGCACAAGGAAATGGCTTAGCAAGGCATGTGGCAACGGCAACACAGTAGCTGCAGTGGCAGCAGCGGCAAAATGTGATTGAATTGCTAAGTGGCAAGCGCATCGTTCAACTGGCTGCCACATGTGCCGCCTATGGGCGTGGCAGGAAGCGCATTCGCTCGCTCTCTTTCTGCATAATTATGCAACAACAGCGCCCGACAAACAGACTGGCAAGCCAACCACCAAGCCAACCACCAAGCCACCCAACCACCCAACCACTAACAAACAACAAGTTGACTTGAGCACGAAGACACTTTCAAGTGTCTGTGGTGTCGCAGTGCGAACGGAGCCGAGGCACAACATATGCCCAGGCACGTAAATGAGGCCAATATGGCAAGGACTTCAACAGGTCCTTCAGCTGCTAGCATAAGCAAAAACCTCTGTCCACAAAGCCTAGCTGAGCTGCTGGGATTATATTAAATATTAGCTTTATGAAAGTTGTAGCAATAGAGATTATATGAAACTGCATTTTTTATGAAACATTCGAAAGCCAATCAGAAAATTGCAATTAGAATAATTGTTGTGTCAAATATTTTGTAATGAGACTTTCCCTTTCTCCTTTGAGTTGTTTTTCATAAGTATTTGATGTAATTTGAAGTTGCTCTACTCACCTTATGATTGACTTTTATATTTATCCCCAATGCTCTCTGCTGTATGTTTTCTTTATTATCTCAGTTGTCTCTTCTCTTTATTCTCGCTTGTTTTGCTCTTACTTGTGTTTTGTTTTCTCCTTTCCCCTTCTTTGTTCCTCTCTAATCTTTTCTTCTAAATATTTAATATTTAGCTGTCTTTTTACTTCTCTATTCTCTATTTTGTCTTTCTTCTTGCCTCTCTCTTAGCTTTTCTTCTTCTCAGAGAAGAGAAGTATTCTCTGTCTTCTTTCTTCTTCTTATCGCTCATTCCTTTCTTCGCTTTTCTCTCATCTACCAGATCTTATCTCTCTCTTTCACTTCCTCTTCATTTGTATCTCTTAGCTCTCATCTCACTTCACTCTCCTGCTCTCTTCAATCTCTACTCCCTTGAGACTGCTTCCCCTTCCCTCTTCCATTCCATCTCATCACCCTCTCATCTTTAATAGCTTCTCGAGAACATTGTAAGTTTACATATTTGAAAGGCACTCGGCTAGCATTGATGTGATTGTAAAAGTTTTTGCTTCGAGTTCATTCCTAATGCAATTTGAGCATAATCAAAATACGTTAAGTATGTAACAATGTGCACAGGGGAAATTGAAATTAGTTTGAAGTCGTGCGGGCACACACACACACTCGAGTGAGACAGAGAGTGAGAGAGGGAGAGAGCGAGGGAGTGAGACAGATGGATTAGTTGCAGCAGACAGCAGGCACTTGATTCTAATCAACTCAGTTGTCTGTGGACTGTCGGCTAACTGACTCGCAGTCAGACAATTATGCCAAATAGAGAGATTGAGAGATGGAGATTTCAGCCAGGCCAACAAACCAAAGCAGCCCCAGCACTACAGTCTACAGCTGTGCTCTGGCTGGGCCTGTCACTGCGGCAATTGAATATGCAAATTGGTAACAGCGACGTAGTCAATCCAGCTCGACTCGTCCTCTTAACCAATGCTTTGGCTCGCAACGAGAGAAAAAATTAATACAATTGTTATGAATATATTTTGAAAGAGAGAGAGAGAGTGAGAGAGAGAGTGAGAAGAGGGCTGCACATGTGCCTTCAATTCTCTTATTTGCATTTTAAATTAACATTTTCTACGCTTTTCATTTTGATTTGTGCAAATGTTTGACAAGAGATTTTTAGATTTTATGTAATTATTGCAAATGTCGAAGAGCTGCCACACACACACACACACACACACACACACACACAGATCCAAATGAAGTCTCATTGTTGTTGGCACAGTCTGCATGCGCTGCATTGGGGTGTCTCGCATGCAGACTTGAGTCCAGCTGCCCCTGCAGCTGTTGACTTTGTGATGAGCTTGAAATGTAGCCCAGAATTGGATTAGCATTGTGCTTGGATGGACAATCAACAAGGAACTTAATTAATGAAGCTCAAATGTTTTCGGGGCTTGATAACTTGTCCAAAATATTAGCTAGACGAAACTTTGAAGTTAATTTGAAATATCTCTCAAAGGGTTTGTCATCTTTGAGCTTGGAAAGTGTTTTAAATAGTAATATTCATCTGGATGTATTTTAAAAGAATGTTTATTAGCAGAAAAATATAAATTGTAGAATGTATTTTGAGCTAGCAAAATGTTTTATGTAGATATATTCTTTTAAAAGGTATTTTTTTTTTTAAGAATATTTTTAGCAATAAAATATAACTTTTAGTTTGATTTCTAGAAAAAAATGGACTACGAATTTATTTAAAACTTCTTTTTAGTTATTTTAAATAATTCTTTTTAAATGATTTATGTATATTTAACTATATAAAATTAAAGTTCAAACAAAATATTATTAATATCAATTGATATTGAATAAAACTGCTTAATGAGCTTACAATATTTGATTTCGTTGTAGAGAATATCTTGCCAAAAATGTTATTCAGTACAAAAATGTAATTCAAACAGCAAAAAACTGTCTGAGATCTTTAATGAGCTGTCAATGCAATTTTTTATCTTAGACATCGAGCTTTAATGAGCTTTTCACATTGAATTAATTGCTTGCCTGTGAGCTTTAATGCGCTTTCGCTCTAATGATGAAGTAAGTTGTTTTGCAGCACAATTTCCATTGTCAAGAGTTTCCTCACAATTTTAATGAGGTTTCAATTTAAGTACGACTCGCAAAGCGTTTGCTTAGTGGGCGCTTAAGAGAACTTTCAGTTGTGGCATAAAACACTTTGTTTATGCACAGACGCCACATTTTATTTTGAATGCAAAGCCTCTGCCTTATGGCACTATCTGAAGCATTCGCTCAAGTCTCTAGACCGCACGCTCTCAGGTTCATTTGGCCCCAAACAGCAGACTTCATTCCCAGCTAAGCCTGTTGAGACTGCAGCTTAGCAAAACACAAATATTTATTTAAACCAACAACAACATTTTTCGCGGACTAGAGACGTTGAACGCTTCTATATATGTTTATATATTTTGTTTTTTTTTTTTTTTGAGCCCTTGGTGCCTTTGGGAGTTTCTTCTTTTTGGCAGTTGTGGTTTATTTCATACCATATTTGTGCCGGGCTGCGGCGCGCTGTGCGTGAGTTGTCTGATAAATTCGAGTTTTGACAGTCGAATTAACCTGTCATGCTTGTCGCTGCCACGAGTGGGCTCTGTTAAGATCACAGACAACAGCTGAACGGCAAATTGCGAAATGTTGCATGTTTTGTGGCGCTCTAACATGAACAATAAACCAGCTCGTATGACGTTGCATATGCAAAATGGAAAATGGCAAAAATCAAGTTGAAAACAAAGAGTGACAGCGAGAGAGAGAGAGAGAGAGAGAGAGAGAGAGAGAGAGAGAGTGAAGTATAGTAGCCCAAAGCGCATTTTCAAGAATTTCGCGCTAAGCTGGCTTCTGTTTAGCTTTTTTTCTCTTTCAGTTACAGTTCTTTTGACTTGTTGACTTGGGCCTGGGCTTGACAGGGTGTCTAGTGATATAGGGGTTCTTGACATTGCATAAACTGTCATTTAGTTTGTACGACTTGACAGCTAACCATTCATTTTCGGCAACTGCAGCAGCAAGTCGAACAAAAACAAAAAGCGAAAAAAAAAGGGAAACTCTTCTACGAGCATTGTCTGAGTCGTGTCGAGTGCTGCTGCAGCTCAGCTGCCACACAGTCTGAGGCAGCTCTCAAGAGGTGTCACACACAAATTAAATGGTTGCCTGTCAAACCTCACTAGAGCAGCAGCAGCAGCAAAAAAAAGTGAAGTTTCTTGCAGCTGCAGGTAAAAATGAGATTCTCGCATGACTCACGCACCTGTGATTTCCATCCACAGCTCGCCTTGGCTCGCACGTAAATGGCTGCATTTTTCAGCCAAAGTGCAGCACAAATATTTGCTAATGTTCCGTCCGTCGTCGTGTTGCAGGTCGTGCATAATGCCACGCCCACCACGCCCATCCCGGCCCCTGCTACACTGACTATGATTAAATGCAGCGCGTTAAACAAATTCTTGAGGCATTCGCCCAGCTCGCAGCACCTGACGTCTCTCACTCAGATTTGTTATGCCCAGCTGTGTGTGTCCCTGCGTCACATCCTCAACTGAATTTGCAACTTGTTATGGCTGCCCCGACTATTTCTATGCATAAATTAGAGCACAGCCAGCTTAAATATAAAAAAAAGTGTTGCTACTGCTTGAAGCATTCCAAAAAATTGCAAAGAGAAATTGTATTTAATTTTTTTAGAGATTTTTTAGCGTGTTATTTGAGCTGTTTTTGACATAAATGTGACTAAACGGAAGCAAATTATGCATTAAAAACTTAATTTCCGCTGTAATTTAAAACTTCATGAATTATAAATCCAAAAAATTGATGATTTAATCAAAAAAATAAGCGCATTACATAATTTGACAGTGCGAAACTAAAAAAAAAAAAATCAGTAAATGCAAATTAGTCCAGATTAATTTCCATATATGCATAGCTGTCAACAGAAGTGGCTCTTCCTTTTTTTTTTTTACTCTCTTTACAACCTGTTTTCCACTTCCCCTAAACAAGAAATTTACTTGAGTCACTTCTGCTGCGGCTTCTGCTAGAAAGAGAGTATATTCGGCGAGTAAGTGGGAATGCCACATATAGAAATATATAGAGAGAAACTTAACTGCCTATAGTTTCTTTACTTTATGAACGAGCTGCACTCGAGTTTGAGGGAAGAAGAACTTACTGCCCTTAGCATAGCTCAGCCAGCACTCGATGAGCGAGCTACTCAAATAAATACTTTAATAAATTTAAATGGAAGAAGTGCAGAGAAATGTTGGAAATTATCATTGATAACTTGATGAGCGTGAATTCGTATTGTACATAGAAATAAAAACTTTAAACTCATGTATCATAGACAATTAAGAAAGATTATTGAAGGTTTGCCTACAACTGGAAAGAAAGGGCAGCTAACAATATTATTTTGCATAGCTCTATTGCTATAAAGGCAACTTAAAGTTTACTCTATAGATATATATTTATAGTGATATTTAAAAAAATATAATATATATAGAAAAAGTTTCTATGATACACAAGAAATTTGCTTTTATGAAATTTATCTCCATAAAAAGTTTAGCTTATGAAAGTTTTTTCATAAATTTATCATGAACTGCCGGCAAAATTAAAAATTCAAATATATATTTTTATATTTCAAAATAATTATTATTTGATTTCAAACAATTATATTTAGCAAGTCTAAGTATTAAAGAGTATTATGCAGTTAGTAAAGCCCGACTGCAAGGTGCTTACATGTTTTGATTTGCTTGGCTTTTGCTGTTGTTGTTGTTGCTGTTGTTGTTGTTGTTCCTGACTTGTTGTTCTTGCTGTGGGTCAACTTGTTTCACAGCGTCGAGAGGAAGCAATAAAGGAAGCCCTAAAAGGGTGTACAGTCCAGTCGAGAAGTTGCAACCGCACTGCAAGCGGGCAGGCAGCAGCTGCCACAAGCCTCTTGCCTTGCCCTGTGTGCGCCCTGTGTGCGTATTGGCTGTGGAAGGTAGCGTATTAAATTTCACTTTCAAAATTGTTGCCAACTGTTCAAAACTGTCGACAGTTGGCCGTTGGCCTGGTGCAGCTCCACACAAATAGTAGCTGCTGCTCATTGATTTTGTGGCATGTTGCAAAGAGCAAGCAGTTGCAATCATGTCCAGCTGGAATTGCAAACAACTGTGTGGCCAATTGTCGGTTTGGCTTGCGTGGCATGTGCGTACTGCTGCTAGCTGACATCAAGTGCCACGGATTGGGTTCTGTCCAGCCATGGGTATTTTGGTATTGGATTACTAGAAGAGAGTGTGTGTGGGTCGAGCACCTTATTACTGCCACCGACTGTGGCACGAATCGAAAAACCCAACTGATTTATGACAGGTAAATGAAAGTGGCTTGACCAAAGCTGAAGTTCTGCTTGGAATAGATTGAAGGCATCAGGTTGCACAGAAACGGGCAGAAATGACTAATGATGAAACTGAAACCCAGCCGACCAGAGCCAGATTAGTCAAAGAGTTATGTGAACTTCAATTGCTAACTGACCACCACAGAAGGCAGACACCTCTTTAAGAAATTCTTGCAAATAAATGCTAGAAATTCTAGTCAAAGTTTAACATGTCTATAAACTATTTTATATTAATATTTTACATTTACTTTTTAAATAAAAAATAAAATAAAATTTTAAATATATTTTATTTGGCATATTTTTTTACTTTTTAAATAAAAAATTAAAATAAAATTTTAAATATATTTTATTTGGCATATTTTTTATAATAAATTTTTATATAAGCATATTTAATTTATTTATATTTTATAGTTTACTTTTCATATATTTTATATACTATATATTAATTATTATTTTTTTAACTAATATTTTTTTGTACTTTTATTAAAATAATTATATATTATTTATTTATATTTTATATATGTATTTAAATTTAATTTTATTATTTTAAATATATTTTTATTTTAGATATTTCTATTTTTTGTTTATATATATATATTTTTTTTTTAATTTCTATTAGAGTTGCTTATATTTTATATATTCATATCATATTTTCATATATATTCGATATTTGCATTTTAATACTATTCAAGCAGTAGAAACTTTTTATTTGGTTTTGCATTTTCACAATTATTAATTGCAGCACTTGGGCTTTGTAAACAAATTGAAATGCATTTCTATTTCACACAAATGCTTTGTCCATGACTCATGCGGCGTATGCGCAATTCGTTCTAGTTCCATTTTATCTATTTATAGGGCAGACGCACTCAAAATGCAATTAGCGCTCTACTTTGTTGCCTCTGTTTGCTGTTGCAGTTAGTTTGGCTATTTTATGTTCTGAATTGGCTAAATATCGAAATACAAATGGGTCGGTCGCATTCGCTTCGGATATTTGAAAGCAACTTAATTATAGCCACACTTGACTCGTCTCTGCCAAGCCAACTAATCCTCATCGCACAAAAGCAAAGTTTCACAACTCTGGCGCTCACATTTCCCACACTGTAAATAAATCATTTTACTGGCTGGCATTATTTGCCACTTCAGTCATAAGCTTAAGATCTTAGGATTCCAAACAAAAACCACATTTGTTGCGGTTACTCTAACTGACCCTCGACCCGCCCTCGTACTCATCCCCAACCTCATCCTCATCCTCATCCAGCCACCCACGCAGCTGCAGGTGATATGTGTACTTAAGAACTTAAAAACTTGAGAGCGAGTTTCGGTTTGCTTCTCGAGTTTGGAAGTTGACGCTGTGGCTGCATTCAAGTTCTTAGTTGAGGTCAAGTTTACCGTCCGTCCAAAGTGTTGACACAGCTCTCAATTTGTAATTTGTTCGCACAGTCCTACGGCGAGGGGGCGCGGGGCGTGTCCAGATTATATTTGCATTAATGCGACACACACATCAAAGTGAGCAAATAAAAAAAATTTATATATGTAAATAACTTTTTTGTGTTTGAGCAAAAGTTTTGTCGTGCTGAGACTTAAAGCTGTGCCAACATTTGGCAGCCAGTGGCAAAAGAAAACGCATTTCCTTATTTAACAAGTTAAATAAGTTGCGGTCGTGCTTAACTGACTGCACGATACTCGTTATCGAGTTGGAGTTGAGGAATTTAGTGAAATATTAAGTATTGAGTTCCGCACTGAAATGAAATACGAAATTAAATAGAAAGATTTCAATCAAAAATAAATTAAATTAATAAATAAATTAAATAAAAAATTAATAAATAAATAAAATATAAATAAATGAATAATTAAATAAATAAAAATGAGTTAATAAAAAACGAAATAAAAATTCAATGAATAAAATTAAATTAAAAAATAAAAATAAATAAATATTTAGAAAATGAATAAATAAATACATGACAAAAAATAAATAAAAATAAAATAATAAATAAAAAATTATAAAATAAAAATAAAATTAAAATAAATAAACAAATAAAATAAAATAAAATAAAAATACAATTAAAATAAATAAACAAATAAATAAAAAATAAAAATAATATTCAATATTTAAAAATAAAGATCACTTTTCCCTTAACCAATTCTGCGTATCATATAAATTCGTGTTGTATTTGATGTCAAATGGGAGTAGATGCCCAAGAGTAGTAGGTTTCAGATAGGAGTAGGTGCCTTACTGTAGTAGTAGCAGCTCTAGTCTATGTGTAGGTGTCTATATGATTGTGTAGGTGTAAGTTTATGCAATTGGCATTTCATACGGCATTTTATTTTCTCTTATACACTTAGTCTAGGCACGCAGCGAGTTGCGATTCTGCCTTGTCTCTTCTCTTCTCTTTTGGCAGGCCGAACGAACTTCGTGCGTCTTGCAATGCCGCTCTAGAGTTCGTTTCACGTTCGGTGCCCTTTTACAATAGCAATTGCATTGTACCCGATCGAAGTGTCTCTCTCACTCTCAAAATCAAACACGAGCTCTCACTAGCAGTTGCCGTTGCTTCGTCGGCTTCATTTCACGACTTAATTGAATTTAAGAGTTCTGCAAACTAATGTTATAAGAGCTATTGCTCTACTAACATTTAATATAAATTATAAATCAAATAAATATATAATTTATATATAAAATTGTAAGTATCTAGCTTCAGAATTAAATTCATTTTTGTTGTTAAAGGAAATATATAGTTAAGCCCGAATCAGCTCAATATGAGTTTCAAGCGAATTTCATTTCTTTTTTATCTACTTCTTTGCTCTGTTGCAAGCCAATATACTCTCTCTTATCACTACTTAGGCGCGCATAAAAAGAAGGCAAAGTTTTCGCGTCGCGTTTCTCCCTTTTTGTGCATGCATGTAAATATTATTAGAATGGGACGCAGCAACGGCAGCAGCGGCAGAAGTTCAAACACATTTAAATTAGGCCTGAGCGCATTTTGATGATGCTTAAAAACTTTTCAACAAATCTCGCGCTCTCTCTCTCTCTCTCTTTGCAGCTTCATCTCCCTCTCACTCTCGTTGCTTATGCTTCTTACAAGGAACAAAGTTTTTTGTTGACAACATTTTTTGCTTGTTAGTTTTGTTGTTGTTGCTGCTGCAGTTACATGTTCCCATCATTATAATGTGGAATGCTTTATTGCAGTAACTTTTTTACGCAACATTTTGTCGTAATTTTATTTTTTTGTTATATATAATTTTTTTTTTTTCATAAGAAAAACAAGAAACTTCTTTAAATAAAGTTGTCAAGTCAGCAAATTTCTTCGCGTTTCGTAGGTGTCATGAAGTGAGGGCGAGACTGAACTTCATCTACTTCATCTTCTTCATGTTTGTCTTGTTGTTGTTTGGTTCTTAAGGAAATGCATAATGGAAATGTATTAAATTAGACTCAAAATGTGATTTGCATAACAACTGTCTTGGACTTTGGATCGGAATCATGCTTAGACTCTTGCTGTCTCGCTCTCTTACTTGACCTATTGTCATTGAGCGAAAGCTGAAACTTTAGGCTCGCCTTTAATGCCTCGCTCTCTCTCGGTCTCTCTCGCTTTATCTCTATCTCGCTCTCTCCACTCTGCTCACGTTAAGCGCCCTTTCGCAACTGCAAGCGATATTTTAAGCTGATTAACTTCTTTAGCATGGACTATATGGATGTATATAGCTGCGCACCCTTAGATTTACTTCTTGGTCCATAAATCCTCAGCTGAATTGTAAATCGCTTATAGTTTTTACTCTTCAGCTGTAAACCGCATCAGCAATATATATATATATATATATATATATATATATATATATATATATATATATATATGAAAGACAATTGCCACAGCAACATTTAATACTGTCAAACAGAAATTGGCAGCATCGTTGACATTTTGTTGTCCCAAGTTGAATGTAAGCGGCTTTTACTTATCGTTTGACATTTTTGTGACTTGTGCAGCACACACACACACACACACACACACACACACACACACACACACACACACACACACACACACACACACACACACACACACACATACACACAAAGATTGGCTACCCTCAATTTGGAGCATTTCCAAGCCTCTCCCTCTCTCTCCCGCACTCCCCGCTGACCTATATGGCTGCTGCACTTGCTCACATGCAATGTTTATGTGCCGAAAGGCAGCTGCAAAAAAAAAAAAAATAAAATAAGAGGGAAGAAAAAAATCTGAACCGCAACAAAAGGCTGTCGAGTTAAGCGCCGATACAAAAGCAGCAAAAAAAGGAAGCGTATGACACTTTGTATGTAAAATCTGCATATACTCAAGGAAATGAACTATAATCAGAGATTTAACGAGCAAACGGCTCGACTTGACAACAAATTTAATGCGTGCTTTTGAAAGACAAATATCTTCAGCATGAAGGCCAAAATTAGTAATGAAAGTTCTATGAGCTAAATAAAATAAAAGAAAAGAAAGTAAAATAAAATAATATAAATATAAATAAAAATATATCCTATAATGTGGTAGAGCGATTGGCTTTGGACCTTGGGTTAATTTGTTCTTAATTAAAATTTAAAAAAAAAAAAAATATATATATATATATATATATATATATATATATATATATATATATATATATATATATATATATATATATATAAATGTAAAATGTTAGTATTAATTGGACTTTAAGGCATTTAAAATATTTATATAAAATATAAATATAATATAAAATCATATTTTATGTCTAAAGATGACAAAGAAGTAAAGTAAAGGCGAAAGCCTGACTCAAATATATCTTGAAAATCTTGTCGAGCCTCTCTCTAACTAGCCTTAATAGACTTTTAGTCTTAACTAACTCTTAATTGAGTTTTAGTTATAATTATTATACAATTATTACAATTTCTTCAAAAGACAAACAAGGTCAACCCAGCTATTGTGACTGCTAAATAATTTGCTAATATAATTTGCAAATTTATAAATATAATAAATATTGCATAGGTTTTATCAGTTAAATTATTGTCTTGTGCATTTTAATATACAAATTATATTTGGCAAAGTTTAAATATAATTTTAAACGAAAATCCAAATTAAATAATAAAAATTTAAATATATTTAATATATTATGATATATAATTATCTTCTATTAGCAATGGATTTTCATTTTAATGATAATTGTCTAATTTATATTTACGCAAAATGAGCTCCAAGTCTTCAAAGAAATTTGTAAAGTATTTCCTGCTTTTACACTTGCAATTAATTTCTTTTTCCCAGTTTCATACACAAAGTCAGCTTTTACTTAAAGAACGAACTATTATGTCATATAAGCTCTTCAGCTAGATAACTGTGAAGAAAACACACACAATTCCTTTGCAGCTTGCAAAGCCTCTGAGCTCAAAGTGTCAGCTGCATTTGTGACTAGAAATCATTTTAGCACTTGCTTTGCATTTAGTGCAGCATATAAAGCTTTTTGCCTAAAAGAAAGTGACTCTTGCTCTCTCTCTCTCTCTCTATCTCTCACACACCTACACTCTATTTCTCTCACTCTCATTTGGTCGCTTAATCAGCGCTTAAGTAGGAACTCGGAAAAGCCGCCAACCGTCAACCTTTCCGCACTTGCGCTCACTTGAACTTAATTTGGTGAGTGGTTTGAGCGCCGGCATATTCGTTCCCCCTTGCCCAAAGAGCGAGCGCGTCATAAACGTCTGGTAAAACAGTGGAATATACAACGATAGCAAGCGCAGCAGAGTTGCGTGGGAGGGGGGGGGGGGGGGGGGGGGGGGCAGCGCAGTTGAGGGAAAAATAATATAAGAACAACAGAGCTACGCCGGGCTAGGCTGGGCTGGCAATAAAAACGCACTTGGCTACCTCAGTCGAGGCACAGCTCGTTGCCTTCAACAGTCTGTCGACTGGTTACCACTTCCGGCGGCAAAAGCGGTTCCTGCCACAGGTAACCAACGGCAACCCCAAAATGTCTGGCCTGAGTGCCAAGTCGAGTCGACTCGACTCGAGCGTCTGGGAGCAACATATGCAAATTTAATATTTTTATTAAAAAAGTTTTTTGGACCACACAAAGAAGCAGCAGCAGACGCAGAGACACAGTACACTTCAGAGTGAGAGAGAGGGCGAGAGTGTGAGAGAGAGATACTGCTCTGTGGCACTGTCGTTGTTTTAATAGGGAAGCGAATTAAGTGCCGCGGTTCGAGCAAGTTCCTTTCTTTTTTTCCTTTCTCTCTCTCTCTCTCTCTCTCTTTGCTACCAACACTTGCCACCTTTTCAACTCTCACTCACGCTGTCCTTTCCATATATATATATATATAAAAAAAAATACAAGTTTTTTATCCGCATGCTGAACCCTTTGCCACACCTCTGTCGAGCAGCTTCAGCAGCATTTTGTTTGTTCTGTTGCTCAGTTCGCTTTTGTTATTGTTGGCGCTTCGCTTGTATTGTTAGTCAGTTTTCAGCTCCTTTTCTTGTGGAACAACTAAAACTGCTTCTTCTGCTGCTGCTGAGCGCAAAAAAAATGTAAAATTTGTTAGCAAAAAGCTTTTGGCCCGCCCCGCCGTTGGCTAAAGTTTATTATGTGCTCGTTGTTTGCCTAATGCGTCGATACGAAAATGAATATATAATATTGAGAGAGCATACATGGTGAGTGCTCGATATAGTAAGGGAGCTCTTTTTTTTCTAGAATTTCAATTTTAGTTAGAGTTTGGTATATAGATTAGGAAGATGTGCTTAATCTATAGATTAGTTAGTATTTTTTTTTTTTTTATTTTTAAATATAATTTTATAATGAGCATTTTGACAAGCTAAGAACGTTTGTGCAACACTTGAGCAATCGATGGAATCATCATCAAAGATTTTGCAGGCCTACTTCAAATCTCTTTTAGCTATCTTCAAGCTGTGTCTGTGCTGCTCAAGTTCTCTCTCTCTCTCTCTCTCTCTCTCTCTCTCTCTGTCTCTCTTTAAAATATTTCCTTAACATTTGCCTCACCTTCTTCACATTTAACTTATTTAATAGCTTCCACCCACAAAAAAGAAAAGAAGCTAAACGAAACTTTCTTTAGCCAGCCCTAATTTAATATTAATTTCAAATTGAATTTGCATTACATTTTCAATTTGGCAACCACAAGCCTGATTGAAAATATATATATATATATATATACATACATATAAGGATAGTTGGGGCTGCGAGTCAGGACCTAAAGGACCTTCGTCAACATTTAAGGTAATGACAACAGCAATGGCCCATAACAATAATGAGAATTTCTTAACCCGAATGTATTTGTGTGTTGTCCGTCTATGGGGGTCATAAATAAAACAAACGACGCAAACGATAACCACAAATTCCATTAAAAATCTCATAGCCACATTTGCTACATTGCTTCATTATGATGTGCTAGCTGAAGTCACAACTATCTCCCTCTCCCCCTCTCTCTGTGTGTAGTTGTCCTGCCCTGAGGACTAGAACTAAGCAGCTAGCTCTAAATGTGTCTGCAGATAACCCAAAAACCCAAAACAGAACAGTTCAAAATTATGTCACAGCTCTTTGGTTCACCTGGTCTGACCTCAGCTAGCTAACAGTCAACCCACTCAGCCACCCACTCAGCGGGAATTCGTTTGACCTTTGCTTTTGAATAAAGTGCTGTGAAAATAAAAACGAAATAAACTGAAACAAAAATGCGCACAAAAACAGTCAACACGAACAGAGTTGGGTTCGGGTTCGGGTTCAGGTTGGGGTTTGAGTTTGAGTTAGAGTTTGGGTTCGAGTTTGAGTTCCCCATGCTCTATGCTCTGTTCACTTTGGTTCCATCCTCGCATAAAAATTTGCTTTTCTATGCCAGGTTGACATTACCCCCAAAGTTATTTTTTGTTTTCCTTGTTTGTGTCTCGCCTTCCTTTCGTCGCTCCAGAGCAGCTTGTGACTTGTGCATAAATAAATTTTCGCATGTTGCCAGCACATTTGGCTGGCTGACTTCACGTCTCATCGTGCCACACTATTTTCCTTTTCTTCTCTCCCTCTCCCTCTCTATCTCCCTCTCTCTCGCTCTTTGTATTTTCTTTTGTTAATAATGCTACTCGGACGTAATTAGAGCTTAGCTGTGAGCATGTTTAGCTTTTAAACTGTGTCACCGTCAGCTCGTTAGCTCGATTTTCCTTTTCCTGTTGTGGGCTGCAAATCACGCCCTAACTTCACAATGTCAAGCTTTGATTGATTGAGGCCGCTCGAAAATAATTTTAGAACATCTATTTTGTGGGAATAAATTCAATTTTGCATGGTTAAACTAATAATTGTAATGGAAATTAACTCTTTTCAAAAATTCTAATTCATTTTCTCTCTCTTTTGCTCTCTCTCTCTCTCTTTGCAGGTAAGACTTTATAAGGCTGTGCAGTTGCTACTTTAAAAAAGTTCAAGTATATCAAATGTGTTTCTACTTCTTCTTCTTCGTCGTCTCTTTTATTATAAATTGCTATATTTAAAGTTTGTGATTGCCATAGCAATTGCTGCATGCGAGAGACACCTTTATTATTATTTCTGCAAACAAACATGCGAAATGTGGCTGAACATTTATCTCTTTCGTGTACTTGTTGGGGTCAAGTATGTTATGGGCAGCTGCCTGCCTAGCAGGAGACGGCAGCTAGCCGCAGTCGTCGCTCAAGCGTAACAACAAAAGAAGAGAACAGAAGGCTGCAACAACAACAACAAATTGTAGCTATAGAGAAATGTCTTTTATGCTTGCAATTGGCGCGTTACGCTTGAAGTGTGGCCAACTGTGTTTTCGTTTTTAGGGCTAACTGACCTACAGGGGCCACATGAACTTGCAACTTTTGGCAAATGAGTGCCCTGTTTGATGCAGTTTGATAGTTGAGCATGGTGGTGGTGCTGCTGGTGGTGGTGGTTGGGCGCAGCCAAGCGTCACGGCCAAACGAGTTCAGAATTGTAATTATTGAGCGTGGCAGCAGCAGAAGCAGCAGCAGCAACAACTTGCAATGAGCTGGTAACAAGTGTCGAGCTGCTGTTACTTCTGCTTCTTCTTCTTCTTCTTCTTCTACTAGTTCTTGTTGCCATAAAAATAGGCATTGTGGGGTTAATAAAGGCAGCAGCAGAAAACACACAACTGTTGCTGCTTAGGAACTCATAAATTTGAACACTTGTTCGACTCGAAGCAGCAAACTAAATAAGTTGTTTGGCAACATATTAATGCGGGCTGGGCGTGTGTGTGGGTGTGAGAGAGAGAGAGAGAGAGATGGAGAGCGGAGTGTGTGGCTGGCATAAATTCTAGTTTTATTTTAGGCTCGGACTTGGCCTAATGTAATAATAACGTAGATTTTATAGACACCAAAATAAGCTTCACTGCGAGTGTGTCTGTGTGTGTGTGTGTGTGTGTGTGTGTGTGTGTGTGCATTAATTTCACACATTTACACAGCACTTTTGTGTCTCATTTTTCTTTGTGCGCTGGCAAAACTTGCCTACGTAGCAAATAAGCAAGGAAAATGTGCGTCGCGGGTGTGAGAGCTGAAAGCATAAAGTATACGCAGCGCAGGCCAAACGAAAACAACTTTTGCACGTACGTTGACTTGTTGCCCACATGTGCGAGCATACACACAACTCCCTCCCTCTCTCTCTCTCTCTCTCTTTCTCTCTTTGTGTGTTTGTTTTGATAAGAGTTGGCGTGTGTGTGTGTGTGAGCGTAACAAATTGAAATAAATCTTGACAAGTGCGCTGCGTACATTGCCCGGCAAGCTTAGAGCAAAACGAATTCCTTGGCCAAAAACAAGACGAGGAAGCAAATTAATAACTAGGCTGCAAGACGTCATGGCCATATACTACCCCACTTAGATTAATTATGCTGGCAAGGGTGTTCCACCAAACCTCACAGCTCTGACTGCCTCCCTCCCCACTCTCTCTCTCTCCCACTCTCTCTGATATATTTGAGCACGTAAATTGCCAGCGTTGAGCAAAGTGAGTTAATAATTTAAAAACAAATGAAACAGACGCAAATAAACGCAGCACAAATAACAATTTTCTACTTATTTGCCTAAAGAGAGCTCCAGCGCCTTCCTGTTTACTCAAGATAAGCTAAAAAAAAAAAAAAAAATGAAAATAATAGAAAATTGTATTTATTGCATTGCAAATTCCAGTAAGTGTGTGTGGGCTTTATCTATATTTAGATATTTCTAAAAGTCACTGGCGAGTGGGTGCCACAATTTACAGTAAAAAGGTTTTCCCTTTGGGTCCACTGAATCAACGTTTCTGCTACTTTTTGCAATTTCTGTATAAATTTCTGTATAAATATTTAAAGTTTACCTGAATATTTATTTTTGGCTATGCATAAATAAGAATGCAAATTTATTAAAGTCAAGCTAAGTTCAGAGCATTCATATTTTGTTGCCTGTTTGGACAATGCAAAAGGGTATATTGGTTCTGAGCAATGATTAGAGTTTTGTTGGAGTTAGATTGAAGTAGATGGAGGTAGAGAGAGACAGATAGAAGCATATTGCTGTCAGATAAATATAGAGAGAAGCACATCAGTGCAGATAGAGACATTTCATGTCCAGAAGTGGCACGATTTAAAAATGAAATATTTTGTATAAATATTATTATATGATCTGGCTTAAAATAAAATTGTTATTAAGAATTAATTCTTAGTAACAATAAAATAAATAAATAATTAAATTATTATATGAAATTCATTATGAAAGAGTATTTGGCTAGTTGATTCAGCTCGATTCAACATCAATAAGAAACATATAAAACCTCTGAATTTCCCTTGAACTCATTTATAAACTCCTCCGCAGCTCGAGCTCTGCAGACTTCAGTGCTCTTCATTTCATTCCCTTACATTCCATTTCATTTCATTTCATTTTTTTAATTTTTCTATATCCATCTGTCTGCATTTCATTTCTTGTTCCCCGCAAATCAAAATAATATCTTATTAAATTTACCAACAACAAAAAAAACACGCAATTGCCACGCCTCTTTAAATTAGCATGCAGACAATTAAAATTCAAGGCCCTCAAATAAAATGGACCACAGTGCAGGGCAATGGCAGCAGCAAGATAAAGAACTCATATAATCATTTTGAGGATTTGTATTTGCTGCAGGACGTGAGGTCATGTTCGCAATAAATCTAAGCAAGAAGCAGAGTGGCAGAGGGTGATGGGAGAGAGAGCAGAGAGCAGAGCTTGATGATTGCCCACTGGCGTCACTCGCAAATCAACGCAGCAGCAGCTGTTCCCACAGAACAATATCTCAGGTGGGTGGCTAATTAAATGACAGCAACGAATGCGGGATACGAAATTAACCTTTAATTTTTGATAAACAAGCTCGAGAAGCACACTCTAAAAATATGCAAACCGAATGAATGAATGCAAATGAAGTGGACTCCAGCTGAGAGAAAGGGAAAGACAGAGAGGGAGAGTGTGAGAGGGAGAGGGAGCACAGACTCAGCTCAGCAGGTGGCGGCGACTGAGGGAAAAAAAATATATATATATATATTGTAAATAACGTTGCTTGTGGGCGAGGCTGGGCGCCCTCCTTCCGTTGCTCTCGACAGCCGTTTACATAATTTCAATATGGCTGCTTTTGTAGGCGCGCGCGTGGCCAGCAGACGAAACGGCCACTTAAAGGACATGCCAGAACCAGCACCAGCACCAGCCAGGACTCACAGCAACAACAGCAACAGAAGGTTGTTGTTATGCTAGGTGGTTGGACATTTCTTTTTTTTTTCATTTCATTTTTTTTTTTTCCATTGTGCTCGAGATGAAAATGTAACAAAATAAAAATTTGTGTTTATGTCTTACTTGATTTTTGCTTTCATTGAGCAAGCAGCAACGAATTGTGATAGAGCATGTGACATAAAGTAGATAATAGAGAGATTGTTTACATATTTATGTGACCTGACTTGTGTGTCCCACGTGGCGCAGTTACTGCGAACACGAAGCAAATCGCTTTCATTCATTATGAATGAGTGAGTTCCTTAGCTGTGCCCACGCGCTAGTTGCCTTGGCTGATTACTTTATCGAGTCAGTGCAAAGCAATGCCTGCTGCCGTAATTAAAGTAAATTATGCTTGGGCCTAGACAGTCCAGTCTCCTACTCAATTAGCTGCTGATTGTATCTACAGCTCATTGAGGCTTAAGGCTACTCTGGGAAGAGTTGTGGCCTGAACTGTACATAGATTACATTGAATTGAATTTACTATTGTTGTCCATAAATAAACTAGGAAATAAGAGTCCGCACTTTCGGACTATAATAATTATTAATATTCAACATTATTTAATAATTAGTTTTTACTGATCTTTATTAATGAAAGCTAAATGGAATTTACAAGGAATATTTTATTAAAATTGTTTATATGTTTCCAAAGAGGTTTCTTAAACAGAAATTAAATGAATCTCAATCCTTTAAATAATTTTCACAGCTAATTTAAGCTTCCCTACAAACCCTCAAAAAATTTGCAGAGCATTGCAGCTTCGTCTCTTTGGCGCTTCCTCAATTTGCTTTTGTTATTTGACGTTTTTGTATTGTTTTTTTTTTCTCTCTTCTTTTTTTATTATTTCATTTTTATTATTTCGTTGTTATTTGTTCTCATCCTTCAGGGCAGCTGCCCACTTTTGACACTTATTTTTGACAGCTTAAGGACATTTGAGGGTCATGCACTTAACACGAGTGCGGGAGACGAGCCTGGGCGTCTCGTTGAATTTCAAAATTGTTTGCATGTCTGAGATTTGCGGCAGTTTATTACGAATATACATTCACATATATGTATATATGTATATATGTATGTATAGGTGGGCGTAGATATGTATTTAAGTCAGCTCGTGTTGTATGCTGAAGAGGCGTGGCTGCTTGGAGCTAAGCAAACCACATTCATTATGAATGAATGGGCGCCTGGCTGTGCGCCCACATTTTTTGGCTCTCTCCCTGTGGCATGCATTTTATGTGTGGACAACTATTTACTAATGGTAGTCGGGTTGGCTGACGACTTTATTGAACCTATGCAAAGGCAACGGCTGCTACGGTAATTAAATTAAATTATGCTCTATGCTGTTGGCAAGGCAGCCAAAGCCAAGGCTTGGAGCTGGAGCTCTGACTCCTGCTCCGACTCCTGCTCCTGCTCCTGCTCCAGCTCCCGCTCTAGCTACCCCGTCTGGCAGTTTTCAATGCTTTGTCACATTAAAATTTAGTGTTGCTTTTAAGTGCCGGTAATAAGATATTTTGTATGCTTCTGGGCATTGGACAACACATCAGGCGCAACGGCCCCATAGAGCCATAGAGCCATGTGCTATATGTCCCTCACTCTCTCCCTCTCTCTCTCACTCTCTGTGTGTGTGTGACAAAAGCAGTTTGCATAATTTAAAAGGCCTAAAAAGCAACTATAAGTTTCGCCTGGCATTAGATATTTTTGCCAAAGATGTTGCACACACACACACACACACACAATCACATAGAATCTATGTTGGCTTGAGCATTTGCTGGCTTGGGTTAACAGAGCCCGCTTTAAGTCTTTGGCCATTCATGTTCACAGTTCGGTTTACAAGACCACAGAAAAGGGTTGCGACAATTTAAGCATTATATGACAACAGCTGCCTGAAACACAGATGCCCATCATAAGCATGAAATGAATTCCTAAACCGTTCTAATTAAGTGGACGACAAAAAGGCAATCGTCAAGGGTCTGCACTCAGCTGTACTCGAAATAAGAAGAGCTTTGCTCTGCTAATATGGAAATGCGGAGACCTGTCATGATAAGGCGTCCATTGCTTCAGCTGAATGTAGGAAATGTCTGACTTAATGACAGATTATGTGAATTTGAAAAGCTCTCAGGAAGCAATTTGTGAGTTGGCGTAATTTAAAGTTCTTCTGATTAAGGATGATCGATTTGAAGTCATTTTGTTTATATATATTGTGTAAATATAGATTTAATTTCTAAATATATTTGAAGCCTTCTCTTCTAAGGACAACTTTAAACTTATTGCAACTCTTTTCAATATAAAATTCCGTCCTCTTTGATACTAACTTATCAAAAGTGTTCAATACAACAAATTCTCAATATCAAAGTTGTGCAGCAATCAATACTTCTATTACACTGTCCGAGCTCAACTAAATCACAACAGTTTCTAGAGTTTTCGTAAGAGAAACAAACTTTAAATAGATCGATTTTCCAGGTTCCATCTCTCTCCGTCTCTCCCTCTCTCTCACAGTTATTTGTTTTGTAATCAGCGCTATCAAGAGCAAAGCACGTTTAAGCTTACAGAAGACAACAGCCACAACAAAAACTAAGATTGGGGCGGCACTTGGGCAGGGGGCAAGGGGGGGCAGCACAACAGTTACAAAGAAATGTTGGCAGACGTGTTAAGCGCCTTAAAGTATGCAGCGACGACATTGCAGACAGAGGTCCAAGACACGTGTGTCATTAGCACCGAAACTGGAGCTGCCAAAGCAACCCACACACACACACACACGCACGCACGTAGCTTTCGAACTCAGCTTGATGGACAATTGTAGTGGGCGTGGCACACAGAGACACACTCACACAAATGACTCTGCCTCTGCCTCTGCTAGCTGCTAGCTGCTAGCTGTCCGGCATGGCAGTCATAATCATAGCGCTTATCGTTAGTTCTGCTCTGTTCTATTTGCACCGAGCTTCATAAAGGTGTCTCCCCAGAGAAGTGTGCTTCAGGTTGAGTTGTGAGTGCTATACACACAATTTTCCATCTCTCTCTCACTGTCTTGCTCTCACTCTGCCGTATCTCTCTGTCCTAGCTTAATTGTGCTATGGGGAACGCTTAGCAGCAGCCACAGTGACATTGTTTTTGTCCAACAGCAACAGCAGCAGCTGCCACGCCCACACGCCCGCCCTCCACTTAATTTGCATTGCTTGACTTTTGAGCCAAGAAATTTGCTTTTATAAAATCTATTTTTTATGCTGGTCACTGCAGTCCGTAAAAAGTTTTGCTCCAAACCTAATTGCTTGTACAAGTTGCACAAGAAAATCTCAAAAAGACAAAAAATTAAATAAAAACTTTTATATTTGGAAAAACAGCAAATTGAAATTGTAAAACACTTGAGCAACAGGAAAATTCTTAAATTTATATATTTAAATTTTGTTTTATTTTTTAATTTAAATTAAATAAAATTTATATTATATTAAATATTATTAGGCATTTATGCAGTGTTTCTTAAAGATATAATTTTTGTTATTAAATTGAATGACTTTTGCTTTTTCGCACATCATTTTTCACAGTTATGTATACCCTGTAAATGTCTTTTTTTTTTTTTGTATTTTATAAATATTACAACGCCTTGCACTCTCAAATGCTTTTGCCCATCTCCATTTCCGTTTTGGTATTGGCAGTTGGCGCTCTCGCGTATCGATTAATTGATTGATGAACATGCTATGAATAGCAGATGAAGGTGATGTTATTACACATAACATATGAAGCGATAAGCAATACACACGCACACACACAGAGCATATACACACATCTGTGTGCAGCCTCAGCATTGCATACTTTTTTTGCGCGCTCTATAAAAATTTGAAGCGAGCTATGGAAATGGCACGAAGGCACATACTACATATACATATACGTACGTACGTATGTATGTATGTATGTATGTATGTCAGTCTGTATGTAGATATGAACGTGCTAGGTGCCAGGCACGTGAGTGCTGAGAAGCAAAGCAGAAAAAAGAATGCGGCTCTTGGGGTAGCGGCATGAAAAATTGTTTGTATTGCATATTTTTAGGGGCTGACGCCAGGAAAGCGCCCAAGCGTGAAACATGTTATCGAAGCGCTTTTAATGGAATTAATGCAGGAAAAAAGACCAAGCTCACACACACACACAGACACACACACAGACACACACGCAGACACTCAGTAAAGGCAGCCTAAGGAATGCAAAATGAATTAAATTTAAGGCTCAAACCAAAAATCCTTTGATTTGCTTTAAGGCTCCTGCCTGGTTAGAGCTTCTCAGCCATTATTAAATTGATTTCAGCAGGTGCTGAATCCGTTGCGGCACACTGGCTTAACTCTCATTAATTTCTTGTAATTTTTCTATTAATTAAAAATCAACAGTTGCTTTGTGTTTGAGCAGCTGCTGTCGCAATACTCTACGAGCAGCGAAAGAGTTGGGCAATCTGAGTTGCGTAAATTGTGTTAGCAGAGAAAGAGTAGCAAAGGCTTGGGTTGAAGGGGATTTGATGCTGTGTAGTCAAGTGGATTTTCTTTAAATTGAGTGATTAGCGAAATTTTAAATAAATTAAGAAATTTTTTAAATAAAATAATAATAAAAGTTGTTAAAATATAAATAAAATAGAGGCAGGGTTTAAAAAATGTTTACATGTAGAAGTAAACATTTCTAAACATTTATAAAAAAATAAAAAATAAATAAAAAGGTAATATTAAAAAAAAAACACAGACAAGCAAACTGACAGATAATCATTTATTTATTATAATATTAAATATTTTTCATTTAAAAGACGTCCGTTCTTTTTTAAATTTCTTTTAAATTCTTTTAAATTTTTAAAAAATAATGAAAATTATTAAGTGTGAATAAATGTATAAGAAAAATATGAAACGAAATTGCAAGAAATATTTTTTAAATATTTGGAGATATTAATTAATCAACATTCAAAACCTTGATTGAGCGCAAACATTTAATAATCTTAAATTTAATTAATTCCATTTTTTTAATTTAATTATTTTACTTATTCATTTGTTATTCAATTCCTGAAACATGCAGATGATATTAGCTATATGTTCAATACTTATTCTTATGTAATGCTCGACCATTTTATTATCATATTATATTTAAGAGTATCTAAAACTCACCTTACAGTTCACAGCTTTTAAATTTTTTGAACACTTCATATCACAAAGGACATCCACAGCCGACGGCGTTCGTTAGATATGCAAAAAAAGTCGAAAGAAAAACATTACACTACGCTACATGCAACTTGGGCAATTGAGTTATGAACGAGTGTGCATGCGTGTGTGTGTGTGTCTGTGTGTGATGCGTAATTAGGCAAAAACATATTACTTTAATGACTGGGACATGCAGCTAGCCAAGATTTAATTATGAGGCAACAGCAGCAAGCGGCCAAGCGGGCAAATTGAATTCGGGCTGCCAAGCGCAAAGGGACACAGGACACAGCACCAGCTACAGCAGGAGCAGGCAGCAGGCAACACCAGCAATAGCAGCAGCAGCAGCAGCAGCAGCTGCCCTCAATGCCACGCCCACTCTATAGTAAACTCTACCAAAATTGACCATTAAAATCGTTTATGCATTTTGTGTGCTGCTTGCTGCTCTAATTGGTTTTACTGTTGTTGTTGCTCAGGCTCATGCTTCTCCTGCTCCTCCTGCTGCTGCTGCTGCTGCTGCATGAGAGAGGCCATAATAAAATATTATTATTAGAAATTAAATTTTTATGCGTGTTGCTAGCGCGCCTTTTATTGCACACTTTTAGGTGATTGGCTGCAGTCGCGGAAGTCGTCAATTTTAATGCCAGAACTTTGAATGGCAAATGAAGTCGACGAGCGACTATCGAAGCACCATCCACAATTTACACTAGCCAACATGAATGAGCTGTATTTGCTAGAGATTCAACTTGAAATCTATTTAAATTCAAGTTAATTTGATGTGCTGTCTTTAGTTTAAATGGGAGATGAGTTACGAGTCATAGATAAACACAGAGCTCAAGACCACAAAATGCAAGCCACACACACACGCACACACACACACACACACACACACACACACACACATGTACACACATTCGAGCTGAGAATGTGTCTCTGTCAGGCAGTTATCGCTGAATTATGCGGGCTGTTGACAGAGGAGTTTGTCTGGGGCTGAGTGTGAGGGTTAGCCGAAGTGCTGAGTACGTTTAGCCTAAGCCACAAGTACACACACACACACACACACACATACGCACACACACACAAGAGAATGCTAAATGACACAGAGAAATTCAATGTCAAAGCGTTGGCGCACAAAAGAATATAACGATATGTAGAAGAAGAAGCAGATGTAGAAGCAGAGATGACGGCAAGACGGGACAAAGGATGAGTACAAACGGACATGGACATGGACACGGACAGTAGCTAGTTGCGTCAATGGCGTTGATGACAATGATGATGGCAGCCAGACACACTGAGGGAGAGAGAGAGAGGAGGTAGAGTCGTTCGTTCACACAACTAAATGTGAAAAAGTTTGATTTGCAGCCGGAGAAAGGAGGCAGGAAATGGTCTACATGGAAAAAAGATGTTGAAATATATGAGGAAAGCAAGCAGAAAGTTTTTTTTTTTTTGCGTTGCTGCGGAAACGGAAATAGAATTATAAAAGCCAAGCTAAAGACGTTTACACACCATACAAAAAGCAAATGCCAACTTAAGGGGTGAACCAGACAGAGAGAGACAGTAAGAGAGTGAGAGAGAGAGAGAGAGACACACACACATGCCGAGCAGATAAGAAAACTGTTTGCCAAAGGCTTAATGCTATGTCTGTGTCTGTGCGTGTGTGTGTGTGCGTGTGTGTGTGTGGGGAAACTTTTTGCCAAGTTCGCTGGGGCACAAAATTTATGAACAGACAACCACAAAACTGTGTGCGGAGTGGGAGAGGAGAGGTCGGATGATGGTCGAACTGATGATGGTGGGGTATGCTTGAATCAAAAATGAAGTGCGATTTATGGTCATACAAATCAAAGTTTGGTGCTTGAGTTGATTGCTAACAATCTTTTGTATGCCAATGCCAGTGTGGCCTGAAATGCGACAGGAGCAGGAGTCGGAGCCGGAGCAGGAACAAGAAATGGGGCAGTCCAGAGTGTGACAGAAGAGGGAGGGTGGGGAGAGCTAAACATTTTAGGCTTCGACTATGAATGAGAATTTTGTAATATTTGACACTCGCTTGCGCCTGATGGCAGGTGTAGCCAAAGAGATTTGTGGTACAAATTAGTTGAAAACGCTCTGAAAAATGAGGTGATAAATTTTCGCAAAAACTTTTCAATTCAATGGGCTGGCCGGGCCTTGCTTTATGAACAATTATCAAAGCTGTGGTGAAATTTTCCTAACATTTTGACACAGCTCAGCTGATTTGTGTGTGTGTGTGTGTGTATAAGTGTGGCACAGAAACTTTTGCAAGCCAGCTGCCGAACACACAGAGAGAGAGTGAGAGAGAGAGAGAGGGAGTGCCAAGGGGCGTTAATGTGAATGGCCAATGCTCAAGTTTCCAGCGGTTTAGTTTATGAGTTTCAATTTGGTAAAGCGAAGGTAGCATTTGGCTACGTTGTGTGGGTTTTCGAGGCTGAGTTTTTGGGCTTGTGCTGTCATGCATTTATTGAGTCACTAATTTGACTATTGTTCAGCCCAATGTGGATGGAGAATGCGATTGATTTGAAGTGTTTGCCGAGCCAGGCAGGTGAAATGTTTTCCGGCCAAGCGAAAGGATTGAGGCGATTCAAATGATTATAAACTTTAAATGAGATTCCAAAGGCAATTCAAAGTAAGCAAATTAAATTTGAAAGAGTGAATTGAATGAGTAACCGAAATAGAAAAGGTCTAGGGTGAAATATATATATAAATATAAATATATTTATAGCTCATTCTTTGGCATATAATGACAAATTTTAAATTGAATTAAATGAGTGCATAAAATAAAATTTGAAAGTAAAATATATATTTGCTCATATTTTAAATTGAATTGAATGAGTTATTCAGATATATTTAAATAATAATTTATATGTAGAGTCAAATATACTTTTCTTTTTTTTTATTATAATCAAATGAGATCTTAAATCACTTCTCAGCTTGCTATATAACAGCTGCTAGGAGTACAAAAGAGTTCAGCTTCTTTTAACCCATTTAAGTTAAATCTTTGGCTAACCCAGGCACCAGCAGCAGTAGCAGCAGTAGCAGCAGCCAAACAAAGGTTACGTGTAGTCCTAACGATAGCCCGCATCACCTTAGGCCAGAGCCCCCCGACCAAACCCAAGCACAAAGCCAAGCCAAGTCGGCAACGCATTTGGCACGGCTAATTCAGCACAACATACGACGCATTACAGTTATAGTGGCAGGACAATCAGGACGAGCATTGCGAGCTCGGGCAATGCAGAGGATTTGCTACTTGAGAAATTGAATATTTCACATGTCTGTTTGAATTTTATACAGCACAGAAGAAGGCAGCGGCAGCAGCAGCAGCACAGAGCGGAAAAAGGAAGTCTACCAGAGAAATAGAAGATAAAAAAAAAAATAAAAGAAACGAAAAAAATGTGCGAAAACCTAACCAGCAAACCAAATAGGAAAATTGAAAAATACAAAAAAGAAAATAAAATTGAGAAAGGAAAAAATAAATCGAGAGAAGCTGCTGCAGCAGCAGCAGCAAGAGAAACGTGAAACGGCTGGGCGCCTAATTTAATATTCCACAGAGCAGGAAATTTGTGGACAGAGGCAAAGGGCGGGCGACTTACAGAGAGAGAGAGAGAGAGAGCGAGAAGGAGAGGGAGACACAATCGAAATACAGGCAGACAGGAGTAGAAAGAAAAGACTGGCAGACAGTTGAGACACAACTGATTGTCGTTTATGAGCGAGAAAGAGAGAGGGAGCAAGTTAGAGAGAGAGAGAGGGATAGTTGGTGATCCATGTTGTAAATTGCTTACCTTTTGCGCTCTGTAGTCAGAGCTGTTTTAATAATTTTCTAACTTGTAAAATAAATGATATTTCGTTGTATGATATGCAAATATACACACACAAAACTTGCTTCAAATGAAGCGTAAATTTCAAATTATTCTTAAGGCATTTAAGTTGATAAACAAATTGTTCTTTTATATCAAGTAAACATTGAAAGTAGGTCAACAGGAAGAGGCTAACAAATTCCTGGAAACAAAAATGTAAAATAAAATTTCAAATGCTGTATCAATCAAGAAACTAAATTGATTGAATAAAGACTGGGCATAGCATGCATATGTAAATGTGTGTCAAAGGACAGTAAAGTCAGATTCCATAAACTATAAACTCTTATACATATTTGATCAGTGTACTAAATCGTAACTGAGAGCACAGCGAAGGGAAGCACGTTGAGATGCGTCTGCGTGTGTAGTGATATTTTTATATGAAATGCTACAGACAGCAGCAGGTACTTTTATACTACACTTCAAGAGTGATCGAGAGTCATAACTAACTCAATGAGAGTCTACTCAGAAGTCGAGCTACCTAACTTGAGTGGAATTGTATTACCCCTATAAAAGGGCGAGCATGCAGCAGCGCAAGCTCAGTCATAAACCTCAGCCTAAGGTGATCAATAAACTCCTCTGCTTGTGTGGGTGCGTGAATAATCAAATTGTCGTTGCAATATAGTAATATCAAACGATGTTCAAGCTGAATTGTAATAGTTATATTTTATATATAATATGAGTTGGCTATATTGACATTTAAAATGTTAAGGAATAATAGAATATAATATAGAAATAATATAGATAATATTATTAATATATTTATTTTAGACATTCATGGCAACTATGATAAAAATAATGACAAATTTATTTAAGAAACAAAAAAAATTAAAAATTAAAAAAAATAGAGTTCTTGAATTATCATTATATAGAATTATATTTTATAATATTTATTTAAGAATTTTATAATTTCAAAAAAGAATTATTATTACTCAATATTATTATCTATATTTATTGTGAGTAAATATATGAAATTAATGACATATTTTATTAAATAAATTAAACAAATTTTAAAAATACAATTCCAAAGTAATCATTATATAGAATTATTTATTGTAATATACATTTTATGATTTTAATAAAGACTCATTAATTCTTGATATTATTTTCTTGATAATGTTAATGATCACTGACTGAAATATTCAATAATATAATTATTATTGTGAGAGATATGTGTTGTTGCTCAATGTATGATTGAAAACCATGAGCTTTCATATAAAATGAAACAATAAATAAGAAATGTATTATTGATTCGCCCATGTTTACCAATAAGCCGCATTTGGCTTAGCAGAACCCCCTAGAGCTAACCACTAAGCGCATAGACAGGCTAAGAACTTAGCATATGCTAGGCCCTATGAGTTAGGACAACAAATCAAAAGCCCATATTTGCTTTGCATAATTTGTGGGCACGAGCACAAAGCAAACGAAACGCTAGAGCTGGCCAAAATCGAAGCAGAGAAAGCCATAAATAAATCAATGCAAGGCAGACGAAAAAACTCAAGGCAAGAAGAAGAGAATATGTTTGGCCATAATGTAAACATTTAAATTTACATGCCAGTCGACTTTGAGGCGGGCAAAAGAACGAAAAAAGAGAGGAAGAGAGAGAGAGAGAGAGAATATAGCTGAAGCGAAAAAGAAATGAGCAAGACAAAATATTTATGGCCTACTTAAAGGCTTACTTAGGCGCCTCAGCCGCTCTTAGGGCCACTTTAATTTCAATTTTCGAAAATTTGCATTGCTCTTTGGCTCTCGTCGGCTCGTCGGCTCTCTGGCTCTGTGTGAGCCACTGTCTAACAAACTGGTTGCCATGCAAATTGAATCATTTTTGTTCATTTCAACAGCAACTCAATTTCGCCATAGAGACCCATACACGAAAAAAAAAAAAAGAACTTTTTCTGTCTGTGTGTGTGTGTGTGTGCGTGTGTCTGGGAGTCTTGAAGGTGTTTTTCAGCTGGAAAGTAAAATGAAAAAAAAAAAAAAAATGTGTCGTTCTTTTGAATTTATGATACTAAACACACAACACGCGCAGTGGCAAAGGTTGAATAGGGACTTTATTCATATGGCTGCGCTCGATTTGAATGGCCCAGCTCTGGGGCTCACTTTGTGCACTGCACTTTTGCAGCCTCGCTTTGTATGGCATAAGAATAATAACCATATTAATATTTAACATACATGCCACTCTGTTTACCTCTTGCAGATCGCACCATCAGCGAGCATGAGAACAAGAATGTGGTGCTGCCCTGTCCGGTGAATGAGCAGAAATGCGGGAAGCTTCACTCCCTCAACTGGTTCAAAGGCGACGATCGCATTGCGGCAATGCTGCTGGGCGATAGCAATGTGACAAGTGTGAATGATGAATTTAAAAATAGGTAAGCTAAACCATGCAAATTAATGAACTAGAACTATATCAATCTCGTTTCTGATGCTTGCAGAGTAACTGTTGAGCAAAATCCATACAGATTAGTTATTAAGGACTTGAGAATATCTGATGAGGATATATATCTATGTGATACAACATTTTTTATACCAGAAGAAACGTGTGATAACTTCAATGGCTATCGTGTCGAATTGAGAGTCTTAGGTAAGTTACAAACCAAGCCAACCTCCATTCAGCATGTTTCCATATCCATCTCGCTTTATAACTCTTTATGATTTGCGCTTTTGTTTCGAGTATAACTTGTACAATGCTTTCGTATTCAGTTCGCTTATTATGTATCTATATGAAATTAAACTAACTGCTAAACTAACCTATAAAAAACTGAACTCATATCATAAATAACATATATACATATGTGCTATATGTTTGTGCATGGAATTTGTATGGAGCAGCAGAATCGTCTGCAAGGAATTTGCATGTTCTCAGCGAGCGTCTGATCTAAATGCGTTTTATGCTTACTGTGTTTGTCCCCGCCCAACAAAATATAAATAACAATCGAAATATTATGCTTAATTCATGTGCAAACAAAATGAAAATGCAATCAAAACGTTTTATTTATAAAAATTATATTTTAGAAAATTCAATAAAGATAAAAAACTAGGATTATTCATTTAAATGAAAGATAAATCTTAATTAAATAAACTTTAAAAAAATATTGGTGAACATAATTTATAATTTTAATATTAAAAGACTTTTTCCTTTCAAAAATAATATAAAATATTTAATTATAATTTCTTAAACTTAAACTTTAATACATATAAAAAAAATAAATCAAATAAAAATAAATATAATATAATTTTTAAAAAATTTTTCTCTTCAAAAATAATATATGTAAATATTTTTATAAATTTGTAATTTTATTTCTAAAAGATTTTTTCTTTTCAAAAATATTATAAATATATTTTAATATTAATTTCTTAAATTTAAACTTAAATACATATAACAACAAAAATAAATATTTGTGAATATAATTTATAAGTTAAATTTTAAAAAATTTTTCTCTTTAAAAATAATATAAATATTTTAATAAATTTGTAATTTTATTTTAAATATATATTTTTATTTAAAAAATATTTGAATTAAAATTTCTAATATTCAATTATTCTAACTGAAATAGCTGCAACTAAATCTCAAACTAAAATATTTACGACTAAATGATAACTCGCATTTAGCTGTCAGTTTCTCTATATATTTTTATTGATCTGTCATAAAACAGAATTTGAATTTATAAAAAAAAGAAATGAAAAAAAAAACTCAATTATTCATTCAATTTGTATAAGAACTTTGAATAGTTCCGCAACAATTTACAATTCAAACTAACTTCAAATTGCCAAATCGATTGCATTTTCACTTTGACTTTATTTCAGTGCAAGTGAATATACAAATAAATATACATACTATAACCTAATTTTTTTTTTGTAACTGTTTGCTGCCTGCCTCTGCACGCCTGAAACATTCTATTTTGTATATATATGAAAAGTAAACCAAAAATAACTTTTATGCATTAGTCTATATATGTATATGAGAATGTTCAAAATCCATTGCAGAGTGCAAATCGAAAACTTTACTTTTAACCGCTTTACTCTCTTACCATAACATTTGAACGTGTCAAAACTCATGCAAATATTTTCTCTTAACTGATTGCCCCACAAAAACATCAAAAATATATATAAAAAAAATATTTGAAATCGCATACAAACGCTCGTCCACATCGACATGGAATTTCAATATATATACATTACACAACTATCTATATATATTTATATATATATATGTATACTTCTATATATATATATATGCATTGCTATCAAAAACTCAAACAAATTCGCTCCACCAAAAACTAAAAACTAACAACAAATATACCAAAAAAATAAAAAATCAATACATGACAAACACCGAAAAAAATAACGAAAAAAAACCAACCAAAAAATATAAAAATCAAATTCCACGCCACGCCCCACTTCTGTTCATCAACACCGACTCCTCTCGTTTCATACGTGTGCACCTACCAAACAAATTTATTTCCTATTGAACTGTGTGCTCCCCCCCCCCTCACTCATTAAAAAAAACTTTAAACTGATGTGAAACTCAACCTTAAAAAATACAATTTAAATTCCTAAAACAAAAAACCAACGCTTTAAATTAAATTTGATTTCTTCAAACTAAAACAAAAACAATATAAAAAAAAAAATAAAAATCCAAAACCAAACAACCAAACGTTTTTGGCTATGCATTTACGACAATAAAAATTAAAAATTAAAAAAAAAAAAAAAAAAATACAACTACGCAAAACTAAACGTAGAAAACCTTGGTAAATTTAACTTATAATAAACATCATATTTAATTCAATTCTCTTATCATTTTATCAATTTAGTTGACTGCCAATTTAAGCAAAAGAAATATAATTTTCTTAAGTTTCGTCACTGAATGAGAATGTTTTAATTTCATATATTTTTATTTCGAATTTCATTAGCTTAAATTATTAACTTTTAATTTAATACATTTAGCTCTTCATTTAAAAAAATTAACGTATTTCATTTTCAATTAATTTCTATTCATTTTCATTTGATTTCGACTCCTAATTTCTTATAATTTTTGCTAATAATATTATTTATATACAATGCAAATCAAATATGATTTATTAAAAACACAAATTCAACATTTTTACCTCCCAACAAAAAAATGAAAAAAATTTTAAAAATATGCAAAAATGCAAAAAAACAAAAAATTGATTTGAACTACGCACGAACAAACACACACCCATACAAACACACACATATACACACACACACACACACACCCACACACACACGAATGTGGTTGGATGTTGGACGTGCAGTGCCACCCACTGAGGTCGTGATTTTGGACGCAAAGGGCGACCGCATCGAGAACGGCAGCATCGTGGGACCCATGCAGGAGCGACAGAGCTTGAAGGCAACCTGTACGGTGAAGAACACACGACCCCAGCCAGATGTGGGCTGGTGGCGTGGCAGCAAACGGCTGGCCACATGTGAGTATTGCCCTTAACCAACTAGTAGTAGTCGTAGTATGTGGCAAGAAGGTAGCAGATCGCATAAAGGTTTTGCCCCACCCGTGCTGCGTCATAAAAACTGCTGAAGCGCGTTTATTGATTCCCCAAATGCTTGAGCAGAGCCAGCAGGCTGTGGGCTTAGGTGGGCTGGGCGGGGCAAACTAAGCAGCCAATTTGATGCATAAGCTGTTGGGTTGAAGGTGGTGGAGCTGGAGCTGGAGACGTGGTTTACGATGCGCCACAAGGTTTATGCAGTGACTGACGAGCGGGGTCATAAAGCCAGGTCCAGGCCACGGGAAGGATTTGCCTGCTTATCAATGTCAGTTTTCTTCTATTTTTTTTTCCGGTTTACTCTCTTTGGGCATAGGCAAATGTGCTCGGCCGCGCCCATAAAACGGCAAGCCAAGCCCTTTTATTGTAAAACATAAAAATAAACTTTGAGGCGATTTTCATTAAATTTTTAAGAGTCTAGCGCTGCAGCTCCTGCGAAATTAATTGATTTCAATTTTAAAAGCCCAGCGAACAGGCATCCATATCCATTACATTAGCTAAAGCAGAATTTAAAGCGGCCACTCGAAATGTTTGTGGAATTTTTGGTTTACCGTGCGCCGGCCTTGAAAGGCACTTAAAGTAATTTTTATGCCCCGAAAATCCCGGCCAGCAATTTACAAAGGCGGCAACAACATTTTCATTTTCATTTTCGTTTTTCTTTTTAATTTTCCTGTGCTTAATTTTTTTCTCTCTCTTGTTTTTTTACTTTGTGTTTTTGGCCCTCTAATTGGCCTTCGGTCTGTGGCTGGCAACCCTTTTTTTTGAGGTGGGCGATTCTAGACCCAATCTTTGATTTCAAACGAAATTTTATTTATTTTTGGTTTTAAAAGCCTTTGCTTATCATAATTGGTTGTAATTAGGAAAATAACGCACCTGGAAAAACAGGAAATATAAAAGTTAGCAGTCAGCACACGGCAATAGGATCAGCCACTCTTACTGAACTACTTTATAAATATACATAAACATTTAAATAAATTTCGTGTTTCTCTCTGCTGCACAGATTCGCCCACTCATGACTTGCACGATGGCCTCTACACTTCCACACTTGAGCTGGAATGGGCTCTGTCTCGCGAGGATCTGGCACAGGACATTGAATGTCGCGTCGAATCGGCGGCTATTAAAAACGCCATTGTTACCAAATTCGGCGTCGATTTGCAAGGTGAGTCATCATTGCAATAGCGATAAACAATAAACGATAAACATAAGCCGCAACAACGCTCACGCTCTCTGCCTCGATATATCATAAAAAAAAAGCCAGTTCTATGACTCAGCAGCTGCAGAAATTGCCAATATATTTATGTAGGTGTGCTTAGGTGAGTGCTTAGTTATATGAGTTGCTTAGAGGCAAAAGGGTTCGTTTTACGACTTTGTTTTCCAGTTTACAGTGCATAAAATACAATGTTCGGCAACGGAAAGGTTGCTCATAAAATTTTGCTAGTCGAAAGTCCTAAAAGTCACTAATGAAACTTGGGTTATATTAAATGAAAATAGCCGAAATTACCTTTAATGGAAATTTATTACATTTTTATTGGAATTTTTAAATTAAAATACAGCGAATGTGTTATAATAAACAAAAATATAGATGTTTACCGATTTTAATTAATTTAAATATGTTTAATATGTTTTAAAATAAATAAATTCTGTTATTTAAAAAAAATAACAATATATTTAAATTATGTTTTAATATACTTATTAACAATTTTTATATTTAAAATATTAATAACTAAAATTTGATTTTTGATGTTGCATAAAATATTTTTAAATATGTAAAGTATTTTAATTAAAAAAAAAATATGTTTAACATTTTTTTTTTTTTGATAAATATTAATATTTTTAAATTTTTTTAACGCAATTATTTTGTTTATTAAAAACTATTTCTTGCTAACTAAAATTAATTAATTAATAAAATTAATGAAACTATTTAAAAGGCATCAGAAATATTTAAAATAAATAAATTTTGTTATTAAAAAAAAATATATAAACATAATTAAACTTAATTAATTAATAATTAAACTTAAACTTGATTTTTATGTTGCAAAAAATATTTTTAAATATCTAAAAGTATTTTATTTTATAAAAAATATATATACATAAAAATTTTTATTAATAAATTTTTAAAAATTTTTTAAAGCAATTATTTTGTTTAATAAAAACTATTTCTTGCAAATTAAACAAAGTTTTTTATGTAAGAAATTTAATTTATATTTTAAATAAGAAAAAAATTGAAAATGTAAAAAAACAAAATTTTAATATATAAAATATTTACTTTTAAATAAACAAAATATATAATGAATTCGTTATATTTAATATAATAAATTACTCATGAATTGAAGGAGATATTTCTTTAAATGAAGCCCATGAATTTTATTTAATGGCAACAATATTTTATATCGCTTCAACTTTAACAATTGACAAATTACAGCTTAAAGCTGTTTACTTTGTGTTTTATTTTTTATATAATATAAAAAGAGACGCATTCGATTGTGTTGCTTTAATTAGCATTAATTAAAAAGCGTAATAAATTTGCAGAGGCTAAAACAACAGCGACAACATTCACGCGACACTTTGACATGTTTGGGGTTCATTAACCCAACAAGAGAGCCCAAACTGAATTTTCGGTACAACCCTTTTAATTGCAACAACAACAACAGCAACACGAAGAGAATCCCTTTTAGGCTTTAGGTTTTGAAAGTCATTCAAATAAATTTTTTCTAATTAAATGCTGACAATATCGAATAGCATTTCTTCTGCCAATGCTTCTTGCTCTGCAATTCTCCACATACCTTTTAAAGTTTTTCTATCCATATTGACGAATGATTGGACATTTTTTGTTAAAGCAATTAATGAATGTCATTAGGGCTAACATAAAGTGAAGCCAACTAAGCCAAGTTTTTCATTTGCAAAGTGGACGCAGTCGATTGATTGATGGCCCAGCCAAACCCTCAGCCCAAAACATTTACCAATCAATTGAAAATGTAGGTAATGGCATTCGAGATACGCCTTAGGCAGCCCGCATGCAAATTGCCATTATTAATGTTTTATATTATGAACAAGTGGAGGTAGCAGAGCTGAGCCTCGCCGAGTCGAGTCGAGTCGAGTCGAGTGTAGGATAGCATAGCATGCATAGCCTAGAGCCCAGACAAAACCCAATTACAAGTCGAGCAGTTTAAGCAATTTTCGAGCAGACACCCCAAACTACTTTTCAACATTTTTGTTGTATTTTCATTTTTGCAGTGCGACCGACAAGCATCGACATCAATGGAGTGGAGCACCACACGGTGCAGGGCAGCAAAGTGGTGCTAACATGTGACGTAAGTATTGGCTGAACTTTAAATTGAACGTAAACTTGAAAACTACAAAGAAAGCGAGTCTAATGGAATACATAATCAGTTGATTATAAAACTATATATGAAATGAATGTTACTATAGACATTTTGATTTGAATAATGAGCATATCGCTCTCTCAATAAATAACTTTCTAAAATGTATAGGAACTATTGGAAATATCTCAAAGACTTTATGTATTCTTATCTGAATATGAATTGAAATTCATCAAATATAATACAAATTTGTATAGAGGAAATGCTCTTCACTTTACAATACAATTTTCCACGACTATATATAGCTGCTTCTATAGATTTAGATGCTTTGCAAAGACTTTACATATGCAGTCCGTAAAACCCTTATCCATTATGTGCTGCACTGTTGAGCTGACAGGATTTTAGGATTTCATGAGCTCCTCCTGCTCATGCTTGTCCTTTGTCGTTGCAGTCCGAGTAATTGACAATAATTAACTGTCAATTATTTTGCGATTTTTCGTCCACAACGAGACCATATGTATATGTGTGTGTGGGGGTGTGAGTGTGGTCTGTGCAGCGAACCAAGGCACAGACACAAGCACTGAGCTTTTGTAGCCAGTCAATGACAATGCCTTGTCATTTCCTTGGCCCTCTGCGCCTGGCTTGTGTCTGCCTTGTTGCGATTGCATTTTAATGGAAAAGCGCTCAATTGGCTGCAGTTTAGCAGCACTTTGAGCGAAAGGACCTGCCTCGTGTGCACTGTGTAAAATTATGCAAAATTGTCTATTGATTACGTATTATGTTTAATGGAATTTTATGCAATTGTTTTACTGCCTAGCTAGTAGCTGCCATCCACTGACAGTCAGGTAAAAATTGTTCCACTAATGGCAATATATGCATGAATATGCGCACTAGCTAATGGAAATTTAATGGCAATTGCCTCGACTTGTCGCCAAGTGCAGCAGAGCCAATCACATAACGCATACGCCCCCGCATGGGGCAGCTCCATCCATAGACTATATTGACTATATTCTCTTTACAGATACACGGCGCACGACCCGCTGTCAATCTGACCTGGTATAATGCAACTTCGGTTATTAGCGGCGAGGAGAATGAACTAACTGAGATACGCACCAAAGCTGTGAGCATAGCTTAGATCTATTATTGTTTCAAATATTTGCAATTTGATTTGTATTCACAGTTTGAGAAGGAAGATGGCACCTATCACACGCAGTCGGAGCTGATCTTTAATGCCACACGCTTTGAGAACGATCACGTTTTTCGCTGTGAGGCTGAGAATATTGTGCTGCAAATCAATCGCGAGAAGCCCATCTCCTCGTCCCTAACTTTGGAAGTTATGTGTAAGTGAAGCAAAGGTTTAAATTTCCATCATTTAAAAGCTTAAATTTGTAACTCAACTCTGCTTTAGATAAAAATTAAAATTTAATATACTTCAAGCTTGACCCCTTTTCTCTCTTTCTCTCCCCTCACAGATCCACCCGTTGTCAAGGTCAGTCCACCGGAAATGGTCACAAATACCAGCGAAATTGTGCTGCTCAATTGCGAATATGTGGCAAATCCAGCCTCGCTCACGCAGGTCGTTTGGTAAGTCCCCAATTAAACCCCCCAAAACAAATCTAAAAACTAAAAGAAAAAAAAAAATAAATTAGAAAATAAAATAAATAAAACGCGTTGCGCGCCAAAGTCAAAGGCGAAAGGCAAACGAATTTAAATTGCTTTTAAATTCAGCACACAGCATACACGCACATGTGACAGAGAGGGCTATATAAAAATGTGTGCTAAACAGAGATAGAACATGGAGCCAGAGGCTAGAGCTGACGCGCTCTTTGTTGCATAGGTGGCAACAGGGCTGTGGCCCGGCGGCTAGCTGGCACTTTATGTGATTTGTGAAGCCAGGCAGAGTCGCAGTCACAGTCACAGATAGCAGTCACAGATAGCAGTCACAGGTAGCAGTCACAGATAGCAGTCACAGGCAGTGGAGGCTAGGGCGCAGCAGAACTCAATTAAACTAAAATTTCCACAGTAAACAAAAATCTAATTAAAAACAAATACAAAAGTAAATAGGCAACAAGAGTTCAAATCTACGCAACAGCAGCAACGTCAAGTGCGTAACATGCATATACAAACACACACAGAGAGAGAGAGAGAGAGAGATAGAGATAGAGAGAGAGGTAGACAGACATCATCACATAGATACACATCATCAAGCGCAGCGAACATTCATTTATCTGCTGAAAATCAAAGCAAACCTCGCAGTTGCGTAATGCGAATCGCACAATGAAAAAAGAGTTTGAGCAATGCAAACCAGAATTTATAGCTGCTTTGTTGTTGTTGGCAATCAGAATTCATAGGCTGTTGCATAGCTGCATGTCAGCTAAACATAGCGAAATAATTGTGGCATACACAATTCCACTTAAGCATGTCATTAATCCAGGCGAAAATTGTTAGAGCAGCGCATGCAAAATTAAATTTGTATCAAGCCAAAGAGACTGAAATGAAGTGACTATGAGTGTGTATAATGCATTAAGAGACATTGAAGACAGTTTGATGAGTGTCTGTAATGAATGCATAGAAGAAGTGTGCTCCAAAGCACTTGGATAGCTTGGCTAACGATTTGCATCTGTTCTGGTCTGTTAAGATCTAAAGCCGAGAATTATTATGTTTCTATTATTTCAAAATTTATTTATTTATTTTTTAATTTGTAATAAAGTTTAGGATAAATAAAAAATATTTATATGAGAAATTTAACTTTGAATATATGTATATTTATATGCATACAATGAATATACATTTTCTAAAGAGACAGAGCAATGACAATATATCATAATATTCATCTTTAGTCACTGCATTCCCAATATGCAATGTCTCGCATGGGATTACAGCTTGCATGCCAGACCGCTGCTCAAACATTTCTTGCCATTCAACTCAACACAAAACAAGCACAATGCTATAATTACTGAACTTTTTTTTGGCATTCATGCAAACTTTTTGGGCAGTGTAGATGTCAGTCGCGCCAAAGACAAACAACAGGCAAGCTAAATCCATCAGCGAGTTGTAGTTGCAGTAGCTGCTGCAACTGGAATGTTGTGATGCGACCAACAGGCACGCATAATGTAGAATCTTTGGCAATTGGCATGGCAACCCAACCCCAAACGCGCTGTCTCGCTGCCTCGTTGGCAAATTAGTGAGCGAGCGATGGCAACGAGATGTTGGCGCGGCCTGGTAGTGTCTAACAAACTTGGCCAGAATGCTGCGGCCATTAGATGCGCATGCAATGCATGCAAATTGCAATTGCAATTGCAATTCCTATTCACAGATTTCTGCCCAATGCTGAGAACGTATTAATTTGTCTGATGCCAGCGCGAGCACGTGGCGTATGCGCGATATTCATTGCATGAGTGAGTGGATGGATGGGTGAGTGAGTGCGTGAATTAGGTGTGAGTGTTTGCTGAGGCTACAAAGTTCAGCTTAGATGAAGCAAAGACAGGCATGAAATCAAATTTTAGCAATAAAAGCAACGGAAATTATGAGCCAAAGTGGATTTTGAAAGTTTTCATTAAAGAGACATCGATAAATGAACATTTGATTGAATCGAGTTTGGATAATGAAAGTATATGGAGTGTAGATATGTGTGAAATGTGAAGATTGGAGAGAAAATAGAAATAGAAAATAGAAACGAGCAATAGGATAATTTGAATAATTATAAATAATTATTTCTGAATGATATTTATAATAAGTAGGATTTAATATAATCAAATAAGCAGTTGCTCTAACTCTCTCAATTATGAAACACTCGATTATATTGCTTCTCTTTCTAATCTTCCTTGCTCTCTAATTTTCTTCATCTCATTTTGAAACACCCTGAGTAGACACGCAGAGCATTTGTCGATTGAGTTTTGCAACTTTGTCTATGAAAAATTGCAATTGCGCAGAGCTTTGCTTAAATGGAGCTGAGAAATGCATTCCACTTAGACAGATGCTGTCAGCGATATTTAATGTCAACGCCACACGAATTCCTAATTACACAACAACAACAATTGCAGCTAAAGCAGCTCGCGCATATGATGAATGAAGCTGGAAGCAGCCACTATGCACAAAGCTGAGTCACACATGCACATGTGTGTGTGAGTAGTGTGTGTGTGTGTGTGCCTATGTGTGTCAAGTGGCTGCATTTTACAAGCCTATTCCACGCTTCAAGTTTTCGCATTTTACTCTGCGCGCGCTCTCACACTCTTCACCCTGGCTCGCTTCACTTTTCACTTGTTGTTGTTTTCTTGTTTCCACACTTTTTGCGCTTTTTATCCTAATGCCAGCTGAGAAATTAAATGCACACATAGAAGTGACACAGAAAATTTATTTAGCAGGCATTTCATTTGCGCCGCAGTCAGTACGCTCTGGCCTCTGGTCTGTGGCTCAGCAAAAAAAATATATATATATGTATAAAAAGAGGAAGAATGACAGAATGAAAGAGAGAGAGAGAGGCAGAGCTGTGCATGAAATTTAGACAGTGGAAAATTTCGTGGAGCAGGCCATGCGGAATTTGTGTTGCATACCTTTTGGGGCCAACATTTTCAGCCACAATTGTTGGGCCAAGCTGGTTGCATGGCAGCCCAGCTGGCAAAATGCATATTAATTGGATTTTAAAGGTAACATTTGCTAATTGTGCAGCAACATTTAAAGCAGATATATACACACGCAGATATATATATTGGGAATATGGATATATGTACCTCTCTCATAATATATTCATTTATGACTGCTTGGCATTCAGGCCCGAAATTCATTTGTTTGATTTACTGGCGATTCATTGAAATGCTTTCTCACGTAATATAATTCAATTGCAATCGGGCATAATGTTCAACATTAGATCAAATCGGTATTGTTTTATGCACTCTCGATGTCTCTACCTCTGGCAGGCACGCGCCATGAAATATTTACATAAAATTAATCTTAATTTGTTCGAGGCCAAGGCTGAGTACTGTAGCTGTAGCTGTAGCTGTAGCTGTTTACGAGCCATTCAGTCTGCCCGAAAACACGCAGACACAACAATGGCAAAAGCAACCCTTAAAAATCAAATTCTACATTAGAACAAACAGGCCCATAGACAGCACACACACACACACACACACACCCTTTTCTCTCCATGTGTGTGTGACTTGCACATAATTTATAAATCACCACAAAAGTAATTGTAATTGTTGAATTATTTAAGCGACTGGCAATAAACCACAAAATTTGCCTCAGGCCTCAGAAAAGAACAAGAAGAAGTAGGCGAGGAAGCAGTAAGAAGAAGAAAATGAAAGAAAAAAAAAAGCAGTTGACTTTACGGCTTGTTGACGACAAAAGGCAAAGTTGCCTCGACTGCCAGGAGCTGCTTCGAACCAATTAAAAATGTCTGCCTCACGTTGCTGAGCAAACACACACGCACACACATCACACACACACACACACACACACACACACATATGCATGTGTTTATTAATGAGAGTCTCTCTGTGTATGTGTGTGGAAGCACTTTGCCAGCAGCTCTCAAGATATATAAAAATAATTTCAATACCTTTTCCGTTTGCCATTAAAAGCATTTCCCCAGCTGGACGCACATTTCCGCACTAAACTAGAGACAAATGGATATGAGACGGAAAACTAGTGTATATGAGAGAGAGAGAGTGAGAGAGAGAGAGAGAGTGAGAGAGATAGACACGCGAATTTCGTTAGTTTTTTTTTTCTGTTTTTTCTTGGGCGCAGCTGATAATTAAAATTAATTACGCTTGTCCAGCGCTGATGATATGCCTGGATTTATGAAGCAAAAGTCGAGCGGCGTTAGCTCATTAAATCAACGAGGCCGCAACACTGAAAATTACTCAGCTCATCAGCCAGACAGCCCAAGCGAAATGTGCGGCAAAAACTCAACTCTAGCGATCAAAATTACTTTTTGTGCAACAACTCATCCACACACACTCTCTCTCTCCCTCTCTCTCTCTCTCTCTCTCTCTCTCTCTCTCTCTCATTCTCTCTGTTTCTGTTATTGTAAATCAATTAAAATTTATACTGAGCCCTGACAACGATGCAAAACCTGGACTGTTGCACTGCGAGCGCTGTGGCCAATATTATTTCCATTTATGCCGTGTGCCTCTTTGCCAGCCCTGAAAAGTATGCAATGCATTTTTTAATTTCTCACAAACGCAACGAGAGCACGAGAGCTGGCCACACGTGACGGCGCCTTTTATTATTTGCTGCTGCCAGACAGCAGTGGGCGTAAAATTGTTTTAATGCCACAGGCGAAATGCACACAAAAAAGAGAAAAAATGAAAATAAAACATGCGAAAATAAAATAATAAATCGAGACAGAAGAATCTGACATTCTGTCTGTGGCTAGACTTTGCGAAGCTGCAACTGAATTTTCGCCATAGTTAAAGATAGTAAAACAAATCAGATAAATGCAAAGCTCTCAAGCTGAGTTTATGGTTTGTTCAACTATTGAAACCCTACGAAAAGTTTTAAAGTTCAAGTATTTGATGTTTGCTTGAAGTTCAATTCAATCTGAGAGCTATGCAATGCCAGCTTATGCATGCTATGCTACAGTACAGTGAAGCCACAGCAGCAACGACAGTCAACATGTGAAACCAAAGCCAGAGCTCAAATGCACATTTGACATCATTTTCTAGTTCTCTTGTCTGGCTGTGAGCCTGAAAAGTAGTTGAGATTCATTGACAATGCAGGCAGCATACACTAGTGCTCTCCCTCTCTCCCTCTCTCCCTCTCTCTCTCTCTCTCCATCTGTTATGAAAGCAAAATCAACTGAAACGTGCCTATAAATTTTAAATAGCCAACGAGAGCAGAGTCAGCCCTCTCTCTCTCTCCCACGCTCTCTCTCTCTCTCTCTCAGTATATGCGTGTTGTATCATAAATAACTGTGTGTGTGTTTGCCTGTCTGTTTGTTAGCTTGAGCTGGGTTTTGTAACCCAACTGAAGCAAGGCAAAAGCATCTTTAATTATGCCCCACAACGTTTGTCTGGCAAATATGTTCTGATTGTGCAATGTTTACACTTTGCAGGTATCGCAACGGGGACATTGTAAATGTCAATGATACGGATCGCTATCAGGGCGGCAATTCGGAGAATGTTGCCCTAGTGATTAGATCGACAGATAAAGAGGATATAGGCAACTATACCTGCCAGCTATCCAATTCGATAGGCAAAGGCGTGTCCGAGCAGCAAATCGATCTCGATGTGCAGTGTAAGTAGAGAACGGCAAATATCCTTCTATATAGCTTATATAAATTGATTTAAATTATATGTAGATGTGCCCATTGTGGAGGTACAAATGATACCCGAGGGTCCGGTCAAGGAGAGCGATGAGTCCAATGTCACCTTGTTCTGTAATATATTGGATGCCAATCCATCTGTCCTAACCAAAGTGCGTTGGTATGCCAACTCCACATTGCTCAAAGAGCTGCCCGATTGTGAGGAAACTAGAGTAAGTCAAGGCAGTTGCCCTCTCTCTCTCTCTTTCTCTCTATATTTCTATCATCATTTACCATATGCTTTTCTTTGCTTCCCAGGAGGACTTATGTCATATTGATCCCAGTAAATTGCTGCTGGAGAGCATTGGTCGTGGCTTCTTTTACAACTATTCCTGCGAGGGCTACAATTCCGCTGGCTGGGGACCACGCAGCGAGGACAAGGAACTAATGGTAAGTGTTAGCAAATAGAATTCTCTTTCATTTCATTCACCTATCTCTCTCTCTCTCTCACTCTCTCCTTTCTCTCTCTTGCGCGCAGGTACATTATGAGCCCGGACCAGCTACTCTGACGCACTTTCCACCAATTGCCATCAAGAAGAAGAGCGTCATTTTCTATTGTGCCGTGGATGATCCGGGCTATCCCGAATCAAATAGGTTTGTAGCCGCCACACAGGCCAACAACAACAACAACAACAAGAACAGTCACAAGAACACATCCATACCACAAATTGCGTATCACACGGTTCAGGCACTGCAACCGCATGAGGCAGATGCCGCTTTTGAGGCGCTGCTGTTGCAAAAGCAACAAGAGCTGAAGCAACAGCAGCAGTCGCAACAACAACCACAGCAACAGCAACAACAACAACAACAGCATTTGCTTAATCCCACACACATATCATCAACATTATCAACACTGTCCGGCATGAGTGCCGTGCATTCGACAGCTCATGAAATTAAAGAAACGCATGCTCTAATCGATTTACATTTGAATCATTCCCTTTGTACTTTGCTCACGCTCACCACCTACATGCCACAATCACAAATCTTAACCCTGTACAATGGGGGGCATCCATTTGATTACTCATCCGAATCCACCACCGCATCCTATGCACTCTACCGCAAAATGGGCAAATTCATGTATGTGGCTCAAACGCTCTCGCAACCCAACAGATACCGTTGGCTGCGCGGCGGCCGTGGACCGCTGCAGGATATTGTCACCAAGGAGTGGACCGTTGAGCCTGTCGGCCTCGATAGCCGCACCAACTACTCATGCTATGCGTACAATGAGGGCGGCAAGGGCGTAATGGCCACTGTCAATTTGGAGGTACATGCGCCGCCATTTTTCATCAAGAATATGCAACCATACACGGGCGTCCTTCACTCCGTCTCCAACTTCAATCTGACCTGCCGCATCGAGTGTGTGCCCCGCTGCGAGATCTCCTGGCAAAAGGATGGCGTACCAATTGACAAGAATGATACCCGTTACTTTGTCAAAGAGAAGTATATGGATGCCTCGCCGGCAACGGGCGATTTCGAGAGCATGCTTTCAGTTCTGGTAAGTACTATGACTATCAATGGGCGGGCATGAAGATATCTCAACAAATTAACCTGGCTTGAAGAGCTCAATTGGTTTCCAGATTGATGAGAGTATATAGAAAGCTGGCAGATGAAAGTTATCCATTAAAGCTAAAAATATGTGTGGCAAATGAAAAAATGTTGAATAGAAATCGTTTCTGTCTATATAAAAATAAGTATGGAAAGTATTTATGGTATTATGAGGATGTCTGACTAAAGAAAAATAATTCAATTTTTAAATAAAGCTAAACGATCCAAATACTTTTTAGCTTCAATTTTTTGTTAGGCAACTTGACCTAATTTCTTATACCTATATAAAATTTTTATAATAAATTACGGTATTAAAAAAATACCTTAATCCCTCTTAACTGTCTCTACTCAACTCATCAAAAAAAACAAATTCATTAAATCAAGCCAATTATTATAAAAAATCAAGCAAAAAAGAAAAAAAAAGAAAAACCTACACAAATCTCTTCTTTTTCTTTTTTTGAACCCATATCAAATGCGCGTAATATCCACTTGTGTCATATGAGTAATTCAGTACATAAATGCCTGTCTATATGAAATTGCCAATTAATTTGAATTGTTTAGCCGCGAGGCATGGAAACTCGCATCGTATGGCAGCTGTGACTCGTATCTTAGCCACGAAATTCATCCCCAATTCACGTAAATGACATATTTACATGTATTTTATTTTCGTTTCTTTCTGGCGATTATAGCACTTCAATATGTCAAATTTTCCGAATAAAAAATTCGATATCGAATCGGATAATGCGAAATACATGTGCATCTCGACATCGAATGCAGTGGGGCCGACAGTGAACAGCACCACCTACTTGAGCATTGAATGTGAGTATGACATGCCAGACAATCAGCTGCAATCAGCCACAATTACACAAACTCTTCTTGCCACCCTCTCGCCACAGACGCACCGAATGACATCAGCGTCTCGGAGAACATTGTCTATGTGCAGGAGCATCATATACCGGGACGTGTCATATGCAAATCGCAAGCTAATCCAGGTAAATCAAATCAAACTCTTCCCTCTGAGCGCGCAACTGGCTACATCAACTCTCTCTCTCTCTCTCTCTCTCTCTCTCTCTCGCTCTCTCTTTATAGAACCTTCCTATGAGTGGCTCTATCCGAATAAGACAGTCACAATGGGCAACACTCTAATTATCAACGATCCCATCAAGCGCAACGATACGGGCATCTATAGGTGCAGAGCACGCAACAAGCACGGAGATCGCATTGCCGAAACAATTATCGATGTTCAATGTAAGTTCAGTCGAAAGAGAGAAATTTTATGTTTAGCTAATAAATTTCTATGATTATTTGTTTTGCTTTTGCTATTTCTATTTAACTTGCTGCAGTTACGCCACGCTGTGAAATCGAGAGGCGAGAAATCGATGATCAGGATACGCTAATTTGCACAGCATACGGAAATCCTGAAGAGGTGAGTGTCAATAAAGTGCACAGCACTAAGCAAAAGGGTTCGAAAAGCAAACAATAAATGAACGTGTAGAAGCGAGAATACACTATAAAAGAAATAGCTAGCTAGCTAGGCTTTTGGTATTTTAATTGAATATTTGCATAAAAACATCAATATTCAATTTATAATAAAAAAATGATTATAATAATATTAAAATTAAATATATTAAATAATTTACAGTATATTATATTAAAATTTCACATATTTAAAAATTGAATTCACATATTTAAAAAAAAAATAATGAAAGCTAAAATATTATAAAATTCAAGCAGAGAATTTAATTTAATAAAAAGCTCAAAATTTTGCATAGCTTAGGAAATGAATATACAAATCTATTTAATTTTATTTTTTTTTAATAATATATAATATATATTATTATAAAAAATATATGTATATATTGAATTTTAAAATTTATATTTATAAAAAAAATATATTTTTTTAAAATTATTTAGTATATATTATTTCTAAAAATAAAAGTATATTGAATGTAAAAATTAATATTTATAACAAACATAAAATTAAATAAATTATTATTAATTTTTTTTTTTTTAATAAAAATTTAGCTCATCTTCCTAAATCATTAACATACATCATTTAAATAATAAAAAAAAAAACTACTTAAGCATTCCGCTACACTTTCTTCATATTGAATGACAAACGCTCTAATCGCTGCGTTATGCCCTGAGCTAGAAATACACTTGCAAAACAAAGCCAAACCCTAGTCTAACGCCCACACCCGCACTTCCGCACACACACACGAGAAAAAGGCAAAAAATAAAAGAGCTGGGGAAAAGCATTTCGATTCCCTGTGCAGAGGCCATCGAAATGGTAATAACGATAGCATTTCAATTGTGGTGCATGCCATGAAGGCTGGTTACAGCAGCGGATAGAGGTTTTGCATCGCCTTTTTTCAGTCTTTTTTTATTTCTGTTCAGTTCTTTTGCGATGCAGGTAGCTGCAAGTATTTTCAATTTTATGAGTTTACCTTTTGGCCGGAATCCGGATCTCCTGCTGGCTGTAACTGTTCTAGCCAGGTAGAGAAAGCGAGAGCGAGAGCGAGAGAGCGCCAGCAAGTGAGCAGCAAAGCAACCAACTCAACTCCCAACTTCAGTTTGGAGTTCGCACTTTTTGTGCCATGCCGCATAAATCAGTGCAACATTTTTTTCCACCCATTCTCCACCCAACACTTTTCGCTTTTTTTTTCATTTTTTTGCAATTGCATTTGCTTTGCCGTTACTTGAGTTAAAGCGTGCTGGCGATTAAGGCGGGCAGACGGCGGGACGAGTGCGGCCATATAACCTGCAGGTTGGCCCAAAGATTTATTGCCACGCACACATACACACCAGGCCAGGCAACCACAGCCATGTGTGTGTGTGTGTGTGTGTGTGTGTGGGGCAAACTCGGTGGCTCGTAATTATTTGATTGGAAATTATTCAACGGGCGTAAAGTTAAAATTTAATAACGTAGCATGCAATCAGATGAGAAATTGATGCGAATCGATGTGGGGGCTGCGCCTGAACAGGCCAGGCATATCAAGCGTTTCTAGTTGAAAGCATTTTTAAAGATGTTCAACAGGCCAAACACAGGCAGTCGGAAAGTGCTGCATTAACTTGAACTGCATTAAATATGAATTTTAGATGGAAATTTTATATGACGGAAAGATTAAGAAAAAGCAAAAAAGACAACTTTATTTCTAAGAAATTATTAAGCTGAAAGAATATATTTAAATATTTTTTGTTATTTTATTTATTTTTTTTTATATATATATATTTAAACTCAAGACTCATATATTCACTCCGCCTCTCAAGTATTAATTTTGAAATACCGAAACACATTCACATGCATCTATGAAAACATAGCCAGAATTTAAGAACTAAAAAATAGCAATGCCAAAAGCAAATGCAAGAAATATGACAAAAGGGAAAACTGAAAAAAAAAAACGTGAATTATCAAAGTGAAATTCGAAAAAAAAAGAAGACGAAGCAGACGAGGATTTGCATAGCTTCAATAGGCAATTTGTGCTACAACTCACATATGCAACTGAAACGAAAACTAACTCAATCTCTCTCTCTCTCTCTCTCCCACTCTCTTTTCATGTGTGTTCTACAGGCCGATTTTTCATGGTCAATTAAAGCTGAGAATGAAACAGTCGAGACTTTGGGCGCTGGCGACAAGAAGTCCTATGTGGACAAGAGCTTTTACATACTGCAGGAGGATTATGCCATTGCCCGGACTTATCGCTGTGTGGCTAACAATTCTGTGGGAGCTGGAGCATTCTGTGAGATTGAAGTGGCTGGTGAGTAATAAGTCAGACAAAACAGCAGCAGCAACAACTGGCAAACGGAAGCTGATTACTGTCAATATTTGCTTCATCTGTTTCCGTTTTCCGGTGTGCTCGCGCGCGCTTCCCTATTTGATTTTTTTTTTATGCGCTGCATAAAATGGCGGCTAGCTGCTTCCGCTTTAAACTAAAATGGCGGCCACGGCCACGGCCACGTCTTTGGCCAGCCGTGGCAATTAGGGCATTGTTTGGCGCCCCGGCGCAATTCCCATTGCCAACCACGCCCATCATCGCTGCTGCCTTTTTGCTTACCTGTTATCGTAACATGCGCCACGTTTTATTACAACCAAACGGAAATTGATTTCTGCGCTCAACGAAAATCAGTTCGACTTTTTCTTTTTCCTCCTTTTATTTATTTTATTTTTTTTTTTTATTTTTATATTTTATGCGCTGTGATTTTCTTCAGCTGCTTAAGTCATGAAATCCAGTTGGCATTCTCTCGCTTCTTTGCTTTTTTTTTCTCGCGATTTTAATGCCTGTCAATAGAGAGAAAGAGAGCAGCTCAGCCTTTGAGCTAATCTGGCCGAGTGTCCACTTTTTATAACATTTCGTTGACTGAATGGAAATTGAAATTGAAATTGAAATTTTACAGCTGATGACGTCAACACTTGATGTATTTAAGTGCATTGGCTTGCACCCTTCCAGCTAATAAACATTTTCACTATTGGTCTTAAATTAATGTTTTATTATTTTTATTATTAGACTGCTGTAAACTTTTCTCATTTTCTATATTTTCTATAATTTTTTTTTATTTTCATATTTTATATTCGATGTATTTTTCGTATATTAACAGCTGGTTCAGCACTTTATATTTGGTGGCAAGGTAAATGCCCAGCACATAGTTTTATTTGAGTTTCTCTTCTTTTACCCTAGTTCAAGTTCAAGTAACTATTCCAAATGTTGTCTAAATTTCAATTTAGCACACAAAAAAACATAAAGTATCCTGTGTATTAACATCTATATATTTGCCATTTACTATCTCTCTGTATTTTCCCCTTTGCTTCTCACTCAAAACTCCATTTTATGCTCATTTGAAAATGCTTCTAAATAATTAGTGCGACCAAAAAGTAAGTAACTGCATGTTAAATGATTAAAATTAAATTCCAAATTCTTAAGATATAATTTAAAAAATATATATAGAAAGTTGTGAAAAATTCTTAGAAATTAATAGAATATGTACAAAGCTTGTTAGGCATGTAATGACCAGCTAAAAACTAGTTTAAAGCTATAAACAAAGCCGCAGCTGGCTGACAAATACATAAAAGCGGCTGCTGTACCACAATCCAATGCTAATCCACACACACACACACGCACACACACACACGCGCACCGAACTATAACTAAAAGCCGCCATTTTTCATTTGTCGCTCGCTCGCTCGCTTGTTTAATTGCATAAGATAGGAATAGAGTAAGAGCAGGAGCTGGTGTGGGGTCGCATAAGGAGCGGCTGCTAAATGTTGTTGACACGCGAATCCGCATACGATGCCAAAATGAATAGCTCATAACATATGTGAATACACTCGGAAAACAAACATAGATAAACGCTGCCACGAAACAAAGGCAGCTGCCACACACACACACACACACACACACAGACACACTGAGAGAGCTGCTGGCAAAGACAATTCATTTGTTTGGATGATAAACAGCTGAATTATAGCAAATATGGAAAACAATGAGAGACAAGCCAGCTGAAGGATGCGGCTACAGCTGCCTAGCACAATTTCATAAGACAATGCCACAATGCATGGATGTGGGAGGGAGGGGGATGTTACACTGAAAAGTGGGGTACGCTCTGGCTGGGAGTTGTGCAAGTGTAATATACATATATAAAATGCATCTGTGCGTGTGCGGAACATTTACGGCTGCAGCTGCATGGCAAAACCATGTGACAAGTTGATAAATTAAAGTTAGCAACTGCAAACGTCATTCAGTGAGTGACTCAGTCAGTCAGTCAGTCAGTCAGTCAGTCAGTCAGTCAGACATTGGGCTTAGCTGTCAGCTGTCAGTTGGTTAAGAATTGCATGTATTGTTAAGTTTTCACTGTGTATGCTTAAAGTTCTGCCCTACCTACCAATGCAACATATTTTAATACATTACTCTATCTCTTTCTTCCATTTTTTCTTTCTCTTTACGTCTCTCCCTCTCTCTCTCTCTCTCTCGTTGTTTCTCCACCCATTTTAGAACAATTGGCCTGGTGGCAGAGATGGGATAAAACGACGCTCATTATAGTGGTCGCTGGCATATTGATATTATTGCTGGCCGTCATCATCATTTGTTGCATCATCATTTGCATATGCCGTCGCCGTCGGCGTCAGGATAAATGTGAGTACAACAACAACAACTACAACTGCAACTATTACAATAGACTTCCAAAAATAATTACTGCACACTGTGCGCAGTCAGTTATGATAATTAATTACCCCAAGCATAGTGTTAGGCCCACCCGAAAACAAGAGCAAAAAAGAAAAAAAAAAAAAAAATAGAACGAAAATTTAAACATAAAAACCAAAATGAGTTTATATTTATCAATTGAGTATTTTTCTGGCATTTCTTTTAAGTGAGTTCGTTCCAATTTGAAATTAAGTTTCATAATTATTTCATTCAAATCGTGTGCCCCTAAAGCAGCATGTCCCGATCTTTCTGCATGGCCCTCTGTTTCGCTTTCCAGAGATTATTCCAATTGATTAAACTGAATGCATGCAACCAACTATCGAGGTTTATAGGACATTGACTATAAATGATACATATTTAGCCTGTTCGCTTTATAAGTATGCCATTTGAGTTACAACGCTTATCCCAGCCTTTTAATGAATGCATTTCAAATCTGGTTTACGCTGCTGCTTCATTAAATGGGCTTAGATTTTTATTTATTTTTCACTTTTTTTATGTGCATTTATTTTGCATTTTTTGCTGCTGCTTTTAAAGCCTTTGTGTTGCGCTTTGCTGTGTAAACTTTGTTTATTAATGTAATTAATGTAAATAAACAAAAAGTCGTACAGGGTGTTGCAATTTTTAATGAAGACAAATCGGAATCGAATAAATTAAAAATTATAAATATATAAAATAAATATTTAATCTTTTTTTTAATTTTTTTCAAATTACATTAATCCATAAAGAAAAAGTTATATATTTTTTTATTTAAAATTCACGAACCCTTTCTATAGTCAAAATTCATCTTCTATTAAAAGAAAGCTAAAAAATAATAAAATAATTATTTTGAGCACAATTTTTTATATTATATTTATAGCTTTATTACATAAATATAAATAAAAAATTGTGCTACATTTTTTTTAATTAATTAGCTTTTGAAATTGTACAATAATTGTTATATATATTTTTTTTCAAAATTAATCTCTTTATTTAAATACTAAATTAATTTTTATTTTCTCTTTAAAAATATATAAAATAATATATTTGTAATTTATTAACTATTTCAATTATTCAACATTAAAAAAAAAAAAAAACACCCTGTTACTCACTTACACATGCCATTTAATTAAGGCTTATGAAAATAATAAATATATTAAAGAAAAACGTCATTTGCAAACAAAAAAGTTTTAATATAAATTATAATTATATATTTAAACTTGTAATTCTTTTTGTTTTTCAATTATAATGCGTGTATATATATTATTGAATTTGTGTATTCAATAATTCTGCGCGATTCCGCATCATTGTTGACTACTCTAACAACAACAATAAACGCAAAACAAAAAAAAACACAAACATTAATTACAAAACCCACAACAATAACAAAAATATATATACAACTAATTAACAACCGCAACGTAAACCAACAAAAACAACGCTAAATGAATGTTGTTTTTTCTTTCCTTTTTTTCTATATATATATATACTTTATTTGTCTGCATTTTATATATTCTTTATTTGCTGCAACATTTTTAATTAATTTTTTTTTTTTTTTTTTTTTTTTGCTTGCCATCTCGTTTCAACCAATTATCGCTTAACAATCTATCTATCTATCTGACTCATACACTTACATGTACATTATCTATACATACACATGCATATATATATATACATATATATATATGTATTGTTGTCTCTATGCTGCTTCACTTAATAATTGCTCGCTGTAACAACTACAACAACTACAACAACAACAAACAATCACAATATTGCTTGCCAAACAACATGCGTCAAAAACTCAACAAATTGTGCTACAACAACAACAACAACAACAACACACATATACACACACACACAACTGCATTACAACAACAACAACAACAAACAAACAAAATCTCATTTGATTTGAATTCATTTGGTAAAGATCATACGGAAGTTTCCATAAGCGCTAATCAAAGGTAAGTGCCGCATTCGTTTCACATGAATTCTACAAGTAACTTTTGAAAATAACTGTACAAATTGCTCTATTTTCTATTTGTTTGTTTCGTTTCGTTTTGTTTTCAAGTAAAAGCTTAAATATTTGCATAGCAATTTCAGCATATTTTGTCAGAGCTCAAACACTTTGAAGCTTAAAAGTTCAAAGCATTTTACGTATCTCAATTAACTTTTCCTATACCAAATTGTTCAAATCAAATATTCAAATAAATTCAAAAAGAATTCAAATAATAGCTAAAAGACTTTTATATAAATCGATGCATTTTAGAGCAAACTAAAAAATGTTATTTAAATATTAGATCAGATTCATGACAGCAAAAATTGTGTGCATAGGAGCTAAAAGAATTTTTGCTAAATGTTAATTTATATTTAGGATATCTAAACATATTTATTTTTTTATATTTTAAAAGCAATTTAAACTGTTTTAAATATAATTTTAAAAATTCTATAAAGAAAAATAAAAAGCGCACTTTTTGATGAATATACTATTGAAGCTTGACAGACTTTTTTTTTGCAAATCCTGCAAATTTTATTTAAATAATTCAGCAACTTGTAGGTAAAATTTGTTTTGAGCCAAGCTTTGCTGCCAGATTTATTAGGGAATATATATGTATTTATTCTCTATTAATATATAAATATAATTTCAGGCAATAATATAGCTCAGCAACAATGTATAGAGGCATTCTATTACCAAGAAACTGACTTTATTAAAGTTATAGAGACAATATGTATATATTTTATATTGATTTAGCCGAGTAGCTGCTCTCTAGGCTCACACTTTAATAGAAATGAAACTTTCTTGGTTTTGATATTTTTATGAGAAATATAAATATAAAACCAATTTCTAAATCCATTTAAGAGGCAGCCATAGTACTTTCATATATCAAATTGTTTTTTATAGACTTTGATCTTAGAGTCTTAAAGTAGCTTTTAGTTATTGTCTTTGTCAAAAAAAAAAAAAAAAAAAAAAAAAATAATAATAATAATAATAATTATATTTTATATAAAAATCTTAAGCAATTTCTATCTCAAAACATTTCCGAGTTAATTTTCTAGCTTTAAAATATGCATGCTTATTAATATTTAATATTTATATTTAAATATTCAATATGTAACACAATTTTAATTTAATTTTTATTTATTTTTTACACTTTATTCATTTTCGTTGCATATCTCAATTGCTTATTGTGCGCACTCAACAACAACAACAACAACAACAATTATATATTATCATATATATAATTTTGATACTTAATATATATTATGCTATTCGTATCGCTGTGTGTGCTTTGATATTTGTTTATTGCTCGCTTGCTTCATATCAATACACGCTTATCGAACGCCCAATGTCTACAACAACAACAACAACGATTCATGCTCACATTCACATGCACACACACACACACACGCACACACACATATGCACATAACATAGTGTGCTATCGTATCAGCCAGTGCTGCCACAAGTAGGCGTTGCCCTGCCCATACAAGACACCGATGCTGCCACATTGTTGCCCGCAACGCTGCTGACACCGCAACAACAGCAGCAACAGCAGCAGCAGCAACAGCAACAGCAGCAACTGCAACAGCAACTGCAGCAACATCAACAAAAGCTCGCCGCAGTCGAGAACAACAATGAGCTGGCCACGCCCCCGCCCACAACGCGAAATAGCACGTTGCATGCCACAATACCGAAATCGCCGCCACGCTGGCCATTGCGGCCAGGTGTCATGTTGCACGTGAGCAGCGATACCAAAGAGAATCTAGCCGTGAATCGAATGACACTGAAACCAAATCCGAATCCAAATCCCACTGCGAATGCGAGTCAATTGTCAGCGCAGCTGAGTGCCGTGCTGAACGATAGCCAAACTAACTCAAATAGCACAATGCTAACCGAGGTGACGGAATCGGTGATGGAACCAGCAGCAACAGCAGCAACAGCAACAACAGCAACAGCAGTAGCAGGAGTAGCAGCAACAACAGCAACATCTATTTTACAGCCCAGTCTGATGAAGACTAATTCCACTGACATTGCCTTGCCATCGACAGATGCAGCTGAGCCGCACGCAGAGCTTACAGCCTGCCTGGAGAATTCCAATGCAGCAGCAACAACAGCAACTGCTGCTCCCAGTCATATGCAACGCATTTGGAAGTTTGTATTCAGACGCGCCAAACGAGGCAGAAATTCGGATGACGGCACCCGGGATAGTCAGCGCAGTCATGTGGGTCTGTTGCATACATTTTGGCGTGGGCGTGGCAATCAGGAATCGCCATTCGCAGCACAGCATCGCCTTAAGGGCATACGTTCCAGCGGCAGTGGTAATAAATGTTACACGAACAACAATTGCCAGTTTCATAGCTAATTTTTGATTTTCTTTATTTTTCATTTGCTTTTTATGTTGTTCGCACATATCACGCACACGTACACACACACACACACACACACGTACATATGTATCTTCACGTATCGCTAGTCACCTACAAAAAGACGCCCACAGCAATAGCAACTAATTCAACATCAACAACAACAACAACAACTGCAGCAGCAGCAGCAACGACAATGGCAACGACAATGGCAACGACAAACAATTCCAGCAGTGTCCAATCACATGCCTCTGTGACATTTCAAGCGCCTTCATTAGACAAGACGTCGCCAACAGATACCACAGCAACAGCAACAGCAACGACAGCAACAGCAACAACATCAGCAATACCCGCAGCAGCAGCAACAATAGCCCACGCTGGGCTTGGTGTGAGCTGCTTGGAGCAACCGCAACGCCACGGCATATTGAAGTCACCCAGATCAACACCGCCGCCACGCCCACCGCCGCCCATATTGCCAGTGCGCCCTGGCCCTGGCCAACAGCAGCAGCAGCAGCAGCAGCAGCTGTTGACCAGCAACATCGCCAATTGCCCGCCCCTGCTCAAGCGCACTGTTGTGGTATCACCCAGCAAAATCGAACGCGTCCAAAGTAAGAACAAACCCACAAGTCATCTCATATACTCATATAGCTCATAAAACACTCATCCAAACACTCAATTGAATTTGTAGGCCTGTTATTAAAAACGAAAATATCTCAAAGTAACTTTCTCATATACATATTTCTTTTATTAGCCAAAGCTGACTTGCTAAAAAAAAAAAAAAAAAAAAAAAAAAACAAATATAATTTTCACTTTATGAATTCTCAACACGCATTTCATTTCATTGAAATTGCTGAGTTTGCAAATTTCAAGTCAAAGCTGCGGCTTTACATGATTTACTATATTAGAAAGCAGCCACAGCTGTCAGCAGACTTGAGCTAAATTTTTCAAAAGTAATTGATAAATTGATAACTTCAAAACCAATTGTATATACTCACACATATGCTCAATTCGAGTTCTTTTTAGTACCCCATCAAAGTCTGTATAAAATTTAGATTACTCAAAATTTCCTCACTCATAACTCAGCTCATCTCATTTCTATTCACTCTGTACATATTACACACACGCAATTCCTGCTCTCAACTCGACTTTATTATTTTTTTTTAATTATCTATTCATTTACCTAAACTTTAAACTCTCTGTACATCTAAATCGCTGTAAGTAATTTATTTCAATGAATCAAGCGAGGAGGTCCTTATATAAAAAAGAAATATATAAAATCAAGTAAGAGAAATTCCATAAGCAGAACAAAACAAAAAAACAAATTCTAAAAAATACCAGAACAACAACAACAAAAACTTGTCATGGTTAACATTTATCATATATTTATAAACATTTGATTTTCGTTTAACGTTTTGGCTTGCACTTTATTCAATGTTGTTTTCATGTTGCCTGCTTGTGAATTGTCCTTGGCCTGCTCTGTGTTATCAACTTATTGCATGTCATTCAAATATAATCAAAAAGAAGTTAAAAAAAAGAAATGTAATATAAAAAGTGAAATATTATGTTTAAAGCTCTTTCATTTCTTTAGGTTTTTCAATTTATTATAATAAATTTAAAAAAAAATCTCTAGCTTAGGTGTATTTTCACATGAAGAAGCTTAGGCTTAATTTGTAGTACAACCAAATGAATTATTATTTTATAATTGACTAATTCAATGTTTTTCTTCTTTTTCCAATTATTTTCTTACACTTTTTCATTTAATAAAAAAAAAATACATCAAATAAAAACAATTTAAATAAATTGTTGAAAACAAAAAAAAAAAAAAAACCGCCCCAAATGCTAATCGCCAAATCAAACAAAAATCAACCGATCCGTATACGTATATACTATTACTATATAGTACACGACAAGTCGTCTTCACTGGGGGATCCATTGACGGAACCTGGCGAGTATGAGAATCTACCGTTTCATGGTCTGCAAACGGCACCTAACAAGGTACAGTTACAATTTCCAATTTTTCGTTTACTTTTTCAACTAGAATTGTTTATGATCAAAATTCGTTTAACACACACACTCGCACACACACTCACATACACTCCAAACACTCACACACACATGAAAAGCACCCACACACATTGCTAATCTCGCCTCGTATCAATATGTGCTCAATGTATCGAAGTCTAAGCTTTATCTCAGTATCTATATCTATACATATATATACATATATATTTTATATTGCCTCTTGTCTATGTTTATCTCTAGCCCCAGCTCTAATTATAAATCTATATCTATATACATATATGATTTCTTGTGATTCATTTACATTTGTATATTCTTTTATGATTTAAGCAAAGTATTATATATTCTATGTAACTTGGCCTATATTCCAACTGCTTTTTGCTCCCCATTGCCTAATGATGTAACTCATTCATCACTTGGTAAAACATTTCATAATATTTCATTTCATTTTCCTTTAAGTCTTCATTTATTAAACATTTTATATACCTGGCTTTGGTATCTATTTTTAGTATTTTTTAAATTTATAAATAAAATCTATATTGTTGCTTATATTAAATAATTTATAATGTGGGAAATGTAAGTTTTCATTTAAGATTTTTATTTATTTTAGCTGTAAAAAAAAAAACAAATATATAAAATTTAGCAAATATGCGAGTTAAAAGTGAAACGGTTAATAAAAAAATATTTTTTTAAATAACTTATTTTTAAAAATATTTATTTGAAATTTAAAAAAATTACAAATATTTTTTTAATAATTTATTTTATAAATATTTATTTGAAATTAAAAAAAATATTACAAATATTTTATACTAATAAAATTGATAAAAATATTATGGAACAATGAAGTCTTTACTTAAATTGTCCAATTTACAAATGAAATAAAAGCTAAATAAATATTTAAATATTTAAATTAATTTGAATGCAATTATTTTTCATTTTTAAGTATATTTATTAAATTTTATATCAATTCCTAATTCCTTGAATGAATTATATTTTTTATTTAACTTATTAAAATGAGTTTTCAAGAAATTTAAATAAAAATTTCACATGATATGTTGATAATATTTTAAAATTAAAAAATGATAGAGTTAAATGCACTTTAAAAAAAAAAAAAGAATTTTTATTAAATATAAGTACATTTAGTTTCAATTGAACTAGCCATTCATAGGGCTAAATATAGAAATCGAAATTTAAGTAAATTTATTATTTGTTATATAGCATATTTATATATTTAAATAAATATGTATTTATTTGCATTATACATTTTTTTTTTTAAATTTATATATAGTGCACAAATAATTTTCATTAAATTCAAAGACATATATATTATATATGTTCTATAAGATTTCATTACAAATTCCACTTATTTACATTAGTTTTAAATATCTCAAACAACGTTCCTTTTAGCTCGCATATTTACAAACCCAAATCAATTCTACTCTCAATTTAAACAACTCTCTAAACCTAATCAGTGTTGTGTTTCGCTAGTTCAGACACAAATTGCAAATACCACAATTAATACAGCTCCATTCACACTGTGCTCACACAGCTAATCCAGTTTTATAGCTAACTAACTGACTTGCACAAGCTCCATAACTAACTCCAAACGCAACTAATCGAATGTTCTCTCTCTCTGTGTCTCTCTCTCTCTCTCTCATGCTGCTAATCAAATGCTGAATTACTAAAATAAAACAAAATACCAAAAAACCTGCCATTGCATGTGCTCGCATCATTGTTGCATCGACAGTTCTCTACTACCCCTACAAATTTTAATAACAACACAAATGTGGTGCGCGTCGCTCCACGACCCAAGAGACTAAATGGAAATATTGGTCAAGCGATGCACAGCCAGCAGCTGCTGCATCACCAGACTCTACAGCATCCGCATCCTCAACAGCAGCAGCCACACTACTACGACCAACAGCAACAACATCAACAGCAGCAGCAGCAACAACAACAACATCATCTGCAGCAGCAGTACAACACTTTGCAGTACGGGCGTGGCTGCACAGCCCCGCCCCCTCATACAGCTCCACATAATCGCAGCATGGATCAGCTAGAGTCTAGCGCTGATCAAATTCAATATAATCTAAGCAATTGCTTTCCCAAAAGCTACACCGAATACTACCAGCAACATCATCAGCATCAACAGCAACAGTCACAGCAGCAGCAACAGCAATCACAGCAGCAGCAACCCCCACAGCAACATCAACAACAATCGCAAAAGTTTCATACGAATTCCGCATCGAATGCACAATTGCTGAATGCCATCGAGCATGACTATCAGCCCACTTACGCAGTGGTTGAGCGTGTGCCACCGCCACCACCAGCGCCCAGCTCTGCACTGCTGAACACGAATCCTTTCCTTGCCGCCAGCAACTTTAAGAAATACGATGCGGCCGGCGACGAGCTGTTGGGCAGCATGCAGCGCAGCAAGCGTGGCAAGGTGGGCAGTCTGCTGGATCGCATTGATGTGGACAAGAAATTCTATTCACTGAAGTTTCCCAACGGTGGCAACAAGCTGAAGAAACCCGCCTACAATCTAAATACCTCGCTGGGCATGGCAACAACATCGTCAGCGTCGGCAACAGCGTCCAAATGCAAGCGGCATCATTCCTTTGCTGGTGGTAGCCATGGCGATATTGAATCCAACGGCAAGCCCATGCGCCTCTATGATCCGCCCGTCTATGAGAATGTGGCGGATAAGTGCGGCAATGAGCTAGATCTCGATATAGATCTGGATATGGGCGGTGACGGCAGCAGCAGCAGCATGGCCCATCACACACTCAATCATATGAATCATAGTCTTAAGCATAATCTCAATTTGGCCACGGTGCAGCTGCACACGCAGCCGGCTGCTGTCGTCTCGGCGAGCCACAAGAAAAAACATCACCATCGCCAGCACCAGCAAAAGGCTGATGCATCGGGCGCCGGTGCTGATTTCCAGTTAATGGAGCCCGAACGCCTCAGCATCTATCGCAGCGATTCGGGCATATCGAATAGCTCGTATGAGTCGCAGCTCCCAGCGCTGGGTCAGCGCACACCCAAGGCACACAAAGCGTCCGCAGCGGGTCTCAATCTCACGCGCAAGCCGCTCTACATGAATGTGGAGGGCCAGCAGCAACAGCAGCAACAGCAGCAGCAGCAGCAGCAATTGGCACGTGCCGGCTCACCAGCACATATTAATTCGTCCTATGAATCGGCCTCATCGGCGCCCGTCACAGATCCCACCTCGCTCAGCTCATCCAATTCGCTTTATAGCAGCGGCATTGGCACCGTCAGCTCACGCTGCAATCGCCATCCACAGCAACAGCAGCAACAGCAACAACAGCAACAACAGCAGCAACAGCATCATCAAAGGCAGCCAACGCCGGAAATCACAACACCCGAGGATTACGAACAATATCAGTTGGGCCATCAGCCAGCACATTCCGCCTCAATGCTGTCCGTTGCCAGCAGCCTAAGTGCCGCCAGTCGCGGCAAGTGCAAGCCCTCCAGCACGCCAGCAGCAGCAGCAGCAGCATCAACGACAGCAGCAGCAACAATGCAACAGCTGCCACATCGCGTAGGTCCACATGAGGTGCGTACATTAGATTTTGCCTAGACGGCAATGCTGAATGAACCCATGAACCCCGGGGGGAGTGTGAGCTGGGCCATAGGCGAAATTTCACGCACCAGTTTCAGGCAGATGCAACAATTTAAATTTCGTGCGTTAGACTGGCTCATTTAGTATATGAATTATGTTGTAGATCAGAATTTCAATTATTTAGATTATGTTTCATATTAAAAAATCGTTAGTAAAAATATATATGAGATATAATCTATGAGAATAACTTTATTTGGCTAATAAAAGAGAAAATATAAATAGAAAATCTTGGGAATTCAGCAAACATTTTTATAAAAATCACGTTTACTTAATTAAAGTCTCAACACTTAGTGATAAATATAAAAATCTTCAATGACTACTCAGAGCTGTTATCGACAGCAATTTGTAATAAAACAACAACAAGCACACAAATTTAATTTGTTCACAGCTCTACTTGAAAAACAAAATCTTTATTGATTTCGAACAAAACTTAATTGCTTTTTGCTTAAGCACTTTATAATTTAATTAACTTTTATGTTTACACATTTTATTATTGTTTCTTTTCCATGTCACGATTGCTTAACACAAATATGATTTTTGATGGAAATAAACACGAAATATGTAACACCAACAAACTAAACACGAATGCAACTAACCACAGCAAACGCAATTGTTGGCCACTAATCCATTTTTAGCACTTAAACGGCAATGCAACAACAACAGCAACAAAGGCAACAGCAGCGCCTGCAGCAAGAAACTACGACGACAGACCATCAGTGACCCCTACGCACATATCAAACGGCATTATGCCGATGTCGATGCCGTTGCCTCTGCTACCAGCAACAGCATCAACAGCAGCAACAACAACAACAATGAAGCCTTTACAGCCGACAGTCATGGCACGACAGCAACATCGTACACAGCAGCAGCAGAGGTCGAACAACAAATTAACAACAACAACAGCAGCAACAACAATGGGCCTGGGTTTGGGCAGTGGTGTGGGCGTGGCAATCATCAACAACAAATGCTAATGCCAAATGAATTGCTGCTGCAGGCAAGTCAATTAACTGCCGCCGACTGCAATCACAATCACAATTTAAGATATGTGCCGCCTCTGCCAACTGCCACGCCCCCAATACAACCAGTGGCCGGCGCCTACGATTGCCTGGTGGTGCGTCGTCCGATGCGTTTGCCATTGCGCAAACATCACACCTTCCACTTTCAGACAACAGAAACGGCCAACGGCAAGCTGCAACAGCTGCGTCGCCAGCTGCAACAGCAGCAGCTGGAGCGAGCACAAGGTCCACTCATCTTTCGTCCATTGGCGCTGAGCGAACGACATGCCTTTAAGCCAATTTCACCGACACCTGCGACAACAGCAACAGCAACAGCAACAGCAGCAGCAGCAGCAGCAGATGATGCACAGCAGCAACAGTTGCAGCAGCCGGCAATAGGTCAACTAAATCCCGCTGCCTCATTAGAGGCATTAGAGGTGTTAACTAAAACGCATCCGGACTTTATGTTTGCGCGAACCAAACCACAAAACGAGCAAATTGCTGCAACACCAACAACAGCAACAGCAACAACAGCAGCAGCAGCAGCAGCAGAAGCTGAAGAGGAAGATGAGGATTTGGGCTACTCTTTTTGTGAAGAGGAGTATATGGTAGATGATGAGGAGAATGCACATAATAATAATGATGATCATCATGTTGATGATGATGATGATGATGATGATGATGAGGATGAAGCTGCTGCCAAGGCCGCACATAATCTTACAGCGCCGCCCACAACGCCCGCCCACAGTGCAGCTGTGGCAAATGCAACAGCTGGCGCCCTGAAATATTTTATGACCCAAAGCTATCGCGAGGTGCACATTTAATGAGAGTGAACCCAAAACTACCAAAAAGAATAGAGAGACATAAAAAAGAAATATTGAAACCAAGACAGTTAGACAGGCCTAAATGACGCATACAAGGTATTTAGTAATTAAATAAAGCTAAAGGAATAAAACAAGAAAAATTATTTATAATTAGCGTAAATTCTTCAAAAAACGAAAGGCATACAACAAAGAAGTTAGCTTAGAGTTTAGTCAAGAACAAGAAAACATAAATTTAAAAAAATAAATAATAATTGAGAAAAAAAATGCATTGATTCAGCGAAAGGTTCTCAATGTGGCGCATTCTGCTTGCCCGATTCATCTCGCATTCCATCAACTTTTGCCAATGTTTTTACATATTTTTATAGTATTCACAAAATATAGTCTTTAACTATGTAATCCAAGTAATTGTAATAGAAAATCTCGAGGCTGGCCCAGCGACAGCCCAAAGCGCAACCCAATATGAAGAAATCGAATAAAAATGAAAATAAAATTGCCACACACTAGACTGTGTGCCCACACTTGATTGTTAGTGTATATAGTTAGTTTATATATATATACAAATTTAACAAACTAAATATTTATTAAACCACGAAAAAGCAAAGAGTAAGAGAAATCATCATTCAACGATCATCTATCAAGCTAAATTAATTAACAAACAAAAAAACAGCAAACAGCAAAAATCAAGCCCAAGCACAACTAAATCATTCTTAAATATTTGAATTAAATTTAGCGATAAGGCAACTCTTGACTGTATGTGTGTTAAGTTTGACGTAGTTTTTTGTGTAAAATATACAAAATAATATATGAACTAAACAATTTAGATATGTAACATATATGAAGTATGAACTTGTATTGTATATAGCATATAATCTAAGCAAAAGAAAACCAAAACCAGAAGCCAAGCATATTTATATACATTTATTTATTTATTTATTATATTACATTAAATATTTAATTTAATTAAACTATAGATACCAAAGCGAAAAACATTTTCGAAAAAACAACTCATTTCATTCATATGTCATTTGTCAAGCCTAACTGAAAACATTTAAACAAAGTGCTAACCATTTGTTAATTATAATAGAAATGTATTCTGAAGTGTGTTCTAAATGACATATTAATTTCTTATAGCATGTGTCCGATTTTGAGGATCCATACAAAGGCAGCAATACCTATATATTCTAAATTCTTCTATTTGTATAACTTTCCACTAAATGTTTCATGTCACAAATTCTATATAAAAACCAAAGGTAAATCGATTTAAGTGAATTATTTTTTTTCTGTTCTGATAAACAATAAAACAAATGTGTTAATAATTTATTTCTACTGTCGTGCTGTCAAATTCAATACACAAATTTGTTAGAAATGAAATCTCGATTCTTAAAATCGCTCGATATGCTATGAAAAACACACACATTTCTCTCTCATTAGCTCATTAGCTTATTCACGAATAAACGACAGGCGTTATAGATTATTAATATGCATGCGAAGAGCGCTTTCTAACCGATTGTTCGATGCGATTTGATTTGATTTGACCTTTGACACACTATAAGACTTTACTTCTTCTCTTGAAATTCGAACATATTTAGCCATTAAATGCCGCAACTTTCGATGATGAATTCATTTATGCGGATCTCGAGAGTCAGCACTACGGGCCCATCAACTATAAGGCAGCCTCGCTCTATGCCCAGGTCAAGAAGAACAAGAAAACGGGAGCTCTGCAAGAGCTGAAGCAATAATAAACGAATGTTCTCGGGAACAGCAGTGCATTTTGGTCAAATTTTTTTTTTTTTTTTTTAATTTTAATTTAAATTTTAATTTACTGTTGTTAATTTATTTATTTATTGATGCTTTTGAGCTTCGAGCAAAACTTACAAATCTAAAAGTGTTTAAAGCAAATGAATAACGAATTTCTTAACTTTATGAAAAACGATATTAATTGTTATAAAATAAAAAGTTAAAAAAAAAAAATTACAAAAAAAAAAAGAAAGGAAATTAAATCATGAATTGTACTTATATATAATTACATATTGTATATTATAAGTCGCGCACCAAATTAACTAGCAAAACACATCTACATAAAGAGGTCCCCACATTACTATTGAAACAAAAAAAGAAAACAATTTACATAGTTTTTATCACTTAACAGCAAAACATAAACAGGCATTGTACTTAGCGTATATAAAAAATAAAAATATAAACTATGAAACAAAACAAAAGAAAAATATCTATTAAAATCGAAAAGTAATTAACAAAACAACATTAAGAACATTAAAGAAAATAAACAACAAATTAAATATGCAAACAAACACAAACTTTATTTAAAAACTTAAACAACAAAAAAAAAAAGCATCTCAAATACTTTTTTATACATATATACATGTATTTAAATACAACCGGAAAATGAATAAAATTACAAAGAAAAAAAATATATATATATAAAAAAAATTAACATTAATATTAATTTTCATGATTTTCTAACAATACGAAAATTATTGTATAAAAAAAGCAAAAAATTAATAATTAACATAAACGGAACATCATGTGGAATACTCAAAATGGAAAGTCAAATCAATTTTGTTATGCAATTTATTGTAATTAATTATAAATATTATTTATTATTAATTATGTGAAATACATCAAAAAAATATGATTATATATATTATTGTATAATTATATATACACACACGTATATACACATATACATATATATATATAAATGATATAAATCAGCATTTACCTAAAAATGCCGAAAGCAAAGCGAAAACACTTGAATTAAATATTAATTAAATTGAATTGAGGCAAAGCAGTGAACAACCAAAAAGTGGAATTAAATTGAAAGTAAATAATTTAGACTCAAGTACTTATATATATATATATATATATATACATCTATATATGTATAATGAATGAGACCCTTAAATATACGAAGTAAAGTAAATTATGATGAAGAACAAGTAAATACAAATAAATTGTAAAATTAAAAAAAAAAAAAAATACATATGAAACTGTGTTTTTCTTTGCAACTTAATGGGGGAATCGGCTGACTGATAAAGCACACATCAAAAGGTAAAGTACGATAACAAAATAAATATCTTCAAATTAAAAGCATTTCGCCGTGTCGACCTTTAGAAACACGTGCGCATTGAGCTACAGATTATCTAACTCACAAAATATGTACGGGATTTATCCTATTGCATTCAGATTTAAGAATGCTTTTGTTTGTTGGAGAGAGATTTAATTAATAAATAGCAGAAATGTAGAAAATGAGCAGAGTTACAAGCTAAAGTTATTCAGATCCTGTTGATAGGATGACGAACAGAGCGAGAGAGAGAGAGAGCTGCTGACCGTTTGTAACTGCGTCGCCCATGGATCAGAAGCAGCTTGGCAATGTGCGAGAATTGCGGAATGCTAAAGTCTTCAGCTAACGATGCCTGACGGCCTTCGCGACCCTCGTTTCCCACACCTGCGTCCGCTTGCTGAATCACTTGAAATTATTTTTAATCTGAAAGCTTTCATTTGCCATATTTCTATTAATTAATTTTATTCAAAATTTTATCATTTAATGCGTTTATATATAAATAGAGCTGATGTAAAAAAAAACAGTCTCCTACAAATATTTTTATACTCAATTTGAAATTTTTCTAAAAAAAAAAAATTAAATAAAATAGAGCATAATAGCCTTTATTATTTTATTAATTTTCCCTACTACAAACATCCTAATGCAATATTCAGCAATTCTCTACTTTTGATGATAATTTCATTATTTTTTTTAATTTTACCTTTTTTTTTTTTTTTTAATTTATAGCTTCCAACATCTTCGTTGCATGCAACTTTCATTGGCATTTTGGCAAACGTTTCATAAATATGCATTGAAATTTTGGCCATCAGGAATAACTCAACTGTCTGTCTCTGAATCAGCTGAAGCATAGAATTTATGTAAACTTTTAGTTTATTGAGGAGATTTTCCTGTGCTTGACTTTCAGGATGCAGCATGCAAATTGCAAAAATTCCAAATCAGAATAGAATTTTTGCATATTAGTTGCAACACATACACACACATATATATACACACTCACACAGCTGCAGCTTGCAGCTCTTCTTCCATTCACAATTTGTATGCTCATCCTCTGGTTGATTTTCGTGCCGTGTGTCATTTCCGTGCAACGTAACTGAATTCGGTTATTGCTTCCTGCAGCGTTGCAGCGCTGTCATTTCCGTTGCTGCCAAACACACACACACACACACACACACACACACACACACAGTCGCATCGAGTCGAGGTCATTTAGTAAAGCATTTTGCGTCTATTAATTGACGCTTAAAATTGTAGGTAAATTTTCCACGAACATTTTGTATTTTCCCAAAATTCTCATATTTGTTTTTAGAACAAAATAAAAAAACTTTTCACTTTTGTCGCACTTCCGCTCACACACAGAGCGAGTGAGAGAGTGAGACAGAGAGAGAGAGAGTGGGATGCAAAACCGCATTCATTTCCGCAATTTCATTGAATTATATTTAATTCTTAATGCATTTCAATTGTAGTTTTCGGTTTTTGTTTCACATTTTGCAGCTAGCAAAATGTGCTTGAAATATTCTGTAGTTCTTCATTTATTAACAATATGAATTGGCAATGCAATTCGAATTGGTTCAATGCAATTTGCAAACAATTTGCGCTCTCATTAAAAGCATTTAGCTGTTCGGCCTGCTCAGCTTGAAGCAACTCACCTGTGGTGTACGGCTATTTGCTGGTAAATTTTCTAAACAATTACATGCCTAGTGAGCTCATAAAAACACAAATATCAGAGCAAAAGCTCAGCCAGGCACAATTGTTAATTGTGCCGGACTACGAGCAAAACAATGGCCAACAGTTGGCCTGTTTTACTGCTGCTTCTTCAGCTCTTCCTTTTTTTTTTCTCTCTGTTCTCGACCCAAACTAATGGCCGTAATTCGCCTTTGCAGTGACCCCTAAATAAACGGACAGCTGGACAAACAACACCTGCCGCATAGCCAGCTGCTGTTGAGATGCAAAGGACAAAGTTTTGATCTCAACTTTTGTGCCCTTTCGCATACCCAGCAATTGTATAACATAAAGGGTAGCATGGGCATTGAGCAAGGGTTTGTTGTATATAAAATGTAATAGAAAAATGTGCAAGGGAAATGGAAAAACTTAACAAAAAATCTATAAGAATGATAAAGTAGAAAAATTTAAGATAAAATTTAAATAATTCTAGAAAATATATATTTCAAGCAAAGATTTCTATATAGAAGTTGTTTTATGTGATGATGAATATGAACCATGTATGAATAGGAAAAGTATAGAATGGATTTTAATTTAAACATAATAAATATTAGTAAACAAATTTATTCTGCTTTTATTTAGTATATGACTAATATTTAATTAACAATCAGTAAGCTGCTGCAGAAATCAATTGTCTACTATTATTCACCATGAATTCAAGACTCTATTACATTTCTTTAAAAAGCGCATTTTTATCATAACTTTTATCTCGACATCTGCAAATAAGTATTTCTCACTCACACTTTGATAAAAAAAACTCAGAGAGCAATCGATTGCTTCGGTGCTTCAACGAGCTCGTTCGTGATCGCACAGCATAAAGACTTTTGTGTATGTATTGGTTCGTAAGCGAGGGTTTCTCTGCGCCAAACACATTCATAGCACGTCTGAATTGAGAGTAAGCATGTGTATGTATGTGGAGATCGTTTGCATAGACTCTCTGATATCATCTACTCACATACCGCATTGTGCGAACGTCGCTCCCTAAACGACGATCTTGAAAAGAGCTTCACACGAATAGTTCAACTCGTGGCGATCAACTGAGAAGCGTAACGAACAGAACCGAAGGCTCCTACTCAGAGCGAGAGTGCGTGAGAGTGAGAGAGCGAGAGAGCGAGTGAGTATGATAGATGAAGAAACAAACAGTTAACTGTAATTATAACAATCATAGTTATACATTTTAGCTATTTCTGCTATTACCTAAACTGAAGTCAAATATCTAAATCATTTATTAAATTACTAAATAAAATATAAAATAAAAATTAAATTAATGAAACTTCAAGCTAAATTAGAAAATTATAGAAAATTCATAGATTCTTATAAATTTAAATTTTGGTCTACTTGAACATGTTTGATGCGCCTTTATTAATTGAATTATTCTTTATTTGATGTATTTTATAACTTGATACGTAGAGCATAACTTCTAGTTCATATCACAGCCAGTTGGTCAGCTCTCTGTTTTTGCTTGTGTCAAAGTGTCTTTTCTAATGACACGTTGCACTGGCAGACAACAGCAGACACAACTACATAATTTTTAAAACAAAAACAAGTCCATTTCTGTTGTTATTGCTGTTGCTGTTGTTGTCAGTCTGTTGTTAATGGCGCCGAAAAGTATGCAAAACAAACATTGGCCAAACAGTCTGACAGATGGACACGCCAAACGACGCACAGTGGGGCCTCTGCCGGCGTCGCGTGGCAAAAATCAGAAAAGTGATGAAAAGCGATTTTCAAAAAGTTGATCTCATATGATTGGAAATTGTCCAAAGAGACAGTATCCAAAAGATTTTTGAAATTTGACCAATTTTTAAGGTAGTTATGGCCCTTCAAAGTTGGGTAAACTTGCAAAGTTTTGTACAACACCGCATTTTTGTGGAAAATTGTCAACTTGTGAATCGAGTTGCAAGACAAATACAGCACCGATTGTTTACATGTTAGTTGCGATTTAAAGATTAATTAATTTCTAATAATATAAAAAAAAAATTATAATGTTGCGATTTGTCATTAAAGAGCTATGTTAAATTTAGCGAACCTCTTAATTTTACACTATTTTTCATCTTTGATGGACTGCATCTTCTGAGTCCCGCCGAGTCCCAGGCAGCGACTTACACCCACGTGTTAAGGAAGATGTCCTCTTTCATATTAATAAAACTTTGCCTGCCCCTACCCGCCCCTCCGGGTTTCTATGCCAAAAAACTACCAAAAAACAGGCAAAAAACGCACGAAATGCGCAAAAAAGGGTGCTGTTGCGTATCGCTGCCATGCAGTAGGTAGAATTGCCGCCGGCAAAACGGTTTGGGATGGGTTTGGGTTTTTTGTAAATTTGTCGTTGCAATTTGCATTATTTATTTGTTTTGTCTACCTAATGCTGCATTTTGTAAGCAAATATTTTTTGGAATGAAAGAAAAGAGGAACCTGATTAATTAATAATTATTGTGCAGAAACTTTAAGATTTTTAGATATTGCCCCGACTACTACGGATGACAACTTTAAGGAAAACTAAATAACAAAAAAAACAAATAAATAAACAAAAAATTTTTTTAATTTGTTAAATTTTTTTATTTAAACATACTCTCTGAAAATAATACAAATAATTTATTAAAAAAAAAAAAAAAAATTTTTTTTTTCATAGAAAAACAAGTCATTTTTGCCGAAATTCACATTTCTCATGTTTGACCTATAACTGTGAAGCACCCCGTTATCGCATCACCTTGTTTGTAGATTCATTTTAAAGCTTAAAGAATTCCCCGTCGAATGCCTTTTAAATTTTTAAAATATTTTACTTGGATCAAAAGTTATGATTTTTGCAACGCAAAATGAGCAAAGGCCCCACTGTGCGACGAGAGAGAGTGAGAGAGAGAGAGAGAGAGAGTGATAGAGAATCACAATCTGAAATGAAGTTCAGTTTGATGCTGAGTACATGACATTTAATGGTGCCAACTGTTGTCTAACAATAAGCCTCCTAGCAGCCCACTCGGTCATTGTGTCAGCTTGTCAGCCAGCCACTCACAGACAGCTAGTGAAAGAGAGAGAGAGAGAGATGAAGCGAGATAGCAAGTGAGCGAGACACAAAGCGAATACTCTACAGCTGCACTCATTCATTGCACATTCAGAAAGTTTTTTTGTTTTTTTTTTTTTTTTTTTCCTACGCCTTGACAGACAAAATAATGCACTTTTAAATTAAAGTCCAATGCGATTGGCTGCAGGTGCTGCTGCAATAGGCCACAGGGTCGGTCGCCGTGTGTCCCAGTCTAGTATTTGGCACACTCTTTGTCTTCTTGGCCAAGAAAACAAATCGCCAACTAACGGCGCACAAACTTTGCCAACTAAAATACAAAAGCCAACTGTCCAAAGAAGACTCAACTCAACTACGCGCTCAGGTGGCAGCAGCATGGCATTATTATGTGTTGCTGCTAGGAAAGTTCAACTGAAGTTGACATTGAACAGCAGCTTTGCATTTGCACAAAAGCAAATGAGATGAATGCGCATATAGAAACCAATGAAATATATAAATATCTATTCTAGATTTAATTTGTCTGCATTTGTCACAAAATCTTAAATTCAAGTGAATTATTTGTAGTTGTTGGCTTTAAGGTGCAACACATTTTGCGTATGATTTGCATTGCTTTGACTCTGTCTCCGTCTCTGTGTTGTACGTGAGCAGCAGCTGAAATCAGCCTTGGGGCTATAATCAGCAGCAGCGGCACACGCATAAATTATAAGCAATACACTGTGCTACAACTACAACGATAACTACACTGTGCAACAACAATGCATGGCAATGGGTTGGTTGAAGATGGAAACGTGGTCGATTCGTGAATGCCAAAATACAAACTCTCATAATTTCCATGTCAGTCTGCTTGATTGACGCTGATGTTGCTGCTGCTACTGCTGCTGCTGCTGCTGCTGCTGCTGCTGATGATGATGATGAGAATGATGATGATGACAACTCGGATGTTGTCAATGGGTGCACTGATCAAGCATGCAGTAGAGCAACGCTGCCATGGACTATGACACCAGAGTTATAGACTCACAGTTCATAAACCAGAACAGAACAGGGCAGAGCTAAGCAGAGCTAAGCAGAGCTGGGCAGAGCTGGGCGAAGCAAGGCAGAGTCGAGTGCAGCAAAACCCTTTTGGAAAAGCAATGACACATTTTGATGGCACAACAATCACAACAGCAGCAGGAGTAGCAGGAGAAGCAGCAGCAGCAGCAGCAGCAGCAGCAGCAAGAGTAGCAGGAGTAGCAGCAGCAGCAGCAGCAGCAGCAGCAACTGTTGCAGCAGCTGTGCGGAAGCTGTTGCAGCATACAAAATGCCAAAAGGTGAACGAGCAACTGACAATAAAGTGTGGGCGCATGGGCGTGGCCAGGCAGGACATTGAGCCAGCAGCCGGAAACAGCGCTCGATGGCAAATGAACTCGCTGCATTTGTCAAAACTTTCGCGCAGCTAAAGAAAAATATGAATGTGCAAATTATAGAGCCAAAAAAAAAGAAAAAGAAACAGATCAAGTTTAGAGCTCAGCAAGCTTAAGAATGTTGGATACTGCAGACTTGAGGCAGTCTATAGCGCAGTTAGTCGCAGCTAAGTGAGTTGCCCTTTGGCAGCACACACACTTGTTGTCCATGACTGGGCTGCTGCTTCATTTCTCTCTTTTTTTTGCCAGCTTCATCATCGGCATTATTGTGAGCTCCAGACCCTGGATAGGAATGTCTGCTGCTGCTGCTAGAATTGCTGGCACAATCAGAGTTCATTTGCAATGTTTGCGCATAGATTCGAAATGCCAAAACGTTACACAAATCAGAATCAGCAGTGCACAGAGGGCACAGTGCTCTGCCTGCGACTCCTGCTGCCGTCCACTTCACAGCTCTTTGCACAACTTTAAGTACTATGCCCGCTGGTCTGCCAGTCGACTGAAGTTTACCTCCAAGTTGCCGTGTCCAAGCGCACATGTCCATGCACGTTGTTAGCGAAGAATGTTCTAGCTTTTAGTTTCCTGCGCTTTGTTCCGGCCCTGTTGTGCATGTGCTGACAAGGTGATTGTTTGCCATAGCCGAGAGTGAAAGCGTGTACGGCGCATGGAAAGCCAATGGATTCTGATACAGTTTGCTGTTTAGCTGCTTTCGTTTTGGATAACAATTCGATGCGTGTCGAATCTTGTGCGAGCAGAGCTCCAGCTGAACAACAATTTAGCAATAGCGCAAGAAATCTTCAGGGATTGCAATATATATATATATATATATATATTTATTATTTTTTTTATTTATGCAATATCATTATGGCATAATTCTTATTTTATTATATATGAAATATTTAATAAAAATATCTGTTTTAAATTCCTTTTTTTTATTTCTTTAAATTTTATTATAAACTAAATCAAATATTATAATATAATATAATATTAATAATATAATTTAAGATTTCCATTAAACCAAATCGAATTCATTCACATTCATAATCCCTATTTTAATTAACATATATATAGCAGCTGCTCACTAATCTAATTTCTCATTGGCATTTATCACCTTCCAACTATTAATTTGCACAGAACATCAAACATTTTTTCTCCTCTTATATTTGTTCTCTGTTATTTTCTTTGTTTTGTCCGATGTCATGTCTTTTCGTTATTCGTTATTCGTTTGCACTGTCAGCTGTGTCGCTGACAGGTCAGAAACTTTCGACACTTCATAAATTATGCCCATAGGCCAGAGAAAAAGTGTCTGGTCCGAGTAAAAAAGAGCGACATCGTTAATTGGAAGATATCATGAGTGACATGTCGGACGACAAGTTCCGGCTGAAACTTGTGCTTGAATTGAGGCCAGAGCGTGGCCAACCATAGGCATGTCTATATACATACATATATATCGCTATATATGAACTGCAGCCTTAAAGCTAGTCTAATTAACTTCTACTAAATCTATATTCAAGTTATTTTTTCATTGCCACAATTATTTAATTTATATAGTTTTTTTTAAGGCATTTTTTAATTACGTTCGTCGTATTCGCTCAGCAATGAGCATTAAAAAGTCGCCCGACTGGCAAACCTTAATTAAACACTTGACTTTTGCGCTGTGAAAGGCGTTTGGCAACTATGGCAACTATTTTTCAATTCACAAAGTCCTTGCGCCCGTCCCGCCTCCTCCTGCACCTCCTGCACCTCCTGCTGCTCCTTCTTTTTTTTTTATACCCGCTCGCCGTTGCACATGCTCAAAGTTTTGCCATGTCTCTATGTGTGTGTGTGTGTGTGTGAAACTACAAAACAGTTTGCCAGATGATGAGAATAGAACGAGAGCTGCTGCTGCTGCTGCTGCTGCTGCCGCTCATCATGATGACGATGATCATAATGATGTTGCTGATGATGGCACTTAACGGCAACACATGACGTCGACGTCAACGTTTGACGCTTGAATTAAATTTTATTTTCATTTCAACTTTCGTGTTATAGGCAAAGAGCCAACAGCCAAGGCAACTTTGTTAATTTATTTAAGCAACATTCTTATTTACGTGTGTGTGCGTGTGTGTGTGTGTTAGTGAGTGTGCACATCTGACGGATGTTTCTGTCATTAAGCAAAACTTTCGTCAAAGCATAAAATTTGCTGACGCTCCTCAACACATAGAAACAGCTCAGAGCAGGAGGCGGAGGTGGAGGTGGAGGTGGAAGAGCAAGGCGAGTTATATTTTTACTACTTATAAGCAGTCCGCTTTGGCATTTTATGCTTTTGCCTTTTGCTGCATTAAAACACGCTCCATTTTAATGCAGCTACTATCTAGCCCGCCGCTCTATCCAGAGTCTGCTGAAGAGAAGCTTATAAATACTTATAAAGTGCTCACCTGACAGGCAGCACAGATAGATACATGGGCGAAGGGTAGTGAAGTGTGCATAAAAGTATTGCTAATACGTTTTGCGCTTTGAGAGATAGAGAGAGAAAGAGAGAGAGAGAGTGAGAGATAGAGAGAGAGAGAGAGAGGTAGAGTCATTTAAGTAGCCTGAGTTTAGTGCCAAAGGCAGCGACAAGATAAATGAAAACAAATATGCTAAATGCAACATAAACAGTTGCAAATGTAAAACGCTTTCCTCCGGATCTGGATCTGAGCATTAAAGCTGATGAGTTTTCTTTATAAATATAAAAGTCTTAAAAGCTTCGTGTACAAAAAAAAAATGAAAAAATAAATAAGAAATTGCATATGCAAAGTGCATATGAGGTGCTGAGTTGTGTTATGAAGTAGAGCATGCTGTGCAAGCTAGTTTTGCTTTATATTGCCTCTCTATGCGATTCTCAAGAATGTAAATGACATATTTATATGACCAATTGATCATATATGAACATATATATCTATATATCTATATTTGTTGTATCTATATATAATTGTTTGCTTTATATTGTCTCTCTATGCGATTCTCAAGAATGCAAATGACTTATATATATGATTGATTTAATATATATATTTTATTTCTCTTTATCTCACTCTCTCCCCACAACTTCATTTAACATTTTAAAAAATCTAAATTATTTCCATTATAATGAAAATAAAGAAATTCGCTTTAAATACTATTATGTCCATTCAGCATTGTTGAAATCAAAAATCCGAAACAAGGTCAAATGGTCAAAGAAATAATCACAAAACGAGAAAATGAAATAAAAATGAAAACCTTTGTCATGCCCAGACTCAAAAGCAATCCACAGCAACCACGCTTGCCTCTGGCCCGCCTGCCACGCCCCCAACGCGTTCGCCTTCAGCTTGACCTGCGTATCATTCGGTTGCAAAACAAACCGCTTTACACTTGAGCAACATTTATTTTTCCGTTTCATTTCACGCGTTTCTATTTCATTATGCCAGCTGTCAGCGGCAGCCGCTGCTTTTAACGTGCTTCGTGCTGCTGTTTCATTTTTCACACCATTCGCAATGCGACGCACGTACGCCACGCCCCCAACCCACCCCTGTTCGCACAATTTTTGATGGCAAACAGTGAACGGCTTCCTTTATGTTAACCTCAAAAGACCTTTTTTCCCCCATTCAAATGATATGCGAGGCAGTTTTTATGGCTCATTGACGGCCATGGCGGTCGCCAGAAATAATATAATAATAAAAAAAAAAAAAAAATTAATTTCAAAAACCAGTCAATTAGGTTTCGGGTCAAAAGCGAGAAACGTCTAAAAGCAGCAACCTTAAATCCGCAAATCGTACAAAGTCTTTGCGCTCATAGACTGACCCGCAAAACTGTTGCCTATTTTCCGACGTCAACTATTTTTCACTGATCCAATTAGTTGCATTTCCATGGGCCGAATTGTCATCTTGTCAGTTGTCAAATGATCCAAGTTTCATTCGCATTTCTTGCTCTATTTTGTATTTTTTCATTGCCATTTTGATTTGTTTTCATCACTCGACGTTGCTGCATAATTGATGGATTGTTTGTGGACCTACTGAAGGCAACCCCGCTCGATGAGATTTCCATTGCTTTATGTCCGCTTTTCTGTGGGTCACGGCTAATAAATAATAAATCAGCCATTTGACAGTATTTGCCAAAGTTCAAGACTCTACTTATAGCCATATTGAAACTTTAATGTGAATTCATTAATCGATAAAGGACAATGCTAGAGTGAATAGTTCGATTACTCGAATTCCCTGCTACAAGACGAAGAGAATGATATAGTCAATGTTAATTTCATTATTAATTTTAATATAATTAAATAAAAAGTAAAAATTATAATAATAAATATATTCTAATATCATATTAATAATATTCCATTCAGCATTATCAGCATTTTAGTCTAACTCTTGTGCTTATTATCACTATCCATATCATTAACATTCTTACTAATAATTGCTTCACTCTCAAATAATTGCTGACTATTGCTCTCTAACGGCAAGTAAAATTATTTTGCTCTCTCTGAGAAAATACTCAGAGAGCCAACGATTGCGATTGGCTGCTTAACGAGCTCGTTCGCAAGCGCACAGCAAAAAGTATTTTGTATAAGTATTGGTGTGTAAGCTGAACACATCAATACCAAACTGGAATTGAGCGTAAGCATGTGTAAGTAAATGTGAAGATCGTTTGCATTGATTTGCTCTCATACTTTCTCAGTCGTGTCTCTCCCTAAAAGCTGTTCGTTAAACGAGCGCGACACGAATAGTTGAAGTCAGCCGAAAACCAAAACGAAATGAACCGAAGGCTGTTGCTTAGAGTGAGAGCGAGAGAGTATGATATTTGTCGATTGAACTCGCGAACAGAGCGAATGTGATAAAGCTATGTATTAAATAAATGTCATTATTATTTACATTTGCATATTTTGTTCATTATCACATTCTTTCCACTCCTTTTTCATTGTGAACAACATTTGTTGTTGTTATTATCATTATAATTGTGGCTACTATTATAATGACTCTTTAATTACTATTGTCATTATTACGAACGTTAGTAGTTCTATTATTATTATTATCTATAATGTTTATATAATATTTTTTTATTAATATCTCTTTATATTGACATACCTTTTCACATATTTATTATGCCCTTAGTCAGTGTATCAAGAAAACGAACAACAACTACATCTTTTATGAGTAATCTATTTGTAGCTAAGCAAGCTGGCTTTATTTTAATTGACTCTGAAACACACACACTCACAATCACACAATCACACACTTTCTCACACTCCCACACACTCGTGTTAGCCCAGTAAACCACACGAAAGCTGACCCTAAAAAAATCTATCAACTCTCAGCCGGAAACCCAAATCAAATTCAATTCAATTCAATTATGTTTGCTGGCAAATGGCAACTCAACTCTTTATTTACAACAAAAACGATTTGCACAAAGCAAATCCATTGAAACAATTCCCAAACCCAAGTAGCAACGACTCAAATCCCCAGTCTCGGACTCTCTCAACCTCATACTAATTACAATTGCTTCAAAGCTCCAAAGGCGACTAGAAAAAAAAAGAGAAAACGAAAAAAAGCACTGAACAACATTTTTGTTGAAGCCCCCCAAAAAGACAAAAAAAAAAAGTATTAGAAAACAACAAATAGCAGAAAAAGGTCAGCTGCTGCATAAGGACACAATTTTCCGCTACACCTGCCTTGAATAAAGACCACTAGCACAGAAGAACAGGAGCTCGGGCCTCTTTTTTTTTTGTTGTTTTGTTTTTTGAGCAGCCTTAGTTCAGCGCCTCTCTAAATGCCATGCTTAGCACAGGACGATAGAGACTTCCACTCATGCAGTCCCTCTCAGCCACTCACCCTGGCCCGCCTACACGTCATCGGCTTGTCCCTGCGAGAGTGCAGTTTAATTGACAGTTGAAAACGTTGCTCAAAGCTGCAAAACTCACTTCAAAGGCTGCCGCGAAATGCAGCTGCTGCTACTCCTGCTGCTACTCCTGCTACTGCCACTGCTGCTGCTGCAAAAAAAAAAAAAAAGAGGAAAAATGCCATTCAACTACGTTTGGCTACCATATGCCATTGTCCTGGCCGGGGACTGAAAATTGGTACTGACATTGAGGCTCGCTGGGTCCACAAGCTGGCCAGCTCTGCCTGTCTGTGTCCAGAAATTAAAAATGAAAACGACATGCAGCCGGTCGTAAGCGACATTAGATGTGAGCTATATATATTTATATGCTGCTACATTGATATTTTTGTTCAAATAAAAATATTGAAGGGTTTGTTTCTGTGATTATATCATTGCGTTGCTATATATAATAATTTATTAAATATATATTTATTTATTTTATTTACTTTATTTATTTATTTTATTTATTTTATATATTTTATTTATTTTATTTTATTTATTTATTTTACTTATGTTATTTATTTTATTTATTTTTTATTTTATTTATTTTATTTATCTTATTTATTTATTTATTTATTTATTTATTTATTTGTTTATTTATTTATCTTATTTATTTTATTTATTTTACTTATGTTATTTATTTTATTTATTTTTTATTTTATTTATTTTATTTATTTATTTATTTATTTATTTTATTTATTTTATTTATTTTTTTTATTTTATTTATTTTATTTATTTTATTTATTTTATTTTTTTTAATTTATTTTATTTATTCTATTTATTTTATTATTTTATATATTTTATTTATTTTATTTTATTTATTCATTTTACTTATTTATTTATTTATTTTTTTTAATCATTTGCCATATATTCATTAGCCAATTTATTGCTCAAAATATAATTGAAAAATCTAAAATTAATTTAAATTATATTTGAAAATGTTGCTTGTCTCGTATTAAAATAAAAAGAAAACTTTTTAAAAACTTACTTTACTTGCTACAAAACCAATCTATAAAAAAAAAGAAAATACCAAATTTTCATATTGAATATGCATCTTAAATACTTTAAATTTTTATTAAAAACGAATTTCCATAATTCAAGTTACAATTGTTAAGGCTAAGCTAAATAAATCCCAATAATACCCGCACTCAAATTAATTTACAATTTTAATTGTTTTCCCTTAGCTATTTTATGACAACATTTTATGATTTATTTTATTTATTATAATTTATTGTCAAGCGTTAAGTCTAAATAAAAGTAAGGGAAACAAATCAAATACCCACAAATACTTGAAGCACAAAGGTTTTCGTTTACTTTTTTTTTTTTCGATTTACTTTTTTTCAAATTTTTAAGAGCTGCTAATAAAACGAAAGCCGCAGCTCGTTCTGCTCATCTGAGCAGCTAATAAAAATGCCAAATGCAGCATTTTTACTATGCACTATAAAATACCAAAATATATCTGTGAGTCGAGAGAGAGAGAGAGAGAGAGGGAGAGCAGCAGAGTGGGGAGCTCGTGGCAGTTATAGACAGTAAGCTGCTGGCCATGAACGTGCGCATGTAAATCAATGTAATGGTCGCTTTTATGGTACGACTTGTCTACCTCGCACTCACTCTTCCTACACCTCTCTCGCTCTCTCTCTCTCTTGCTCTCTGGCTCTCCTTAGCAGTAAAGATTTTGTAATACAATGAAGATGAAGAGGGCAAACGCAGCGCGCAGCGTTGACAACAACTGAATGAAAACTGAATCATCCATATCATTACGTTGATGCAGCATCTAGTAGCTTGAGGCTTGCACCATGGTCTGCCACTAAGTTAGTTACGTGTTTGCCGTGATAAACCAGCTGGATGCTGCTGCTGCTGCTGCTGCTGCTGTCTTCTCCTCCTGCTGCTGCTGCAATTGCAACTGCTTCTCCTGCTCCTCCTGCTGCTGCGGTTCAGCAGTAACAGCCAATAAATCTCTGGCTAAATGCTTGGCAACTTTTATGTTGGCCAAATCGTGAAAGACATTTCCCATTGGCCACACGAAACCCCGAAACTCGAGTGAGCGAAGGAAGATTGAGCGCTCGCCGGATTCGCAGCGCACATTTTTATGGTTTAAATACTTTGGCGCCAAACTTGAAATAATGCAACCTAACCCCTCGCCCTGCCAGCTACATAAAAATGCTATCCACAAAAAAAAAAGAGAAGAAAAAAAAAAAAAAAAATTGTGAAACATAAAACAAAACGCGCCCAAAATCTGCAAAAGCAGCTTAAGTGGATTTTACGCTACTCTACAGCTCCTGCTGCTACTGCTCCTGCTACTGCTACTGCCACGCCCCTTCACGCCTTAGACGCAGCATGCAACTTGGCCGAAAAAAAAATTGCTTCAAGTTTTGTGTTTCCTTTTCCATGTACTTTTTTTCCACCCTTTTGCGCTCATTTTTATCGTGGGTTTTTGCAGCAAATCCTTATAGATAAAGAGCGTTTTGCACTTGTCGAAAGCGCCCAGTGCCAAAGTTTATGAAATTTCTATTACATTGTTTTTCACTTTCTCCACGGGGCTGTAAATTCGTGAAATCAACTTAAGCACACTCAACAAAGAGCAAAGAGTTGCCAACATATGCAAAGCTGACAGCAGCACTCGCCAACCCACACATGAGGCGTATACGCAATGTCTTCTGAAATTGCCCAAAAAAAAAAAAAACGGAACTTTTCTTGTCCTGTCAATGCTGTAACCGCTCGCTGTGCGCCAAGTTTGTTGTTGCCAAAGAAGTTTATGAAAATGCGGCTGGCACACCTGATGCAGTCACTTAGGAAACTCTTTGGCCAGGTGCAAAAAACATTTATACATTTGCAAATAAATCAAATATACTTATAATTCATATGCAAAAGCTGCTCTAAGCTGGCTGTACAAGCAACTCTCTCTCGCTGAGCTCACTCAGCTTTCGTGTTCTTAGAGATTGCAGACATTTAGTGCCCAAGAATACTCTCTAGCTTATGCTCAACTATTGTTCAAGCATTTTTAGTTGCTTTGACTTCATCTTCGTCTTATTACTCCTATCAATAGTTGACTTACTCGATTGGCAGCCTGCGTGGCGTATACGTAATTTATGTTTACCGCAGCGCCTGAGTCTGAGTGAACTGGCAAAGTCAATTCGAAGGCAAGCTATTTTTGCCTACCACAAATGCCGCAGTGCAACTTTGCCAGACAAAAGTGAGGCGAACACTCGCTGAGGCAAGAAGAACTTTTCGTTTGGGTTTTTCCAAATGAAATTTTGCGGCTTTTGTGGCGGCAATTGGTTGACTGTGCGGCCAAATATTGTTGCACGAAACGTTCTTTTATTTTATTTATTTATTTTTTAAGAGAGAGAAGAAGCGCAAGAAGTTGCTGCAGTTTGAGTTCAAGCTGAGGCTGAGAACTCACATGAATCCCTTACCAACTCAAGCATCTCTGAGCTTGCACATTTAGCCATATTATGTATTTTGATGGCTAAATATTTCTGCAATATGCGCGCATGCAGCTCACATTCAACAATTGCATTGCAGCAAATTATTTAGCTCTCTGTGGGCGCATAAAATTCCATGACCGAAAGTGTTGATGGCGTCTAAATAACTAAGTGATGCAAGCGAGCGACGGCTCTGAGCAGGCATGACACTAAAAACGAAAGAAAATAGTTCGGAAAAATAAAAGCAAGGATGGTGAAAAAAAAATAGTCCATCGCGTATATGAAATAAAACTAAGAACCTATAAAGCCAGCACAGCTCCCGCGATAGCAATGCAAATAAAAGCCAAGTCAAGCCAAGCCAAGGCAAGCGGAGGCACGCCAAGCCTGCGGTTTCCCAGTTTTCCAGCTTTTCCAGTTGCCCAGTGGCAACTGGGAGCCGCCTTTGGCACCAAATGACAGTAGTCAACGTGGCGCGACCCTTGGACTATGCTGAGCTCTCTGTGATGACAGCACAAGCATGGCGACGAACTCGCATTGTTTATTTAAAAACTACTCCATTATAGAGCATGAGTAAGAGAGTGTGAGAGAGAGAGAGAGAGAGGGATGGAGCGAAGCGGTGGGTCAGCGCTGCTCAGCTTTATAAAAATGCAATTTCAGGGCGGACAACAGAGGACAGCGGCGGCAACAATAACTACAATTACAACAACAGGAACAAGTTGACTATAGCCCTGTAGTGGCAGCTGAACACACACACACACATACACACACCCATACACAGACACACAGACAATAGTATAATCGCACTATAAATCCCTCGCGTCGAAATCCAAAACTTTACATTTGCTTTTGCTGGGCGAAGCGACAAAGAAAAAGACAAAAGATGCGCAAATCTAGACTTGAGAACGAACTGCAAATGCTCTCTTTAATAATGCTGAGAAGTATTTAAGAACTAAATAAATAAAATATATAAAATTGATCAAATATATCAAATTTAATGTTCCATATTTCTATATTCATATTTATATGCAAATTAATTGAGGTCTATATAGATTTTTACATATTCTCCACTCCCTTCACAGAACAGCAGAATAGAAACAATATGAACAATATGATCGTCAGATCCACGAAGTCAAGCATAAGCAATTAATTCACATGAATATACAACTACAAACAAGAAACTGAATATTATGCAATGGATACGTAAAGAATTTGGAATTCATTAATAATACAAGTATCAGACTGACTGAACTGTCTGAGATAGCTCAACTGCCCAATGCGCACTCTTCGTTAGCTATAAAGAAAATACCGAAATTACATGCAACGAGCGCCCAAGAAGCGCTGCGACGCGGCTGACAGCGCCTAGAAGCCAGCCGAGCTGGCGCGCAGGGTGCAAAGAGTCAGCGGCTAGAAGCCGCCAAGCTGCATTGTCCTTGTGCAGCTGCATTGATAGCGCGAGGCCATTGCATAGTTATGGCCATGGTCAGAGAGAAGCGTTGAGCTGAGTGGGTGGTGCATGAAGTGTGCGGGCGTGTGAGTATGATTGTCTGGCTATGTATGTGTGTGTGTGTGTGTGTGTGTGTGTGTGGCCGCGCCGGGGCATAATGTTGATGATGAAAACGTGCGCATTGTTTTCAGATTTTCGGAATTTTAATTAAATTTGCATTGTTTCTAGTGGCACTTGACGATGGCCCAAAAGAGCTGTTCGCATTTAAATAAGTTTCATATTCTTTTGTTTTTGCGCGTTTTTTTTTTTTTTTGCCGTGTGGGCTTGGCAGTTTTAAATTAGTCGAGCATCTTCCAAAGTCGAGCTGCCTAACGAGCATGTAAATTCTAGTATCGCAAATTAATTATAGCCAAGTGAGAATTCAATTTAGATAAAACTAAAGAAAATGTGGTAAATATGGTAAATACTGTTCAAAACCCTTTTCGACTTCAACTTTAAGAAACTTTCTATTTTATAGTCAAATTATTAAATGTGACACTCTAAACAGTCGCAAGTCGATACTCGAGTCGAGCTGCTGTCAATGGCTCATAAAATGCTAAACAAGTCAACAACATGCGCCTTTTCTCCACTCTACTCAACCTTTCTGCTTCTTCTTTTTTTTCTTAGCCAGCTGTCAATAAATATGAAAATCAAAAAAAAAAAAAAAAGAAGAAGGAAGAAGAAAAATAAGCAAGAGCAACGAGTAGGAAAAAATATCAATCATAATAAAAAATACATAAACAAAGCAAAGTCGACAGCGGGCACATAAGCAAATGTAAATTTGTGTTCTTCACACTCAAGCCACCCTCTTGGGTCAACCCCAACCCCCCCTGCATAAGCAAATGTGACAGTTGTTTAGGGAGAGTATGGGAATTGTGCACGCACGCTGACAACATCAAATACGTTTTGTCATTTTAAGCCAACTAACGCTTGTCTGTTGTCAATTGTAGGCTCTTAGCCAACTAAAAGCCTGTTCTAGCTTATTTGGTAGAATACTTGAGAGAGTAACAAATATTTGTGGACGTTTATTTTTGGAAGCTTTTTAAGAAAGGTTTGAGATATTTCAACAATAAGTTGCTTTATTGCATGTGGAATAAGCAGTAAGCAAATTGAACATTAGCTTTTTAAATCTTATAAGAACTCAACTTATATAACATATAATATGCTCAAAAATAATCTAGTTTCAATTCAATATGAAAAGGCATCGTTGCTAAGCTACACCTGCGGTTGAGCGCTTTGAGTTGAAATTTTCGTGTAACTGTCTTTTAATGAGCATCATTTGGTGAGCGCCACGATTGACGCTCACATAATGAGGTTCAGTAAGTGAGCAGACAATTCAAAGAGTCGATGCAAATGATCTTCACATTCACACTACACAACACTACATACCAATACACAAAGAGAACTTTCTGTACGATCGTAAAAGACTACGTTGTAGAACGAGACGTAATCGATTGCTCTCTGAATTTGTTTTCTTAATTTCTGAGTGAAAGACAAGACAGACATATGGAGACATTGACAAACGATCAACAACTCCAATTGAAGATATATATAACAATTTGTTTAATTAAGCAAACAGCAAGACTTTCAATTCTCTAAGCCATTTAATTTGATTCACTTAGGAATGAGCATAAAAAATATGAATCTTAGCCAAAGTAGACTCTATTCTATATTGGAAAACAAAAAGCTTCAAGTTCTATACTTCTATATTTTTCACACAACTAACAGAGCTCCCATTCATATACAACTTCTTCAATGACAAATAAAAATGCTTTAAGCGCACTTATTCTCTTTTATAAGTTGATATATGTATCTGCCTTACATATACATTTAACAGAAATGCAGGCCTTCTCTTACTCAATCTCCCTCTCTCCCTCTCTCTCATTTCATATTGCTCAGTTTGATTGATTTGTGTTCAACCGCTGCTATATCAAAATCTATTAGAAATAATTAATGAAATGTCGAATATTGTAGAGAAAACATAGCAGCTGCCTTGACTATTTGGAGTAGCGCAGACTGCTTTTGATTTATACCAACTCCTAACGGAGAGCCAATATTTTACGATTTTTCTCGCTGACCATTTATAATGTAACACACACGGAAACACACACGAGCAGCGAAGTGCCTTTTTAATTAACTGAAAAAGGCTTCACAGTCAGTCAGGGAGCATTACGAAATGTGTGTGTGTGTGTGTGTGCGTGTGTAAAGCTGCCCACACACATGTCTGATGTGTTCTTTACAACTATGTTGGATGATGTTTGCATGTACGGCGTCGCTTTTTGTATTTCTTTTGCTGCTGCTGTAGCTCTGTTTAATAACCAACAACAAAATGTACAACAGTCACCATGCCATGCCACGCCCTGCCACAGACACCGCTAATTAATTATGCACTCGTAATGCTCACAGCAGAGATTTCCGAGAGGCGGCCATATAAGCTATGTGGCGGGTCTTAGTCAAAATATCAAAAATATTTTATACATAAAAAAGTATTTCTTTTAAGTATAAATATTTAATAATTTTTTTGGGAGAGGTATTTGGAATGTATATAGGTGTAAGGCATGAAAACATGTTTTAAATATCTTTAATAATTTTTACTTTGGTTTTTTTTCATCAACTAGAATAAACGAGTTGGTAGAATATTTCTTTTTAAATTGAAATATTTTATATAATTATTAAAATAATTTGCATTACGAAATACATTTCATTTCAATCTGAAAAATGTTCCTTGCATTACAGAAAACAGATTTTGTAATAATTTATATTTAATCCTTAGAAAAATTATAAATAAAAATTAATAGAAAAATAAAAAGAAATTTAATAAAAAAAAAATATTCAGATATTTGCTGGATGGTTTTTTTTATATTAATAATGTTAAAATAATAATGTTAAAATAAAATTAAAAAAAAAGACTGTGAATATTTTTAAAAGGTTTATTTTATTAAATTTAATAAATAGAAAAAAAATTAATTTAAAAAATATTCAGATATTTGCTGGATTGTTTTTTTTTTTATACTAATAATTAAAAAAAAAAAAAATTAAAAAAACAAAACTGTGAATATTTTTTAAAGTTTAATTTATTTATTTATTTATTTTTTATTTATTTTTTTTAACTGTAATTTTATTTTTTTTTTATCTATATTTTTTTATTATTAATTTCATTGAATTTATATTTTATAAATTGACTCTACAATAATTTGTATTTATTCCTCACAAAAATTTCTAATAATTATTATTATTATTAATTTCCTTAAATAATTATATAAATAAAAACCCCAGCTGTATGTCAGTTCAGAGCATTCAGTCGTCATTATGTGGGCATTGGCAAACATTTGCTTTTGTTGCATTTGTTTGACTTCAAGTGGCTGCCACGTGTCCACTTGCAGCATAAACAGAACATTTTACAATATTTTCTGCTCATTTTTATACACATATATATGTTCTTTTTTTTGTTTCTAGTTTCTTTCTGCATAAAAATCGCAGCAAAACGTTTTCGGTAGCTGCAGCTGCTTTGGTAATGGAATGTGATGGTGACTTTTGGGTCCCTTGGCAAATGCCAGGCAAGAACAGCAGCAGAAGGCGGAGGCGGGGATGTTGCGGAAGTTGAGGCAAAGTCAGCGCAAGATTGTTTAGTCTTTGTCTTTCGCTTTTGTTATGCAAGTCCCAGTGTAGCGAGACCGTATTCGTAATGCTCTGTAAATGGAAAGTGTAAGAGAGATTCGGCTTGGCTTGTAAATATAAGTAAAGAAAATAAGTCTTTGAAGGCTGAAAGTAATGTTTAAGGTTTATTTAAGTAAAATTGTTATAATATTGTTTATATTTTACAGATTTTTTTTAATTTTCTACACATCGAAAGACGAGTTTATGTAAGCTATTAATTTTGCAATAAAATATCTAGCTTTCACCTGAAAACTCATCGAAAACCATATTTTAAAGTTATTTGACCAAATTAAGCTCAAGCATCAGAAATTTTGTCAATGAATATCTCAGTCGAAATATATATAAGTAATGAATAGCATTCGTTGAGCTCTTTCACTCAAAATAAACAATAATATATATATTTGTTTTCTATTCTGCAGAGCAACTCTTATTATTATACTTCCTAGCAAACTCATCTAATTTTTCTCAGTGCATCAGTTTATTTTTTTATCTATGTCCCCCATATGCATAGCAGAATATGCACAGCTCGCATTCGTTTTGCGACTTTATGTGGATCTCACTCTATCTCCGTCTTGCTCTCTCTCTCTCTCTGCCACCATCTCGCTCAGTGCATGCATATGAAATTGAATATTTTTATATAGCGATGCCATAAACGTGCGCATTGCTGCATACTTTAAGGCGTCATTCGGATCTATTCAAAAGCCATTGGCCTTAGTTTCTATTCGGTTGGAAAATTTGCTGTGATAGTAAAATGTTTATTGTTATCTCCGAGTGTCAGCCTACGTGACAATTTCAATCTTTGTTAGCATTCGTGCATTGGAGAATGCAGCGCAACAACAGCAGCAAACAAAAAAAAAACGATAGAATTGAAAGGCTTTCTCTATGCATTTCAAACACCAAACTCTGACAGCTGCTCCATAGAAATTCAAAAACCTATGCAAAAGAAAAAAATATTTATTTAATGCAATTGTGAATGAGCTGCTGTGCAGTGCAGAGCAAAGCCACAACGCGAAAAACATATTCGATTGCAGAAATTGACAAGGCAAAGCATATAGAGACATGAGCTTAGCTCAAATTGAGAATAAAACCCAAGGCTTTGGTATATGTTAGGGATATAGTAGGCAAGTAGGCAAGTAGTAGGAGATTTGCTTGTGCTGCATAGCTTTTCGCACTTGGAATTGATTGAAAATTGTTAACAAGTTTCAATATTTGGGAGAGATCGAAAAAAAAAAAACATATGCATATACATACTATATACAACATTTCTTTATCGAAAACTGTGTCATTTTATCAGCCTTAGTATACAGCCTTAATATACATATATTATATTTTTATTTTTATATTTTTTAGCAGACGATGCTGCACACGAGTCTTTCAGGCTTTTGACTGAATTAGATGAACAGACAAGAAGCTGCACATTAAATCAAGCAAAAATACTCCTCAATCGCTTCATGACGAAGCTTCAAAAAAGCCTTTTGAAATATTCAGCTCAATTGCCAAGTCGCTCAGCTATAAAAAGTTCTCAAATGCAAACAAAATATATTGTATATAAATATATATAAATATATATATGTATATATGTGTAAACATATTGTAAATTGATGAAATTCATGACGGACATTGACTACTATTATGTGAGTTGAATGAGATGACGTTGCATGTCAAGCACTCAGGTGAAACTCTCTCATAGTACACAGTAAAACACATATACCTACAATATATGTATATATATACACCCATATAATCGTGTGTATGTCTCGCTGCATTATTAATCGAGCAAGCATCATTTTAATAACAAGCAGACAAGTTTGCGAGCAAAGCACTTAACGTTTTCCTATTGCCAGCTTGATGACGGGCACAAAAGATGGCGAAAATTAGACAGGAAATTTGTTGTCTGTATGCAAGAGGTAGGGAAAACTCTCGTCAAAGCAAAGTTGATTTATTATGTTGATGCTGTGAAATGGTTTGCACATGGATTCCCCTTGTCTATTTTTTGTGCGTTTCATTTGTTGTTTGCCAGCTTGCTGCAAAAGTGCATTCTCAAGCATTTACTTTTGTTGTTGTTTATTTGTTGTTTATGGCAATTTATTTTGATGCGCTTCACAAAATGCAAAATTATGCCTTGAGGCTTAAGAAATTTCGAACGAAATATTTTTGCAACAAATTAAGTGCTGGCATTACTTTAAGGCAATTTTAATTGATTTTTCAACAAGTTTCTAATTGATGTGAAACATAAAAGAGCAGCTCATGGAAAGAGTATATGAATGTGTGCACTGGAGTTTATCTATAGAAATTATTTGACTAGTTGGAATTTACAGTTGATTTCGATTTCTATGGTATATAAATGTAATAAAATGTAAAATGTTCTGCTTGAAAAACTTTGATAGAGTTTATTGTGAATTAAAGTTTTATATTAATTCTGTTCAACGAGTATCGTGAATCTAATTTTTATGAATTATTTTCATTTTAAGTGTGTTAAAAAAAGTGTTTTTTTTTTTTTTTTTCTTTATTTTCCCAAGTTGCATATATTAGATTTATGTTATGTCTTGGTACTCTAAACTATATAAATGAATAAAAATAAATAAATAAATAAATGGCAAAATAAAGAAAATTTTAAAATTAATCTATGTTTCATTAATGAATTAAATAGAAAAAAAATTTGAAAAAAAAAAACATTTAAAAAATTCTTTAAAATATATAAAATATTAATATTTTATCGAATTGATCGATTGATCGAATTGATTAATCAACAAACTATTTCCTTCAAATAAAATACCAAGAAAATACAGTAAAAAGTTACAAGAAATACATTTATTGAGCAGAGAGGCGTTTTCTACATCTTTATCAATTAAAGCTGCAGGCGAACTCATTGAAAATTCTTAAATTTTTGCTTCCGCTGGCATAGTCAAAGTCCAGAGCAAGCTGCGAACATGCCGCAGACCATGGACAGGCGCTCTGTAATAAAGCAATCAGTCGAAAAATTAAAAAACCCATACAAAAGATGACACCACACCCACACACACACACACACACACACACACACACACACACACATGTGAAAAGCGTTAATAAAAGCGTTGAAAAAACACACGCTAGCTATGCATTTTGTAGCTGCAATCCATGGGATAACAGGCTTGGTTTGGTTTAGGTTTGGGGTTGGGTTTTGGACTTTGGGCTTTGGGCTTTGGCATTAGAGGTGCTCTGGCTCAAACATCACATGGACGACCTTTCAGCACAACGAGACAGGAACAGCCCCCGTCTGCCACGTCAAACGCTTTGTTTACAAAATGTCGGCACTTTTTCCCATTTTGCAAACGAAAAGTGCCAAAAAGAAGCAATAAGAGCAAGCAACGACATAAGGGTTAAAGCGTTGGAATTGGTTCCACATTCAATCAACCAGCTGCAGTAGCTGCAATTTATTATTTTTTGCTCTTTTTTTTTCGTTGCTGCTTCTAGCCCAGACAGCGACAGACAAAAACAAAACGTTGGCCAGCTTTCGGTGGGTGCTTGGCTGCTTTTATAATTCCTTTGTACAATATTTGTTTGGCAATGAATTTAATTGATGTTCACAGCCAGCCAGACAGACAGACAGACGGATACTGCCTGCAGCTGGAGCGAGACAGACACAGAGAAGAAGAAGAGTGAGAGAGGAGGGGAGGGACAGCTGCTAACCATTGGCAAATGCGAGAGCGTGTGAAACTTCAATCAATTTGATTTTATTGCTCAGCGATAGAATCACAAAAGGTGTCGACCAGACATTTGTGGTTTTGCCATATACTACCATATACAAGCGGAATGAGCTATGCCAATGTGTTACCAATTAATGTTTATTTACATTAAAAGAAATGCAACAAACCTTTTTTTGCAAATAGAAATAGATGAACACATATAAATGTAAAAAAAATATATATATGAATCAATGAATACATGTATATCTACATGTAAATTGCCTTTGAAGCATCTGCTAAATGAAATGTTTCAGTTTTTTCAGTTTTTCTAATAATTTAGTTTAAGCTGCGAACTGCAAAAAGTTGTGGCTTTTTCAATGAAATTTAGTCTATGACTTTGTTAAAAATAATAAAAAAAAAAATAATAAAAATAATAAATAATATAATTATTTATTTGTTTGACTCTTTAGTAAACTAGAACTGAGAAAACTAGTTGAGGTATATATATTAAATTATTATTATTATTTTAATGGTTTATTTTAAATCAAGAGAAAATATCAAATTTTTCATACGTCTTGCTTAAATCGAAATACATAATTAAATTCCCAAAAATAACTTTTTTTTAAATATGTTATTAATATGTTATAAATATAAAAATTTTCATAAAATAATAATATAATAAATCTGCAAATATTCTTGATATTATTAAATTCACTTCTTGGTTAATTAACTAATAAAAAGAAAATAAATGAAATTAAAAAATAAATTTACTTAATATTTAAATTATTACAAATTTTATTAAATTAAATGAACTAAATAAAAATATATTAAGAATGGCTCATGGCTTTATATTTAGGCCATACCCAATTTATTTTTTATAAATTAATTTATTTATTTTTATTATAATTTCTTTTAAATCAAATTTCGATTTATATTTAAATATAACTCTCCCAAAATTTATTTTAAATTTAATTTTTTTATTATTAGTTTCTAATTTATTTATTTTTATTATATTTTCTTTCAGTTCCAAATTCGATTTATATTTAAATATAATTCCCCTAAAATTTATTTTTAAGATAATTTTTTTTTTTTTTTTTTTTAATTTTTATTATTATTTTTTTCGTTTAGTTCCAAATTTCCCAGTTTTTCTTCTGATTCTGCATCAAACTGAATTCATTAAATATAAAGAAAGGGCTTGACATTTAAGAAATTCTTATTTATGTACATCTCTTTAAGTTCCCAAGCATGCTTTGATGTTATTTTTTTTTTAAGTTCTAATTTACTACAAATGTCTAAAAGTTTTCTATCTCTCTCGCGTATGCAAATGTTCACGTTGTTGAGCGATCACTGTTAAGCACATTAAACACTTTCAGTTCCAGTTATTCCATTAGGCAACCCCTCTATCTATCTCATCCCACAACAAAATTAATTTGCGGTTCATGCTCACAATTCGCAGCCATCAAGTAAATGAAATTGGCTTTTGTCACATGTGGGCCGCAGGAGCTGCCTGGCAAGTTGCTCTAAGTAAGTGTCAGTAAGCCAAGGCTCTATATGTTGAATACTATATAATAAAAACCTCACACATGCGCACCCTCACATGCGCACAGCTTATTATTAATAGACTTAAGCACACACACACACACACACACAAATAGAAATTTCGCTAAGCTCGGCAAAGGGAAATTTTATGCATGCGCCACACAAAACTTGACTAATTACAAATTTAGCCACAGGTTAAATGGCGAATTACTCGTAAATCACTTCAAGCTAAAGGAAATGAGCTAAACGCAGTTTAACAGCTAAACAGAAAGTGAAACAGAGAGAGAGAGAGAGAGAGAGAGAGGGAGAGAGAACGCGCTGCCCACATATGCGTCAAATTGTGCGGCAAATAAACAAACAAAAAAGAAAACAAAAGCTCTCAGAGATTAGATTTGTTTCTATCATACACTTTGAGTACATTTCGTATTTACTTTAGCTTTCTATTCATTTTTATTATTTTCCTCTTGCTTTTGTTTTTGTTTTAATAATAATGCCCAAGATTTATGCCTTGCCTAGCAGAAACAATAAGACGCTTGTAGTTCCTTTGTCCTTTATCAAGGCTCAATTAATATTTCAGATGAATTGCAAAACTGAGGCAAATGAATGGCATCAGCTAAATTAAATATGCCATTGAACTAAACACACAATCAAATTGCCAATAGATAATTCAGAAATTGTTCAAGACAGCGCAAGTATATAAATGAATTAGATAGACAGTGTTGTCAAAGGTCTATAAAACTCTATGTATGAATAACAACGTATGATAATTAATATAGAATGTAGGAAAGTCAAAACTCTCAAATAGCTGTTGATAATTTCTCGATAAATATGTGAATTTCACTTGCACTTTGAGAAAAAACTCAAGTCCGTTTGTAGTATAAGCTTGAGTTATTTTGCTCACTGACTAAGTCTCACGTGCGAGCGTCTACCGTATCGCTCTCTATCTATCGCTGATTGCTACAAGGGCGTCACACGAATGGATCAACAAGACACGAATAGATAGTAAATGAAAACCGAAGGCTCTTGCTGTGAGCGAGAGCGAGAGCGAGAGCGAGTAAGTATGACTTTATTCGATGGATCTAGCGTGCCGAGCGTACATAATGAAACGGTTGCTAGAAGAGCGTCACACGAATGGATCAGCAAGACACGAATAAATGAAAACCGAAGGCTCTTGCTGAGAGCGAGAGCGGGAGCTAGAGCGAGAGCGAGTAAGTGTGACTTTATTCGATGGATCTAGCGTGCACACGAATAGATAAGAAGACACGAATAGTAGATGAATATAACCGAAGGCCTTTACCGAGAGCGAGAGCGAGTAAGTATGACTTTATTCAATGGCTCTAGCGTACCGAGCGTACATAATGAAACGGTTGCTAGAAGAGCGTCACACGAATAGTTTAAGAAGACACGAATCGATTGTAGATGAATATAAGCGTATGGTCTTGCTGAGTGCGAGAGCGCGTAAGTATGACTTTATTCGATGGATCTAGCGTACAGAGCGTAATTAATGAAACGGTTATCTGTCCACTAACTAACTATTTATGCAAACTATGTTATATAAATATAAAATTGATTTAAAATATATTTTTTATAAAAATATATTTAAATAATGTTGAAAAAATTCTGCTGCTTCCAAATTGAAAAATAAATAAGTTTAAACAAAATTGTTTGAAAAGCAAAATTGTGTTTTTATTGCTTTATTATTTTTATACTTGTAGGTTCATATATATTTTATATCTTTTTAATTTATTATTAATTATATTATAGCTACTATTATTATTATTATTTTGTATTGTTTTAATAATACTTAAATATTTAAACAAAAATAAAAATTGTAATATTAAAAAAATAATAATATTTTTCATAATTTACTAACAGTGATTAATATTTAAAAATTTCATATATCATTTTTATTTTTAAATATTAATTTGCTAGTATTCTTATATTTTATGTTGATTAAATTTTCGTAGCTTATTTTTGTAATCAATTTAAAATTTCTATTAATTTAGTAAAGCAAATTCTTCACAAACATCTAATTTTAGCTAGACAAACAACCTCAATCAGGCACTTTCTTTCCGCCTGCTGTTGTTTTTGCTGCTTGGCTAAATTTGTCTAAATTAATATGCAATTAATGGCGCCACTTGCTGACTAAAGAGGCGTCCCCATGGACGCCCACACCTCCAACCGCTTGGCCGCAACTTTTCAGCACTTTTGTTGCACAGCGTGTGGACCATGCGACGTATACGCAACGCGCTTTTTAATTTATGCACTTTTCAACTAATAATTTATGTGTGAAACAAACGAGGCAAATGCCACGCCCAGTTAGCTGCTGTTGTTGCTCTTGCTGTTGTGTTGCTCTAATTTTATGAATTATTGCTGATTAATTAGATTGTTAGGCGAAAAGGCAACGATGCCCAAGGAGTGTCCGTAATATATTCACAACTTTTCTGCGCTCTTTATTTTCTCTATTATTGTTGGACTGCTTAGAGGGTTCTGGCAAGCGGAGCAGCAGAGGGAAGAGTAGAGCAGATCGGCTATTGGTCAGCTGAACGAAGAGAGGGAGAGGGAGAGTGGGAGCTGTAACACGTAGCGGAAATGGTGTGTGTGCGGCGTGAATAACGGAAATTAATAAGAAAATAAATCACATGGCAGCCGTTTTTACTGCGCTTACATTGGCCTCTATATTGGCGAGCCGAATTTTTTTTTTTTTTGCCCCGCCCACTTTTGTCCAGCTAAGGCCCAACCCTGACTTTTCTGTCAAAGGCAAAGACGCTGCGGAAGGAAGTGTCTAAAGTGTTGCGGTTGATTTACGGCATTTTATTCCAATTTTTTTCTATTTTTCTCCTTCTCCTTTCTCTTTTTTTAGCGCGGAAGTGTTTTCGGTAGCTGCCGGATGTCCGGGGGAAAAAAAACTGGCACAAGGGCAAGCAGCATAAAGTGCGCAGACTATTCACTTAGCTGGTGTCATAAGAAACGGGTTGATTCGGACTGCTTGAGCCATGATAAATGCCTCATGAGTTATTAATTAGTTTGCTTGTTTATTATGAGAAACACAATTTCCGCTTAATTTGTTAGTGAATTGAATTGTATATTTAGCAAGTATATGAAGAGGAGGAAATAGTTGGTAAGCAGCTTAATTATTTTCATATATATATTATATAATTGTCGTAGCATTAGAATTATTATTCTCGCCTTCCATGGTATGTTTGCTTGACAACGAATTCTCGATGTCGCCTACTTCTATTACCAAAACGTCCTTCTTACTCAATCGTCTTCGATTAAGCTCTCTTGTCAAACTGCCTCTTGTCTTCATAATGTCCCACTGATACGACAAATATAACATGAAACTGAATCATATCTGTCTCTTTCTGTTTAATATATATTTTTTGTGTATTTTATTTTTTTCTAATATATTTTATATAATTTATTATTTTTTTTTTATATAGATATTTTCTATTTTTATGAATTTTCTATAAAATCTATCTGCCTTTCTGTTTATATATATATATATTTTTATTTTTTTTAATTTTCTTAAAATATATTTCATGTATTTTTATTTTTTTTTTTTTTTTTTTTTTACATATATTCTTTTTTTATATATTTTCTATAAAATTCAATAAAAATTGTAATAGAATTTTTACAATTCTTCGGAAATGTTCTTTAAATATTTATGAAAATTAAATTTACATTTTTGAGAGCTGAGAAAAATAATTGAAATATAAATGAATATATATATATTACACTCTATATATTGTATATATGAAAGCCTCTTTCAATGCAATTAATCAAGTCAGCAGTGCACTCAATTCGCCTCATTCTCCAGCATTTGTCGTGGTTATTTGCAAGGTTTTGCTGCCTGCTCGCGCCATTCACACAGTTTCAAGAGTAAAAAAAACAATTACAAGCGGTTAAAACCGCATTGGCGGCAAATTGAAAAAAAAAAAAAAAATTCAACAGACAAAATTAAAGAAAATATTTGCAGGCAACGGCGCGGCCAAAAGTTGATGCATTAAGCACATTGCACATTGCACATTGTTGATGCTTAAAATATTTAACCAAATGCTCATGTATGCGCGCACAACAGACGCAACAGCAACAGCAGCCAAACCACAATCAAACAGACTAAGTGAGAGCGAGAGAGAGAGAGAGTTGGAGTGTGCGAGTGAGAAGATAGAGGGAGTTTAAAGTACAGACAAACAAACAGTTGGACAATCAATATCAACAACAACAACAACAACAACAGATTTTTATCATCAAACAGAGCTGAGCTGAAAAGGCTTATAGGATAAGTACATAAGATGAACTATTTTAAATGCATTCATATCTGTTTTAAATGTGCAATATTTTATTTATTCTGCAAATAGCGATAGCAAATAAATAGAGGTGCACGCTGAAATGTGTGAGACCAAATATTGAGAAACATTAGCATATTTAATATTATTTATTTATATTTAAAATGAAACATATAAAAATATTAAAAATTAATGGTTTTGATCTTTGCAGACAAATAAAAAGAATTGCATATATAAGATAGAATATATAAAATTAATAAGCCTAATTAATTAATAATAGTTTTAATAATTTAATAAACAATTTATTTGCAAATTTTGAATATAAAAAAAAAATATATATATAATATATATAAATTTTTATTGTTTTAATAATTTAATAAATAATTTATTGCAAAATTTAAATATAAAAAAATGTATATAAATAATTTTTTTTTTTAAGTCTTCAGCTCTTAAAAATATTTTATCTGAATATATATTATATTATATATTAATAATAAAATTTGAAGTATTTAAAACAAAATTTTCTCTTATGATATGGTTTATTAAAAGAAAATATTAGTATTAAAATGAAAAATAATATTATTAAAATAACACAAATATATTAAAGTATTTGTGGTGGGAAATAGATATTTTAGTTTTGTTTTAATATACACACATATATTTTGTTTTTATTTTTATCATGTATCATTTGGCATTTCAACTTGACTTTGATCATCGTAATTAAACATGACTAAATATAAAATTTAAATAATATTCAACATTTCAAATTACACTTAATGGGAGCTTGAATTTCATACAGAATAAAATCTAGATGATTACTTCACTTGTATTAAAAACTATAATTATATTATTCTATTCAATTTATAAATATTTTTGCTTTATGAATTTCCAAATTCCAACTATAAATTCTGAACTCCGCCTGCCCATTAGCAGCTAACGCTGCTGCAACTGTTTAATCACATTGCCATGGGATCTTTAACAATTAGACAGCTTTTGAGCACTTGACGTTGGCCACAATTCGAAATGTGCTCAAATCTGTTTCGCAGCCATTGAAAATTTCGCTGTGCTTTTTGTGTGTGAGCCACAGAGCAGCGTTCGCTGCTGTCATTTATCATTGCTTTGCTCCCCACTGCTGCTCACTCACTCACACACTCAAAACTCTTCAACACTTTGACTGACAATAGCCACGCGCACACACACACACATACACACACATAGAATTACCGCATGGCGAATTTTCGGTACCCTTTTTGCGGCTCGTCTTTCGAAATTGTTTCGCTTGTTGGTTTCATATTTGACAAAGTGAGTGTGAGTGTGAGTGCGAGTGCGAGTGCGAGTGGGATGGGGCGAGAGCGAGCTGGGCACATAAAATTGAAATACCATTTAAGGATTCGTGCAGTCATCATAATATAAAGAGTCATAATAATTTGTCAAATGCGATTTTTGTCTGCTGCGGACGTTTATGTAATGAGTTTTTATGCCCCTTTACAGACATTTTTGTTGCCTTCGCAATCTGTGACTCGATGATGACGATGTTGATGATAATGATAATGGTCATGATGATCGCAATAATTGCGTGTGCGGTTAATGTGATTTTTCAATTGATTTCTCCACTGCGTGTGCACTTGTATGTGTGTCTGTGTGTGTGTGTGTGTGTGCAATGCTCATGAAATTGAGTTATAAATGACCAGTAAAACTGTGTTGATTTTTATTGGACATGGGCAATGGTTTATAACATCAACAGATTGTGTGGTAATCGCTCATGGCACATGCAAAGCGCATCACAAGCAAAAGCAGCGCTCGGCCATTTACAGGCGGCTTTCAATTTCGCTGTTCGCACTTAAAGTTCATTTTAATTATTTAAAAAAAAACAAGAGAACATCAAGTCATAGCAGCTATACTTTGAAGTATTGCAAACTTTTTGTGAATAAAATAAAAGCTATGTAATATTTTATATTTCTTATATGATATATAATAATTCGATATGTAATTGATTGACGAATTCATTACCTATCGCATAGTTGTTTCAATATTTAATATAACAAAGTAGTAAATAAAATTTTAAAAAAGTCATATCAAAGCTTTGTTTAGCAGAAAGGAAATAATTATCAAAATTTGACATAATTAATAAATCTCTGCAAAATAAATCAAATAAAATAAGTATAATTTCTAAAAGTATAAAAATACAATTTCTAAATAAAAAAATAAAAAATAATCTAATAAATAATGTGTAATTTATTTATTAATGAATATTTAGTATAATATTAATTAATTAAATTATTTAAATCAAATTTAATAAATGATATATGAAAAATAAACTAAATAATTAATAAGGTATAATTCATCCACTTATAAATATATATAATATAAATTATTTGAGTAAAATAAAATAAATATAATATTAAAAATTTAATATAATTAATTTTTTTTATTTATTTATAATATTTAATATATTAAAAATTATTTACTTTAATATTATAAAAATTTTATTAAATACAAAAAAAAAAAAAAAACAATTTTAAATCACATTTAATTATTACAATTTTAAACAAATATTTTCCAAGTCATTTAAGCATCATGTTCCTTTAACGTTGCGTGTCGACCTATTTGCATTTGAACTTTTAACTCCACGAATTATGCAAAATTTTAGCACAAATTTTAAGCTAATGCCATTATAAGGCATTAACACATTTGTAAAAATTCTCAGACTAATTTGAATTTGCTCCACAGAAATAATAAAAGGCGCAGAAGTAGAAGCAGAGGCAGCAGCAGCAGCAGCAGCAGCCGCATCAGCAAAAGCTCCGAGTCGTTTGGCAATGTCAGACCACAAAATCCGCACTTAAAAGTTCATTTCTGATGTTTTCATTTCCAACAAATTTAGCGATGAGAAATCGTGTGGGCCGTTAGGTGTAGAAGGCAGTAAGAAAGGTGTGGAAAATGTAAAGTTGTGCGTGCTGCACTTCGGTTAGCGTAAATCATAGAGAAAAACTCTCGTAAAAGTAATAATGCGATTAAGTCTGCTTAAGCGACCCAAGCCGTACTTAACAAACTGAGCCTCAGATGGATGCTCGAGACGGATATAGATAGATAGAAGACATTCGCGCTGGGGTGCGGCCCGTCTGTGTGTAAACTTTTGACACAAACAACAACAACAGCAGCGAGCTGAAGAAGATGTATAAGAGACGGGCAAGGCTGCAAGTCGTGGCGTGGCTGGGTTCGAGACGCGATAAAGATGCTGACGCTGTGGACAAATGAAAGATTAAAAGTCAAAATGATTAATTGTTCTTGTTGCTGTTGCTGTTGCTGTTGCTGCAGCTGGAAGCGAGACGCAGTTCAAGAGCCGCTCAAAGTTTTCTCCCACTGCAAAAGCGCAATAGATGGCCGCGTCCGCAAAATCTTACAGCGAAATTGATTTTGAACTTTTAGCCCGAACACGAACTCTGCGGCTTTGTTGCAGCTCTGCGGCTTTGGCCAACAAATAAATTAAATTTCTCTCTCACATAATATGTGAGAGAGAATTGCGCTACGCTTCCATCAAATGCTCGTGCAGCTAGCATTTGCATAGCATTGCAAAATGGCAACGAAATGTTTCGTGTATTTTGTAGATTTTCACACTAAGCTGCTTACAATTATTTATTTATGTTCGCTTTGGGGTCTTAGGTACTTGGCAACTGCTTTTGACAGTTGTTACGGCTTAGCGGCCATGAAATGAACCTCTAAACAGCAGTTCTTAGCGCTTTCGCTGCCTCTACTTGGTCCTGTGTCCTGCGCCACCCATGTCCTGTAACAAGTTTAAGCTGAAGTTTTGCATAATTTGCCGGCCTTTATGTGGCAGAGCATAAAGATATATAAAGAAATGTATAATATATATAAAGAAAATTGACAAAGACTGCAGATTTTAACGAGACTGAGTTGAGTATGGCAGAGCGAATAAAATACTGGGCTGAGTATGTTAAAGAGTTTGCTTGGCAGAATACAGCTTCTAGGAGCAGAGTTACTCTTCAATTGTAGATTATTTAATCTGAATTTGAGTATAAATAAATACATTTCCAGCGAAAGGCAGCTCAGTCGTATTTGATAGCAAACTGCAAGGCAATCTCATGGGAATTATATTTTATTATTTAATATATTTATTGTTAAATATTAAGAATTCAGTGAATCGTAAAGTACTTCAGTGTGTACTTTCTGTATAGACAAGCCTCAAGACTTCCTCTTCCTACGCGCTTATGTAAAAGACGAAAGCTGTTAGCCGATCGGTTTCAATCGGGTTACTATTCTGTTCATTTGAGAGCTCGATTGGAGAGTGAGTAATAAAAATATCAAATTTAATCAATTATTATAAAATTAGCAAATATATGCATATCTGATAAAAAAAAACTCTTGACTATTTCTCTATCTGATTTCTCTGCCTGATGTCTACAAATAAATGTCTTTTACTTACACTCCGAGAACAAAAATCAGAGAGCAAATGATTGCGTCAGTTCTTCAACGAGTTCCTTGACGATCGCACAGCAAAAAGTCTTTTGTATATGTTTTGATATATAGACGAGTATTCTGTGCCCTACATGCACGACCATTTGCATAGACTCTTTGAATATGATCCGCTCACCTCTGCTAAACCTCATTCTGCAAGCGTCAATCGTATCGCTCCCTCAACGATGTTCGTTAAATGAGCAGCACACGAATAGTTCAACTCAAGACGCTCAACCGAGAACGAAAACGAAGCGAACCGAAGTCACTTGCTTGAGTATAGCGAGAGCGATTGAGCATAATCTTTGTTCGGCAGATCTCACGAACAGCACTTGCATAACGAGCTATGCAGCTAACTATATCATTATCAATATATATATCAAATTCATATTTACATTCATTCCATATTCATATTCACAACACAAAGACATCAAATTCATATGCATATGAAATACAGCTTTGATAAAAATCTTTTTGAGACTTTATATTTCCATTAAATAATCATCATGCAACTTTCTACTATATTCAAAAACTTGTTACAAAAAAAAAAAGAAAAACAGAATGAAACTTTATAAAACAACTCTCTTTACTTGTTTACAATATAGCTCAAGACTTACATAAAAAAAAAGAAAGAAATAAAATAAAATAAAAATGCTGGAATGTATTTTGTGATTTACTTAAAATGCCATTAGACTTGTCGACGAGCTGGCAGAGCATTGCAAAAACACTTGACACTCTCAGCTGGATGACTGAATGGTGCCACTTGGCAAGGCAAGCGCCCGCTGTTTAAGCCACCCACAGCACAGCCACGCCCACTCAAGTCAGTGCAGCCCAGTTCAGAGCAGCTAGGCAACCCCTTTTGACTATCGCATAAATACATGTTTTATTCATCAGCTGCAGTTGGCTGCCATTGCAACGGAAGTTAGTTTATGCCAAGTCGAGACAGCGGGACAGTTGCCTTAGCCATGCCACGCCCTCACGTCTTCAAAAAAGTTAGTGAATTAAATCAAATTTACGCTTCAATTGATTTTCATGCTGACTTGAACTTGCAGCGACTTGCAGCGACTGCTGCAGAATTGTTAAAGTTTCTGCAGCGCCTCGCTTACAAATTTTGCTTGACTGCTTTAATTGAAAGCAAAAACTTGTTGCCAAGTTCTACACTGTTGGGCCAGCTTATAAATTCGTTACACTTATTTGTTCGCTTTTCTTTGGCCCATAAATAATATTCGTACACTTTGTGCCAAACACGCTCATAAAATGCAATAAACACTTCATCAAATGGCTTTTTCGATATGAGATGAAAACGATTTGGCCAACAGCAAATTGTTCGGTTGGCAACCAGTTGAAACGTGATCAAAGCCACAAACACACACACAAGCCACGCCCACTGTCCCCCTCCATCACACACACACATACACGCTGCCATAATTTGAACGCCAAATAGAGTTGGCTATGTAATTGCAATTACGACGGACTTATGTTCGAGTTTGTCAACTGCAGTCGCAGCGCATGTCGATGGCAGTAGGAAAAAAAAAAAGAGTTCGCAAAGAGTATGAAAGCAGCATTGAAACCTTTGCAGACAGACTATTATAAAGCATTTTGCTATGCTCGCCTGCAGCTAAAAGATATATGCAAAATAAATAAACTTATTATTATATAAAAATGTTTTGTTTTAAGGAAGCTTTAGTGCCACTTCATTTTATAAAAATAAAATATATATATTTCTTTTAATAATGAGTTTAGCTTAAATTTCAGCTTCTCATATTTACAAGCTGCAAAAGATGTAATAAATATTTTCTAATAATAAAAAAAGTCAATTTGTTTTATTACAATTTTAAAGCTATTGACTGTAAGTATTTGATTTATTTTATTACAATTTTCTAATGGAAATGCTGAAGTGCACACATTCTGCAAGACTTTATTTTAATATAAAAAAAAATTAAATAAATAATAATAATAATAATAAAAATCAAACGAAATGCAAATGAAAGTTGAAGCAGCTTATATGTGATTTTTATTTGAACAAAATATAGTAAATAAATATAATAAAAAATTAAATATATATTTTTGTACTTTTATTATTATAATTTTTTATTATTTATATTATAATTATATATTTTTCATTCTTTTTTTTTTTAATTTTAATTTTAGGAAAATATGCCATTTTGTTATTTTATTTTATTTTATTTATTTTTTTTTATAATTTAATGTATTTTATTTTATTATTATTATATTTTTTATATTTATTATTAATTTTTTTATTTATTTACTAACAATTTTTTTTCTTCACATAAACATTGTTAAGGTACTTTAATTTTCATTTATGCACATAATAAAAGAAAACTTATATTTTTCATTATTATTAATTTTTAATTCAATTTTTAATTTAAGAATTATATATCATTTTATTATTTTTATTATAAATTTGTTTATTATTTGATTTTTCTATTAATCTAATTTATTTTATTTTATTTTATTATTATATTTTTATTTATTTTTTATCTAATTATTTATTAATTTCATTTATTTTATTATTATTATATTTTAATTTTTTTTTTTTATTAACTATTTTTTTGTTCTTCACAAAAACATTATAGTTAAGTTACTTTAATTTTCATTTATAAACATAATAAAAGAAAACTCAATAACCAAAATCTAGCAAAGATTCTAAACTTTTTTATGTATAACAAATTTGTTAACTTATCCACTATTCACTGTTAAACAATATAGAAGAAACTCCATTATTCATAAACTAAAATCAATGTGAATAACAGTTGAACGTTTCTTGATGTCTTCACACATTTATCTCTTTCACTCACACATTAGAAAAAAAAAAAACGCAGAGAGTAAACAATTGCAACGAGTTCGTTCGTGATCGGAGAGCAAAAAGTTATTTGTGCGTGTATTGGTGTGTATGCGAGGCTTAGCTTCGGTAGGCACATCAATGGCGTATGTGTGTGTGAGCGTATGCATATGTATGTGTAAGTGAAGCTCGTTTGCATAGACTCTTTGACTTATTTGCCGACTGAGCCTTAATCGTATCACTCTCTTAAAGATCTTCGTTAAATGAGCATCACGAAGCAAAACGAAAAGAACCGAATGAAGAAAAAGCTAAGAGAGAGTATGATTCTATTCGATTGATCTCATGAACAGCACGTAAATAATAAAACTGTCAACAATTACTATATATTATACTATATACATAATAAAAACAAAAGCAGTTGCTCTCTCATTTCATCAAAGCAGAAAACAAAGGTTAAAAGCTTTCTATTAAACCTTTTATAAAAAAATAAAAAAATCACCTCACATACTACACGCTGTGGTTACGGCATTCATAAATAGCTTGAATCATTTTTCTTTCAACACACATTTCATACACACACATTCCACCTGCACACACACACGCAGCTTTGCTGCACTCTCAGCGCTGTGGCATGCCACGCAAAATGGATTAAATCAAAATCTGTTGACTGTTCTGTGCCGCAATGCAGCGCTGTGGCGTTGACTGTGCAACTCATACGCCTCGTGGTGCTTAGACGCATAAATCAATTGAAGAATCAATGAAGTGCAGGCGCACGAACCGAACCAAACCAAACCAAACCAAACCAGAACCCGGAGCCCAAGCCCCAAGCCACGAGCAACGAGCCTGCAAAAATGTATGTCCCAATGCCACGATGCGGCCCGGCCCATCTCTGATTCATGTGTCTCGGCTGGCTGATAAACAAGTGGCACACAAAGAGACAGAGAGAGAGGGAGAGAGAGAGAGAGACAGAGTTTGAGAAATAGAGTAAGAGATAGATAGTGGGGCAGTCACATAATTGAGCTAGCAATTTACAGGATGCGTGAAAGCTATTCAAAGTTGTTTGTGTTTATGCTATTGTTGTTCTTGTTTTTATTGTTGTGCATCTGTGTGTGGGTGTGTGTGTGTTGTTGCTGAGACAGCATTGAGTGGCAACAATACACATGCGTGCTATAATTTAGCTATCTTTCACACATAATTCACAGCTGCAGCGAAAAGGGACAAGGACGTGGATGTCGACGAGGACGAGGACAGTCATTAGCATTGCTGCATTTGTCTGTGAAACGGAAACGGAAATCACGCTGCATTCAAAATGCCAGACGACACACGCACAACAACAACAACAACAACAATGGCAACAACAAGTTGCCAGCATACAATGAGAAGAAAGCGCGTGGCAATGGACGTGGCAAATGCAAAATAATACAGTCAGAGAATGCATGGAACTGTCGATAATATATTAGGTGAACAAAATGTCTAACATAAATATTGTAAACTAAGTAATATATATAATATATATTTATTAATTTAACATATATTATAATATATATTTTTGTTAATTTTTTATGATTTTATAAGTTTTTTATAATAAATTCTATCAGATTCATTTCTTAGCAAAGCCTGCTCAACTAATTTTATTTAATTATTATATTTATCTTAAGCTTGACACTAGTCTTGTCAGCACATTAATTAAAAAATAAATATAAAAATAAATATAATCAAATGCTGAGCCAACAAACACAGACAACTTGAAACGCATAAATAAAGTAAATATTATAAAATTCATATTTCTTACACTCTCTCTTTCTCACTCACTGTTTTGCGCTCTCCCATACTGCACCTCTCTCTCTCTCTCCCTTTGTTTCTTTGTCATTTCTTTCTAAGCTAAACACTTGTCACAAAAACATATGTGCTGCCTCTCTCTCTCTCTCTCTCTCTCTCTCTCTCTCTCTCTCTCTCTCTCTCTCTTTCTGCCCTTTGGCCTACTAGCTAATTCCTTGACACATCAGCAAAAGCTATGTGCAGCCATTCTTTGCTTCTTAATCAAATATCTTTGCTAGCCATGCAACTAAAAAGGTTCAGCATTGCATGAATAAACGTTTTGTAAATGAAATGCATAGCCTAGAGTCGGCTCTCCCACTCTCTCCCACCCACCCTCTCTCTCTCTCTCTCTCTCTCCTGAAAATACGCTTTTAATATAATGCTTCAGGTAAAAACATTTCAACTATCTAAAATCCCTAAAATAAAAAACCCTCCCAGCTGCTGTCTGTTGCATCAGTTGTACCCCCCCCCCCCCCCCCCTCAAAAAATTGTGTATGCAAAATGCTTGAAAAATGCATAGTAGCCATGTTCGAGTGAACAGGGTGGGCGTGGCCGAGGTTCAATATTGAAAGTGCACTTGGTCGGTGCGGTTCAGCCGCAGCAACAAGAATAACAGCAACAGCAACGAGACAAACAATTTGCAACAATGTTGTAATCAACAAAAATGTCATCATCAACGACAACAGCAGCAGCAGCAGCAGCGGCAGAGGCAGCAACAGCAGCAGAGCTGCAAAAGGGGCAAGTCCTGGAAAATGGTCAGTGACAACGTCAACCGGAGAGTTCATCGACGACTCATCAACACGTAAGCAGCACAACAAAAAATGCAACAAGACAAGCGATAAGCAACTACTCAAGGAGCAACTAACAAATGCCCTGTAAAGCAGTTCAATTAAAGTAGGAGCTTGAGCTTGAAGCTCTGCCTAGTTTATAATTTCTTATAGATATATCAATTTATAACTCAAACAGCTACTTCAAAATTCGCACTGCCTGCTACTCTAGCCCAGCTCATCCACAACTATTGCATACATTTTATAGGGTATGCCAAATGTCAACAATTTTAGCCAATAGCTTGACCATAGTTGCCTGCCTGTTGTCAACACACCGCACGCTCTCACTCTCATGCACACGCACACATACACGTAAACTTACACAGCAACATGCGGCTAACGGAAATGTCAACACACACTCACGTGCACACACACACACACACGCATACGCTGTTGTCTGTGAGCTCTGCTGCTGCTGCTGCTGCTGCTGCTGCTGCTGCTGCTGCTGCTGTTGCTTCTGTCTCTCTTTCATAATTCAAACTTTAGCTGCTGTTGTGCTCGTCACGCCTACCGAATTTATGCAACAAAATATATCAGCTAGAGTAAGTGCGCAAAAGCAGCACATGCTCGACTAAGAAATACCCTGTAAATGGAAGTTTTCTTAACTGAAAAGTAATATTGACTAAGCTGCGTCTACTGATAAATATCTTATTTTAATTTTATGCAAAGCAAAAGTATATTAAAGCACTAAGTCAACGACTCAAAGATACCCTGCAGCAAACATTGATCAATCATTATCAAAATTGTTATACAGCAAAGTATATCAAAGATGAGATTGACTTAAGGCTTATTACTAATTGTATATATTAATATTATTTGCATATATTTACAAAATGTTAATAAAAACTAAATATACATATTATGTATTATTATAGTAGGTTGATGAAAATATACCCTGTAAATATATATTTTAAATTAATTTCAAAAAATTCGGAATTCTTTCATGAATTTAGAAATCTTAATATACCCCATGTTGAACATTTGCACTGGGTATCGGGCTGTAGAAACCGTAAATAAAACTTTAGTAAAACGAAAATTAAATACGAAAATAAATTGATAGACTTTGTTTTGAGACTTGCTTCAATTTGACAAGCCTGATTGCTTTTGGCCAGGCCAAAAGTTTCTGGCAAAATATTGAATTTAACAAGAATCAAGCAAAATGTCACTAAACTCAGTTTTAGACAAACAATTTCAACTCATTTATGTAGAAACTGTGAAATTCATATTTCGCACACTCTCATTGTGTATTAAATATTAGAACAGCTAATTCAGTTGAATAAGTAAGTTTCTCTATTGCTACTATTTGCTCGAAGAAGCAGAAGCTTCATTAATATAATTTACATAGTAAGTGTTTTCGGCCTACTTGAAAATGCCAGGCGAGAAATTCAGGCAGCACATAAATTAATTGCTTGTTTAAGTTTCACATCAAATGGAATTGTCTGTCTATTCGCTGTGTTACCACACAGCCATCCCTGCCCCTACACTGCCACGCCTACAACCGCAGCCCCTGCTTATACAATTTAATATTTATTGCTTTTTATGCGGCTCGCACAAAACGCAGGCGTCAGATAAATATATACGACAATAATAATAAGTATACGCTAAAGGAGCCAAAGCAGGAGCAGGAGTAGAAGCAGGAGTAGAAGCAGGAGCAGGAGCAGGATAGCTAGTAAATCACTTGGCTCACAGACAAGGCACATTGTCCCGGCCCCCTCCCCATTCGTGAGCCTACTCTGCGCCATCGCCTTTTCTTTTGGCAACATAATAAGACGACAACAAAAGCGGTCGGCGACAGGGCGTTGGGCTCGGGCTCTAAGCAAAGCCAAAAATTGAATTGTTCTCAGTTTGTCAATGTGTCTGAAAGGGCTTTATAAAATTGATTGGTCGGCAAGGGATGGGGGGAGGGTTAACTGTTAGATAGCCGGGCAAAGCCTATTGCCAAATGAGAACTGCCATATGGATATGATATAATTTCATGCTAGAGCAGTCAAGGCTGAACAAAAAATGAAATAAACAAAAATAAAAAAAAAATGGAAAAAATTTCCTTTAGTTTTATGTTTTAATTTCTCAGTTGTCAGCCGCAGAGAATGCCGGACAGCAGGCTAAAAGTTTCAGCCAAACAAAATGCTCAAAATGACAAAAGCAGCTAAAGATGTAGAAGAAGAAAATGCGCAGAGCCCCATGTGAATGCAGCTTCAATTCATTTTTGTGGCACAACCTGCCCTGGATGCCTGGTGAAAGGTGTTACACACCTCGAAGTAATTTGCATCATTTTACGCTTAACGCGCCCGTCCAAGCTGGCCGGCACACAGTGCATCTGGCGTTGCCAGACCAACTGACACACACGCACACACACACAGAGAGAGACAGAAAGACAGACGCTGCCAAGGGGTACACCAAATTGCGAATGTGCATGGCGAATGTGTGTGTGCGTGTATGTGCTTTTGTGAGAGCGTGAGTGGAAGCCTGACTGACACATCTGAACAGCTGCAGGCCAACGCATGTGGCCAGTGATGTCATTTTTTGGAACGCCAAAACAGCTAAATCGACTCAAGAAAACAGCTAAAAAAAGCTGAATCCTCGGGAAAAAAAGCAGAAAAAAAAGCTGATTTTTATATATTGATTTTTTTATTCAAGAATGAATGTATTATCCAATAATACTTTGTTATCAATATCTTTGTTATCGCGGTGCTACTGTCATCGAACTTTTGTTGGCAAAGTTCACTTAAATGATTAACAGGAGCGATTGCGCTTGCTGTGCAACGAATACGCAAAGCGCTGCCTCCTGCTCAGTTGTTTTGTTGCCTTTTCACTAATTTGTTTTTTTTTTTTTTTTTTTTTTTTTTTTTTTTTTTTTTTTGCACAAAGCCGCTTTTCGAACCTATGTGCCTTTTTGTAGCACCGTGTGCACGCAAATCACATAATTTTGCAATTATGCTGCACTTACAGTAGCTACAATACGCCCGTGTAAGTCTGTGGGATCCTTCCTCAGCCACTCCTTAAACTTAAATTACTTTCGGCATCGCTACGAATTTCACAATTTTAGTGACGGAAGACGCACAAATTTGTATAGGCAATTTTTAAGTGAAATAGACTTACATTTATAAGATTTTAATCAACAACTGCGATAGAAAAAACTCACAAAATTGAGAAAAAGTAGAATTAAAAAAAAAAGAAAATTTCAATTTGCTAAAAAAGCTAGAATTCCCGCTGCCCGCTGTTTTCAAATTTTTCCCGCAATCGCATTTTCAAAACAGCCAGATCTAGCTGGAAAAAAGCTGAAATGACATCAGTGCATGTGGCCCGTTAAATTCAAGAGTTTTACATGCAAGTATCTGCATGTGACTCGAGCTAGGTACTTAAAAAAAAAAAAAAAGAACTTGCTTAAATTAAATTCACCTTAGAACATAGAGTCCTCTCTAATTCTCTATAGCACATCGGCATAAAAAGAGAGCGCAACAGATATTGCAGCTGCAGCAATAAATACCCAACAATATGAGCAACGACTTAATGTGCTGTCATATTTTCCCACCCAAAATAATTAAGAGTAATCCCAAGGGAAATTTAATCATCCACAGTTCACACTCTCTGACTATGCCCGCTCCCTGAAGTAGCAAAAAATCAATTCTATACTCTCTTCAGGCAACGGGATCAAAAGTAAGTGCAATAGTTTCATTACCTATCATACATGTTTCACATTCTCTCGCTCTGGCTCTTTATCGTAGATCGAGCAATAAATACCCACATCGGCATTCACATTTGCTCCTCGCTCCAACATAATTAAATGTGAGTGCGAGGGATATTTGAAATATCATACACAGTGCGTGCGCTCTCACTCTCCTCGCCTTCTGTGTAGACGCTACAGCACTCTCTTTACGCAACGGGATCAAATGTGAGAGCCACAATGCATGCTATCTCCTCTTACACTTATACAACAGTTGCTATCCAGCATCCACAAAGAAATTAACCTCTACAGCAGCGCTCTTTCTATGCTGCATGCATAGATCCTAGTTTTACTCTCTTCAAATCCCCACAACTAGATAAGCCAAGGTACATACAGGCATTTAATTTGGCATTTTACTGCTGGCAACATATTGCCTGTCGCTGCCATTTGCTACTGCTTAACAGTTCAGTCGTGGGCAGCCCACAGAAAACAAGCCAGCATTGCCATACGCATGAATTGTTGCCAACCAAACTTTATGACACGCTACACACACACACACACCCACATCCACACACACACGTACACAGCAGTTATTACACATGCAATTACAGGTTATCAACGACCAGCAATGGCCCTGCCGCTTGCTATCCGGCTCTCTCTCTCTCTCTCCTACTCTTCCTCACTCTCACGCGACGATTGCACAGCTGGCAACGGAAATGACTTTATTATTACGCTCAAACAATTTTTGGGCGACGCGTTGCCAACTGTTTGTGTGCTGCACATAATTTTAATTAAGGTAAACAGTTTACAAAGCAAAAAGAAGAAACAGAACTGCAAAAAGCAAAACCAAAAGCGAAACAGCGTGTGAATTCAAATGAAGATGCGAAAGAGAAGTGAACCAGCTGGCCAGCCAGTGAGAGGACGAGCTAGCAGAGGAGTAGCAGAGGAGACTCGCTGTGGAAGCGGCATTGAGACTTGACAGTTGTGTTGACAGTTTGACAGTAAAGCAAACAGCGAAGTGTAAGGGAGACAGAGCAAACCAGGTGCCGCTATGCAGATGGTGAGCAAGGGACGACTGTAAAGAGTGAGCGAGCTAACATTTTGAATGCTGTAATTCAAGTGCTTGTTAAATAAATCGCATGGTAAATGCGAAAAATTTCTGTATCATACACGTAATTATGAAATGTGTTTGAGAGAGTGAGAGGACACGTGTCTGTGTGTGTGCGTATCATTAAGACTTTCTATTTGAGGTGCTTAGGCCAAGCACTATGATAAAGGTGACCCTGAAACTGAAAATAATGAGAATGAAACGGAATGAGATTCCATTTAGTCTAGAAATCAAATAATCATTAAAATAAAATTATATTGATTTTATACAAAATTTTGTATTATTATAAATCGATAATTCGAGCTTTTGTTGTGCTTATATGTATATTTTATATATTTAAAATACCTAAAAATAGATTCAAAAAAATTAAATCACATATGAATATAAAACCAAGATCTAATAGCATGCGCTTTAGTATTTCGATTGATATACTGACCCTAGCGAACGTAATTTATACGGCCAATGCAGTTTAAATAATAGTCGAGTCTCATAGCTGGAGTTAAATACAATATCCTTGCGCTAACTATGTCATTTTGGCCTCAACAAGCAGCAAATTGCACACTTGGTCTGTTCGCAGCCCAACAACGGGTCGGCCCAAATGCAGGCCATTGAACAAGCATGAATGGGCGTCATAATAGGTTGATAGACTCGCCAAATACCCTGTAATAAAATTGGGGATGTATACAATTTAATATTGATTTATTGTCAGTTGAATTGAAATATGTAAAGGTGAAGATTAATTTGAAAAATAAAAAAAAAATATATTCTACGATTCATGGCCAGCTTTTGCGTTAGTCAGACAACACGTTTAATTGCTTTTCAATGGGCATGCATGCCAACAGTCTTAGCCATGTTGACAATTGCCAAGGCTTCTAGCCATTTGCCCATGCATTTTGCATGTGCTAATGCCAAGTTTTGCATATGTCGCAGAGCCAACCAAACGCCGCTTCATGGTAACCATGCCCACTCCCTCTCTCTCTCTCTGTCTCTCTTCGTGTGTCTGTCTCCCTTGTTCCATAGTTGTATCCATTATTGGCAGCCTTGGCAAATATTGCACATAGATTTATGGCTTTAACATTGACATGACATTTGGCGCTGCAGCAACAACAGCAACAAATGTTGCTCTGCATATTTGTTGAAAATTTTCCATGGTAATTGGCAGGGAGTTGCCAACAGCCAGAGAGTCGAGAGTCCTTTTCCTCACAAAAAAAAAAAAGAGAGAGAGAAATAGAAATGAATCGAGGCCGAAGTCCCTTTTGAATATTTGCCTGGCTAGTTTTTGAGTCGTAGCCAATTAAAATAGAATTTCCATTGCGTTGAATGCCAAAAGTCAATTGACAATTGAAAAAGCAAATGCTGTTGCATATTTAATGCCATCTTTCGCAACATCAAAAGGCCTCTCTGTGTTGCCTTTTTTCTTTTTTTTTTTTCGTTTCCTTGTGATGGCAAGCCAAAATTGTTTACGCATAATTATGAATCGAAAGAACAATAACAAAGCCCTCTCTCTCTCTCTCTCTGTCCGTCTCTCTTCAAGTGATTCAATGAAGCGTTGATTTCTTGCCTCGCAGCGTTTCTGAAACGAAGGACTGAGATTTTTATTACAGCGCCGTCTGCTGCTGCTGCTGCTGTTGTTGTCATTCCTCCTATTGTTGTTGCTGTTGTTGTATTGTGCTTATTATCCCGTGGTCGAGTTAATTGAGCAATTGCAAAAGTAAACAAAGGCATTGCCAGCTGCCCTCCCTCCTCCCCTGACATTTGGGGTTATGGCGCGCCTCATGCACTTAAAATCAGCGCGCAAAATATAATTAAGTTGTGCCTAAGGCAACAGCACAAACAAACAAGCGACAAAAACAAAATGCGTATAGAAATCCATTTATGACTCTATCGACTGGAGCAGGAGCTTAGCAAATACATTGCAAACAGACTTCCACTCAGCTCTGATGACGTCTGTCCTGCGGTCAACTTTAATGACAAACACAATTTGTATAATCTTTAATACAATTGTGGGAGTGTGTGTAGCATTAATTTGATTTAATACTTTTAGGTGCATAGGAGAACGACGATAAACTAGAAATTTAAAGGCTTAAAGAGATAGCTGCTTTAGACTAAGAAGCAGAAGATATTTATAGAATATAGTCCAATATTAAACTGACGATAACTACACGCAGCTGCACAAAGCCCAAAGCAGCATTCATATTAATGCAAAGAAAATATGCCTTAAGAAAAATAGCTTAAAATGCTCAAGCTAAAAAAACGCAGCAGCAGATTAATGCGAATTACAGCAATTCTATAAGCATGCAAGGGTTGGTGAGCATGCTGTAAAGCTGCAGCTCGTGCAACATCTCATCGTAGGCCAATAGATATACCAAATAAGCATCCTTTCAGTGGCCAGACAGTCATGCAAATAGGCTGCAATTGCCTCTGATGCCAAGGCAAGGCAATTGAGAAACTGAGACGGAGATGGGAAAACAATGGCGTTTGCCTAGTTTTGGGAATGTCTGTTTGGCCGGCCATGTTGTACAGTTGCAATATGCAGTACGATTTGGAATATGCATAAAGAGAGTGAGAGAGGGAGGGAGAGAGAGAGAGAGAGGGAGTGAGCTAGCTAGCAGCAACACATCAACAGCAGGGACACTGGAGAAGCAACAACATTGGCAAACAGCGGAAACGGATGTTTGGCACTCAAATGCAGGCCGAGATGCAGCTGCAACTAAAACAGCGAGACAGAGAGAGAGAGAGTGAGAGAGAGAGACTGGTAGGCAACCCAAACACATTGTGTAGTTAATTTCATTTTCATTATCAAATCATTTTCAACTCTGTGTGTGTAGGAAATTACAGCGAGTAATAGAGAAGACGCAGCCGTTGCGAGTTGTGAGTGAATAAACAAGTGCATGATTTATATTGATGACGTTGACAAAATCTAACAATAAATCAATATTTCGAATTTCAGCAACATAAACTAAGCTAACTAGCACTGAACTTGACATTTATGTGACTTATGTGTATAATAAGCAATTGTCGTTGATGCCGTCCAACATCATTATGTCCAATATGTCGTATACTTTATGTGAAATTGAAAACTATGCGAAAATGAATTTAATATGAAAAATGTGACTTTGCAAGTAAATATATTTCATGAAATCTTGTATATATTATTATCATTAATGAAAATAAATTCATATCGTGATTTATATTTTTTCTAGATTATCATTATATATTCAAATGAAAATTAAATATACTATAATAATAATTATGGTATTAAATTAAAATTAAGATTTAAAAAAGCTTGTGTTATTTTTATTTACCCATCCATTTGCCCATTTATGTTCAATCTACCTTTCTGTCTATTTTCTATCAATTTTTAGCCGTTTCTAGCGGTTTTTAGCCATTTTTAGCCGCTTTTATATCTTTTTCTGGTTTGTCTCACCAACTACCTTTCTACCATCTTTCTAGCCTTCCTATACTACCTTCTAAGCATATTTATATCTCTTGATCATTATTCTGTTCATAGGAGATGCCCAGACTTATTTATCCATCCATTTGCAAATCAAGGTTCTCTCTACCTTTCTAGCTATATTTAAGCTATTTTTAGCTGTCGTTAGCTCATGTTCGTGTTTATCTCACCAACTACCTTTGTACCTTTTTTCTTACCTTTATATCCTACTTTCTAATCATTTTTCTGTCTCTTAATCACGATTCTGTTCATAGGATGATGACCAGTCTTATTTATCCATCATTTGCCCATTTATGTTCAATCTAACTTTCTGCCTATTTTCTAGCAATTTTTAGCCGTTTTTAGCCATTTTTAGCCGTTTTTAGCTCTTTTTCTGATTGTCTCACCAACTACCTTTCTACCTTCCTTCTAGCCTTCCTCTCCTACTTTCTAATCATATTTCTATCTTTTAATCACGATTCTGTTCATAGGATTATGCCCAGACTTATTTATCCATCCATTTGCCCACCAATTTTTTATCTACCTTTCTAGCCGTTTATAACGATTTAAAGCATAGTTATACAGCCAACAATCATTGCATTATATTCTGTTTCTATTTCTTCTCACGAGAATATAAATATGTAATTTCAAGATCTAATTTATAATATTATAATTAATTTATTATAATTTTATAAAAATAGCTACATTTACTTAATTTGAATTTAAAATCTATTGTAATATAATTTCAGGTCAAGATGTCAGCTCCAAAATTCAATTGAAATATATGTATATCTATTACAAAATTTCACCAACATAAATATAAATATATATATGAATATAATCAGCATAAGCAACAGCAACACATAACTAAATAATTTAGTATTTCGTGCACGGCACAGACTTAAATGTGACATTGAAAATTCATATTTGGCCACACAATTTGCAGCACAAATCATTTTGAATTTTATTTAGCATGCTTTTAAGCGTTGAGCACATTAATTATACCACGCTCAATTTGCCGCACATTATTTGCACAAAATATTATAATTTATTCATGCGCATGGAACAAAAGACGAGCCGAACTCAGCAAATATTTTGTGCTGTGCAAACTGAAACAATAAATATTTATGCAGTGAATTCAAAAAATTTGAAATTGGAATGCGAATACTCTTTGATTAGAGCTCTTATCGAAGGAGAGCCAATATCCGCCTTTAGCTGCTGTTGCTGCTGCTTCGATTGGCATTTTTTTTTAGAACTCTTTTCAAACAACTTTAATTTCCTTGTAGTAGTTTTTATCGCACTGATGCGGCTCTGTTGCCAGTCCTTGTCCAGCTGCTGCTGCTGCTGCTGCTGCTCTCTTAGCTCTCCCCGCAGTCACATTTGTATAACATTAAATGCCTTTGAGTATCGTAAATAACAGTTTAGTGTTCATAAATTCAAAGAGAATTATGAATGTCCAGCGGCGGGCCCCAAGTGCAACGTGAGCTGCAGTCTAGAGCTGGCTGGATAATGGGGCGTTGGTGCTCTGGTAAGGTGGTGCAGCTGTCAGGCCAAGTGGGAACTTTGGCGCCATAAAAACCAAAAAGCAAAGCAAGCGTTGACATCAAAACGCAAAACAGCAAAGAGGAGGCAATGCAGGACGATTGACTGCATTGGCCACTGGCGCTGCAGCACACACACACACACACACACACATAGACACACTGTCTGCCTGGAGGCACATCAAATGCACGTCTCGAACGCGCCGACATCCAAGATGAAGATAAATATGCTGCAGTAATAAAAAGCCTCAGTTGACTCCGCTCCCCTGCAACCAGCAGCTGCTTCACTTGTCTGGGGCGCATTTAAGTGACCAAAATGCACATTAAGCGCCGCTCGTCGCCCATCCTGTCCTGCCGTCCTTTCGTCCTGCCGTCCTTTCGTCCAGTTGTCGTGTCGTCCTTTGTCCTGCGGCTATGACTATGTTTCGTGCCTTGCATTTTAAATGCTGACATCAATTTGCAGCTTTGCCTTTTTGCGCTCTTAGCTAAAAACTATTTTAATGCCATGCCACGCCCCCACTCAGCCCCCCTCTGCAGACACATGTCGTCCATGCTTGCGTCTAAATAAATTAAAAACTTCAACACTAAAGCTGACTCGATTTCATTTCTGCCACGGCCAATTAAACAATGCTTCGGGTTCATTGTTTTTTTTACATTGTTTTGGCCTGTTTTGTTTGCTAATTTCGCATTGGAGATTTGTTGAGCAAGTTTGATTGTCTAAATATGTCCAGGAGTAGCAAAAGTTAAGGGAATTTTATGTTATATATGAAATATAATAATATAAAATATAATAAAGAGTAGCTTATGCTACTAACTTTTAGCTTTATGAATTGTTAAAGAGTTCAATTAATAATAAAATTAAAAAAAAAAAATATATATATATATATATATATATATATATATATATATATATATTAATATATGATTATTAAGATAATATTCATTAACCAGTATTTGTTAAAGAGTTCAATCAATAATAAAATTAAAAAAAAAAAATATATATATATATATATATTAATATATGATTATTAAGCTAATATTCATTAAGTAAGTATTTGCTCATGCGAATTTCCCTTATTTCAATCATATTTCCCAGAAATATTTCCCAACACATAATCAATGCATTCTCTGGAATTTGCTGCTTTGAAAGAACTTTCCTTTAACTAACTTAACAATCTAATGCAATTCAAACGCCACACACACACAGGCACACACACTAATCATGTTTGGCCCTTGCCAGGTCAACCGTAAGCAATTAATCAACAGAATTTCATTTAACTTTACTTTGTCGGTTTGCACGCGTGCAAAATGTTAACAAAGTTGTTTGACTTTACGGTGTCGTCTGCATCGTTGTGGTTAGCCATAAATGCCATTACACCACACACGTATCGCAATTTTCAAAGCAAACGTGCCACGCCCATTCGCCCACGCTCGCGCCCATTCGTTCGTCTGTGTGTCTGCGCTGCAGTCGCCACTCTAACTAATGCAATAGCAGCAACTGCGACGCTTACCTGTTTGCACTCATTTCTCTGCACATCTCTCCGTCTCCCTCTCTCTGTGTCTCTCTCTTGCTCTACCTTTTTTCTTGTGTATTAATTTCATAATGTAATTTTTACTGCTTAGCGCAACATTTAGCTACAGTAGTGGCAGCAGCCATAGCAGGATCCATCAGCCGCAGCATGGCTGCCTCTGCCCGATACGCTTCGAGAGCTGCCCATAAAATGAATAAAGAAAAAAAAAAAAAATACTGAGCCCCAATTGAATTTATGACAGTCGCAGCTTTTGCAAGTGGCAAACCATTTGCCGCTGCCTTTATGCACTTTTTTCTCATTCTTTTGTACTCGTTCGCCAAGTGATAACAAAGTATACACAGCTCTTGTGTCTATATATATCTCTACCTAAATGTACATGCATATGTCTATATAGACTTTGGTATTAATAAATTTAAAGTATATGCACTGCTCTGAAGGAAGATTTATAATAATAATGAAGATTTTCATTGATGACAGAAGTGTTAGGGTATAAGACAGAGAGATATATAAATGTATATTACATTTTACTATATAGCTATAGCTATAATTCATATTTATATCGTATATTTTCTATATTTTCATCTATTTCAAAAATATAGTCTTAAAATCTGATATTTACGTTGTTTAGAAATCGTTAAGGCAAATTGAAATTATATTTCCTAAAATCTTCTTTGAACAAACAAAATCACTTCAGCTCTACTCTATTTTTTTTCACTCATTTTTGCATTGATATATCAATTTATAGATATACATATATGATCCCAAATTATTTTAAATAGTTTTGTATATATTATTTATATTTTTTATATATTTTTAAAAATAAATTGTAGCTAATTTAGTGTCTTCAAAAATTATGATAGATAATTTAATTAATTTACTACTTACGGTAGTAGAAAAATTGATTAATAAAATATGAAAAAATATATAATATGATACAAAAAAAAAATATATATATATATATATTCCCAATAATAAAATATTTGTTTAAAAATGTATAATGATAAAAAAATGTATATATACATATACTCCCAAACGACTTTCTTGTTACCCATTGCGAAACAACTCCATTTAAACAATATCTTGCAGATATGCAACAAGGCCATGGAAAGGATTGATAAAAAAAAAATATAAAAAATAATATAATATACAAAAAAAATCATAAAGAGTATTATGCAGTCGCTTACTCGCAGCTAGATTTATTTTCTTTATCATGTTTTACATTTATTGTTGCCTTTTGTCTGCCATTACTACTTAGGCTCAATGCTCGCCTGCTGAGGCTTTTCGTCTTACAATGTGAGCTTATGCTCAGCTTTTCATTTCCTTGTATATTTTTAATATTTTCAGACTAGACTATTTTGTAGCATTAATAGTAATAATAGCTAAGCAGCTTTATGAATTTAGCTGGAATTGCAAAGAGAGTGAAAAAAAGCTGAGAGAAAATATTATACAAGTATATAAAATATATTTTTATGCACTGCATTTAGCAAGTCAACATGCAATATATGCAATTAGCCAACATTCCTTACAGCTGGAACTACAATAAATAAATATGTTTTGAAAAACCAATTTTCAGAGTCGTTTATAAATACCAAACACCTTTCACAGCTATGTACATACACATGCATATATCATAACCAGCAGCAGCTGTGCTCTAAGTGCTTTACAATGAAATATTTCTGCGTATTGATGCCGCTATTGCTGCTGCAGCAGCAGCTGCTGCTGGCTGCATTAAATTGCAGCCAATAAAAATTTCCATTCACTGTCTTTGGCCTGAAATCTGTTTCACACCTGTGTGCGCTAGAATTGAATTGTTGGCTGTCAGTGCCAATGCATTAGGAAACCATATACATAATTCAGCATAAATGCTGCAAATATTCGAGAATGAATTTCTAGCAAATACAAGTATAGAAAGCTTGGCCAAAAAATATAAATAAAATATATGCAAGAGTAATATGTATTGACAGTATGGAAAATATTTCTATAATGTCAAACTTTAATCAAATTAACAATTAAAATTGTCTCTTGCTATAATTCCTATAGAAACAGTCAAATAGAAAAAGCCAGAACTAAATTTATTTGCCAATGCACTCGCACAGTTTAGCCCTTCAATTACAATTCGGAATTTATTACACTCCACAAATTTTCCATTCATTTCAGCTAACTATATATATATTTGTTTGCCTTCGTCTCAGTGCTGTGGCAATTTATTTTCATTATGCAACTGTCATGTCAATTTGTCTAATGAAAAACTGCAAATTTGCAGCAAATTAAAATTAATTAATTCAAATTCAACAAATTTCACTCATTTATCTTGTAGCCTTGCAGCTTTCAACTACAACTCGACTCGATTCGACTCGCCTCGACTCGTTAACAGAAACTGCAGAATTCGTGTATTTGCGTATTAATTAATTACTTCTTAGCAACCGAATTGACTTTGTTATTGCTACAAATATTATTATTGTAATTGTTTCTAATACGCTTGATGACTTGCCACGCCTACACACAATGCCATAGAGAGTCTCTCACATTGTTTGTTCATTGCAATCACAATAATTGTATTGTATTAATTGAAGTGTTTCACAAGTTTGTCTATCTAGCGCCATGCCGCTCATTGTTTATTAGTCAGCTTCTGGTTATGCATAATTAATACAATTTCCTGCATTTCCATACCAACGACTTTGCAGCCAATACAATATCTATTATTTGGACTATTTATTTATTTATTTACATTACATTTGCTTGAGTGCGAAATTGCTTTGCTTTTTGAAATTTGCCCATAAGTAGATGAAATGAAATATTATTAATTGACTTGAACTCAACTCTGACAATTGCCAATTGTGATTCGCATAGACGCTAAATGCTAATTAAGATTTTGATTAGTATATACGCTAAACAATATGAACCTTAGAATTAGTTATGTTCAAAGCTTATTTCATGAAATATCTAATATGAGAAACATGTTTAAAGCTGAATTTAAATTTGGGAGTATTTCATAAATTCGCTTTCTGCAAGTTTTTAATTTAATTTATAATTTATTTAAAAACACAAATAAAAAAATATGATTATATACACTTATATCAATTTAAAAAAAAAAAGATATTTAAATTTAATTTTAATTTTATTACAATACATCAAATTTAAACTTAAATTAAATATAATTTTTTGAAATATATCAAATTTAAATTTAAATTAAATTTAAATATAAAAATAAATGCTCCTTCTGCAAGTTTTTATTTTTATTTTCAATTGATTTAAACTCCTTCAGCATTACAAAATAAATAAATATATAAATTATATACATATATAAATTTATATGAAATTCAAATTAAATTAAAATCTTTTTTTTTTTAATACATGAAATTCAAATCAAAATCAAATTTAAATGTAAAATTTTTTGTTTTTTTTTTTATATTTATTATACATAAACATTTATTATACATTTATTTATTCATTTAATTTAATAAAATAGTTTTATATATATATAACAATTTATTAATTTATTTAATTTAATAAAACAGTTTTATAGATAACAAAATTTATGATCTTAAATATTTATAAATTTCTTCATTTTCATTTTCTTATTTAACAGAGCTTTAAAGTTTACATGCAATTAAAAACTTGCAAAACGCCAAAGTGAGCGTATCCATAAATCCTCTTGGCCATATGCATGCCACAAAATTGTTTGGCGCTCGAAAACAGCGTAATTCAATATAAATATTGCCAGTCTGTCTTTGATATAGGAGCTATTTCGCCGGGCTTTACTTTGCGCGCCCGCCTCAACCACTGGCAATTGGCTGAAACTCTTGGCAGCAGCTACTGCACTTCACACTTTGGCCAATGTCGATGAAATTTATACGCTGTGCGGATTAATATTTAATAAATACAATAACGTCGAAAATGTTCTAACCATTTTTGGCTGTGCTACGATATTAATTCCCTCAGCTTAACATGATTCGGCAGCGATTCGCTTGCCTCGCTCTCTCTCTCTACTGAGCATTGCTCACAGCCAAAGAAGTTTATGTGAAAGTCATATACTAAACTCAAACATGCAATGCATATGTGTATGTGTGTGTGTGTGTGAGCTTAGGGATTTCTTTATGCAAATTTGCTATAGCAATGTTATTTTAGCCAAGGATGAAAGAGCAATGTTGTTGCTGCAGCTAGAACTGCTACAGCTGCCGCTCAGTCGATGGCAACTCTTGCAAAATTGTGCTCAAAATGCAGAAGAGCGTGCATTAGTGAGTTCTCATAAATATTTCCATATGCATATGCGTCTTGGCTCCATGCCTTTAGCTCTCTCTCACTCTCAATCTCTCCCTTTCTCAATCTCTCCCTCTTTCACTTTTTACCCCTCTTTTTAACGCTTCATCATCTTTTTGGCAAAAATTTAAATATGCCCCAAAGTGAATCGCACAGATTTATTGAACCATAAGAAACTGCTCCAATTGGCAATTGACGATGCGTTATGCATTGGCCAAAGCAAGCCACACAATGTTTAAAAAAAAAAACATATATATGTGAATCTGATTTAGATTGACAACGAAAGCCCATAAAAATGCTAGCAACATAACGAAGCTACTCGAAACTTTCTAACAATTAGCACTTGCTGTGCATCTTCAGCAGATTTTTCTCTTACTTTTGCTCAATTTTTGTAGTTCCTGTTCAATTTTCATAGTTGACTCGCTGGATAAATGGGAATTCTTTGCTATCAGCCAAAATGCAAATGGAATTTCTGTTTTTTTAATCTCTAATATTCTTTGACTACATATGTGCATCTCACTCACTCTCTCTCTCTAGCCTCTCTCTGTCCCCCTCCCTGTCTTCTCTCCTTTGCTTAAGCTGATTGTTTTGCAATTTATTTCTCATTTTCATTTTCATTATGGAATTCATGGCATGCATTTTGCATAGCTTTCAATTTCTATGCCATTTCAGCCACAACATTTCTACGTGCAGAAATTCATTTGAAAATTTGTTTATTCTTTTTTTTTTTTATTTTATAAGTTAAATTCTTGAATGGGTATCAAAGCAAATTTTTACTTTTTATGAGCAGCATTATTCACCTAGTGTGTCAGACTAATTAAAATGACTAACTAATACGATGTACTAACAAGACACAAAGCTTTACAAATTATAGTTTTAAATTTATTAAACCTCACATATATTGTAGCTTTTTTAAATACTATAAAATTTACATTTCTGTTATAATTGAGTATTAAACGTTAGCGTAGCAGAATGGCTTAAGACTTTTATTTAAATTACTAAGCAATTATTATTTTTATATTTGTTATTTTTATTATGTTTTTATTTTATTTTTATTTTTATTTTATTTTATTATTATTTTATTTATATTTTTATTTTATTTTATTTTATTTTCATTTTTTTAATTTTATTTTTATGTGATTTTTATTTTACTTTTATTTTCTTTATATGTTATTTTCATTTCATTTTTATTTTATTTTATTTTTATTTTATTTTTATATTATTTTTATTTTATATTTGTTTTTTTTTTTTAGTTTTACTTTTATCTTTATTAATTTTTATTTGTTTTTATTTTATTTTATTTTTGTTTCATTTATTTTTTATTTCAATATTTATTATTTTTTTATTTATTTATTATTTATTATTTATCTGTATTTATGTATATATTTTCACATTAAATGCCATTTATAATTTATTGTAATATAAATAAATAAAAATAAATAAATAAGAGCTTAAATCAATTTGCATAAATATCATCAATTTCTATATAGTGTAAAATTTCCAATTCATTGGAAATGTGCTCCCATCTCATTCGACTCTAGTTTCTTTTTCTCACTTCCATGCATATTATCATGTAGCATATATGCTATGTCTACAGCTCTAACTTTTATTAGCATTTTTTTTTCTTCAGTTCTCCCCTTTTTTTTCTGGTTTTTACTGTTTGTTTTCACAGCCTCAATGCTGAGTAGTAGCACCATCATCGTCATCATCATGATCAACTTGATTATCATTGTCGACAATACAAGGAGCAGCAGTAACATCAATCTACCCCCGTCCCTCCTACATCAGCATCAACGTCAACGCACTTTGTATTTAATGTTTTTTAATGGAAAAACTTTGTTAGACTCCTGCCTGGTGGAACAGTTTTCTTTCGTCGGCATTTGTCATAGCGTAGCGCCTATGCCAGCCAGAGTTTTCCCCCTTTAGCCAATTCTCGAAGTTGCTACCATTTGTCCTGCGGCAGTCGCTTAAACCACTCGACTGCATTTTGCAACTCGGCGATGTTTGCTTTGCCTTTCGCAGATCCCCATTCGTAGTTGTTATATTTTTTTTCCTACTTCCACTAATACTGTGATGCCCTGTAAATTAGCGAGTTGATGGGAGAGAGCATGCATGTGAATATAAATACAATTATATATATATATATATATATATATATATATTCATATATCTTCTACAACATATCTCATAAGTAAAGTAGCTTAAAGAGTCTCAAGAATAGCAAAACCTTTGCCATGCTCTGGGCGCTCTCATCAGCCTGCAGGGTATCTACGCATCTCATTCTCATCAGCTTTGAGCATTTTTACTTGTTCTCTTTAGGGTTTTATGCCTGCTGCATATGGCTCCAGCTCCAGCTGACAGCAGCAGCGGCATCAGCAGCTATCACTGAAGCCAAGGGGTATTGGCAGCCATCAAGAGTTGCCTAGCAAACAATTCTTAAGTGCCTTCCAATATTTAAGCAGGCTTCCAATTCGATTGCTGTTTGCTGTCATCGAATTGCGTTGTCTACGCATCTCAAAGAGCAAATCCTGCTGATGTGTGTAAGAGAGAGAGGGAGGGAGGAGGAGGCTGTTGCGTAAGAAGCAACACGACATGGCGCCTTTTAGGAACTTTTTAAGATGCTTCAACTAGTTTACTGTGTCGTATATATTTTCCCTGTCTATTTTTGTTGTATGTTGGTTCGATTTCGGCTTTTAATGTTGTTCAGTTGCAAAGTTGCAACTTTTATGAGCCACTCTAAAAGGCAAAGTGCGTGAATATTCAATGGATAATGGCCAGATGCAGAAAGTATTAACAAAAAAAAGCTATTTATATTTTTCATATATAGCTGATATAAATCCTCTCTCTCTCTCGCTACATATATGTTTTCCAATCAAGAATTAGATTTTCTATTTTAGATTCGAGTTTGATTTTGCTTGCTTGCAATCAAATTTCAATTTATTTCCACGCTTTGCTTGAAATTTTCTTTTAAGCTCTTTTTAATTGCATTTGCTCGACAAAATCTATATATATATAGGTGCTCAGCCACGCCCACTGGGCGTAACATGCGAAATAGCCTCAATTATTTATGAGCGATAAAAACTAAGCCAATTGAAATTTTCTCACACGTGGCATAAAAGTTTCAGCCCAACATGAGAGATAACTTGCCACAGCGCCACCTAGCGAACAAGTTTTACGCTTACTGCGAAAGGGTGTATGTGTGTGTGTGCATGTGTGTGAGTATTTTTTAGAAAAGCGAGCTGCATGCGCTGCCTTAAATATATTCACACACACACACACACACACACATACAGTCACACTTGTGTGAATACCCGCACGAGGCGTTTACAAAATGAAGTCAGCGTTTTTATGATAGTCGTCGTCGCATTTATGACATAGTCCAGGGTATATATGCACGTCCACTTTGTGGGCGAAAAGGGCGTGTTTAGTGCTAAACTACAGCATAAGTGTGCATATGTGTGCGTGTCGGTGTGTGTGTGTGTGTGTGGGCGTTTGATGTGTTGTGTGTTTAGTGGATGCTTCAAATGCGGATATTAGTTGTCGTAATATAAGCAAAAGACACTGAGAGAAATAAGTAGCATAAAAAGCTGACAGAATAAGTGAAGAGAATAAGGGCAAGGCAAATATAGATTTGAGAAAAGAGTAAATGAATGAATAGTTAAGAATAGTTGAGCACGCTGAATTATTTTTAATGAATTATGTTAACAATATATTCGAAAAATATAAAAGAACAAGAACACTATAATTAAAATTTAAGAGAAATTTAATTTTAATTTAATATAATGCCAAAATAAAAATAAAAAGAAAAATTGTTTAATAGAAATTTAAATTTAAGAAATATTTTATTTAATTTATTAATAAAAAATAATAATAATACAATAAATAAGAAATAAAATTTCAAAGAAATTTAGTTTTAATTTCATTTGTTAATGAAAAAATAATATGACAAAAAGATTATAAATAAAAATTTAAAAAGAGAAATGAAATTAAAATTAGACCAGCGAAAAATCGAATTCTAATTTAATTTAATAATGAAAAAAGAAATAATACTACATCAAAATTTAAATTTAAAAGAAATTTAATTTAATTTATTAATGAAAAAATAATACAATGAAATAAAAATAAATTTTAGTGGAATTTAATTTTAATTAACTTTATAAATAATAGAAAATTTTAAACAATTTAATAAAAATATTAAAAACAAAAATTTTAATTTTAGAATAAGCTAATTTTATTTTAATATATTAATGAAAAGTTAATTATAAAAATGTATAAAATTGATGAAATCACCTTAAAGAAAAATCAAATTACAAAACTTTTAAAATATTAAAAATTCTAATTTTAAAATTTGAGCAAATTTAATTAAATTCTTGCTCTTAATAGCAAATTATTGCCTCAACAATTTATAGAGAAAAGTTCATATATTTAACTCCTACCTCAAACAGGTCAAGGCTCACAAATACTACGCTCAAGATTCATCTTAAGAGCCACACCCTATTTCTCTCTATTTTTACTGCACATCATGTAGCTCTCTCTATATATATATATTTCTCTCAGTGCATGCAGTGGCAATAGTTTCACTTCATTCTTCATGTTCATATATATATATATACATATATATATATATATTTTTTTTTTTTCTGTGCGCTCTGCCTGGCGTAATAACAAAGGCGTTGAACATTTGCCATTTGCGCTATTCGGTTGCGAGTGCTGCACAATTTTATAGCTGCCACAAAGCGCGCGTTGTATTTGCAATGAAAACGCACCTCAGCACACACACACACACACACACACGCACACTCATACAGGCAGATATAGCTCATGCACATGAGACACACACACACACACACACATGCGGGGCTATAAAAGTGCGAAATACTCATTTATTAACATGAAGCTTACGAAAATGGCGTAGGTGCGGTTAAGGACATGGCTCAGAGCGAAGACACACACACGCACACATACATGCTGTAAACCACAGCCTGGACCGACAATCAACAGTGGCAGATAGTGTTTGGAATGTGGGCGGGGCAGTTGAGCTTGAACATGGGCATGGGTTTTGGGTCTGGATTGCGACTTGTCCAGCTGCTTGTAAATGTGTTTAAAATTGAAATTTCAATTTCAGGACAAGCAAACAACGTGCTGCAGCCAGGGCGCTGCAACTGCAGCAACCAGCTGACTGACGTACTGAAATGCACAGCAACAACAACAGCAGCAGCAACAGCAGCAGCAACAACAATGTAATGTTCACATTGTTGCATGTCTACAGTTATGCAACGTTGATCATCAATTCCAAAGAAAGTTTAAAACAATTTCCCGCACAATTTTACAACCAGGCCACTTGACAATGTAAACGGCAAACGGAAAGGCGCAGCTCGATAGTGGGCGGGGCTTGCTGGGTAAAGTCTTCACATATATACGTAATGCTCAAAAAATGCTTTTGATTTGTGTGACTCACTCACTCTCCATCTCCCTCTCGCTCTCGCTCTCTCTTCATCTCTCTCTCAGTCAAATTGCTTAATCGCCTGTGCATAATGCAGCCCCCTCCGCAACGCCCTGTCACACGTGCTGCTGCTGCTGGCTGGTGTTGGCTGGTGTTGGCTGTTGCCAAATGCATTACATATAGAATGCGTGAAAAATGCATTGCAAATATTCCAGCACAAACATTTTTAATGCTGATCCAAGCAGCCATTCAATTGCACCAAATTTTCGCTTACGGTTTAATTATGCGTGCGTAATGTTCAATCAGCCGTGGCCAACATGGGAGCAGCAGCGGGGCGACAGCAGGGTATCCTGTTTGCCAGTTAGGCTGCTAATCAAAACACCTACGGGCCGGTAGAGCTACCTACACTACAACCAACAAAAAAAAGAATGTAGTCCAGCCATGCAGTGTGTGTGTGTGTGTGTGTGGCTGACAGTTTTATGAGCTGGTTTCTGGCCATAAAATGCACTTTTGTTGCTGTCATTTGCTGTTGATCCATAAAACTTGCACAAATTGTTGCCATTCTGTTTGGCCCGGCATAAAGTTGAATTTGTGTTTTGTTCCAAAATATTGCCAAATTTTTAACGAGAATTTGTAAAACAAAATATAGATAAACATATATAATGTTACATGTTGTTTGCAAGTTTTTGGGTTATTCAAGTAAATAGCAATAAATTGGCACATAAAACAAGTTGCATAGCAGAAATAATATATGATTTAAATAGTTGTTCAAATAAATATATATAGCTTAAGTTAATAAATCAAAATGGGTTCTGCTGACTCGGTTATGCATTGCATTTTATTTTATAAAACTGAATTAAGTCAAAATTTCTTTCAGTTCTTAGCTGATTATATATGCATAAATGCTAATATAAATTAGCATTGTAAAATAAATAACAAAGTACTTTTTCTTCAATCTTCTTTCATTTGTCTCATGCTGTTGTAGTAAAAGAAAAATTAATTAAATTATAACAAATTAATTTCATTGAAATCGGAGTTTAAAAAATTAACTAAAATCAAATTAAATAAGAAATAAAAGGTTATGAAACTTTTCTTAAGTTTATTTTATAAAAAATAAATTTGTGAGTATTTTAAATTAGTATTAGAGTATTCAAATGTTAACTGCTATTAGGTAACATTGCTTAAACCTGCTGTTAACAGCGCTTTCTGTTAGCGCTTACTGTTTGCGCTTACAGTTAGCGCTTACTGTTAGCGCTTTCTGTTAAATTAAAATTAACAGATCTGTTACTATTCCTTCATAACTTTTACATTTTTTACATAAGAAATTAATCTCATTGAAATGGGAGATTTAAAAAATGTATTAAAATCGAATTAAATAAAAGCTAACAGATCTGAAACTTTTCAGTCATAACTAATTGAGTTTTTTATATAAAAAATGTATTTCAGAGTTTAAAAAAATTAATTAAAATCAAATTAATTCAAAATTAACAGTTTTAAAACTTTTCTTTCATAACTGATTAGGTTTTTTATATAAAAAATGTATTTCATTCAAATAGTTGCTAAAGAAATTTATTTTTAAACTCTCAAAAGTGTTGAGTGTGCATATAAATAGTTAAACGTCGCTGTATTAGTAGAATAGTCACTGTATAAGTTGAAGAAGAAGTAGAAGTACAAATGTTCCGAATGAATTTGAGCTTGAGTTGCAAGACTCGCATAATTACTGCACGAGAGAGAGAGAGAGAGAGACAGAGCGTCGAGGATAGGTCTTGCAGCAAGCAGTTCCGACTGTTACCGAGTGAGTTAAAAAAATCAATCTAGCTTCCTCGGCTAGCTTCGTTATGACTGAGCTGAACTGAAGAGAGCGCAAACAGAAATGTACTCAATTACAGAAGTAATAGGTAAAAGATCAAGATCAGCAGCATTAAATGAGTTGCAGAGAGACAGAGAGAAAAGTATTGAGCGCTTCTCTCGATTGAGCAGAGACAGGCATTAAAATGTGATAAACAATATAATATAATAGAATACTAAGAAACAATAATAAATCAGGCATTGCGTAGTTCAAAGCATTAAATAATAAATATAATAATGAAGCTGAAGAGTTTAGCTTAGCTTCAGCTTAGAGCTGACTTGAAACCTGTCTCTTTTTGACTGCTTGCTACTTGGTTTTCCAACTCAAATCATTTAATTAAGATTCAAATTACTCTACACATAAATAAACATGTATAATTTATGCTTCGCTTACAACTGCTTAGCATTTCAATTTGAAAAATTTCTCATTAACTTGAACAAGGCAAATTGTTGTACATAATTCAGCTGTTAATTGAATATATGATTAGTTTCCAATACAAATAACAAGCTAAGCAATGCTCAAATCGTAGGGATAATTAGTTTAATAATAATAGCATTCACAAATGATTTGAAATTTGTCTATTGTAACATGAATCAATTATAAATTAAGCCGATTAGCATTAACTTGAGTTGTTGCCAATGTCAATGTCGGATTATCGATTGCAACTGGCCAGCTATATGCATAAGTGGTCTAGGAAAACTAACTCAGAACAACATGCGGTCAATAAATCACACGAGACAAACAACGACAGTCAGCAGAGACTCCATAGCATGGGCATTTGAGTTGAGTGTTGCTGTATCGAAATTTCAGATCAACTCAAATTTCAGTGCACTCGATGCAGCTGATGCCCAGGCAGGCCACAAGTTCTAGTGAAGCCAACGAACTGCTAATTAAATAGTTAACGTGTTCACATTGCTCAACTACACAGATTTCACTGCAATTTATAATAATGTATTATGCATAAAATGCCAATCGGTATCCATATCTAATTGTGGCTATCAATGAAATCAATATTACTTCAACTTCAATAACAATTTATTGCATGCTTTGTGTGAGTATATTCCATTCAAAATATATTAGAGCTAAAACATGCATTCTAATTTGGTATACAAGAGCTCAAAGAGTTTTTAAAAAATATATCCACTTTTACTTTAGTTTTTACTTACTTCTCACTTTTTTTTTTGTCTCAAACCGTTTGACCCAGGCTCTCAGCTCTTACGAATACTTTGCTGTCCCATTTCTGTAGATATATATCTATATAAATAATTAATACATAAATTCTTTAAATATAAATAAACTCTCTCTATTAAATAGCAAGATTATTACACCTTATTTCAATATAATAAACATATTGATGCAAACGTCTTTTCTTTTCTTTGTATTTTTTTTTTGGCCAGACACAAACTGTGAGCATGTGACCAGGCAGCTTTGCGTTTATCATAAATGAAAGCAACAATAATTGGAAATCAAGCCGTGGCAGTCACAATGGGTCAGCTATGGGTAAATCACATTACTGAAGTCTGTAAGGCTAGCAAATTGCGCGCCATACGAGGAATGCTAACAAATGTGGCCAAAGGCAAATGCTCTGCGGTCAGCAGAAAATCTAAAGAACCAAACGCAACGAACCCAAGCAAATCTCTCGCACACAAAGAATTTTTGCCACTTAACAAACGGCAAAATTCCAAAAGTCAAAGTAATTTTTATATATACACATACATATATATACATGAGTGTGAGTGTGAGTGTGAGTCTACTCTTCTTCTTTCTCTTCTACTACTCCTCAAATTATTTGTGTATTGTGTGCGAGAGCAAGGAAATGCAGAAGTCACTTTTTATGTGTCTTAGCTGAGGAGTTTGGAATGCGACAGCAATTGTTGCAAGTGTAACTAAGCAGCAGCGCTACATATGCGTAATATTACATATATATAAAGTATATATATCTATGCTTATATATATCTACTGCTCATGTAACAATAGCAATCAGCGAATTGCTGAGCGTGTGGCCAAAAGAATTTCCACTGATTTTTATGATATTCCAATTTATTTTTTTACTCCTCTTTTTTGGCATTACAACGCAATTTTCATAGAGAGGGAGCTGTCGTTTTTTTTTTCTTTGCCAATTCAATTGAAAGTTTCCCTACTTCTTGCGGACTAATCAAGTGCTCGAAATGAAACCCTTTGAGCACACTCACACACACATTCATGCCCACACCCACACACACACACACACACATATTTGACAGCTGTTTCAGCTATATTTTCAATTTACTTGAGAACCCAATTTAAGCTGCTTCTGGGCAGTGGCCAAAAAAAAAAGAAGAAGAAAATTAAATAAAAATACAAGTACTTTGGCAAATGTTTCGCCCACTTTTAACTTTCAAATCAAATAATCTATGCTCCACATCTATATACACATATACACTCAGATATATATCTCTCTCTGTATATATCTGTGCATATCTATGGCATATGAAAGTATTTCATGAGGATTTTATAGCCCGTACGTGTTGCACGCACGCAGCAAAATCAGCGAAATGTGCGCAAAATTGTTAGAAACTATTACAATTTGATATATGCGCAATTTAGTTGAATCTACGAGTATATGCGGCCAAGTTTTCCTTTTTCTTTTCGCTTTTCGCTTTTCTTTTCTTCTAGCGTAGTTGCCATGTTTTGCGGCCATTTTGCGGCTTGGGCCAATGGCAGCAGGAGCCGCAGGAGCAGGAGCAGCAGCAGCAGCTGTTGCAAATTTGGCCATAAAAATAAATTTTACTTAGCGATTTACTTTTTATATTCGCTGAAGGCCCAAGTGCTGCTGCTGCTGCTGCTGCTGCTGCTGCCTCTGCATGTCCATTCGAAGTGGTCATAGCACATAGGTTTTTAACAAAATTAAATCGAAATATATTTCAAATGAATGTCTAACGATGGCATTAGGCGCGAGTTCAGCCCAAGGTCAAGTGCAAACAGTTGGCAAACATGCAAATCGCAGACTTGACTATGAATACGATAAATCTTCTGCTTCACGCCATAATTGATTACCACATTTTATATGCCTAATGCATGTTAATATCTAATCTTTATTTATCATAGCACGCAAATAACTCTTGACCATTTCTGTGGGAAGCAGGAGCAAAGACAAAAACTGAGTCAGAGTCTGAGTCGAAGTCTTGTAGAGGGTAAGCCTGAGTGAAAGTGAGAATTAGTCAGAGGCTGAAGCAGACTCAAAGCCTTAGTCTAATCCCAAAGCAGAGACAATGACAGTTTTATAAGCAGAACAGAGTTGAGTCTAACTCTGAGCCAAAGCCAATCACAGTTTTACAAGCAGAAGCAGAGCTGAGTCTACGACCAATCCGAAGCCTGAGCCTGAGTCACATGCGGAAGCAGAGGCTAAAGAAGAGCCAAAGCCTCAGCCAATGTTAACTTCAGAAGCAGAATCAGAGCCGAAGTCAAGGGCAGAGCCGAAGTCAAATGCAGGGCCGAAGTCAGAGGCAGAGCCGAAGTCAGAAGCAGAGTCGAAGTGGCAGAGGCAGAGGCAGAAGCAGCGTCAATGACACTTTTACATATATGCAGAAGTAGATCTGAGTCTAAGCCTTCGCCAGAGCCAATTGCAGTTTTACAAGCAGAAGCAGAGCAGAGTATAAAACCAAGCCAAAGCCTGAGCCTGAGTCATATGCGGAAGCAGAGGCAGAGGCAGAGGCAAAAGCAGAATCAAAGCCTGAGTCTGATCCATAGCCTCAGCCAATGGTACTATCTTCGGATCAGAATCATAGGCAGAGCTGAGCCGAAGCCGCTGGCAGAGCCGAAGTCAAGGGCAGAGCCGAAGTCAAATGCAAAGCCGAAGTCAGTGGCAGAGCCGAAGTCAGAAGCAGAGTCGAAGAGGCAGAGACAGAAGCAGACTCGAAGTCAGAGGCAGAGGCAGAAGCAGCGTCAATGACACTTTTACATATATGCAGAAGTAGATCTGAGTCTAAGCCAGAGCCAATTGCAGTTTTACTAGCAGAAGCAGAGCTGAGCCGAAATCGCAAGCAAAGTCGAAGTCAGAAGCAAAGCCAAAGCCGCAGGTAGAGTCGAAGTCAGAGGCAGAGAGAAAGTTGTAGAAGTAGAAGCTGAGTATGAGCACAAGCACATAAGCAGAGTTGTGCCGAAGCCGCTGGCAGAGCCGAAGTCAAAAGCAGAGTCGAAGAGGCAGAGGCAGAATCAGACTCGAAGTCAGAGGCAGAGGCAGAAGTAGATCTGAGTCTAAGCCTTAGCCAGAGCCAATTGCAGTTTTACAAGCAGAAGCAGAGCTGAGCCGAAGTCAGAGGCAGGCCGAAGTCGCAGGCAAAGCCGAAGTCAGAAGCAAAGCCGACGCCGCAGGTAGAGTCGAAGTCAGAGGCAGAGAGTCAATGGCTGAGACAGAGGCAGATGTAGTAATAGAAGCAGAACCAAAGCCTCCGCCAATGGCTTCAGATGCAGAAGCAGAGGCAGAGCTGAGCCGAAGTTAGAAGCAGAGCCGAAGTCAGTGGCAGCGGGAGAGGCGTAGGCAGAGGTAGAAACAAAGTCAAAGCCTGAGCTGAGCATAGACCGAAGCCAATGGCAGCTTCAGAAGCAGAAGCATAAGGCAGAAGCTGAGCCTGACCCGAAGCTAGAGTCAGAGTCAGAGCCCTTGCTCTCCCTTTCTCTCTCTCCCTCACTCTTGCGGTATTCGTATTTATTTCTGTTTTGCCCTCAAATAAATGAGGGTTCAAATTCACATTTGCATACATAATGTTATGTATATAAATTTATATGTATGTAAAGATTTGTTGTTCTGATCAACTCGTATTATTTTCAAATATTAAAATCACATCATCAAACCACGCCGACTAAGTGCCACTAAGCCTGATGTCCCCGCTATCGTTGACGGTTTAGTGGCAAAGCATGTTGAATATCGAATTGAAATGTCAACATTTACTTAACTGTCATGCACACACAGAGAGAGAAAGAGAGAGAGAGAGAGAAAGAGAAAGAGAGAGAGAGAGAGAGAGCGAGTACCCTTCTCATTCAGTTCGGGCAGGTCAGGCCAGGGGAATACAGGGCACTTGACAGCGACATGTGTGGAGATTGTGCCAACAATTTGTTTCCTTTAATGCAAGCGCAATTAATGCCAATGTAAAGTAATTTTTTTATTGAGTAAATATAAAAAAAAAAGAGGGGAAAGGAAAACAAACGAAAACATTTGCTGCTGTCAGCTTAATGCCTCCCTTTTTTTTTTAATAAAATCAGATTTTTTGGTAATGCTCGAAATATGTTTGCATATAATGTAATTATCCATAAAACACATTTAATATGCAGCTCGATAAGAAAGAACATGAATGTGCATTAAATTGAATCGATGCGTGTTCAGTCAGTCTTGCCTAAGATCCGATTACTATATATTATAAATACACTCTGTTAATTAATCTGACAGAGTATTAAATTCTTTGGCATTCCAGGAAAAACAACTTTACGTTCCCATTTAAGTACGTTAAGTTCAGCCGGCTTGGTTGGTTGGTTGGCTGGCTGACGTATTGCATGAGCAATTGCCTGATTGACATGGACGCTGGCAAAGTTATTAAATGCGAATGTCATTAAGTGGATTTACACTGTGCTCTATTCAATTAAGCGCCAGCTAAAGTGAAAAGTGAGAAATGTGCAAAGAGAAATTGCGAAAAACAAAAATGACAAGAGGAGAAGGAGGAGGAGGAGCAGAATACGTTGAGCACTGGGCGTATGCGTAATGCACGAATGCACATTGCGCATACGCCGCGTGGACCGCGTCGTTCGCCCAGTCCCACTGCGGTTGCAACAAAGTGACATGCAAAAGTCGTTAAAGGAGGAACGCAGCAACAGCAGCGCCACGGACAACAAAAGCCACGACTCCACAAAAGGTTGATGACGCCGCCGTTGACACAAGTTAATTACAAGAGGTCGAAACAGGGCGAACTTTCCGACGACTTTTTGGCCATTCGGGTCATATAAAATTACTTGTATAACGCGCAGCGCTGAGCGACACCTCTGAGCTCCTTGCATAGTTTTTTTTACCCAGCTCTCTCTCTCTCTCTCTCTCTTCCTGGGTCTCTTTGTCTCTATCAGTGGCTGCTGCATTTTTTCAGCTCCTTTTTTTAATCGTTACTTTTTATACTGCCTTTCACACAGTCAGTCCTGTCACTTTGGGCTTAATTGTTGCGCACGCAAAGTGCTTGGCAGTTGCCCTTCTCTTACATGGCACACAGCTAACGCTGATGTGGCTCTTAGGACAGGAATTGTGATATGAAAATAAGTTGAAAAGATAGTTGATAACGACAGATTCAAGGCAGGCTTAAAATAGCTTAACTATTGCAGGTATCTATTCCAATAGTTTAGCTATAGTTTAAATAGTTGTCATAGTTGATTCATTGAAATCATCTACTTCTATTTTTACCTATATTATTATAAATTTATAGCTTTTCACACAAACCAAGTAGCTCAAGTACAACAATTTGCAGCAATAAATGAATATTTATTTTGTTACTTTTGAAACCAATCAAAATGCTCATTGCTGTTGCAATTTGAAATAAATATGTAATTAAGGCGAATAAATTTTTAGCATATATCCAAAATCAATGTGAAGTTCTACATAGTTGCTAAAATGTTATTGCGAAAAATGCGCTTGAATTTCAACACTTTTATGTCTATTTGAATTATTCCATACATAAACATAATAAATTTTTGGTGAGAGCTTTCCAAAAATTCCATTCATATTTATGTTGTAAATGCGCAGAGTAAATGGTCAAATTACATATCCATATTGACATGTTATTGAATGCCAACACATAGATGCATACACATATAAATACATATGTACATCTATATATGTATATAGATAAGGAGCAGGAGTAGGAGCTGCAGCAACAGCAACCTTAGCAGGAGCAGGAGAAGCTATCTAAGCAGTGCAAAGCAAACATTGAAGGTCCTCTGCACGTCCTTTTTGGCATCCACACTTTGTGGCATTTTGTTTATTTATGTTATGTTGGCTCTGTTGAGTTTTTGTATCTACAAAATACATAGAGCACACGCAAACACATGTAAGCCTTGGCTATAGATAACCACAAATCCGGCATGATTAGACTTTTGATGGCAAACTTTACAGCAACTTTAATAAATGAACTGGAAATTTAGTTGCAACGGCAATGGCAACGGCAACCGCAAGTGTATCTACAGCATAGATTGCAATATAGAATAACGAATATATCTGCCAGATACTTAACGCAGCTTCGTTGCCTTTTCACTGCTTCCAACTGTCCATTGGCATTCAGTCGAATATGCAACTCATTGATTTTGCACATTTTTGTGGCTAACTGGGCCAATACTGAAGGTGTTGCTGGGGAATTTGCGCAAAACAATGCAACCGAAAAGCAGGCTTATATTGCCTTTTGCCTAAGCAAATATTTAATTAAATACTTGTGCTGAAATTTAGCTGAAGTGATTTTATGTTTAATAAACAGACAAGTCTCTGAGGTTGAGACAGAGAAGGCAACTTATGAAATTAGGTAAGGAAATATATACATATGTATATGTTGGAGTGGAGTATGGATGATAAGTACTAAGTCGTGGTTGTAATTCTTTTTATTTTGTGTAAAAGCTGTGTCTTTTCTTATTCATATAATCGTCGTCGATTGCGAAGCAGTAGGAGAACAAGAGTGGGAGTTATGTTATTAACAGCGCATAAAACTGTGGGAAGATCAATCAGCTCCTGTTAATGGAATCGATTGCGAAGCAGCACGATTGAGTAACAGAGTCTTTTAACAGTGTCGAAGCAGTGGGAGAACAAGAGTGAGAGTTATGTTATTAACAGCGCATAAAACTGTAGGAAGACCAGCTCCTGTTAATGGAATCGATTGCGAATCAGTAAGAGAACTGTAGTGGGAGTTATGTTATTAACAGCGCATAAAACTGTTAATAGCATAGCATAACGATGTGAGGCAGAAGCAGTTCCTGTTAATGGCATCGGACATTAACAATATATATAAATTAATGTATAAATAAAAATTACAAATAAATAAAATAAATATATAAAATTATATATACAGACAGCAATTTAATCAAAGCCCAGCTATGCATATGGATTCAACGAGAGTTATAGCCAGCAACAAATATAGCTAAAACTGAAGCAAAGCATTTTATTGTTCAGTGCATTGCTTAGCTTACGATCCACTCGCTTTCACCACGCCCACTTGCCTACTTTTTACAGTAGCTCTTAAATATTTTATTGCACATTTCTAGGCTCATGATTAATTCGCTATGCAATGCCGCTCACCCAGCCATATAAGCTGAAGAGCAGCAGCTAGGCTCAACATTTTATTTATATTTTTAATGTACATTTAAATTGCCAACTGCTTGCCTGACTGCTACACACACACTCTCTCTCTCTCTCCCTCTATCTCCCTCTAGCGCGTATGTATCTGCTGTGCCGTGTGCTTAAACAATATTGCATGGCAAATGGCGTAGATATGAACAGCTACTTTATTGTTGGCATTACACTTGAGCAATAATAGCAATTGTCGGAGTTGAAAGACGTCGACGTAGACGCAAGTACACTTGGCATTGTAATCATGACTATAGTAACATGACTATCATCATCATCGCCATCAGCATAATAATGATGAGCATCTGGTAAGGGACTATATATATATATATATATATATTGTCGTCGTTTGTCGATAAGCAAAGACGTCGCCGCGTCGGTGTGCTGCAATTTCTATAAACACAAAACGACGTATCTTCCCGCTGAGATTTTTTTCACATCAGCTTCCCCTGCTGCGTCGTCTACATGTCATAAGAGCGGAAATACGCTTACAAACGCAATAATTTTGCATGCTCTTACACGCACACACATACATATTTATATATTTATATATATACATGGATATGCCTGCACATTGCACTGCAGCTCGCATGTTGCGCATACGCCGCGTTTGCAGCTACTAAAAATTCTTTTCGCAAACGTTCGCTCAGCGTCGCCAACGCGACTTTTTGTTGTCTTCTCCTTCACTCTGCAAGATTTATACAACTTTGTATACATTTCTAACATTCTTTTAATATTTATTCTGTTTTTTTTAATATAAATATAAGTTTTTCTTGTTGCGAATCAGACAACGCGTCATCAATATATTATGTGCTTTTTTTTTGTCAAGTAGGAAGTATAGTGAAAAACAAAAGACACTGCCAAAATGTTTACGTAGTTTAAATAATAAATAATATTAATTAATAATAAAAAGCAAAAATAAAAAAGAAGAAAATTCATTTTTTTAAATGAAACTTAAGAAAATACTTATATATTTTTAAAAAATATAAAAATATATATATATATATATATTTAATTTTTTTTATTTTAAATATATATTTAACATATAAAATATAAAAAAATAAAATACAAAATTGACTTCCAAAATATTTTTTATATTTGAATTAATGCAAACATATTTATTAATATAATTAATATAATATTAATACTGGCAAAATATATAGTTCTAAAAAAATATAGGTATATAAAATATTTATTCATCAATTAAAATATAAAAATATTTTTGAAGTCAATTCTGTATTTTTAAGATATATATAGTTAAAAAAAAAAATAAATAAATAAATAAAAAAATATTAAAAAAAAAAAAATTGTAGATGCAAATTCTGTATTTTTTTTAGATATATATATATATATAATAATATATTAATAGAATTATTATTATAAAAAAATATACTGAAAAGTATAAATTATATTGTATATAATAATATATTTTTTCTTTTTTTCTTTTCTTTTCTTTTCTTTTCTTTTCTCTGTTTGACTTTCTTGTATTTCCGCCTTCTGCATTTACAACCTTATATAAACTATTTAATTTCTCGCTGTGTACATTAACTATAGAAACAGAAAAACAAGCATTTGGCGGAAGTGTTGAGTGGGCAGAGACACCAAAAAAAAACGTCAAATTTTCCGCTTTGCAAATCTTTATATTTATTACATGCGCTGCCGCTACTGCTGCTGCGACTCCTGCTACTGCTGCTGCGACTCCTGCTGCTGCTGCTGCTGCCTTAGCTTGGCATTTCAATTCATTGTAGCAGTCACATTCGCAGTCGCATGCTCAATTTTTGAGTTGTTGCTAGCCGCACTCCAATAAAGTCAAATTCTCAGCTCTCTCTAGTCTGCATTGCAATACCCATTAAAAGGGAAATCAGTGAAGAGACACTATAAAAGTCTGAAGAGTACTTTGATAATATAGAAAAATTCCATATATTATATTGCATATTATTTTTACAAACTCTTAGCTATATATTAAGTTTGAAAGTTCTTTTTCATAAAATAATAATATATTTATTAATTTAATAATTTTAAATATATTCTCTAACAATAATATAGGAACACTTTCCCCATCAATTCTTTCCTATAGGATATCTCTTAGCTTGGCACTCTCTACAAACATCTACCTACACTTGCTTGTTTTCTTTTTGTCTTTGTAGCCTTGTAGCCAGCCCAAGGCGCCGCCAAGCCACGCCCACAACATGACAGCGTCTGTCGCCCCATCATAATACCATTTGCGATTGCTGCTCTACTACGGCCGAGTAAATGTTTTCTTGCAATTTCTATTTATACAGACGAAAGTATTTTTATTTTTTTCTTCACCTCCTCCAGCTCTGCCTCTACTTCTTCACCTTCTTCCTCTTACATCTTATTACTCATACGTAATTTTTAATGCAGTTACATGGCCCCCATACCATCACGTTATGGGCATGACTTTTGTGCCAGCTGCTCAGGCTGTTGCCATAATAAAAGCAGGTTTTATGAAATTGACTTGGCTCTCGCTCTCTCTCACATTTATTTATTTATTTTTGTGTTACATTTAATCTTGGCTTAAGTGTACCAGGATTCGTGTATTAAAATGAGCTGCAAATAAATGTTGTGTGATGGAAATAGATTTGTATTTATTTAGCTTTTATTTGAACAGAATTTATCTGATTAATTTAAAGTTATTTAAGATATATTCATATATTTTCGTTTAATTACTTTCATTGCAAATATTACTTAATTAATACTGCAACTCATATGAAAGGCATTAGCTAAATCCTGCCATGGCAAATATCGAACTCATCAATGCAGCCACAGCCACACGAATCTCTGCATCTACATACACTCTTAGCCCACTCACTCACTCACTCACTCACTCACTCACTCACTGGCTGCTCACTCTTGTGCTCTAACATCATTTTGCTCTCTAATTAGCGCTACGAGTTTTGTTATAGAAAGCAATCCTTGCTCGCAATGCTCCATGCACAAAAGTGCCCTAAAGCTGCTTTATCAAATTAACGCATCCATTTCATGAAACCACGCAATCGTCCCCCAAAACCGCTGCACCCACCACACGATGTTGCCAGCAGCCTTCGATATACACCACCGATATCCAGCCCCTGCGCCAGTTGCAATTCCAACTGCATTTCCACGCATTTAACGAGACGCGACAAAAACCAAGCTACGACAAAAAAAAAAAATAAAAAATTTTGCCAAACCAGACAAAAGTTCAATTGAAACCGAAAATGTGTGTGGGGGCGGGAAGGCAGCTGGGACAGTTGGGGCAGTTGAGGTTGTGCTGAGGGTAGCGCAAGGGTTGGCCAAAGGGAAATGGCAACGGGCAACGGGGAATGCAGCAGCTCAGACAATGAATGTTAGTTGTTTATCTGTGCATTCCATCGACACATTGGCTAATTAATGTCGACGACATTTTGGCCCGAAGAGTCGTGATAACAATTTGTTGAACAGCAGCAAATATGTTAGCGTGCTTTGTAAGGCGTATACAGATACAGATATAGATACATAAACATATACATATATACATATAGATAGTGTAGTATTCAAGTAGATAATATGACTTTATATATGGCAATTGAAGTAAGTTGAAATGTAGTTTGTAAATGTATAAGTAAAGGCAAATGTCAGCAGAAATTATTCAGATCAAAGGCGAAATATATTAAAGCATAGAGTTCTATATTGAAATGCATTAAATTATTGCTAAATCGTATTTTGATTTAGATTATATAACTAGTGCGCAACGATGTGGATTCTAATTGGAAAACAACAAAAAATGTGTTGCCTACTTTGCAGCGCATTACGTTAAGGCACTTATATCTGGGCTCGGTATTTATCTATTTATAGTCTGCCAGGCTTTGTGATTTGTGCAGAATAATATGATTAAAGCGAAAGACAAAGTTGACTACAATATTTTCACCGAATTAATCCAATTAGCAAAACAAATATGCGAAAATTGTCGCGACGAGAACATTATCAAAACTCGCACACACACACACAGATCTACTTATGTGTGTGTGTGTGTGTGTGTGTGTGTATGACTCTTGCGGCTTTTGCGCTTTTCCGCCTTTCCATGCGGCTGTGTCTCTCTAATTTGATTTCCACGCAGCAGGCAAAACCAACTGCAGTCGCTAAACAAATACCTTTCAATTAGTTGCGGCTGCCAAAACTAAATTATTCTTTGTATGCCAATTTCTGCAACTTCAATTTGCAGTCTCTGTCTCTCTCGCTCTCGCTCTCACTCTCTCACTCTCTCACTCTGACTGTCACAGTCAGTCTCTCTACGTAGCTGTCTATGTTTTTGTTTATATTTTAGTCAATTGAGAGAGTCACTTGAGTCGCCGTCGCCGTCTCGACTTTTGGCGGCAGCTAACAAAGTTTGCAGTTTGACTTTTAAAGTCTATCTGCGCGTTGCGAAATTAACTTTCATAATTGAATTGTGCACAGTTTATGCACTTGAATTTCGTCTGCCATCTAACAAATTATATTAAACTGCGAGATTGTTTCACAGCACTGATACGAAACTTTCTAACTGATATAGCAAGATGAACGCAGACTTCAATTGCAAAGAGCTCGGCTTCAACACTGGAAATGCCAGTGAAATTAAATGAAAAAAAAAAAAGTAGTATTTAGTATTTTCTTAATTGAAATATAAAAAAAAAAAAAAAATAAAAATAAATAAATTTAAAAAAAAATAAACTCTTCGCATATTGTCAATTCATTTTAATAAAAATAAACTTAAATAATTTTAATAAATTTTAAATATAATATTTTAATGTATACAATATTAATATTATTAAAAAAATATTTAATAAAAAATAAAAATAAATGGAAATAATTTTAATTATATTTATATTTATTATACAATATTAATATTAATAAAAAATATTTTTTTTAAATGTAAATATTTATAATAAGAAATATATACAATATTAATATTAATAAAAATATTTAAAAAATATATAAATAAAAATAATTATAATAAGAAATATATAAAACATTATTATTATTAATAAAAAATTTACAAAAATAAATAAATGTAAATAATTATAATAAGAAATATATACAATATTAATATTAATAAAAAAATTTAAAAAATAAAAAAATTAAAATTTAAAAAATAATTATAATAAGAAATATATACAATGTAAATATTAATACTAATAAAAAATATTTTTAAAATAATAAATGTAAATAATAATAATAAATAAATACTTAATTTCAACAGAAAACTCTCAAATTTCTTTATACTCAATTCTTTTCAATAAAAATAAATATAAATTATATTCTCATTCAAATTTTTAACTAAATCATTTAAATGCTTTTAAGCTCTTAGTTTATAAATTTTCTAACAATTTCCTGTTGACTCACGGTTGAAAAAACTCTGCAGCAAATCGAAATTTATTTTGCATAAAACTATTGCATTTCAATTTAAACTTTTAATGCAAAACACTTTTCAAATGCAGCACAAGGAATTTGAATTATACAATCAAATGTCAACGACTATCAAATACTCTATATTTAGTGTATTCAGTTATAGAAGACAAAAATTTGCAGTAAATATATTTATTCTACAACTCTCAAGAGTAAGCACAACTCTTTTACAGCCTCTTCCTTTACTCTCTTTTCTCCACTTTTTTTTTATTTAACATAAAATAGAATAACAATTGCTTTCGAATGGTTTCAACCTGCCGCTGGACGCTGAATCTTTCATAGAGACAACGCACTAATGCGGAAAACAAGAAAATTATCACGAAATGCGCATCAATTGACATTCACTGTGAGAAAATTTGCCAAACACAAGACACAAAAACAACAACAACAAAAACACGATCAGCCCCCGCCCAGCTCAACGTCCGGCATCATTCAAGGATAGTCGGTGCAAACAAGTTAAGCTCGAACATTTTCTTGGCCAGACAGCGAAATGTGCAGCAAAAATGTTTTTACTGCTTTTGACTACTGAGTGAAGCCCGAACAAGTTTTGTTCATACCCTGGACACAGGCCATAGACAACCGATTGTCAAATAGAAAAACTTTCTTAATATAACAAGATTTCATTTCATTATTATTTTATTTTATTAAACTTTTTAAAATATTTTATTAAAGTTGAGTTCAAGCCAAGTTAATATTGACAGGGTATTTGCTCGTCGAGCAACAACTAATTTTTTATATATAATTTTTATAGTTTTTGTGAAAAATCACGCTGCTATTAAAATGCCTTCAATTGACAAGTTGAAAAACATGAAGAAATTTTACGTTGCATATTAAAAATATATATATAAAAAAAAAAGAGAGAGAGATGAAAAAGCAGAAGATGTAAAGGAGAAACGCAAATGTTTTCGACGCCTGTCAATTGCCCTTTGCACTTACGTTCGTTTTTCTTGAAGCAGCTTTGGAGTTATTTAAGGCATTTGATGAGAAGTTTAGCAATTGAATTAAATTCGAAATTGAATGTTGAAACTAAGTAAACAAAACTTTTCTACAAATATGTTAATTATGTTTTAGAGTTGAAAAGTGAATTATTTTTTACAAATTCTTAATGAAAAATTAAATTTACTAATACAAATGATTGAGAATGGCTTAAAAGTAAGAGGGGAAGTAGAAAGGGGCAAAGATATATTTATTTATATATATATATATATATATATATATATATATATATATATATATATATATATATATATATATAATTTTAAAATATTAAAAAATAATTTTAATATATTAAAATTCAATTAATTTCAGAAATTTTAATATATTAAAATTCATAGAAATTTATAGAAATAATAATGGAAAGTTCCATTTGAAAAATTCGATTTGGTTCTTAATTAAAAAGTAGACAGAGATAGAGAGAGAGAGAGAGAGAGAGTGAGGGAAAGAAAGAGAGAATGTCGGTTAAGTTTATATATGCTAAAAGGTAAATACAAATTTAAAAAAAAATTAAAATTAAAAAAAAATAAATAAAAAAGAAAAGAAAATTTAATTTAGCAAAATTTAAAAGGTAAATAAAAATAAAACATAGAAGAAACAAGTAAGAAGGCTCTAGTCGAGACGGCTCGACTACGAGATCCCCTGAACCCTGCAAAAAAGTGATACTCTTCTTCTTTACGCACTTATGAGCGCGCGCTCTGCTAACCGCGCAGTTGCTGTCGTGGCTTGGAGGCGGGTTGGGCTGAATTTTGGACGCTCATAACTCCATTTCTAGATGGACTATCTTTATGAAATTTTCAAAGTAGATTAAGAGTATCTGAATCTATCTATTTGCCAAATTGCAAGTCTCTAGTATTTGAAATGCGTTTTTTTTTTTAAATTGGGGGCGAAGGGGGCGTGGCATCCAAAATCTGACAATTACATAATCTGCGTATCCATAATATCTATCTAAGTATACAAATTTGAAGTCTCTAGCTGAAACGATGTAGAAGTTATGCTCAAAAAACCTAAAAAATGTAAACGAATTTTCGATTTTTTATCGATAATTTGGAAATGGGATGAGTTATCGAAAAAACAAAATAAACTCGTACTGCGTAACTAACATACGAGTGTTCATGTAAAATTTCAGCTCTCTAGCTTTTGTAGTTTCCGAAATCTCGACGTTCATACGGACGGACAGACGGACAGACGGACGGACGGACAGACGGACAGACGGACAGACGGACAGACGGACGGACAGACGGACAGGGCTAGATCAACTTTTCTCGTCACCCTGATCAAGAATATATATACTTTATGGGGTCTGCCACGCCTCCTTCTGCCTGTTACATACTTTTAACAAAACCATTATACCCTGATTTCCCATTTTCAATGGGTTCAGGGTATAAAAAGGAAAGAAAATTTTATTTAGCAAAATTTAAAAGGTAATTAAAAATAAAAAATTAAATAAAAAAGAAAAGAAAATTTTATTTAGCAAAATTTAAAAGGTAAATAAAAAAGAAAAGAAAATTTAATTTAGCAAAATTTGAATTCCAAAATAATACAATAATACAAATATATTTTTTTTTAATTTTTAATATTTTAATTATAGCTTAACGAATACTTAATTGACTTGAAGATTAAATTTTTAAACAAATAAAAAAAGCTGCGCTAATATAAAAATGTATATAATTAAATATTTCATAATAATAGTTTTATATATAATTTAAATTTAAAAATTAAATAGAATATAAATATTTAATATTAAAAATGTTCACAACTAAAATCTCTTCAATTGTCAAATAAAAACTTTTTGTTTGACATTATGTTAAGTACGAATAAGATGTATTAAATCATTGTGAAATGCTTCGCCTGTTGCAGGACATTCGCATTTAACGATCTATTTGAAGAGAGTCTTAACATTTTATATAGCGTAGCGCAATCCTTTCTTGAATGAACAAACAATGCCAATGGGCAATTAACATAATAGTCGGCTATATAAATAAGTGGGCAACAAATTAGCCAGGTCATATACATAGCTGTGGCCCCGCCCACTTGACCGCCTCGACAAGCTGTGACAAATTAATAAAAGAAGAATGCCAAAATCAAAACGTTCAGATCATTAAAAGTATTTATGAGTTACGCAAATGCTGCGACTGAGCGCGAACTCGGTGGCACTCTAAAAAAGAGTACGACAAAATTTAATGTGCATTTATTTATTATTGTGCATAAAGTGCATAAAGTCTGACGAGCAACATGGAACGTGCCAATGAAATGGACATGGAAATGGAAATGGAAATGGCATTGTCAGTAGTCATAAAATTATAAGAATAAGTGAGTGCGGGCAAAGCCAAAGGACGAAGCGGTAGGGCCTGAAGCGCCTGAGGAGCGGGCAAAGCTCGTAAGACAAAAGCCTACAAAAATGGGCGGCTGCTTCGCAGATTTCGTGCGGGTCATAAAAATGGTCAAACAACAAGACGGAACTTCGAATCAAACACATGCCAGATATACGCACATATACACACATATATATGTATATAAATTGTAGGCGTGGCAGGCAGCACATAAAAATGTTTTTGCAAAAAAAAAAATGGAAACAAAGAAGAAATTCGCGCGTGTTTTTTTTTTCCTTTTGTTTTTGCTTTTGGCATAAAAATTTTTATGGCTTGAAGGATGGGGCGAACGTTGAAAATGCATTTGAAATTGTCATAAATTCGTATTAATTTGGGGGCCGCGCGTAGATTTTATGTACCCAGCACAAGTTTGTATGCTTTGCCCCTGCCCCTGCCCCAGCCCCAAGCTGCGGTTCTTCGGTTTGTTTGGCTTTGTTTTTAGTCCCTGTTTAGTCGCTGTTTATCTTGTTTGGTCTTGGCTTTACTTACACACATGCACACATGCACACACGCACACACATGCAAACACTCATGTATGCGCTTGAGCCCATTTCAAATTTAACGGCCATTTTGTGCTTTCTTTCCATTTTCGTTTTACTTTTTTTTTCTTCTTTTTTTTTCTTCTTTTTTTTAATTGCCCTCACATGCAACGCATTGTGTCCAGTCGGTGGGCTTATGAGTAATGTTTATTGTTGTATGTTTTATGAGGGTGCCATTTTGTTTTCAGCATTAAGTGATAAGTTTAATGAGTTTTACTTTCGGATTTATGTGTGTGTGCGTGTGGGTGTGCGTGTGTGGCATTTTAGCATTTGCCGATGGCAGATTAGTCACCTAATCAATGATGCGCTCACAATTTGTTTATTTGATTGCCTTAAGCATTCAAAACCAAGCAAAGAGAGCTTTTCATACTTAAATGTGTATTAAAGAGCGCAAAACTTTAGACTTTACTCAAAATGCGCTTAAGAACGCATAGAATTTGGCTTCAGAGAGCAGAACGATATTCATTAAAAAAAAAAGAAACGAGGTCACAAACACACACGTAACTATGTATATACACACACACACACCCACACACTCATACTTAATTGCCATTTGCCGCATGACAACGCAATAAACATTTTGACAGACTTTTTGGCAGCCTCAAACACACACACACACACACCCACACACACATAGTCAGGCAGAGCCACACGCGCAACAATGCAAAAACTTCAGCTTGACTTTTAAGTGCATTCGAAAAAAAGAAGAGCAACAAGAAATGAAAACTCCTGCTAACGACACGCCGAATATAAAATGCCCTTGCTTAGGGAATAATAAAATTTCTAAAATGCTTAACAAATTATATATAATTTAATCACAAGTAATGCTGCAACAAAATAATAATGTGCTCTGTAAGTTTATGAAAACTCAAAGAAGTACCTAACTGTTAAAGAGACAATCTTTTGTACTCACTTGCTCCCGCTCACATTCGTATGCAAACGTAGGTAAATACGACCGATCAAAACCTCCGCTCTCACTCATACTTCAATAACTTCTGCTCTCGCACACAAGTAATGGGATCAAAAGAAGACCATGGGAGTAAACTGAGAAGAAATATAAACTAACATCCACAAAGTATGCTCTCTCGCTCAGCACACAAACAAAATATGAGCAAGGAAATTATATTCCACAGGCACAATATCCACAAAAGCTACTCTTTATACTACTACATATGTATATGATTAAAGAGTAACCATTGTGGATATTGTGAGTGTGGCGCATAATTTCCTACACTTAAGTTAAAATATGAATATCGAATATCGTTTATGTTGATGAAACATCCAAGTATTGCAGGCTTCATGACAACTGTATTATATCTTTTGGCAGAGTATTAAAATAAAAATGAAAATGTGAAACGCTTGCCATGTGCAAATTGTAAATGTTTCATAATAATTTCGCAACAAATTCTTCTTGCGCAGTTGTTAGCCATGCGAATTATGTGGGCACCAACAAAAACAAGAACAACAACAATAACAACAGCGACGCCTTTTCGAGCAGCGGAAATGTTAACAACAACGTTTCGGCTTTTCGCAAAACAGTCGCTAGAGTGCGGCACAATAGAGAGAGAGAGAGAGAGAGAGAATGAGAGGAGAACGGAGACAATGACAGGAAGTGCATAGTTGGCCAACTGCCTGTCTCCATCTCTGTCTCCCTCTCTCTCACACACTGCATTCTTTAGGCAGTTGTTTTTTTTTTGTCATCTTTTTTGTTGTCCTTGCGGTTAGAATTTTGCACAGGAAGTGCTAAAAATATTTTTAAGAGCAACAACAACAAATGATGTACAACAACAAAAAATGTCATATAAATAATTAAATTAACTAGAAGAGTTTTTTATATTGCAAATGCCGCGAACGAAAAGGAAAAGCTCAACTCCCTCTTTTGTTCGCCAGTGTCTCGTCTCTGTTTATCCTTTTAGCCCCTTCATCCTTTTGGCCCCATCCTTCATCGTTCGCGGCTCAGCCGGTGAGTTGGCCATTTGTCGCTGCTTTTGTTGTCTTTTGTTGTCAACGCAGGACGCTAGGAAAAATGTAAATTTTCATTTATGTCGGACAGCCGTAATTTAGTTTTGCGTATTATTTTTACTTATTTCGGTTGACCAAACGGATTAGGTGCGTTCAGGGTAGTGCAACAAAGTGAGCAGCGTATACAAGAGTTTTTAGGTCAGTTTTATTGGACGACGACTAAAAGAAGTATTTTGTAACAGAAACTCATTTTAAATACTTTAATGCAAAATATGTCTTACAAATTAATTTAAATGTGAAACATTTGTTAGGCGACCTCTACCGGCAAGTGTACAAACTACTGTAACCTAGACAGAAACCACTTTTCAGCTTAAAAAACGATACTTTGCTTAGTGATAATTCTAAGGAGAACAAAAATCGGTCCTAAAATTATAATTAAAAAATAAATATAAATAAATATAAAATAAAAAATGTTATCAATATTTTATGTATTACTTTTTAAATAATATTTGGTTCTCTTTTCAAATAGCACTGACAAGAACCACTCAACGAATACATTTTATTTTGCTCAATTTGGTTTAGTTGAGTTTCGTTTGGTTTAGTATTTTCGTTGCGAATTTTGTTGAGATTTCATACACATTCCATCTACGGTCACACTGCAGTTGCAATGCAATTTTCTATTGTACGTTCTGCGGAAAAGACAGTTCCAAATTAACAAATTAGCCAATTAGGGTTCAAGAAAAAAAAACACAGACGCAATGGAGGCCGTGCCACGACTGCACATGCTATGGTTTGCCCTCAAATCTAGCCCAGAAGGCACATCTTTTGCGCCTCTAAAAAAGGTAAGTGCGGACCTAAGCGAAACAAAGCAGCGACGGTCGACGAACCTAACAGTTATTGCAGAAGGGGGAGGGGTAGGGCGGTACCGCTGACGAAAGTTGATCTAGTCTGAAATATAATCAGCTTTGTCTTTGCACACACCTGCTGCCACCCACCTCTGACGCTCTTCATGTCTGAGTCATCCGGCTTAATTAGCAACAATAAAAAAAATATCAAAACAAACGAGCTTTTGTTCGCTCTACGAGTTACATTTCCTCTGTCTCTTTCTCGCTCACTCTCTTTCACAGTACATAGCCGAGTTTTACCATGAAGATCCGGAGGCTTTTTCGAAAGAGGTTCATGCCTTGGAAACTCTACGCAATCAGGCAATGCGCACGACCAAAGATGGAGCTCCCATCATGAAGCGCTATTACTGTCAGCTGCATGCGCTGCAAAATCGTTTTCCTCAACTCTCGGAGCGCAGCATCTTCACATTTACCTGGAAAGATCTCTATCACAATACCGTGCATGAAGTGAGCGATATGCGCTACGAGCGCGCCGCCGTTCTCTTCAACATTGCCGCCTCCCATACACAGTCGGGCGCCTCTGTGACGCGCGGCGACATCGATGGCATGAAAATGGCCTGCACACATTTTCAGGTGAGTGAATATGAATATTAATTGCTTGGAATATATATTAATGCACTTATTTTCAGGCTGCTGCTTGGGCCTATAACGAGCTGAGAGAACGTTATGCAAATGTGAACAACGGCTCTGATTTTATGACCACCGAGCTGTTAGTATTCCAGCAGCAGGTGTGCCTGGCCCAGGCACAGGAGTGCATCCTTGAGAAGTCTCTGATAGACAATCGCAAGCCACATATTGTTGCCAAGGTAACAGCCCAAATTGTCGTCTACTATGGTGCCGCTTTGGCTGCACTGCTCACGGGTGGCGACGACGGGCCCATTGCCCAGGTCATCGAGAGCTCCGTCTATAAACTCTGGAAAAAATATGTGAAATTTAAGATCAACTATCTGAACTGCATATTGTATCTATATCGCGGTCAGCAGGCGGAGGAACAGCGCAAAATGGGGGAGCGTTTAACGCTCTACCAGGTGAACTAAGACTCCATTCTAATTAAAAAATATATATATTAATATAATTCTCTTTTAGGCCGCCTGGGACAAGTTGGAGGAGGCTCGCAAGGAATCGAAAGGCCTACCAGATCAAAAGGAAATCAATGAATCACTCAGCTTCACCGCCGATGTGGTAGAGGGCAAGCGCAAGAATGCCAAAAACGAGAACGAATTCATCTACCACGAAGCGGTGCCAGAGCTGTCCTCCATATCCGCCGTTCAGGGCGCCAATCTGGTCAATGGCATAGGCTTCTCGGTCACCGATGAGGAAATTGCGGGCGCCGATATATTCGCCCGCCTTGTGCCCATGAAGGCACACGAAGCCAGCTCCATGTACAGTGAGGAAAAGGCAAAGTTGTTGCGCAAATATGGCGCCTTACTGGAAGAGAAAGATGCACAGCTGGAAAGCTACATGAGTTCACTGACCCTCGACAATCTCAACATTAATGAGGAACAGGCGAATAAGCTGCCGCAGGGCATTGTCGATCGCTGTGCCGCGCTGCATGCCAATAAAACGGCGATCAGTGATCTGATTGAGGCCATGTCGCAGCTGGCAGAGATCACAGCCGATGTGGAGACCAATCTAAGTGAGCTGACGCATATGCTCGAGGCGGAAGCGCAAGCGGAACGCGAATTTCAAACAGCGAGCGGCGTGCAACGTACGCCTAATGCTCACATCACAGAATTGACGCGAGAGTTCCAGAAATACAGCGAAGCACATGCCCGAGCCGGCGAATCGAACAACACGCTGCGCAAGGCGATGAGCCTGCATGTGAATAATCTGAAGATATTGGCACGGCCGCTGCAGGAAATTCAGCAGCTGATGCCGAAGCTCAGCTCAGAGCTGAACACCGCGGAGATCTTTAAGGACGTGAAGCTGATCGTGAACAAGGTGAACGAGATGAAGGCGCAGCGCGCTCAATTCCATGCGGATTTGCGCATTGCCATCAACGAGGATGACATCACCTCAAAAGTGATTGCTCATGGCGGCCAGGAAGGCCTCCAGGCGCTGTTTGCTACAGAGCTGGCCAAGCACGATCGCCTCACGCAGCTGCTCGATCAGAATCTGCTCGCTCAGCAGAACATACTGCAAGCGCTCACCGAGGCTTATGCACGTGCCGCGCCCGTGCTGAAGACACTGCAGGATGTCAAACAGAAACGCGAGCATTTTTACAGCTCACTTGCCGCGTCATATGACGTCTACGAAGATCTGCTAGCCAAGTCGGCCAAGGGCCTTGAGTTCTATAAAAAGCTGGCGGGCAATGTTCAAAAGCTTCTCACACGCTTCAAGTCCGCTCGAGATGTGCAGTCGGAGGAGCGACAGCAACGTCTACAGAGCGTCAAGGCACCAGCTCCGAACAAGCCTGAAATGACGCCCACGCCATCGACCGGTGCGCCCAAGCTGCGCGATTACTTAAAGGCCAAGCAAAGCGGTTTAGGACCCGTTCCAGGCACGCTCGATGCCACACCCTATGTGCCCACTGTGCGGCCAGTGCCCGTGGGCTCAGAGAATCCCACACAGGCCGCATGCTCAGTCTATGCCAGCGCACCTCCGCCCAATGAGCCCCCGCCACCCTACAGCCTGCAGTACCAGCAATACTATGATCCCAACGCTGCGGGCTACACTAATCCCATCTATCAGCAGCAACAGCAGCATATAGCTCCGCCCGCCTACAAGGCGCAGGCCTCGCCCAATTCCCAATCACTGCACAGCGCCATGGCACAGCTCAGCATGCAACAGCAGCAGCAATCGGAGGCATCAATGGCCTCCTATGGCCAGCAATCGCAATTGCCCTATGGCTACAATTATCCGCTTGCCAATGCCGCGTCTGGTGGATCTCCAGCTTCGCAGAATTATAACTATCAGCAGCCGCTCTATGTGGCCACATCCACGCAGCCTGGCGAGTCTTTGAGCTCTGCGCAACCTCAGCCACAGTCTGTGGGCTATGCTCAGCAGCAGTCGCAACAGCCAGCTTATTCGTCAGTTGGTGCTGCCACGCCGCAAGCTTCAAGCTTCCCGCAACAGCAACAGCAGCAGCAGCTACATATGGCAATGTTTCCGCAATCAGCTGCTGGCTATGCTCAGCAGTCACAGACATTGCCTCAACAAGCAGCCAGTTATCCGCAGACGGGAAGTTATCCGCAAGCGCAAACGCCTCAACAGTCTGCAAGTTGTCCAGAAACTCAGACACCTCAACAACCGGGAACTTATACGCAGACACAAACGCCTCAGCAGACAAATAATTATCCACATACGCAAACGCCCCAACAACCAAGTAGTTATCCCCAGACACAGACCCATCAACAATCAGGCAGTTATCCACAGACGCAAACTCCTCAACAACCAGCCAGTTATCCGCAGACACAGACTCCTCAACAATCAAGCACTTATCCACAATCTCAAACGCTTCAGCCAGCACCCAGTTATCCGCAGTCATCAACGCCTCAGCAAGCAGGCCCTTATCCGCAAGCTTTAGCTAGCCAACAGCCAGCCAGCTATTCACAGACCCCAACGCAGACGCTTCAACAGGCAGCCAGTTATCCGCAAGCAAGTCAGCAATCCCAAATTGCAGCTTATCCGACACCTCAGCAGTCGCTTGCCCAACAACCGGCTGCACCATCTCAGCCAGTAGTATATCACTCGCAAGCAGCACCACCATCAACAGCTGCTCCAGATCCTTCACAATATCTAGCAGGCAGCGCTGTCTCCAATATTGAGTCGAACAACTATTTGAGCTATTCCAATCATCCGGGCTACAGTTTCAATCCGCTAACTGGCCTATACGAATACAGCAGCGGCTATCAGCATGATAGCAATGGCATTCCAAAGGCCACGAATGGCTATGGCCAATTCACGCAAAGCGGACAGCAAGCGGCTGTTGTGGGCACCACAGACTCGGAGCTGGCAAATCGCAGCAGCCTAGCCACGGGCTTTGATGTGAGTAGAAGTACAAACAAATTTAAAGAGAAGCTTTGCTAATTAATATTTGTTGTTGTTATATAGTCACCCATTGTTTCGCATACAAGGGCCACAGATGAAGCTCAGGCGGCAACTCAATCAGCTGACACTATGGGCAATTATTATACACCGCCTTATGGCTATCATTCCTCTGGTGGCTCACAAGCACATCAACAAGTGCAACAGCAAAATCAGCAACAACAGCAACAACCAGCGCAAGCGCAACCGCAACCGCAACCGCAACCGCAACAACAACAACAACAAGAGCCTGTGGCAACAGCTGGAGCAACGACATCAAGCAATCAAAAGTCATCAATTTATATGCAGAGTGGCGGCAGCAGCATAGCCAACACTCAGACGACAACGAGCAGTGCTCCTTACGCGTCATCCACATTGCAGACGGCAATAAAGCCATCAGCCTCTGATACCAGCAATGTGGATTTGCTCAGTGATCTAGACTTGGAGAGTGCAGGTGCTGTGCCACTGCCGCTACTGCAGCCGCAAATTGTGACAACTCCAACGCCGCCGGCTTCAGTGGTTGGTCCAGTGGCTGCTGGTGAGTCCACAGTGGATGCCACACCTCCAGCAACAGCTGCCGTCGCTGGTGCTACAGGTGGACTCTCGCCCGTTGGCCCATCCAATTCTATTGTTACGGCTTTGCGTAAAAATAGTATTGACAATCTTTCCATTAACTCCGATTTGAGTTCATTGGAGAATTTCGACTGGGACTCAGTGTCCCTCACACATTCCCTCAGCGAAAAACAACAGGCAGCCAATGGATCTACTCTAATAACATTCCAAATGCGCCCTTATGATCCATTTGGTGATGATAAGACATTAAAATACTTTCACAAAGAAGTGGAGAGCTATGAGAAGCTCGTTGAGAATCTGCACGTAAAGATGTTGAATGGCAATACGCAGCTGAGCAGCAAATGGCTCGAGCTGCAGCAAAAGCTGGAGAAGGATACGAGTGTGAAGAGAACAACTACAATTGCCAAGCTGTTTCCCGAGAAGAATCGGTCTCTCGATTGTCTGCCGTACGATCATGCGCGCGTCAAACTGGACAAGCAGACGGATGATTATATCAATGCGGCTTACATGAAGGTAGGATATATTTGACTCAAATATTCTAGCAGTCTCATCTGCGGCTAGTCCATTAAGAGACTAGAGCTTTAGCTAAGGCTAGTAAAGAGTGCCCGATTAGAACATATATTGAGCTCTCTCTTAATAATTTTATATTAAATTAAACTTTAATCCCCCTTCTCAGAGCCTTAGCGCTGGCTGTCCAAATTTTATTGTAGCCCAAACACCGCAAGCGAATACAATTAACGATTTCTGGTCCATGATTTGGTCAGAAAAGTCACGTACTGTACTTTGCCTGCACACAGCCAATGAGGTAAGTTTAGTAACATTTATAAATATGAATAAACATTAATTAAATAACTTATTGCCTATGCAGCTCTTTGATCCCTACTGGCCACAGCTGCTTAATCAGGCTGCACACTATGATGATTACACAGTGAACTGCATTAAGATACAGCAGCTTAGCCACTGCACCGAATACCTGCTAAAGCTATCGATGCATGGGGCCGATGCTATGCTCGACTTATCCCTGCTACAGCTGAAGCAATGGACCAAAGCGTAACTGAATGAAATATTTATAAATATTGAGAGTTGTATCATATATAAAACATGAATTTCATTTCATTATTTCAGTTCGCCCACTCAACTATTGGGCATAGCAAAGAATGCATTGCAAACGCATCAGGAGCGTTGTCTGGATGCCAACACTCCCACATCTCCGCTCATTTTGAATTGCTTAACGGGCTCGGAGCGCTCTGAGCTGCTGGCTATAGCAATTTGTGCTCTAATGGGCACACAAAATAAGCGACCTATTTTGATAAGTGAGTATGGACATTTTTTATGCGAACACGAATCACATGATAACTTTATTAACAGATGTGGTCGATGTGTGGTCCCGCATTTGTATGCAGCGCCAAAATTCGCTACGGGATGCTGCTATTCTTGAGCAGTCGATGCAAATCGTCTTGAGCCATGCTCACGATGTGCTAAATAAACGTATGAATTGACTTATACTCTATATATTTACATAAATATGTATTCCATTTTATTCATTATATTCCGAATTATATAGGTGGCATCATAACTTCATATCAAATGAAAATGGCACCTCAGGTGACGGCCAAGGAGCAGCAAGAGACCAAGGATCCATTAAACGAACTGGATGCTCTATGGAAAATGAAATGAACGACTGAACGCTTTCTACGCAACGTTGCTTAAACAAACAAATTTATATATATTTTAATCAAAATGATAAAGTCTATAATATTTATACAATGCTATTTACTATTTACTGCAACTACCGTATTTATACACGCAACTCTCTCAATGATTGTTGCAAACAATTCAAGAGAAAAATTGAAAATAAGGAAACATTGTGTTTGTCCTGTTATTACTGTTATATGAAATGTATTTCGAACTATGGTGATGTTTATTAATGCTGACTATACCTATATCTATATATACATATATCTGTATCTATCTCTAATCGAAAACGTTTAAGAAACTCTATAAAGATGTTGCGCATCTAAAGGCAAATGCAATTATCATCAAGTAAATTGAATAATAAACGTTATGAAAAGTATTATTACACGAAAAATTATAGGATATTATTATGTTTCTGTCTCTTAATCTACGAATCTGTCCATCAACCGATCTATCTATCCTATCCACCGATCTATCTACTTTTCTAGCGGTTTTTAGCTATTTTTCCATATATTTTGTCAAGTATCTTTTATATATTGTCAGCCGTCGTCTAGCCTTCCCATCATACTTTCTAGTTATATGTCTCCCCCTTTATCTATGAATATATCCATCAACCAATCCATCTTCAATCTATCCACCGATCTATCCATTTGCCTTTCTAGCTATTTTCTAGCGGGTTTTAGCTATTATCCATCGGTTTTTAGCTATTTTTCCATATAGCTTGTCAGGTATCTTATATATATTACCAACTATCTTTCTATCATCTTCTAGCCTTCCCATCCAACTTTCTAGTTATATTTCTCCCCCTTACTCTACGAATCTGTACATGAACCAATCTATCTATCCATCTATTCACCGATCTGTCCATCTGCCTATCTAGCTACGTTCCAGCCATTTTTAGCTATTTTCCACCGTGTTTAGCTATTTTCCAGATATCTTATATATATTGCCAACTATCTTTCCACCTTCCAATATATGAATGCTAACAACACTTATTAATTTGCGATTCTTTATTATCTATTATGTAATAACATGTGAAACAATTATTTATATATAGTATATATATGACACTGAACTTTTTAGATCTGGTTGACTAATTTGAATGTTCCGTTAGTTATAGTAGAAGATTCTTAAATTTGTTTTTTAAACCAATGGAAATACACCGTCACTGGCAATAAAGCACAAATTGTTGCGATTGCGTGCCATACGGAAATATCCATTTTCACCATATTGCGTGCCCCAGGAGTTCTTGACCAGCCAGAAGTCGCCACCTCTCTCATCATGGCCGTAGCCAACAACAAGGACTGCATGATTAATATGTTTGTGGCAGGGTTTCGTTATTACTCCGCGTTTGTAATGTAGCAGATGAGTTACTTCAATAGCCACCGAAATGGGACCATACTTAGCTACAGCTGCTGCCAAAGCCCGCTCGTTGCCACTGGGAATTCTCACAATAGATTGCAACGTTGCGCCTACTGCATTTCTATTAAAGCGACATTGGCCCTGATGGGGCTTATAAGGATACGCCGCTTCAGTATCTATACCACCATTTTGCTTTACATAATCTAGCGCCGCCGCGGGCCAACCACCCTTGCAGCCCATATTCGGATAGGGTCTCACACTTGAACAATCCAACAGATTCTGTTCGGATAGCTCAATCAATTTACCAGTCTTGCGGAAATGTTGGCCCTCCAGAGTGCCCGTAGCAGAAAACGTCCAGCAGGAGCCGCAATGTTCTTGGTTCTTGACTCTTGTAACTGCACCAAGCTGACGCCAATCAATCGACGAAGGGATTTTTAAATTTGCAGGCGGTTCATACGTCAGATCTATTTCTGTCGGATCATTCGTTACATTAAAGTGTCCCAACATCTTTTGTTCAAATTCTTCAAGCAGCATGTCGGTGAATTTATTGACACCCATCTCCCAGGTCTCCTCGCCTGCTGCATAGCGTTCATTGTGCTTGTCAATTATCATTTTGTTGTCCATGAAGATCTGCTTGCGCAACTGTTCCTCGCTCTCATCCTGATAGAACTTTTGTTGTTCTTCCTTAAAATTCTGCCACTCAGCCTCGAGCACATCCTCGTAGGTTAGAGCCAGGGCACAGCCAGCGATAGCGAGCACAATAAGAACTGCCTTCATGTCGAAGTTGAACTTAACTTGTGTGCTCTAAATCTCTGCTTTATATACATAATCGGTCCATAAACACTCAGGCGGGCAAATAAAATAAATATCTCGTATAAAAATAATAAATAATTAATTACTCATTAATAGTAAGACTTGGAACTCTGTGAAATACGTTCTTTTTTTGACTTTCTTATCGAATGACTAAACGAATTACGCATACAATGTTTCATAAATTTATTTATTATATTAAATTTCTAAAAATGATCCAAGTGAGTGGCTGATTTTATCAGTGTTTCTTATTGTGGTTTTCCTGCTCTGGTTCTTTCGCTGAGTTTACAGATCCTTAGATGATTCTGCCTTAATCTAATTTGCACTACATTGAACATGGGAATTATGCCTATAATGGGATGTATATCAGAACGACGTCCTGGGTTGATCTAAACTTTTTCGTCTCTCTGTCAGTCCATGTGATCTATTGTTCATCGGGAGCTAAATTAAAAATTATTTGTGGTATATTTTATGTTCATTAGAATTTGTAGCATATTTGCTCTAATGAGAAACTACCAGCTGAGCTCCTAATTATTGATTGTATATTATTTATTATGCTTTAAATTTCATATATGTAATTAATTAGTAATTAATGTGCATGTCTTGTTAGAATATATTAATATAGATTGTACAAAAGTTGCTTTGGCTGGGGCACAACTCTCAGTCTCCTCAGGGTCATTTACAAGAAATTTGTAAATTGCCGGAACCATTCGGCTCGGCACGTGGCTAGGCGCTCTCACTGCTGCGCTGCTCACTTGTTCTAAGCGCAGCTTAGCGCTGCGCTGCTTGCTTGTTCTGAGCGCTGCGCTGCTTGCTTGCTCTTAGCACTGCACCGCTTGCTTACTCTGAGTGCTGCGCCACTTGCTTGTTCTGAGCGCTGCGCTGCTTGCTTGTTCTGAGCGCGTCTGTGCTCTCTTAGCGCTGTGCTCTGCTGCGCTCTGTCCGTTTTGTCTTTGCCACTGTTCGATGCTGTTGCTAGATGCATTATTTGGCACGTAATGCAGCCTGTACCGCGGTTGATCGCCGTTAGAATTCTCTGCATTGTCTTTCGTCCCATTCGTTCTGTCGTTGCGTCTGTCTGTCGCTGAGCTACTGCTTGCCGCCGTTCGCCGATCTCCCGCTACCATGAATTATAATTGTTATGCTATTCTTTGCCCATTGTACTATGTATTTATTTATTAATTATATCGGGAACACTGATGTTGAAAAGAATGTGATTCTTCACAAGATATTCGTTTTGTAGTTCGTTTATAAGATATTCAAATTTTAATTAATTAAATTTAATGTTAATCGTAGAATTACGATTACAAGAGGTTACGAAACGAAATTACGAATCATAAAAGGTTTCGAATTATAAGAGACAAGATGATGGCCGAGTAGGCAGAAAAATTACGAATTAACGAGGGGACAAAAATGTATGGGATTTTTACGAATTAACAAAGTTTTTTCTCGAATTATCGAGACTCGACTGTATTTCTGTCGGATCATTCGTTTCATTGAAGGCTCCCAGCATCTCTTGTTCGAATTCGTTAGGAAGCAAATCAGTGAATTCATTGACACCCATCTCATAGGTCTCGTTGCCTGCTGCGTAGCGTGAATTGTGCCTGTCAATTTTCCTTTTGTTGTTCTTGAAGATCTGCCTGCGCAACTGTTCCTCGCTCCTATTCTTATAGACCTTTTGATATTTCTCCTTAAAATTCTTCCACGCAATCTCGAGCACATCGTCGTAGGTTAGAGCCAGCACACAGCCAGCGATAGCGAGCACAATAAGAACTGCCTTCATGTCGAAGTTGAACTTAACTTGTGTGCTCCAAATCTCTGCTTTATATACATAATCGGTCCATAAACACTCAGGCGGGCAAATAAAATAAATATCTCGTATAAAAATAATAAATAATTAATTACTCATTAATAGTAAGACTTGGAACTCTGTGAAATACGTTCTTTTTTTGACTTTCTTATCGAATGACTAAACGAATTACGCATACAATGTTTCATAAATTTATTTATTATATTAAATTTCTAAAAATGATCCAAGTGAGTGGCTGATTTTATCAGTGCTTCTTATTGTGGTTTTCCTGCTCTGGTTCTTTCGCTGAGTTTACAGATCCTTAGATGATTCTTCCTTAATCTAATTTGCACTACATTGACAAGTAAGAAGGCTCTAGTCGAGGCGGCTCGACTACGAAATCCCCTGAACCCTGCAAAAAAGTTATACTCTTCTTCTTTACGCACTTATTAGCGCACGCTCTGCTAACCGCGCAGTTGCTGTCGTGGCTTGGAGGCGGGTTGGGCTGAACTTTGGACGCTCATAACTCCATTTCTAGATGGACTATCTTTATGAAATTTTCAAAGTAGATTAAGAGTATCTAAATTTATCTATATGCCAAATTGCAAGTCTCTAGTATTTGAAATGCGTTTTTTTTCAAATTGGGGGCGAAGGGGGCGTGGCATCCAAAATCTGTAAGTTACATAATCTGCGTATACATAATATCTATCTAAATAAACAAATTTGAAGTCTCTAGCTGAAACAGTGTAGAAGTTATACCCAAAAAACATAAAAAATTGAAACGAATTTTCGATTTTTTATCGATAATTTGGAAATGGGATGAGTTATCGAAAAAAACAAAATAAACTCGTACTGCGTAGCTAACATACGCATGTTCATGTGAAATTTCAGCTCTCTAGCTTTTGTAGTTTCCGAAATCTCGACGTTCATACGGACGGACGGACAGACGGACAGGGCTCAATCAACTTATTTTTTTATGCTGATCAAGAATATATATACTTTATGGGGTCTGCGACTTCTCCTTCTGCCTGTTACATACATTTTCACAAAACCATTATACCCTGAATTCCCATTTTCAATGGGTTCAGGGTATAAAAATGGGAATCATGCCTATAATGGGATGTATATCAGAACGACGTCCTGAGTTGATCTAAACTTTTTCGTCTCTCTGTCAGTCCATGTGATCTATCGTCCATCGGGAGCTAAATTAAAATTATTTGTGGTATATTTTATGTTCATTAGAATTTGTAGCATATTTGCTCTAATGAGAAACTACCAGTTGAGCTCCTAATTATTGATTATTTATTATTTATTATGCTTTAAATTTCATATATGTAATTAATTAGTAATTAATGTGCATGTCTTGTTAGAATATATTAATATAGATTGTACAAAAAAAAGTTGCTTTGGCTGGGGCACAACTCTCAGTCTCCCCAGGATCATTTACAAGAAATTTGTAAATTGCCGGAACCATTCGGCTCGGCACGTGGCTACGAGCTCTCACTGCTGCGCTGCTCGCTTGTTCTGAGCGCGGCTGTGCTCTCTTAGCGCTGCGCCGCTTGCTTGCTCTTAGCACTGTGCCGCTTGCTTACTCTGAGCGCTGCGCCACTTGCTTGTTCTGAGCGCTGCGCTGCTTGCTTGTTCTGAGCGCTGCGCTGCTTGCGGCTGTGCTTTCTAAGCGCTGCGCTCTGCTGCGCTCTGTCCGTTTTGTCTTTGCCACTGTTCGATGCTGTTGCTAAGTGCATTATTTGGCACGTAATGCAGCCTGTACCGCGGTTGATCGCCGTTAGCAAGCAGCGCAGCGCTCAGAGCAAACAAGCGGCACAGCGCTAAGAGTAAGCAAGCGGCATAGCGCTAAGAGAGCACAGCCGCGCTCAGAACAAGCGAGCAGCGCAGCATTGAGAGCGCATAGCCACGTGCCGAGCCGAATGCTACATAGCAAAGGTACGCACTGACCCTCGGCCGGGCAGATGCGAAAGCTCATGCGCAGCCGAATGCATGCAAAGGCATGTAGTGGCTGCGTTGCGCAGAGAGGGGGCGCGTGGGCGCAGCAATTAATCATCTTTTGACCTCCGAAGCGCACGAACGGAACGAAAGCTGACCCACTGAGCGCGGCTGTGCTCTCTTAGCGCTGCGCTGCGCTGCTTGCTTGCTCTGAGCGCTGCGTTGCTTGCTTGTTCTGAGAGCGGCTGTGCTCTCTTAGCGCTGCGCTCTGTTGCGCTCTGTCCGTTTTGTCTTTGCTATTGCTGTCCGTTTTGTCTTTGCTACTGTTCGTTGCTGTTGCTAAGTGCATTTCTCTGCATTGTCTTTCGTCCCATTCGTTCGGTCGTTGCGTCTGTCTGTCTGTCGCTGAGCTACTGCTTGCCTCCGTTCGCCGATCTCCCGCTACCCTGTATTATAATTGTTATGCTATTTTTTGCCCATTGTTCTATGTATTTATTTACTTATTATATCGGGAACACTGATGTTGAAAAGAATGTGATTCTCCACAAGATATTAGTGATAGTAAGATATTCAAATTTTAATCCGATGGATAGACGGCTCTGTCGGCAATGAAACACAAGTTGTTGCGATTGCGTGCCATCCGGAAATATCCATTTTCACCAGCGCGTTCACCCCATGAGTTCTTGATCAGCCAGAAGTCGCCTCCGCTCTTATCATGGCCGTAGCCAACAACAACGACTCCATGATTAATATTTTCATGGCAGGGCTTGGTTATTACTCCTCTTTGGTACATTTGAAGATTAGTTGCCTCAATGCCCGCAGAGATGGGTCCATGCACGGCCACAGCTGCTGCCAAAGCCCACTCGTCTCCTTTTTTTATTCTATTAACCTTTTTGAACGTGGCGCCTACTGTGTTCTTATTAAAGAGGCAAGGGCCTTGACGGGCCTTATACGGGATATGAATTAGCAGTATTTATGCCCTTATTTTTTACTACATAATGCAGCGCATTCAATGCCATACCACCTTTACAGCCGTTATTAGAATAGGGTTTCACACTTGAACAATCCAACAGATTCTGTTCGGATAGCTCAACCAATTTACCAGTTTTGCGAAAATGTTGGCCCTCCAGAGTGCCCGCAGCGCCAAAAGCCCAGCAGGAACTGCAACGTCCTTGATCCTTGACTCTTGTAACTGCACCAAGCTGACGCCAATCAATCGATGAAGGGATTTTTAAATTTTCAGGCGGTTCATACGTCAAATCTATTTCTGTCGGATCATTCGTTTCATTGAAGGACATCAACATGGTTTCTTTGAATTCTTCAGACGTCATATCAGTGAATTGATTGACACCCATCTCCCAGGTCTCCTCGCCTGCTGCATAACGTGCATTGTGCTTGTCAATTATCATTTTGTTGTCCTTGAAGATCTGCCTGCGCAACTGTTCCTCGCTCTCATCCTGATAGGACTTTTGCTGTCCCGCCTTAAAATTCTGCCACGCAGCCTCGAGCTCATCCTCGGAGCTTAGAGCCAAGGCACAGCCAGCGATAGCGAACAGAATAAGAATTGTCTTCATGTCGAAGTTGAACTAAACTTGTGGGCTCTAAATTGGTGCGGACTTCACTTCTGATATTAAAAAAAATGTATATATAATAATAATAATTAATAATTAAAGCCATTGCATATGTAGCTAAAACAATTTTGTTTATAAACTAAGACTTACTTATGTTGATATTTCACATATTTTTTTATTTATCGATAATGCATTTTTATATAGAATTAATTAGTAAATTAAATGAATTTTTATTTTAATATTTGTTTTATAATTTATATTTCTTCTTTAATGAAATTTTAAATATCTGTCTTATCTTTTCACTTTTTTTTTTAAGTATAGTTTAATAATTTATATTGAGTGTTTTGTTTACTTAAAAAAAAATTCTTAAATATTGCTCTTCTTACCTATTTCAACAGCGAACTGACTTTATAGACTTTGACTGACTTTACATAGACTTTATATATACTTAGTTCAAGTTCAAAAATATGAATTATAAATCGATTTGTGACACATTAATGAACTTTTTGTATGGCTATTATCGATTTAATATAGATATACACTTCTGTATTGTGAAGAATCATATTCTGTCGGCGGAAAACAGTAGCTCAGCAACAGACAGACAGACAGACAAACGCCACGACCGAACGAATGGGACAAAAGACAATGCAGAGAACTCTAACGGCGATCAACCGCGGTACAGGCTGCATCACGCGCCAAATAATGCACCTAGCAACAGCATCGAGCAGTAGCAAAGACAAAATGGACAGAGCGCAGTAGAGCGCAGCAGAGCGCAGCGCTAAGAGAGCACAGCCGCGCTCAGAACAAGCAAGCAGCGCAGCGCTCAGAACAAGCAAGTGGAGCAGCGCTCAGAGTAAGCAAGCGGCACAGTGCTAAGAGCAAGCAAGCGGCGCAGCGCTAAGAGAGCACAGCCGCGCTCAGAACAAGCGAGCAGCGCAGCAGTGAGAGCTCGTAGCCACGTGCCGAGCCGAATGGTTCCGGCAATTTACAAATTTCTTGTAAATGATCCTGGGGAGACTGAGAGTTGTGCCCCAGCCAAAGCAACTTTTTTTTGTACAATCTATATTAATATATTCTAACAAGACATGCACATTAATTACTAATTAATTACATATATGAAATTTAAAGCATAATAAATAATAAATAATCAATAATTAGGAGCTCAACTGGTAGTTTCTCATTAGAGCAAATATGCTACAAATTCTAATGAACATAAAATATACCACAAATAATTTTTAATTTAGCTCCCGATGGACGATAGATCACATGGACTGACAGAGAGACGAAAAAGTTTAGATCAACTCAGGACGTCGTTCTGATATACATCCCATTATAGGCATGATTCCCATTTTTATACCCTGAACCCATTGAAAATGGGAATTCAGGGTATAATGGTTTTGTGAAAATGTATGTAACAGGCAGAAGGAGAAGTCGCAGACCCCATAAAGTATATATATTCTTGATCAGCATAAAAAAATAAGTTGATTGAGCCCTGTCCGTCTGTCCGTCCGTCCGTATGAACGTCGAGATTTCGGAAACTACAAAAGCTAGAGAGCTGAAATTTCACATGAACATGCGTATGTTAGCTACGCAGTACGAGTTTATTTTGTTTTTTTCGATAACTCATCCCATTTCCAAATTATCGATCAAAAATCGAAAATTCGTTTCAATTTTTTATGTTTTTTGGGTATAACTTCTACACTGTTTCAGCTAGAGACTTCAAATTTGTTTATTTAGATAGATATTATGTATACGCAGATTATGTAACTTACAGATTTTGGATGCCACGCCCCCTTCGCCCCCAATCAATGTAGTGCAAATTAGATTAAGGGAGAATCATCTAAGGATCTGTAAACTCAGCGAAAGAACCAGAGCAGGAAAACCACAATAAGAAGCACTGATAAAATCAGCCACTCACTTGGATCATTTTTAGAAATTTAATATAATAAATAAATTTATGAAACATTGTATGCGTAATTCGTTTAGTCATTCGATAAGAAAGTCAAAAAAAGAACGTATTTCACAGAGTTCCAAGTCTTACTATTAATGAGTAATTAATTATTTATTATTTTTATACGAGATATTTATTTTATTTGCCCGCCTGAGTGTTTATGGACCGATTATGTATATAAAGCAGAGATTTGGAGCACACAAGTTAAGTTCAACTTCGACATGAAGGCAGTTCTTATTGTGCTCGCTATCGCTGGCTGTGCCCTGGCTGTGCCCTGGCTCTAACCTACGAGGATGTGCTCGAGGCTGCGTGGCAGAATTTTAAGGAGGAATATCAAAAGGTCTATAAGAATAGGAGCGAGGAACAGTCGCGCAAGCATATCTTCAAGCACAACAAAAGGATAATTGACAGACACAATTCACGCTATGCAGCAGGCAAGGAGACCTGGGAGATGGGTGTCAATGAATTCACTGATATGTTTCCTAAAGAATTCGAACAAGAGAGGCTGGGAGCCTTCAATGAAACGAATGATCCGACAGAAATACAGTCGAGTCTCGATAATTCGAGAAAAAACTTCGTTAATTTGTAAAAATCCCATACATTTTGGTTCCCTCGTTAATTCGTAATTTTTCTGCCTACTCGGCCATCATCTTGTCTCTTATAATTCGAAACCTCTTATGATTCGTAATTTCGTTTCGTAACCTCTTGTAATCGTAATTCTACGATTAAAATTAAATTTAATTAATTAAAATTTGAATATCTTACTAACGAACTAATATCTTGTGAGGAATCACATTCTTTTCAACATCAGTGTTCCCGATATAATTAATAAATAAATACATAGTACAATGGGCAAAGAATAGCATAACAATTATAATACAGGGTAGCGGGAGATCGGTGAACGGGGGCAAGCAGTAGCTCAGCGAAGGACAGACAGACAGACGCAACGGCCGAACGAATGGGACGAAAGACAATGCAGAGAAATGCACTTAGCAACAGCAACGAAAGTAGTAGCAAAGGCAAAACGGACAGCAATAGCAAAGACAAAAGGGACCGAGCGCAGCGCTAAGAGAGCACAGCCAGCAGCGCAGCGCTCAGAGAGCACAGCCGCGCTCAGTGGGTCAGCTTTTAATAAAATCCGTGCGTGCGCTTCGGAGGTCAAAAGATGATTAATTGCTGCGCCCATGAGCCCCCTTTATTTCGGAACGGCCGCTGCGCTCGCCCGCTCTGCGCTACGCAGCCACAACATGCATGCTTTGCATGCATTCGGCTGCGCATGAGCTTTCGCCTCTGCCCGGCCGAGCGTCAGTGCGTGCCTACGCTCGGCTCGGCACGTGGTTATGCGCTCTCAATGGTGCGCTGCTCGCTTGTTCTGAGCGTGGTTATGCGCTCTCAATGCTCTCTTAGCGCTGCGCTGCTTGCTTGTTCTAAACGCGGCTGTGCTCCCTCAGCGCTGTGCCGCTTGCTTGCTCTTAGCACTGTGCCGCTTGCTTGTTCTGAGCGCTGCGCTGCTTGCTTGTTCTGAGCGCGGCTGTGCTCTTTTAGCGCTGCGCTCTGCTGCGCTCTACTGCGCTCTGTCCATTTTGTCTTTGCTACTGCTCGATGCTGTTGCTAGGTGCATTATTTGGCGCGTGATACAGCCTGTACCGCGGTTGATCGCCGTTAGAGTTCTCTGCATTGTCTTTTGTCCCATTCGTTCGGTCGTGGCGTTTGTCTGTCTGTCTGTCTGTTGCTGAGCTACTGTTTTCCGCCGACAGAATATGATTCTTCACAATACAGAAGTGTATATCTATATTAAATCGATAATAGCCATACAAAAAGTTCATTAATGTGTCACAAATCGATTTATAATTCATATTTTTGAACTTGAACTAAGTATATATAAAGTCTATGTAAAGTCAGTCAAAGTCTATAAAGTAAGTTCGCTGTTGAAATAGGTAAGAAGAGCAATATTTAAGAATTTTTTTTTAAGTAAACAAAACACTCAATATAAATTATTAAACTATACTTAAAACAAGTAAGAAAACTCTAGTCGAGAGTGCTTTAAAGAAGAAATATAAATTATAAAACAAATATTAAAATAAAAAATTCATTTAATTTACTAATTAATTCTATATAAAAATGCATTATCGATAAATAAAAAAATATGTGAAATATCAACATAAGTAAGTCTTAGTTTATAAACAAAATTGTTTTAGCTACATATGCAATGGCTTTAATTATTAATTATTATTATTATATATACATTTTTTTTAATATCAGAAGTGAAGTCCGCACCAATTTAGAGCCCACAAGTTAAGTTCAACCTCGACATGAAGACAACTCTTATTCTGCTCGCTATCGCTGGCTGTGTCCTGGCTCTAACCTACGAGGATGAGGTCGGGGCTGAGTGGCAGAATTTTAAGGCAGAACAGCAAAAGTCCTATCAGGATGAGAGCGAGGAACAGTTGCGCAGGCAGATCTTCATGGACAACAAAAGGGAAATTGACGAGCACAATGCACGCTATGCAGCAGGCGAGGAGACCTGGGAGATGGGTGTCAATGAATTCACTGATATGACGTCTAAAGAATTCGAAGAAACCATGTTGATGTCCTTCAATGAAACGAATGATCCGACAGAAATAGATCTGACGTATGAACCGCCTGCAAATTTCAAAATCCCTTCGTCGATTGATTGGCGTCTGCTGCGGGCACTCTGGAGAGCCAAAATTTCCGCAAAACTGGTAAATTGGTTGAGCTATCCGAACAGAATCTGTTGGATTGTTCAAATGTGAGTCCCTATTCTAATAAGGGCTGTAAAGGTGGTTGGGCATCGGCTGCGCTGCGTTATGTAGTAAAAAATAAGGGCATAGATACTGCAAAATCATATCCCTATAAAGCCCGCCAAGGCCCTTGCCTCTTTAATAGGAACACAGTAGGCGCCACGTTCAAAAGGATTATGCGCGTTCCCAGAGGCAACGAGCAGGCTTTGGCAAAATCTGTGGCCAAGCATGGACCCATTTCTGTGGGCATTGAGGCAACTCATTTTAAATGCTACAAGGGAGGAGTAATTACAAAGCCTTGCCATAAATATATTAATCATATGGTCCTTCTTGTTGGCTACGGCCATTCTACGAGCGGAGGCGACTTCTGGCTGATCAAGAACTCATGGGGTGAACGCCTTGGGGAAAATGGATATTACCGCATGGCACGCAATCGCAACAACTTGTGCTTCATTGCCGACGTAGCCAACTATCCATCGGATTAAAATTTGAATATTTTACAAACGAACTAATATCTTGTGAAGAAACACATTCTTTTCAACATCAGTGTTCCCGATATAATTAATAAATAAATACATAGTAAAATGGACAAAGAATAGCATAACAATTATAATACAGGGTAGCGGGAGATCGGCGAACGGGGGCAGGCAGTAGCTCAGCAACAGACAGACAGACAGACAAACGCCACGACCGAACGAATGGGACAAAATACAATGCAGAGAACTCTAACGGCGATCAACCGCGGTACAGGCTGCATCACGCGCCAAATAATGCACCTAGCAACAGCATCGAGCAGTAGCAAAGACAAAATGGACAGAGCGCAGTAGAGCGCAGCAGAGCGCAGCGCTAAGAGAGCACAGCCGCGCTCAGAACAAGCAAGCAGCGCAGCGCTCAGAACAAGCAAGTGGCGCAGCGCTCAGAGTAAGCAAGCGGCACAGTGCTAAGAGCAAGCAAGCGGCACAGCGCTGAGGGAGCACAGCCGCGTTTAGAACAAGCAAGCAGCGCAGCGCTAAGAGAGCATTGAGAGCGCATAACCACGCTCAGAACAAGCGAGCAGCGCACCATTGAGAGCGCATAACCACGTGCCGAGCCGAGCGTAGGCACGCACTGACGCTCGGCCGGGCAGAGGCGAAAGCTCATGCGCAGTCGAATGCATGCAAAGCATGTTGTGGCTGCGTAGCGCAGAGCGGGCGAGCGCAGCGGCCGTTCCGAAATAAAGGGGGCTCATGGGCGCAGCAATTAATCATCTTTTGACCTCCGAAGCGCACGCACGGATTTTATTAAAAGCTGACCCACTGAGCGCGGCTGTGCTCTCTGAGCGCTGCGCTGCTGGCTGTGCTCTCTTAGCGCTGCGCTCGGTCCCTTTTGTCTTTGCTATTGCTGTCCGTTTTGCCTTTGCTACTACTTTCGTTGCTGTTGCTAAGTGCATTTCTCTGCATTGTCTTTCGTCCCATTCGTTCGGCCGTTGCGTCTGTCTGTCTGTCCTTCGCTGAGCTACTGCTTGCCCCCGTTCACCGATCTCCCGCTACCCTGTATTATAATTGTTATGCTATTCTTTGCCCATTGTACTATGTATTTATTTATTAATTATATCGGGAACACTGATGTTGAAAAGAATGTGATTCCTCACAAGATATTAGTTCGTTAGTAAGATATTCAAATTTTAATTAATTAAATTTAATTTTAATCGTAGAATTACGATTACAAGAGGTTACGAAACGAAATTACGAATCATAAGAGGTTTCGAATTATAAGAGACAAGATGATGGCCGAGTAGGCAGAAAAATTACGAATTAACGAGGGAACCAAAATGTATGGGATTTTTACAAATTAACGAAGTTTTTTCTCGAATTATCGAGACTCGACTGTATTTCTGTCGGATCATTCGTTTCATTGAAGGCTCCCAGCCTCTCTTGTTCGAATTCCTTAGGAAACATATCAGTGAATTCATTGACATCCATCTCCCAGGTCTCCTTGCCTGCTGCATAGCGTGAATTGTGTCTGTCAATTATCCTTTTGTTGTGCTTGAAGATATGCTTGCGCGACTGTTCCTCGCTCCTATTCTTATAGACCTTTTGATATTCCTCCTTAAAATTCTGCCACGCAGCCTCGAGCACATCCTCGTAGGTTAGAGCCAGGGCACAGCCAGCGATAGCGAGCACAATAAGAACTGCCTTCATGTCGAAGTTGAACTTAACTTGTGTGCTCCAAATCTCTGCTTTATATACATAATCGGTCCATAAACACTCAGGCGGGCAAATAAAATAAATATTTCGTATACAAATAATAAATAATTAATTACTCATTAATAGTAAGACTTGGAACTCTGTGAAATACGTTCTTTTTTTGACTTTCTTATCGAATAACTAAACGAATTACGCATACAATGTTTCCTAAATTTATTTATTATATTAAATTTCTAAAAATGATCCAAGTGAGTGGCTGATTTTATCAGTGCTTCTTATTGTGGTTTTCCTGCTCTGGTTCTTTCGCTGAGTTTACAGATCCTTAGATGATTCTCCCTTAATCTAATTTGCACTACATTGAAAATGGGAATTATGCCTATAATGGGATGTGTATCAGAACGACGTCCTGAGTTGATCTAAACTTTTTCGTCTCTCTGTCAGTCCATGTGATCTATCGTCCATCGGGAGCTAAATTAAAAATTATTTGTGGTATATTTTATGTTCATTAGAATTTGTAGCATATTTGCTCTAATGAGAAACTACCAGTTGAGCTCCTAATTATTGATTATTTATTATTTATTATGCTTTAAATTTCATATATGTAATTAATTAGTAATTAATGTGCATGTCTTGTTAGAATATATTAATATAGATTGTACAAAAAAAAGTTGCTTTGGCTGGGGCACAACTCTCAGTCTCCCCAGGATCATTTACAAGAAATTTGTAAATTGCCGGAACCATTCGGCTCGGCACGTGGCTACGAGCTCTCACTGCTGCGCTGCTCGCTTGTTCTGAGCGCCGCTGTGCTCTCTTAGCGCTGCGCCGCTTGCTTGCTCTTAGCACTGCGCCGCTTGCTTACTCTGAGCGCTGCGCCACTTGCTTGTTCTGAGCGCTGCGCTGCTTGCTTGTTCTGAGCGCGGCTGTGCTCTCTTAGCGCTGCGCTCTGCTGCGCTCTACTGCGCTCTGTCCGTTTTATCTTTGCTATTGCTGACCGTTTTGTCTTTGCCACTGTTCGATGCTGTTGCTAGGTGCATTATTTGGCACGTAATGCAGCCTGTACCGCGATTGATCGCCGTTAGAATTCTCTGCATTGTCTTTCGTCCCATTCGTTCGGTCGTTGCGTCTCTCTGTCTGTCTGTCGCTCAGCTACTGCCTGCCCCCGTTCGCCGATCTCCCGCTACCCTGTATTATAATTGTTATGCTATTCTTTGTCCATTTTACTATGTATTTATTTATTAATTATATCGGGAACACTGATGTTGAAAAGAATGTGATTCTTCACAAGATATTAGTTCGTTTGTAAAATATTCAAATTTTAATCCGATGGATAGTTGGCTACGTCGGCAATGAAGCACAAGTTGTTGCGATTGCGTGCCATGCGGTAATATCCATTTTCCCCAAGGCGTTCACCCCATGAGTTCTTGATCAGCCAGAAGTCGCCTCCGCTCGTAGAATGGCCGTAGCCAACAAGAAGGACCATATGATTAATATATTTATGGCAAGGCTTTGTAATTACTTCTCTCATGTAGCTTTTAAGATGAGTTCCCTCAATGCCCACAGCAATGGGTCCATGCTTGGCCACAGCTTTTGCCAAAGCCTGCTCGTTGCCTCTGGGAACGCGCATAACCCTTTTGAACGTGGCGCCTACTGTGTTCCTATTAAAGAGGCAAGGGTCTTGACGGGCTTTATAGGGATATGATTTTGCAGTATCTATGCCCTTATTTTTTACTACATAATGCAGCGCAGCCGATGCCCAACCACCTTTACAGCCCTTAGTAGAATAGGGACTCACATTTGAACAATCCAACAGATTCTGTTCGGATAGCTCAACCAATTTACCAGTTTTGCGGAAATTTTGGCTCTCCAGAGTGCCCGTAGCAGCAAAAGCCCAGCAGGAACCGCATTGTCCTTGATGCTTAACTCTTGTAACTGCACCAAACTGACGCCAATCAATCGACGAAGGGATTTTTAAATTTGCAGGCGGTTCATACGTCAGATCTATTTCTGTCGGATCATTCGTTTCATTGAAGGGCATCAACATGGTTTCTTCGAATTCTTTAGACGTCATATCAGTGAATTCATTGACACCCATCTCCCAGGTCTCCTCGCCTGCTGCATAGCGTGCATTGTGCTCGTCAATTTCCCTTTTGTTGTCCATGAAGATCTGCCTGCGCAACTGTTCCTCGCTCTCATCCTGATAGGACTTTTGCTGTTCTGCCTTAAAATTCTGCCACTCAGCCGCGACCTCATCCTCGTAGGTTAGAGCCAGGACACAGCCAGCGATAGCGAGCAGAATAAGAGTTGTCTTCATGTCGAGGTTGAACTTAACTTGAGGGCTCTAAATTCACTTCTGATATTAAAAAAAAAAAAATAATAATAATAATAATAATAATAATAATAATAATAATAATAATAATAATAATAATGATAATAATAATAATTAATTAAAGCCATTGCATATGTAGTTAAAATAATTTTGTTTATAAACTAAGACTTAAAATATATCAACAAACAGTAAATTAAATTTATTTTTTATTTTAATATTTGTTTTATAATTTATATTAATTGGTCAATAAAAATTGACAACACTGTTAAGAACATTGAAAACATCTGACTTGTATTACAAGTAGGTTACACAGTAATGTGTAAATTGATCTACAAATATCACAAAGTAATTTTTGTCGTCAATTGTAATTGGGCCACAAACGTGGACGTTTGATATGATTTTTGTCTTTAAACTGATTGAACGGCAACCTAGCTTGCTTCATATTTAAGCAAGACTCACAAATTTCATCTGATATTTTTAAATTTTTTAGAAGAATGCTATCAGTAAACAAATCATTGTTCATAATTTCAAACAATTTTGAACTGCTTACATGACCTTACCTCTCATGCCATAAACGATAATTATTATTCCTTGCATCTATACTGTATGCTTGGAATTTTACAACACGTATGTTATTGAACTTACTTGAGTTTTCAACAACAATAATCTCGTTCTTTCTTATTGACACGCCGCCATCTTGTTCAAAATGAACCGACATCCCGGCTTGTTGCAGACGCTTCACAGACATCAAATTCTCTGCTGCTTCCTTGCATATAACACATGAATATAACACATCTTCGGGGGTGATGATGAGGCCGTTGTTTAGTCGCACAATTCCACACTTTCGTCTTCCTTAGCTATAACAATTTTTACTGGTTTTTACTCCAACTCCACGCAATCGGTAAATAGCGATTCCTCATTTATTAAGTGATCGGTGGCACCCGAATCAATAATAAAACCGAGTTGCTTTGGTTTTTCACTTTGGTTTAAATTTCTTATCATAAAAGCAAAGCCGTGGTCGTTTGTGGATGTCACAAGCTGAACTTGTTTATTGTTATTGTTATTATTTTCTTAATTTTGTATTTCTTTTAAATAATAGAAACACACCACAGTGGTGAATAAATACACTTTTTATACCCTGAACCCATTGAAAATGGGAATTCAGTCGAGATTTCGGAAATTACAAAAGATAGGGAGCTGGAATTTCACATGAACATGCGTATGTTAGCTACGCAGTACGAGTTTATTTTGTTTTTTCGATAACTCATCCCATTTCCAAATTATCGATCAAAAATCGTTTCAATTTTTTAGGTTTTTTGGGCATAACTTCTACACTGTTTCAGCTAGAGACTTCAAATTTGTTTATTTAGATAGATATTATGTATACGCAGATTATGTAATTTACAGATTTTTGATGCCACGCCCCCTTCGCCCCCAATTTGAAAAAAAAACGCATTTCAAATACTAGAGCAATTTGGCATATAGATAGATTTAGATACTCTTAATCTACTTTGAAAATTTCATAAAGATAGTCCATCTAGAAATGGAGTTATGAACGTCCAAAGTTCAGCCCAACCCGCCTCGAAGCCACGACAGCAACTGCGCGATTAGCAGAGCGTGCGCTCATAAGTGCGTAAAGAAGAAGAGTATAACTTTTTTGCAGGGTTCAGGGGATCTCGTAGTCGAGCCGCCTCGACTAGAGCCTTCTTACTTGTTTGCTCTTTGTTTCTATCTCCAAGCTTATGATTCGTGTTTGAAATGCGATTGTGTTTGACCACTATATACATACCTTCATAGCCTTTTTGCTGGTGTCATTGCTATCGCTTCTTATTTTGATTTCATAATCAAATAACTTAATTTTGACTAAGGCTAGCGAATGGGTGTCATCGGAAAAGGTTTCTATTGTAGTTATGACACCATTGTAGATAGAGGGCAATGTCTGCAGTAAGTGCGCAACTTTGTCCATTTCGTCCATCTTGGCGCCAGCCGCTAATAGCTCACTTACAATTCATCAAATTTAATAAAATGACTGGAAAGTGTCATTTCACCAACTAGTTCCAGTATAATTAAACGCTTACGCGCAGCTAATTGCGACGCAAGACTTCTGCGTCTAATTTCTGATGAATTTTAAGTGCGGAAATATTGTCAGCAGCCTTTTTCCAATTTTCGTCTACTTCATCAACAACTTTCAGATAATTTATTTCAGCAAACAACGCCCTAATTCGAAATTTCCACATGGAATATTTTTCACCATCAAACGGTTCAATATTATGCTTGTTCTTTTCCATTTTTAAGTGCGCGGTTAGAATGAATTTCACAATATATCGAAACAATACAACTTCCTTAAAATGGCATGGACTGCGCCAATCACCTGTTGGAAAACTTGATAAATAGATATGTTTAATGAAACACACTAATTATAGTTTCATGTTTTATATTGTGATTGTAATTTATTATTACGATTTCCTCTACATTTGCAACACAACGCCACTTGCTCACGCTTTTGGCGAAAATTGACAAGAAGAAAGAAGAAGATCAAGATCATTAATAGTGCTGTATAATGTTATTATTTGATTATGGGTAATTAATTCATACGCTTAATTGAAGGGCATCAACATGGTGTCTTCGAATTCTTTAGACGTCATATCAGTGAATGCATTGACACCCATCTCATAGGTTTCCTTGCCTGCTGCGTAGCGTGAATTGTGCCTGTCAATTTCCCTTTTGTTGTTCTTGAAGATATGCTTGCGCAACTGTTCCTCGCTCCTATTCTTATAGACCTTTTGATATTCCTCCTTAAAATTCTTCCACGCAATCTCGAGCACATCGTCGTAGGTTAGAGCCAGCACACAGCCAGCGATAGCGAGCAGAATAAGAATTATCTTCATGTTGAAGTTGAACTTAACTTGTGGGCTCTAAATTGGTGCGGACTTCACTTCTGATATTTAAAAAAAAATAATAATAATAATAATTAATTAAAGCCATTGCATATGTAGTTAAAACAATTTTGTTTATAAACTAAGACTTAAGATATATCAACATATTTTTTATTTATCGATAATGCATTTTTATATAGAATTAAACAGTAAATTAAATTAATTTTTTATTTTAATATTTGTTTTATAATTTATATTCTTTTTTTAATGAAATTTAAAATATTTGTCTTATCTTTTCTTTTTTTTTCTAAGTATAGTTTAATAATTTATATTGAGTGTTTTATATAAATAAAAAAAAATTCTTAAATATTGCTCTTCTTACCTATTTCAACAGCCAACTGACTTTATAGACTTTGACTGACTTTATATAGGCTTTATATATAATATATAGAAAAATATGAATTATAAATCGATTTGCGACACATTAATGAATTTTTTGTATGGCTATTATCGATTTAGTACAGATATATACACTTATGTATTGTGAAGAATCACATTCTCTCGCCGACATTATTGTTCCTATTTTTATACCCTGAACCCATTGAAAATGGGAATTCAGGGTATAATGGTTTTGTGAAAATGTATGTAACAGGCAGAAGGAGAAGTCGCAGACCCCATAAAGTATATATATTCTTGATCAGCATAAAAAAATAAGTTGATTGAGCCCTGTCCGTCTGTCCGTCCGTCCGTCCGTCCGTCCGTCCGTCCGTATGAACGTCGGGATTTCGGAAACTACAAAAGCTAGAGAGCTGAAATTTCACATGAACATGCGTATGTTAGCTACGCAGTACGAGTTTATTTTGTTTTTTCGATAACTCATCCCATTTCCAAATTATCGATAAAAAAAATCGTTTCAATTTTTTAGTTTTTTTGGGCATAACTTCTACACTGTTTCAGCTAGAGACTTCAAATTTGTTTATTTAGATAGATATTATGGATACGCAGATTATGTAATTTACAGATTTTAGATGCCATGCCCCCTTCGCCTTTCACGCATTTCAAATACTAGAGACTTGCAATTTGGCATTTAAAAGCATTTCGATGCTCTTAATATATTCCGAAAGTTTCATGAAGATCGTCCATCTAGAAATGGAGTTATGAGCGTCCAAAGTTCAGCCCAACCCGCCTCCAAGCCACGACAGCAACTGCGCGGTTAGCAGAGCGTGCGCTCATAAGTGCGTAAAGAAGAAGAGTATCATTTTTTTGCAGGGTTCAGGGGATCTCGTAGTCGAGCCGTCTCGACTAGAGCCTTCTTTCTTGTTATAAATAAATAGCACAATAAGCAGAGAATAACCTAATTGTAATACTGGGTATCGAGTGATCGGCGAACGGCGGCGAACGGTGGTGAACAGTAGCTCAGCAACAGACAGACAAACGCAACGACCAAACGAATGGGACAAAAGACAATGCAGAGAATTCTAACGGCGATCAACCTCGGTACAGGCTGCATTACGCGCCAAATAATGCACCTAGCAACAGCATCGAGAAGAAGCAAAAACAAAACGGACTGAACGCAGCCTTAAGAGAGCACAGCCGCGCTCACAACAAGCAAGCAGCGCAGCGCTCAGAGCAAGCAGGCGGCGCAGCGCTCAGAGCAAGCAGACGGCGCAGCGCTGAGAGGGCACAGCCGCGCTCAGAACAAGCAAGCGGTGCAGTGCTAAGAGAGCCCAGCCGCGCTCAGAACAAGCAAGCAGCGCAGCGCTCAGAGCAAGCAAGCAGCGCAGCGCTCAGAGCAAGCCGGCGGCACAGCGCTTAGAGAGCACAGCCGCGCTCAGTGGGTAAGCTTTTATTAAAATCCGTGCGTGCGCTTCGGAGGTAAAAAGATGATGAATTGCTGTGCCCACGCGCCCCCTATTTCAAAGCGGTCGTTGCGTTTGTATGTCTGTCTGTTTGTGGCTCAGCTACTGCTTGCCCCCGTTCGCCAATCTCTCGCTACCCTGTATCATAATTGTTATGCTATTCTTTGCCCATTTTACTATGTATTTATTTATTAATTATATCGGGAACACTGATGTTGAAAAGAATGTGATACTTCACAAGATATTAGTTATATTCATAAGATATTAAAATTTTAATCCGTTGGATAGATGGGTCTGTTGGCAATGAAGCACAAGTTGTTGCGATTCCGGGCCATGCGGAAATACCCCTTTTCACCAAAGTGTTTACCCCATGAGTTCTTGACCAGCCAGAAGTCGCCTCCTCTCTCATCATGGCCGTAACCAACAACAAGGACTGCATGATTAGTATGTTTATGGCAGTGCTTGGTTATTACTCCTCTTTTGTACTTGTGAAGATGAGTTGCCTCAATGCTCACAGCAATGGGTCCATGCTCCGCCACAGCTGCTGCCAAAGCCCGCTCGTTTCCTTTTTTTACTCTCACAACATTTTTGATCGTGGCGCCCACTATGTTCCTATTAAAGCGGCATTGGCCCTGATGGGGCTTATAAGGATACGCCGCTTCAGTATCTATGCCCTTATTTTTTATTACATAATTCAGCGCAGCCGATGCCCAACCACCTTTACAGCCCATATTCGGATAGGGTCTCACACTTGAACAATCCAACAGATTCTGTTCGGATAGCTCAATCAATTTACCAGTCTTGCGGAAATGTTGGCCCTCCAGAGTGCCCGTAGCAGCAAAAGCCCAGCAGGAACCGCAATGTCCTTGATTCTTAACTCTTGTAACTGCACCAAGCTGACGCCAATCAATCGACGAAGGGATTTTTAAATTTGCAGGCGGTTCATACGTCAGATCTATTTCTGTCGGATCATTCGTTACATTAAAGTGTCCCAACATCTTTTGTTCAAATTCTTCAAGCAGCATGTCGGTGAATTGATTGACACCCATCTCCCAGGTCTCCTCGCCTGCTGCATAGCGTGCATTGTGCTTGTCAATTATCATTTTGTTGTCCATGAAGATCTGCTTGCGCAACTGTTCCTCGCTCTCATCCTGATAGAACTTTTGTTGTTCTTCCTTAAAATTCTGCCACTCAGCCTCGAGCACATCCTCGTAGGTTAGAGCCAGGGCACAGCCAGCGATAGCGAGCACAATAAGAACTGCCTTCATGTCGAAGTTGAACTTAACTTGTGTGCTCTAAATCTTTGCTTTATATACACAATCGGTCCACAGAAAAAAAAAAAAAAAAAAAAAAATCATGGAAACATTATTTGCTATAAATACCGCGATAAGAAAACCAAATCCATTTTTGTAAATCGTTTTTTATTGGATATTTATAGAAATTTCTATGGAATTAATCATTGCTTCTACATTAGCTATTCACTTCAAGAAGTTCTCTTCTTAGCTCTCCTGGTTAGCTTCGCTTAGCTGTCATACGGCGCGCTCTTTCCCTGAATATGCTTTTGCCGAAACGCTGGAATAAGGGATCCTTATAGATCTTCCAAAATGTGCCCATCCGATGCTGGCATTTCTCGGTACCGTCGCGGCAAAGTGTGCTAGCTATAAAGCTCTCTAGCATTCTGGGCCAGAATGTGTCCTTGTAGAAGATCTGCAGGTAGGTTATCAAATAGGGTAGCTCCTCACCTTTGAACAGTTTGCCGGCGAATTCATTTGCCGCAAAGTCCAACACAAACCACTTTGGCTGAAAGGGATTGGACAGAGCCATTTGTATTAAGGCAAGTCTTTTAATGGTGATAAAAAAGTTCATTTTGGGCAGAATATCATCCGATAGCTGGACATAGAATTTACCCTTGGCATGAGCATAGGCCATAAGGTAGGCAATATCCAAGTTCTGTTTACTCTGCGTTGACAGATCCTCCTGCATATCCACATCATAGTAGCTCGTCGCTGGTGCTACAATGTCTATGAGTCCGCTCCTCAGATGCTCTGCAAAAGTCTCCTCGATTTGCTGGACAACGTTCTCAACGATTGTCTCGTCACTTTCGCCGATATGCACGACGATGAGCGTATCGCTCTGCTCCTCTCTGCTCATGCTCGTAATGAGATTATAGAGCGTAGCACGCAGATGGGATCCGATACGGTCTTCCAGCGTGGGCACACCCAGTACAATGCTCACATTGCTGCGCCCCTGACTCCTTAGGTAGGCTGGAGACAAGCTTTTGGCATTGTATAAGAGATGTGGTGGGAACTGAAAGACAGCCGTATATCTGCTGCTGCTCTCATCTGCACTCGTTGTGGTTGTTATCTGAGTAAACTGTTTGCAGTCGGGCTTTGGATGTTTCATTATTTGATATACTAGGAATATGCCCAGTATTATCATTACAGTGAAAGCTAAATCAGAATTTAATCTCATTTTGAAGATGTAGATATTAAACAAATATATAAATATAATAATTAATTCATTTCTAAGCATAAAACGTAAAATTCTCAAACTTGCTCTTATGCCTATTTCAACAGCGAACTGACTTTTTAAATTTTACTTCAAGTCACAGAGAAGAATACGAATTATAAATCGATTTGCGACACATTAACGAACATTTTGTATGGCTATTATCGATTTAGTATAGAAATATACACTATTGTATTAAATAATGAATAGTCTTATTAATGCAATATTCTTTATTGTTTACCTGGTGCGAATTCATAAATATAATAAAAACTTTGACACTCAATTATCAATAATTATTGGCCACAATCGTCAATTAAAATTCATTTAAATTATCTAGAGATTAACGAATGTTATGACTCTATTAGATTATTGAGTGTTTTCATAATTATTATAGCCACTTGGCATAACGGTATTACGCTATCATCGCAACGATGGCGACCCTCTTGTCAAATAGAATTTTCTGTTGACAGACTGTATGAATTGAGAATACTCTACAATGCTGTACATATAGTAGTTGAATTTTTCAATCAGAAATTTAGCTAAGTAGTAAATAATAAGATATACGAATAGTAGTGATTAATTAGTAAGATAACAGTGCATGTAGTAGTAGTCAGTAGTAAGGAGTAAAAGTAGTAGTAAATAGTAAATGAAGTAGTAAGAGCACAATACAAGTAGTAATAGTAATTGGTAATAAATTAAGTAGTATTAAGTAGTAAGTTCACTCCTTAGTAGCAGAAGTCAGCAATAAACAGTAAATTAAGTAGTATGAGAACAGTACAAGTAGTAATAGTAGAAGTAGTAGCAGTAAGTATAAGTAGTAGTAAGGAGTAAAAGTAGTAGTAGACAGCATTAAACAGTGAAATAAGTAGTAGTAGTTAGTAGCAAGCGAACACTAAAAATAGTAGTAAGAAAGTAGTATTAGTAAGTAGTAAGGAGTTAAAGTAGTAGCAGTTAACATTAAACAATAAAATAAGTAGTAGTAGTTAATAGTAACAGAACTGTAAAAATAGTAATAAGAAAGTAGTAAGAAATCGTACCCCAACACTGGTTCTCCAGCGGAATTCATTTAGTTTCATTCATTTGTATGAGGAATTCTTTCCTATATATATTTAGTTTTGTTGGAATAGAATTTAGTTTCATTTCGCTGTTTCCGTTCTCGCTCTTAGGTCGGCACTTTATTAACTTCCTCCCTCTCTCTCAATCTCTCTCTCACTCTCTCTCTCTCTCTCTTGGGCTGCCTCTCGCGCAGACAAAGATCGGTACGTCGCCTTTATCTTCAAGGATATCACATCTTTATCTCTGCTCCACTCCATGATTTCTTCCTTTGACTTTGCCTATATAAATACTTCTTTCTATTCTATCTATCTATAAAGTCAGTAACGCTCGCAAACATTTCTTAGGCAGGAAATTTATAGACGAAACACGATTTGTATCCAAGCACTGTGAAGTGCGACTATTGAGCGAGCTTATCAACTGAATGGAAAACCTTTTTTTATACCCACTTGGCCACATACATGCATGCATATACATATACCCCAGCGAATGGTTAATCCGTAACTATTTGCCTTATCGTCACTTTTATGGTTGAGCGTATATATATAAGCAATTGCTCTTTGGCGATGAGCTTCAGTTCTAAATTGGATTCGTTTGGGGAATAGTGGGCTGCAATGCATTATATAGCTTTACTAGCAGCTGTGCTAGTGATTAGCAGCTGTGCTAATCCGGCGGAGACTAAGTGTGGCTATGAGGTACAGTAGACGAATCACAATATGAACTATAGCTACAGGGCGTATCAATGTTATGTGCTCCACAGGCCTGTCCAGCGACTAAGGCGAATATGATAAATGTGCACTTGGTGCCGCACTCTCACGACGATGTCGGCTGGCTGAAGACTGTGGATCAGTATTATTATGGATCGAAAAACAATATACAGCATGCGGGTGTACAGTATATACTCGATTCGGTTGTTGCCGAACTCGTCAAGTCTTCCGAGCGACGTTTCATACAGGTGGAGACGGCCTTCTTCTGGAAGTGGTGGCTAGAGCAATCCGATTTTGTGCAGAATATCGTCAAGGAATTGGTGAATCAAGGACGCTTAGAGTTCATTGGAGGTGCCTGGAGCATGAATGACGAGGCTGCGGTGCACTATCAAAGTGTTATAGATCAATTCTCATTGGGTCTAAAGTAGGTCTAAATAGAGAAGTGTTCACCAAGTGACTGGAGTTTAAGCTCTCTATCTTTCTCCTTCCCCTCTCTCGCTCTCTCGCTCTCTTTCAGACTGCTCAATGATACCTTCGGGCCTTGTGCTCGTCCACGCATTGGCTGGCAAATCGATCCGTTCGGCCATTCCCGTGAGATGGCCTCGATCTTTGCCCAGATGGGCTACGATGGTGAGTTCTTCGCTCGCATGGATCACGTGGAGAAGAGCAAGAGACTGGATGATGCGGCCATGGAAATGATTTGGCAATCGAGTGACTCGTTGAGTGATTCGGATATCTTTACCGGTTTGCTCTACCGTCATTATTCAGCACCGCCTGGCTTCTGCTTCGATCTACTCTGCAGCGATGAGCCCATCATTGATAGCAAGAGCTATGATAATAATGTCAAGGCTCGCGTAGATGACTTCATTAGCTACGTGAAGAAGATGTCCAATTCGTTCCGGGCTACGCATATTATGGTGCCCATGGGCGATGACTTTCAGTACGAGGACGCTGAAATCAATTTCAAGAACATGGACAAGCTTATCAAGTGAGAATTGTAGACTTTCGATTATGGAGTATCATAAAAACAACTATCGATTGCCTGCTTTATAGATATGTGAACGCGCGTCAAGTGGAGGGATCCAAGGTGAACGTTTTCTATTCGACACCGTCGTGCTATCTCAATGAGCTGCATCAAATGCAGCTGACTTGGCCGACGAAGAAGCTTGACTTCTTTCCCTACTCCAGTGATGCGCACTCCTATTGGACGGGCTACTTTAGCTCGCGTCCCACCCAGAAGCGCTTCGAGCGGGATGGCAATCATTTGCTGCAGACAGTCAAGCAGCTGAGCACGTTTGCCAAACTGATAAGTGAAGAGCAAACGGCCGATTTGGATGAACTGCGTCAGGTGATGGGCATAATGCAGCATCACGATGCCATCACCGGCACCGAGAAGCAGTCAGTGGCCCGAGACTATGATCGCCTGCTCACCGATGCCATGGTGGATGCCCAAGATAACGCTCGGGCTGCACTTCGAGTGCTCACGAATCTGACGACGGGTCAGTTCGACAGTTGCCTGGAGCTAAACATCAGCGTCTGCGCCTTTACCAGTGAGAATGCCAACAATGTGGTTGTCACTCTCTTCAATCCACTTGCCCATGCCTCGACTCAGTTTGTTCGTGTGCCCGTTAAACAGCAGCAATATCTGGTCACAGATGAGAAGGGTATATTGAGAGTTGTACTTACTTCGCGTTGCTCTTACTATAGATAATCCCTTTGATAGGTCGCGCAGTGCCATCGGAGGTAGTGCCGGTGCCCTGGCAAGTTCTTTCGATTCCACATCGCCCGAATGACACTCAACATGAGCTAGTATTCCAGGCAACTGTGGATAAGCTGGCCAACTACTACATACGTGTGCTGCCTGTTCCTAAGACACTGCAACGCTTCGCGACGATACACTCCATGCAGTACGCAAGGAATTTGATTGAACCTAGTGATGAGGATGAGGATGAGCATGTTGTGCGGAATTCGGTAAGTAATTGTGAGTCAAGAGTAGACAGATAGATAACGAGAGAGGGAGAGCAGAGAGGGAGAGAGAGAGGGTCTACGAGAAATGGGAAAATTGAAGGAATGTGAGGTTAGAATGAGAAAACTCGACTAGAGAATATACAATTAAAGGAGAAGAGTTAAAGTTATACTAGAAAATGTTAATATATTTGACCATTGAGAGTTATCACATATATATATATATATATTATATACAATTATAGCTATATCTCAATTACAGCAAATCAAACTGACTTTCGTCAAGAGCACTGGACACCTAAAAAAGATCGAAATGAATGGCGTCTCGGAAAATATAGAACAGAATTTTGCTATATATAAGGGTGCGATGGGTAATAATGGTGTTGCTCAAAATCGTTCGTCTGGCGCTTATATATTCAGACCCGATGGGGACATAACTATACTCTCCGATAAGATTCCCTGCACCGTGTACGATGGTGTACAGGTGAAGGAGGTGCATCAGCATGTGAACGAGTGGATCTCTCAAGTGATTCGCATCTACGAAGGCGTCAATCGTGTGGAATTCGAATGGCTCGTCGGACCGATTCCAATTGAGGATAATATTGGCAGAGAGATTGTGACACGCTTTAAGAGCAGTATCGCCTCGAATGGAGTCTTCTATACCGATTCAAATGGACGTGAGATGATTAAGAGAGAGCTGAATAAGCGAGAATACTTTAGTCCAAATGTAACCGAATCGGTCAGTGGGAATTATTATCCAGTAACAGCTCGCATTGCGTTGGAGGACAAACAGCGGCGTCTCGCTCTGCTCAATGATCGTGCTCAAGGCGGTTCCAGCTTAGCGGATGGGCAGCTGGAGTTGATGCTCCACCGGCGACTGCTAAGGGACGACGCCTTTGGTGTGGGCGAGGCACTAAATGAGACACAATTCGGAACTGGTTTGATTGCCCGTGGCAAAGTTTACCTCATCCTAAATGAGGCGACGAACAAACCCAGTGTGGCTGAACGTTTGGCTCAACAGGAAATCCATTTGCCCTTCTGGAAGTTCTTCAGTAGCTCAAACACGGCCAGTGTGACGAAGCCCCAGAGCATACCCGATTTCCTTGACTTTCCCCAATCGGTGAACCTGCTCACCCTGGAGCCCTATTCCACAAACGAATTCCTGGTACGTGTGGAGAATTTCATGGATCACACTGAGGGTCACACAGTGAGCTTCAATATTCGCCACATCTTCGATGCGATGAATGGAAAGGACATACGTGAAACAACCTTGGATGGCAATATGGATCTAGCTGACATGAAGAGGTTCAAATTCCAACATGATGGCTCCAATCCCAATACTGTGGAGTATATTACCTCCACATATGAGCCATTGCGGGCCACTGCAGCTAGCGACGCCTCCAAATTCAGTGTCACCCTGAACCCCATGCAAATACGCACTTTTATTATTAAATGGAATAATTAAAAGTTTTAAAAAATATAAACTTTCATTTAATTAATTTTTCAATTATAGAGTTTATTATGGATGTAGATGAAAGGAAGCAATGTTCGCAAATTCTTCTTCCATCTTACACATATGTCACGCTATTCATCTTTAAATTGGAAATTTTTAGCACCCTCAACAAACCAAACCCAAAAGGGTGGCAGATGTTTCTCTTTCTCACAGCCGGGAGTCCAAAGGCGGCTGGACAACAAACAATTTGTGCATGTTTGTGACCAGAAGTTGATACCGTTTTGCTACCTGATTTAAGGTCGTTCCAATTTCTATTCGCAAAATAATACCAAGTTGCGCAAGACTAAAGATTTTCTAAGCCATTGTCGTAGAATATGAAAGTGCATTGTTTGAAGATTACGACAGATATTGCTTGATTTAATTTAGTAAATTATTATGAAATGTGAAATATATATTGATTATATTAAATCTACTCATTACTATAATTTATATATTCGATTTATTTATTCATTTATTCCAATATTGTCTTTAAAAATTGAAATCCTCGAAACGAAATTTAAATTCCAACGACTATTATTAAACTGGTCTGGCAGCACTTGCCATAAATATCGTATGTCCAATAACAGAGCAAAAACAGCGAGTAAAAACCATATATCGATATTTTATTACTATTTATTTTATATATTTTTTAATTTTAATATCGTTCAAATGAATATATCGATATTTTATGGTAACTATCGTAAAGAACAACGAATGGACTAGGCTACTCGTTTGTGTTTGACCGGGAAAAAATCAAATAGTGGCTCTTTGGTCGTTCGTCAAGCATTTCGGTACGGTACGGTGACGGACGTAATTCTAAAAAAAACTTCACAAGCGTAAAAAGGCAAATCAAAATTGATGTAAGCTGAATTTGATATGTAAATTAAATTCAAGTGATGCAAAGGCGCAACAATGTTGTAAAAATTAAAAGTCAACAATATTATAATATATATATCGTATGCGTCGTGAATGTTGAATTTAATTTGTGCTTCAAATTTATATGATAAATTTTGCTTGTGTGTAAATGTGTTCGACTTTGAGCATTGTGAGAAAAATACGAAGCGCAAGCGACTCAACAAACGCCGAAATTGCTTCGAAGCCACCGACGCAGCAGCTGAGTTAAAGAAACGAACTTACGCACACATGCTCACACACACAGCTCAATACTTACGTACATAAAATAAAGAGAAGCACAAAGCCACCATTTTTTTAGTGACGCAGAAGAGAGCAAGGCGCACACAAGCGGTCCGAGCCTTTGGATATAAATAGTGGCATATCAATTACTTTTGTGCGTCCATAAACATATAAAATCATAAAAATGGCCAGTCTTCAAATACATCGTGACACCGAAAAGGAGAATACAGGCATGCCAAATCTCAAGGAAAAGTCATCATTGCTTAATGGAGCTGGCGGTGTAAAGCAACCGCTCGCTGTAATTGGTGGCAAGGAGAAGGCTCTGGGACCGCGCGCCAATTTGGTTGTGCTGAATAGCAACAATAACCATGGCAATGTGCAGCGCGTCAACCCCGTGCCTTCTGGCAAAGTGGTAAGCTTCCATCACATTCAAATTTGTTGTTGGGTATTCCAGTGCAGCTGTCCCCTGTTCAGCTTTGCTGGTGGTGGGAAGTGCGATCACTAGATAGAATGGTGGTGGTTTTTAATGTCTGTCTGTCGGTGTTTGTCTTCCTTGTCACTCTTCTGAATCGCCCTTCCTGCTCTCACACATTGAATTATAAAAGATTATATGTTGCATGCACATGCATGTTTTTTTTTTCTTGCCAGGCTGCGATTGCGCGCCTAATCAGCAAAACTAACCTAGAAATGCATAGTCGGAGTGCGAATCTTGCGCGCTTTTTTCGTATGACATCAGACTAAAGCAACAATACAAAAAAAAGGCTATTAAAGCAAACAGGCAAACAGGCATACATACATTGAAATGCAATTACAGCACACACACAAAGAAGCACCGTGTGCTCGCATGAAAGGAATAGAGAGTAAGAAAATGAGAGAGAAACGCATACAGTGAAGCCAGCAAAAGGCGCGCGTACATACAAAACAAAAACAACTACGACGACTGCGCGGCTCAGCGCACGTAACAGGATTTTTCCCAGAGCGCAGGGCATACAGAATAATAAAGCGAGATAGCAACATTAACCTTATGAGGCTTCCCTTTTCTAACACATTTAACACTGCGACATTATGTTGTAATTGCGTTACTCTTACATTGTATTCTTCTATGTACTCATTTTTCTTTTTTGTTCGCAGGGTTTTCGCGAAGTTGTCAAGGTAAAAGTAGATGAAAATGCTTGTTTTGGCGCCACCAAGAAATCAAACGTTGTGCCCGTGGTGGAGCAATTCAAGTCATTCTCCGTCTACGAGGACAATAGCCATACACAGGTGCAGCTCCAAATTGGGAGCACGGCCCTGTCCGCTGTAGCCGATAAAGAGAATATTCAAGTGGTGGTCGATCAAAAGCTGTAAGTGAACAACAAATATATTGGATCATTTGAAACTTTACAATTGGCCATCCATAATTTCATTAGCGATCAAGTGCGAAAGGAGTTTGCTATAGACCATGGCTACGATCTGGATGGCACGCCCATGTCCGTCACCGATGTGCAATCGCCCATGTCTGTGGACCGTTCCATGGTCGAGACTAGCATCATTAGCGCCGAGCTAACTGACAACAGCCAGGCCGAAGGCATGGCTGATCTCAAAACCGATGCTGATTTGTCTCTCATGGAACATATTCCCTTGCCGCGCAACGATCGCCAACGCTTCTACGAGGTGGTCCAATATCAACGCGATATATTGCAAAATTTCCGCGAGAGCGAAGTAAGTACAAGACTTTAATTAATAAACAAAAAGAGCTACAATATATATATGTATTTATGTGATATGTGATCCATCTGTGATCCTCTCCCCTCGTAGCGTAGTGTTTCTACTGTCCCACACACATTTACCTAAGCTGTTATTCGTTTAGCGCCGTGCGATCTACGTTCAGCTAGCGTACACACAAGCACTCACACACAGATACAAACCAAACTCACATGCACACACATACAAATGTGCTGCCAGCTGCACCCTCGTGTCGACGAAGACGACGACGACGACGACAGTGTCTTCTCGCCTCGTTGCTTTTATTTTATTTTCTTTGCGTCGCTTACCAGCTTCAGCAACGTTCCTCCTTTCGCGTTAAAACATTTTTTTGGCTTCAATTTTTATCAGTATGGAATGTTTCCAATGTTTGGGTTGTATTTTCTAGCTGGTATTTTATATTGGTATTTTGTGTTGGTATTTTTTATTTGCTAGTCTTTTCGCTAGTTGTCGTTATCCGTGGAGCTAATATATCTCTAGTTATTTCCAAACAAAACACTCGACTTTAAATTTAATCTTTATTAAACTTTCTTGAATTTGACTTCAATACTCAAGTGTTACTCAACCGTTGACAGCTCAACTCGTCCATGGAACTGTTCCGGCAACAGAGCTCGAAAGTGGTTGCAACACAAGCAAGATCTGCTGTTGGAACAATTCCACGAAGGGATTCAGCTGCACGGCGATGTCCACTAAGACCAACTAACGTGAGTTCTTGTTGAACTGATCGTAGAACTCGTCTGAAACTGCATTGCTGAGCTGCACGAGAGCTGCTTTGCGCTGTTGCTCCTGCTCGACGGCCAGTTTGGCATTGGCGCGCACTAGATCATCCAATTGCTCTTTGTACTTGCGATCCATTTCGATCTGCTTGAGCATGAGTGTACGATCCATGTTGATGGCATACTGCTCCCACTGTTTGTTCATCAGTTGAACCTCAGTCTTGCGCTGCAGCGTTTGGGTCAACTGCTGCTCCTGACCCTTGCGGAACTCGGCCAACTCGTCCGGAGTCATGCCGCGATACATGAATGCTATCTTCTTGTTTGGATTGAGACGTGACTGCGCCACATCCGGATTTTCGGTCAGCATATCGCTAGACAACATATTGTAAATCTCTGCCATGTCGTCTTCATATGTCTCGCGCTTAGCGCGCTGACGATTCGCTTGCTTCTGCTTGGCCAGATTGATGTTGTACTGGCGTATTTTGTGTATGATTTGATGGCGCATATTATGATCCGATTTGGCCATTTCCTCCAGATGTTTGTCACGACAATTCACACTCTCTATATACACAGCGTCGGCCTTGCGGCGTGCCTCCTCCGCCTGTTTGCGCTCCTTGACCTGCTGATCCAACCAGGCGCGCTGTTGCTCGCGTTGCCTCACCTGCCGTTCGTTCCTGTGCAAATCCTCACCATAAAAGATCTGCGCACTGGAGATGCCAAGCATTATGTCATCATCAGCGATGCGAGCTGGCTTTGCCTTCTTGAGAAAATTCGGATCATTTAGATCATATTCACGACGCTGATCCAAACGCTGATAGCGACAGCGATAATAGTTGAGATCCGAGTCCACAATGCGTTTCTCCTTCTCCAGCTCCTTTTCCTTGGCTGTGATGAGACGCTTCTGCAGCTGTTCCTGCTCCTCGTAGCGCTTATCGCACTCAATCTGCACGCTTCTCTGCTTCTTCTTTTCCAAAATCTGACGCTCCAATGCATCCAGATCGAGCTATGAAGGAATGCGAGAAATGCGATTATTCTTAATGGACGCGCCCGCCCTGTACTTACACCAAATAGCCGTTGCCTGGCATTGAAGATGCGGCTCTTGCGCTCCTCCTCGTACTGTGCCCGCTTTTGCAGCTTGACCGCCTCACTCAGGTCCTCCTTGGTGCACAATGGCATTTTGAGAGTCATCTTGTCCTCGTTGTTGTTTTTAAAACTTTCCTTTAATGTAAAAAATATATATTTATATGCAGAAAGTCTTCCCTCTCAGTGTGAAAGTATTTTACTTTCTGATTTTCAAACCGGATTCGAAACTCTTGACTGTGTTGAGTTTGTTTGCTCGGTTGCCGGGTTGTTGTTTGTTAGACTCTAAAACAAATTCACTTTCAACCCCAACAACATGGTTTCCATATAAATGTTTTTCTGCTGAATTATTACAATCTACTTTTATATATAATTTGTATTACGATTATGTGACTACTATTGTTTTATTTATTCTTATATATATCATCCATAAATATATATTATCTATCAACTATTATATGTTCGATCAATTATTTATCATATGAATTTTTTATCAAAATATATTTCGATTAGCCAAATTGAACCTATTTCCTATCTTATTTCTTATACGACTTTGTTTAAATCAGTTAATTATTTATAAATTTTAATGCACTGATTTTCTCTAATTTAAAAAATTCTTTAAAATAATATTAATAATAAAATTGCCCCAATGTCTACATAAATCTATTTTAAGTATTTCAAATTCTTCAATTTTCTGCTATTATCAGGTCTGCAAATTTGTTACAAATATATTTTATAAATTGCCATAAATAGGCAATATTTAAGACCCTAATGAAGCATTTCTTATTCCACTGTATTTCAATCTCTTTTTTACAATTTCTTCAATTTTCTGCTCTCTGGCGCTTGGCGTGTTCCATCCATAATCGTTAAATGGCCCATTAGATAAACACCTAATATACATGGTGTTCGAATTGCCGTCTTTTGGCTAAAAATCTGTTTTTTTTTTTTTTTTTTTTTTTTTTTGGGAGTGGCTTGTGTTGGCTACTCAATTGAAATGTGGCTCACGTAGCGCAAAATAGTCAATATACAAATATAAATTGTTAAATTCGATAGGTTACCAATGTGAAATGATGAGGAAGGGGAGAAGGAAGTGGAGGAAGCTAAACGAGTTTAGTTTCCCAGAGCGAAATGCTGAAGCATAAACTACTGACAAATTCGAAAACAATTTGTTTGGGAGAGCATAAAACAAACTATGCAACGAAGTGTTAAGATCAATATGTAATTAAATGTGTAAATTAATAAATATACAAAATATGTAGACCCACTGCCTAAACCTAAAAGAGTAAAGACTAAACTACAAACAAATGTTATTCTTTTACAGAAAAAACATCGTCCCAAGCCTCAATATATGCGTCGCCAAACGGACATCAATCACTCGATGCGCACCATTCTGGTTGATTGGCTGGTTGAGGTAGCCGAGGAATACAAACTTGACACGGAGACATTATACTTGTCTGTCTCATACTTGGATCGCTTCCTCAGCCAGATGTCGGTGAAGCGTGCCAAGCTCCAATTGGTGGGCACTGCAGCCATGTACATTGCTTCGTAAGTATAAGAGTTTCATTTGAAATTTAAACAATTTTTATATTCAACTTCCATTTGGGGTTTACAGCAAATATGAGGAGATCTATCCACCAGATGTTGGAGAGTTTGTCTTTCTCACTGACGACAGTTATACCAAGGCTCAAGTGTTGCGCATGGAGAATGTGTTTCTTAAGATTCTCTCCTTCAACCTGTGCACGCCCACGGCGTACGTCTTTATTAACATATATGCTATTCTGAGCGATATGCCAGAAAAGCTAAAGTGCATGACTTTGGTAGGTGATCAATCAATCGTTCAATAGAGGAGCAATTAATTTAGCTCTTCTCTATAATTCTCACTCTTACAGTTCATTAGTGAGCTGTCGCTGCTGGAGGGTGAATCGTATATGCAATATTTACCCTCACTCATGTCAGCTGCTTCGGTGGCATTTGCACGTCATATTCTGGGCTTGCCGATGTGGACGGCAGAGATGGAGGAGATAACCACATACTCGTTGGATCAATTGAAGCATGTGATTGTGCCGCTATGCAAGACTCACAAGACGGCCAAAGAGCTAAGCACGCAGGCCATACGGGAAAAGTACAATAGGGACAAGTAAGTTGAGCAAACAACAAATGCTGCCAAGAGTAAATCATCAATTTGAACATCTTTTTTTTTATAGATACAAGAAGGTGGCTTCTATCGAGCCCATTGAACTGAGTCAAGCGGAAATGGACAAAATTGTACAGGATTATAAGGCGGCCAGCAAATGCAAGGCAGAGCAACAACAGCAACAGCAACAACAGCCGGGCAACGATATGAAATCTAAAGTCAATTTGTTTTATAAGTTTTAAGTTTGTTTTTTTTTACATTCAGCATTAAGCCATGATCAAATTGTATTGTAGTTTAGCGTTCTCAATGTACACCCCCCCTCCCTCTATTAGTAGTTTTATTTGTTGTAAGTGTATGTACGATGCATTAAGGTTTTACTGTCAGCTGTGACCGCTGACCGAGGCGCACGCGACGCAATACGAGCACTGCCAACAACAATAACCAATAGTCACATAAACTCCCAATTATATATCCATCGTACACTGGCAAGCTACTGGACATTTGTATATGCTAACAGGTCATATATAAGAAGATGAGCTAGTGCGATCCACGTTCAAAGCGTGCGCAACCGCACATCACAAGCATGCACCACCATGTGGATTGTTTAAGAGAAATAAAGAGAGAGACAGTGCGCGCAAGAGCACCACAAGATGAATCAAATGAAAAATGAATGATGAAACACGTTAAAAAAAAAGAAAAAGAAAAAAAAAAACAATCCCTTAGGCTACTTACACAATTTTAAGTTATTGAGTTCATTATTTGTTCTATGTCGTATTTTTTATTTCTTATGTATTTATATATAACCAGATATGTATGTTTACAATATGTCTTTCAAACAAATCAGCCCCAAAACTAAAACTACAAAAAAACAAAAAAAAAAAGAAAACATAAAATATTTATGCTACACAAATGCTAACTAAATAGGCTATAAATGTTCTGTGAACCCTGAAGCAAATATAACAAAAATATATCAATTTTACTTTGAATATCATTTCAAATTTTACCTAAACAAAATATTTATATATATTCAATATTCTAGTTTACACATATAAACATATCTATAAACATTTTACATATTTAATGACGCTTACTACACTTTTAGCTCAGCTCTATTTCATTAACTTTGAAAGAAACTGAGAATGAAAACAATGTATGTTTAGTTATTTGCCTAAAACTAAAATATAAAAAATACTTTTTAACATATACATATAAAGAGCAAGAAATGAAAATTTGTATATCGAATTTTACTGGCCATCAATAAAAGTAAATAATATAGACCAAGAGGCATGTCCATAAGTTGAATAATGTTTTATTTCGTATGAGTTTTAAATATTATTTTATTTATAAATATATATTACTTCGATCAACTCCAATCTTGTCCAATGTTTGATGTTTTTTTAAAAAAAATTAATTCGTCCAATGTGGAACGCCTTGATTCCGCATTCATTAATTACAAATCACTTGACTAATTGCAAATGAATTTAATTAATTTATACAATCAATGCACATAATTAAAATGAATAAAAAAGCTAAGCAAATTTCAAAATTATCTCGTATGTAAAAAGTGTTTATTGGTAAAAATGAAAAACAATTTACTAACAGATTTAGCATTTGCTCGATTTGATCCAATTGCCCATGGAGCCGGACACCCATCTCCGATGTGGAGCATTTAATTTAATTTGATTCATTCACGGATTATTCAGTTTGATAATGATTGTCCCAAATACAGCTCCAGAGCATAAGAGAAACTGACACAACAGAAAAATGCGAATGTGAGGACTCCTTGGAGAGGATTTACATGGCAGCCATATCGTTGATCGTTCCTAATACGCAAATCGTGTGTCCGGATGATAGCCAAGCTTGTCTAATGCTGGATTACAGGCAAAGTTAATCATGGGCGGTGGGCCGCAGAGAAGTACGATCGTATCATCATTGGCGGGCAACAGATGAGTGGCAATCATCTCATCATTGATAAAGCCAACGCTATAGGTCCAGCCTGGTATGGGATAAAGAAATGAGAATTGGCGATTAGTTAGAGAACTCAATGAGAAACTTTGTTCGACCAGATAAACCTACACAAGCACACAACACACACGCACACAATTTATCCCTTGCCTGGTGTTTGTTTTTAACAGAAAAGCTCGCGTTTAAATTATACAGATGCTAAGCTTTGCTACTTAATAGCTAAATCGTTGCTCGGAACGATGTCCCAGGCGTTCAAGGCCGGGTATACAGGTATAGTTGACCATGGGCGGCGGACCGCACAGCAGGCACAACGTCTCCGGGCTAGGCGGATGCAGATGCTCGCCCATCATCTCGTCATTGACATGGCCCGTATTGTACAACCAGGCTATGAAGCGTGCGTTCGCCGGGCGGGGCATCCGTTTATGGGCAGCATGTGGCGAGGAGCAAACACAAGATACTCAACATAATAGATGGCTTTTTTTTTTAGCATTAGACACTACAGCGATTGATTGTACTACACTGATCCAGACTGAATGATTTATGGGTATATGAGCTCGACTTGTGATGTGCATGCAAGAATATAATATTAAATATAAAAAATATATATATAAATCTTTTTTTATATGGCTAACAAATTCCTTTTCTTAATCTGATTTTTGCCTAGACTGTTTGCTTAAACATTAAACAACATATTCCCAATTATCTAATCTAACTTTGCTTGAACTAACCTTTCATTGTCACTATTAATATTTAGCTAAACCAAATTTCTTGAATCTCTCTTAGGTTCTAGTTCTGCTAACTGATCTACAATCTGTTTACCTATATTTCTAAATATATCTCTTTACTATATCTCTTCGATTAAAACCCAGCATGAGCATGATATTGATTCGATGATAGTTTAATGTGCGGCACAATATTTGAAGCCGCAGCTCACCTTCGGCTGCTTTGTCCACGGTGTACCAGACCTTAAATTGATCGGGATGCTTTTTGGCCAATGCGTCTAGCTCGTCACGCAGCAATATATCCTTTTCACTCTGCAAAATTAAACATTCGTCAATTGTTCATAGATTTGAATTTTGTGCTCTCACTCACCTGGTTGGCAAAGAGCAGCGCCAACTGCGTTTTGTCCTTGTCGCTGTGCTTGAGCACTTCGCGCACCAGTTGCAACATGGGCGTAATGCCACTGCCGCCGGCAATCATGTTGACACACTTGGCCGTCACTTGCTTGGGTGGATCCTTGCGCAGTTTCTTAATGGAGAAGGTGCCGTTGCCCAGATATTGCAATCGACCCGAGGGCCCACGGAACGCGATTTTATCGCCCAGTTCCATTTGCTCCAAGTACTGGGTCATTTTACCGCCCGCCGGGAATTTGGGATGTGTATCCTTGAAATAGATCTTCACAATCAGGTCCACAAAGCCAACATCATCATCGGACGAGATGGGCGTATACGGCCGTATGACCAGCTCATTGTCAATAGTCGCAATCAAATGAATATGCTGGCCCACAGGCAAACCCAATATATGCTGCTTGGAGGGCAGTCCAAAGCGAAATCGTCTCGTATCAGCGCTAATCACCTCCTTCTCAATCAGTGGCAGCTGATACTTGTCATTGGGATCGACTAGAGTGCGCAATCGTGCCGTTCGATTGGGTTCGCAACGGGGCTTTGTCGATTTCTTATTGATAAAATAATGGACTATCAATGCGCCGGCAACGATGGCCGCAACTCCCATTGCAATCGGAACAAACTGCAAAATTTAAAAAGTAATAATTGTTTAAAAAACCCGAAACACAAAATTTTTAACGTTCAATTTGATACGTATGTATTACATATCATCTGAATACTCATACATAGATTATTGTCAGACATATTTCGAGGCATTACGTATTTTTCCATTGACTTTTTTCCCTGATAGATGCCTTTGCTGATTAAAGTCTAAACGCATTAAGTCAACGTCTAGAGTAAGGTTCACAAATATTATTTTTTTTTTTTTGTTAAGCCATAAAAATTCGTTCCGATTTCGCTTCTCAGCGAAATTTGAGTCTGCGATCTCTTTGTGGTAACTGTTTATTTGCCAACTCTATAAAGCCACACAAGAGTTGGTTTCTCTTAAGAGCCCAACAAAATTGAGGTTAATTCGTTTCGCAAGCAAGCACAACTGAAACCGAAAACATCTTGGTCGTGACCTTGAAACGTAGTCAATTTTGGGTGCTGCGTTTCGCCATAATGCACACATGCGATAAATAATTATTGGTGACGTCATTGCCCACGCACAGATAAACAGAGAGCACCTTACGTGCCACAATCATGGAACCAGACAAGAGAGTAAATGAAGAGAACGAGAGCGGCATGTATGGCAGCACATGCGTTCATTTACTCTTGTTTCATATTTGATATAGACTTACATCAAAATCTGCCATTTTTCACACACTTGCTGAATGCTTGTTGCTATCTATTACGTATTAGTAATTAGAATTATTCAAATATTCAACTTGACCAACTACTAGAAATAGCAAAGCGTTTGATCAACCGCTTGCCGCCGCGCACAATTTACAATTGAAATGAAGTCGAAGCGGGGAGTCAACGCGAGGCCTAGGCGCCGAGTCAGCACGCGTATGCGAACAGTGCGTTTGAAAAGTAAAGGGACAAGCTAAACACAGTCTGTCATCGCGTATTTCTGTTGAACTGCAAGAAATTGACTAATGTTAGCAAATTAAAAATCGTAAATCAAGGGGCGTTTATATATACACAATTGCTTGAATGATGCAAGTTCAAAGTTATAATTTGAGCCTTATACAAATACATACAGTCCTTACTGTAGTGTACTCTCGTTAAGCATTCGTAATGATGATATGAAATAATGTGTGAGAGTGAGAGATATCAAATGACAGTTAAATATTAAGCGAGAGACTTTTTCAATGAGAGATAGGGAGAGAGAGAAAGAATATATATGTACATTCCTTACTGTAGTGTACTCTCGTCGAACATTCGTAATGATGATATGAAATAATGATGTGAGAGTGAGAGATATCAAATAACAGTTAAATATTAAGCGAGAGACTTTTTCAATGAGAGATAGGAAGAGAGAGAAAGAGAGTGCGAGAGCTATTGCCTAAAGAGAAATTTTGCCAATTCAAACAGCTGATATATGAATATGCCGACTATGACGTAGACTCAAACAAACTTATATAAATTTCCGCACTTGTCCATTACGAAAACTAGAGATGAGCGAGCTACATATGTACATGTATGGCGATTGTTCAGTCACAGTCACAGTCGCAGTAATGGAAATATTGCGCAACTCAATGAAGAACGACAATCAATTCAAGTTCAAAGGTCTCTCTTGCCGAGAGGTGTCTAATGCAATTTCTAAATGCAGTAATTCGGTTGAGATACTCGAATTCCATCTATCTATTCTAAATACGTCGTATAAACAGCAAAATTAATATTAGCATGACGTCATTTGAGCATGTGTTCGCCAATTGCGACAGCTAAAGATTGTTGTTATAAATACCTATATAGTATATCCTCATATTCTTTGCATTCTTCGGGTGGGAGGTGCCAAATGGCAGAAACACATATGTACATAAATTCAGATACATGCATACGTACATTCATACATATTAATGTATATTTTTAAGAATTATGACACAGGCTAGCTGAATGTGAGGTGCGTATGTGATGAGAGGACACCGAACCGAGTGTGTACCGAATTATGCAAAAGCTGTGCTGCAACATGTTTGTTTCGTAACTTACATTGGTCTCAACTAGACGCGCCATATCCAAATCGCTGGAGACACTGCTGGAACTGAGGAATATTTCAGCCGGTCAGTTTGGCTAGCTGTCGGAAAATCAATCAATGAATGCACTCTATGGATAAATATTATATAATTCGTTTATTGCAACGATGGAGCATCACGCACTGCTTCTGGCGCACACGGACAGAAGTTTTATTTTAAAACGCAACGCAGGCCCAACGCGAACACGAATGCGAGCGTATGGAGATGGTGAAAGCAATTGTTTTGTTTGACCACGAAACGTTCGCTCTCTTAATTTCTCGCGCAAGTCAGCGTTCCACACTCTTTCATTTCTCTTTCATAGCTATTGGATTTGCCCAGCATCAACTAACATTTACACCTTCAAATGTATATATTTGTGTGTATTTCATTTGTTCAAGACTGCTTTAACTGCCTTTAAATGAATAATGCGCACATTAAAGCATTAGAAATTTAAATAATAGAGGCTGAACAGCTGAACTTGGTAAAGAACTTGTTTGTGGATTATATATACATATGCAAAACTTCAGCGTTGCCACTGTTGTATCTGTGAGCTACATATGTTAACGATAACTAATAACGATTAATACCATAACAGCTCTGGCCAAAAAGTAATCGATACTAACATCTTTACTCGTCGCAACTATTCTCTTTCTTTCGTGTACCGCACGTTGCAAAGTGTAGACATGGCGTAAGTAATTCAACTCGAAAAATCTTTAAAAATAAATTGCATCTTGAATATTTTAATGAAAAAAAAGCAGCATTTAAATCAATTTACTACTGCTTTACACATTCTACAATATATTTATTGTGTGCTGCAATCAAAAACCAGCTTTTTGGACCAATATCAATGACCACATCAGTTTGGAAATGATTGCAAAAGTAAAATTTAGTTTTTGTGCCAAATATGTGACTACTCATGCAAGTTACAAACATTTGCGCAATGCTTATACATTATTTCTGCATAAAAATAATCATTTATATATTGAATTGCTGATCTAACTGAATTTTCCATTTCAGAACAAAGGTGTCTCGTGACACGCTCCTTGAGGGCGTCAATGCAATTCTGGAGCATTCTCAACAGAAGAAGCGTCGCTTCCTGGAGACAGTGGAACTCCAAATTGGCCTGAAGAACTACGATCCCCAAAAGGATAAGCGTTTCTCCGGCACTGTTAAGTACGTTGGTTAAAATAACCTGCGCTGCTAACCAATCCATATGCTTCCCAGCTGAAAAGCTGGAAGACTGGAAGGCTACAGCGTTAGGTAGTCGCATGTGTGCGCTTACCCTCTTCCTTCCACACATTGCGGCGGACCTACACTCAGGGTCTTTAAATCAAATTGAGTAGGCACCAGCAATGGTACCCGATTCCCTAGTTATAATTAATTAACAAACTCTCCTGCTCGCTTCTCTGTGAGCTGCGTAAGTTTTTTCTAATGAGAATTAAGCAGACATTTTACTCTACTGAACAAATTAGTATGAAGTGCTTTTCCTAATCGCTTCTCTTTACTCAACTTGCAGGTTGAAGCACATCCCACGTCCCAAGATGAAGGTTTGCATTCTGGGCGATCAGCAGCATTGCGATGAGGCCAAGGCCAACGGTGTTGAGTTCATGGATGCTGAGGCACTCAAGAAGCTGAACAAGAACAAGAAGCTGGTGAAGAAACTGGCCAAGTCCTATGACGCTTTCCTTGCCTCCGAGTCGCTGATCAAGCAGATTCCCCGTCTGTTGGGTCCAGGTCTGAACAAGGCTGGCAAGTTCCCTGCCCTGCTGTCGCATCAGGAATCGATGATGGCCAAGATCGAGGAGGTCAAGTCCACCATCAAGTTCCAGATGAAGAAGGTGCTGTGCCTTTCCGTCGCCGTTGGACACGTGGGCATGAAACAAGACGAGCTCACCCAGAACGTTAGCTTGTCGATCAATTTCTTGGTCTCGCTGCTCAAGAAGAACTGGCAGAACGTGCGCTCCCTGCACATCAAGTCCTCCATGGGCCCACCCCAGCGTCTATACTAAATTGATTTGTAAAACTACAATTACAATTTTTTACAATTAAAGTGTACATTGGATGAATGTAAACAAATTCAAACTGCAATTTAATCATACGTTTAATACCCCGAATCCATTGAAAGTGATAAATCGAAGAGGTTTTGTAAAAATGTAAAATTGGAGGTGATGGACTATTCTTAGTCGGTCTCCCCCAACTATAATGCCTTTACTTATATCAAATTAGTCTTAAATCACATTTCTGTGGAACTGATTGTTCTGGCCAGGAAATCTCGCAGGTCACGCGCTAGCTCTGCTGGCGCAGAGTTATCTCCTTTCGACTCGATTGGAGGGGATCTGAATCTTGAGACGTCCACACTGTCACCCCACTCGGGAATGTACGGCTCTCTCAGCTCCTCGAGCAGATTGTGCAGAACCGTGGCGGCTGTGATGATGCAGGAGGCAGTCTGGAAGCTGATGTCGAGTGGCTGGCTGAGAAAGCGCCAGCGAGACATGAGCCGATGCATGGCGGAGTCGCTCATCTCTTGAAGGTGATCGGCCACTTCGTTAAAGTCATATTCGTGTGGTGCCGTCGGCTCAGCGTAGCGCTGCAGCAGCCAAGGTCGGAGAGGATAGTTCTGATTGGGTGGCGCCAGCACAAAAGCGGGTACCGAGCGCTGATTGATACGACGGGGAGGCGACTGAGTAAGAGCATTCGGTACCATGGCGAACATGGGCGGCAGAGGCGCCTTGCCGCCATTGCTGTTATCCAGACGTAGCTCACGGAAGAGCATGCGATCGTCCAGCAGAAACTGCATGCGTAGAGCTGAAGTGGGTTCCTTGTGTTTTCCTTTGCCGCGCAGCGGAATGGAACAAACACCTAAAACACCCAGCAGCGCTGGCGGCATGTTGCACTCCCTCCTGAAGCCGGCCACAACATTGGCGCAATCCGCCTCGCTTTGGGGCAACAGGCGCAATGCCTTGCCCAGGCTGGTCATGACGGCGTTGCAGAAGACCTTCAAGCATTTGATTGTGCTGGCGCGAGGCAGAGCAAACTGTTCCGAGATAATGGAAATGCGCTCACCGCTGGCTAAGAAGAAGAGCGCCAGGCCCACACATTTGTCGGGCAGTATGTCGAATTCTGATTGCGATTTCAGCTCCGGCACTGAGCGTAGTGTGGGCGCCAACTGGCCACAGAGCGACTGGAATGTGCTGCGTGTCACGTGGAAAATATCGAGAAACTCTTCATCGCTATATTTCGGCACCTTGTGCTCCCAAAACAGCGTTTTCTCTTCCACAACGACACTTTTCCTATTCTCTAGCTCCATCTCCAGTTCCGTTTCCATTTCCTCGGCGATCTGCAACTGGTTGTATTTCATGCGCAGCATGACAAACATCTGCACATAATTCGACTGCAGCTGCATCATTTGTTGCATGAAGAAGGTGCGCAGATTTTTGAGGCGACGTCGTGCTCGTTGCTGGCGACGTCGGCGCTGCACAACAACCGTTTGCTGCAAGTGCCGTACATGTAGCCGTATAAGCGTCGCAACTTTCAGTCGTTTCTTCTGTAAGTCGTCGTCTTTGCAGTTTGCATTGGACTTAAGCAATTTGGATAATACATCGCTTAAATCACTGTTTATTATGCTCAGTTCCTCATCCATTTTACAGCGCTGTCGTGAGACCAGAAGCAATAAATAAATAAAAACTATCAAAAAATGTACGATGAGAAAATACCAAATATACTCAATCACTTATCGATACATTGTATTTAAATACTTCTCTGTTCTATCGACAACATGGCACATAAATTAATCGATTAAACGCGGCTATAACCAATTCTAGATCGAAATGAACTCAAGTTATTCACTGAATTTTGATAGATCCATTGAACCTAGAAAAACATCCACGCCTGTGCGCGCTTCGCTGTCGCCGTTGCACCGGGCTCTCATTGAATATGCAACAGTTTCATCCCGATTGCTGTTTATACAAGATCCTGACGTGTTTACGGACTTCCATCACACCAACGAAAGATTTAACGAATATTCAAATGTGGAACTGTGCGAAATTATGCTGAAAATGGTTTTGCCAAACCTACACCTATATCATTTGCCGGCAACACTAAAGGATCGCTTGAAATTATTGGAATTGAATCCGTGCTTTCAACAAACCCTCCACGGCTATGAATACTCGCCAAAACTACTCGACGTACAATTTGCTTTACAGCCAAAATGTGATTTCAGCCTGCCCGAGGAACTGCCAACAATCATGGTGAGCTTGTATGCTAAATTGAAATGTGTTTTGCTCACCTATTCATCTATTCTACTTGACAGTCCACTCAGCGCACCCAATCAGCTAACACGACCTTCGAGAAGGACGCACTGATGCGTGCCGGCGGCAGTTCCCATACCATGTTGCTTGACAGCAATGCCCGTGGGCCCAAGTTCGAGTTGAGTCTGGATATTGCAGCCCTTCTCTCCGCAATGGTTTCCAATGATTGGGAATTGTCTTCCAATGAACTGCATCATACGTGCAAAATCAAAAGACGTTTGCAGCGCGCCAAATATAATTTCCAGGAGACTGGAAATGCATCACCATATCGCGATAATCTCTTGCAACTTGTGGATAATATGGATATGTTCGAGAAGCTTAAAAAACATCTAAATAGATGTTTTTCCAATTTGTGAATTAGTTGTAGAAAATACTGAACTAAAAAAGGGAATTCTTGAATTATTTATATAGTATTTGTTTTTTATTATTAAAAAGCTAGTTTTCGGAATATGTATTATATATGTATGTATGCTTTTAACTTAATTTCTAAATTTGAAATAACTTTTGTAATTATTTTTTTTAATGAAATGGAACTATATTTATAATATAATTTATATGTGTATTATTTTGAAATATAGTTATTTCATTATTTATAATTCGTTCAAAATACAACTATTCACCACAGTACAACTATTCACCATCATTTCCATTGTCCAATTTACGATAATCGCCTTGGCGGCAGGTCAGCGCGCAGGTAGCGACGATCGTTTGTTGATGGTCGGTCTTACGGTGCGCCGTTGCTCTTGCGCTCTTTTCCGTTAAGAGAGTTGGGTGCGCACACTCTCTAAGCGCCAGCAGCAGCTTCAGCGCGACGCCTGTGAGCGGTATTCGATTTCGGCGTTGGCTTTTAGTCGCAAACTACGTGTAAGCAAAGATAGACGGGTGCGCATTACCGCTGCTGCTGTGGCTCCAATTTCGTTTCGGTCTCAAAACAAAAACAAAAAAAAAAGAAGAAAAAAAAATCAGCCAACTGGCGCGTTTTGTTTGGCCACGGTGCGAAAGAGAGATATAGAGAAGCGGAGAGCGGGACGCGAAAGTGCGGAGAGTGGCTCGTAATGTCTGCCAAAGCGTAACGAAAATTTTCAAGACAACAACAAATACAACAAAACCCACAACAACAACAACAGCAACAGCAAATATCATTAATGGCATTTTCTGCTTCGAGTTTGTGTGTGAAAAGTGCACAAAACAACAACCAAAAGTAACGCCGAATAGGCGAACAACAGCAAATGGCAAAAATAGAAATGTAAAAAAACAAAAAAAAAAAAGGTATACGAAAAGCAACTGCAACATCTTTAATTACATTATTAAAATTAATTGCAAATTGTTTGTGCGCGTTTGCGAGCGAGCTCCTTTTAAACAAATACAAAATCCAGAAAAAGTATCTTTACATAAAAAAAGAAGAAAAACAACTCAGCAAAATGCTCAAAATGTATGAGAAAATTTATACGTACAAAAATATGGTCAATATTGCCATTTGCTCACCTGCAGTTGTCTATGTCTGACTGTCTGTCTGTCTGTATGTGTGCGCATCTGCGCATGTGTGTGTGTAGATCATGGCTGTCTGTCTCAGTGCATGTGTGTGTGAGTGTGCATGAACTGTTGTTGCATAGCTGTAAACCAGTTGACAATTGCAACGTGTTTTCTGTTTTTTCCAAAGACGATCATAAAAAAAAATAATTACAATACTAAAAATCATAAAAAATACGACGAAACATTAAAAACGGGGCAGATACTGCAATTATATAAATATAAAAAATAGAATATATATTTAAAAGAATTAAAATTAAAAATATGCAATGAATAAAAATAAGAGAAAAATAAAATATTAAAAAAAAAAATTAAAAAAAAAGATAAATAAAATAAAACATAAGTAAATAAAAATGTATATATACAAAGTATATCAAAACATTTAACTAATATACATTAAAAAATCAGACAAATTAAAAAGAAGAAAATATGTAAATATTTTTTTTTAATATAAAAAATATATTTGTAAATAAAAAATCATTAATAGATTTAATAGAATATATAAGCATATTTATAAAAACTGCTTTAAAATAAAATAAAAAGGGCAATATATTTAGATATACAAAATTTAATAAAAATAAAAATTAAAAAAAAAATATATATAAAAATTTTTTAAGGGCAATTTTTAAATATATAGGAAATACCTTTGAAAAATTAATAAGAAAATAATAATAAATAAATAATAATAATAAATACAGAAGTATATAAATAGTGAAATTATTCACACTTTTAAACGAATATAAAGTATAAATATCTTAATGAATGCTAAACATTAGTTCAAGCATTTCATAGTTAGTTTATTTTATACTAATTTTAAATTCGCACGCAACTAAAGCAAAACTCAACACAAAAAACTCTAATCAGAAGAAGATAAAACAAAAAATACATAGACAATATATAAATATATGTATATGTACATATGTATTTATGTACATGTGTATATATTTCCTGATTACTTTTAGCTGCTTTGTTGGCGAATCTTCTGGCCAATATCAACACGTTCGAAACGCGTGTTGAGGCAAAAAATCATCTCAAAGAATAAAACAAAATACAACAAATAAACAGCCAACAACTATATATAAAAAAAGATTATAAATAGTTTAACTGTGTTTTTTTTGACTTGTTGAGTTTTGTCTTTTTTTGGCTAATAAAGCAAAATTGATATCGTAAATACGTCTGAGAGCTGCAAACAATGAGATCATTAAAAGAGAGTAGAACAACAGAGAGCGAGCGAACACGAGTGAGCGCGAGAGAGGAAATGGCGTGTAAAGCCGTGCTCTGCTGGAGCGTTAAAGGCCAGGCCAAGTATTGTTGGCCAAAAAAATATTAATTACAACAATAAAATGCGTTTACATATCAAAATAATGCACGGCGACAACAAAATATTAGCAGAGCAACAGAGACACACATTTACATTCTGTAAATACACACACAACCACACATACACGTATTTACCGTATGCGGAGCTGCGCTTCTGCTGTGTAGGTGTAAAAACGATCTAAAAGCGCGCGCGCGTCACTTTGAAATTTCCTTTTTATACTTTTTGCAACAGGCAAACAACAACAAAGAGCAGCTGAGCGGCAGAGCGGCAGAGAGGCGAAGCAAAAGAGAGAGACGAACAGAGCGCAAGCAGAAGCTTGTTTTAAGTTTTGTTAGAATTTGAAATGCTAATGAATTAGTTTCACGAATGAGCGCCCAAACATGGCAATTTATAAGAGCGCATACATACATACACATACGTATGTACACCTGCATAACTTCTTCTCATAATCCGTTTGCGAGTCGGTTAGCTTTATTTAAGGGTCAGCTAGCTGCCAAGGCAATCAAGGTTGATGATGTCTTGTTTTAGAGGCAAAAAGAATTGCCCCTAATGATCGAGCCGCTGCTGTTGCTGTTGAGAGAGAATTGCCACAGAGACCATTAGGAAGTATTTGTTACTAACTGAGCTCTAGAGAAGTTTACAGAAATCAGGTTTTTATGTACACTCATAGCTATAAATATGTCTATATGTATGTAGTAATTATTTAAATTTATACATACATAACTATATAAGACAGCAAAAATTCTGAGCAACTTCCAAAGCTTGACCAGCTGCCAGCAGTCAAAAAAGAAAGAAATTAAAATGTTTTGCTCTCATCTTTACGATATTCACTTGAGTAGTGCTCTCATGTCTGCTAAGTTACGATAAACGCACTCTTCTGCTGCTAAGCTGCGCTTAAGCTCTGTAAAGCATTCGAAACTTTAGCTGTAACTCTCTTGCGCGTGCGCTCTCTCACTCGTTATCTCTCTCTTGTACGATATTCGAATATCGTAGTCTACCTGTTGTTTCTTTTGTTTTGCTTCTGCATTGTCTGCACAAACATTTTTCGCATATTTTCATGTGTCCCATTCAGCTATTCAGAACACATACGAATGCAACAACAACAACAACTACACATGAAATTGGCCAAAAAGCAAGTAAAGATTGGCAGCAACCGAAAAAAAAAACAAACACTAACTTTCATTAGCGTTCGTTCGAAGCATTTCGACAAGCTCCGCTATCTTTTTTTCTGTCATTTTATTTTTCGTAGCTACGTACGACAGGCATTACGATTACGCGTGGTAAAAAAGAAATTCATCATTCGGACTGACTGACAAGCGTCGCCGTTGACGCGTGATCGTAGTTGCACAGTGGTGCAAGAGTAACGAAATGAAATGAAAATAAAAATATTAATATACAAATTTCAAATTAAATTTGTAAATTTAAATAAAAATATAAATGCATAATATATCAAATAATAATTAAATTGGATTTTCATATGGCATTTTGGAGCCAACTGACACCACTGTGCGCAGTAGCTGCTCTTGCCTAATATCGTAAATCAGTTGCTCATCACGTCCGGCCAAGACGCAGCCAGCGCTCAGCTTAGTCTTGATTGTGTGGGGCGCTAAGTAAGAGCTCGAGCTCGGACTATGCTGGGATGCCCCATGGACTGTGGACTATGGGCCATGTACTCATTTTATTGGCCATTTCATTTGTCGTCGCGCACTTTCCAACTCGAAGCGTATAGAAAACGCGTTAACTGTGCGACTTTTAAATGCTTTTCCCTGCTTTTACCAATTTCTTGTTCGCTGCTTTTGCTGTTGCTATAGCTATATTTCTTCGTCGCTTTCTTACAGCTGGATTACAAAAGAAAACTTGAAATTTTGTGCGTCGCATCGAACGCGTTGCAGCAACATCCGCCTATTGCCAGTTGCACAATTCCATAAGCCAAGTGTCTGTGTAACTTTGAAGCTGTGAGCAGTCAAAATGCGCGTATCCAACAGATACCAGTCATCATCATCATCATCATCGGCATCATCATCATCATTATCTCAAGCAATTGCATCTAACCAAAGTCTAAGCACGCACATTGTAGTAATTGCAGCAGCTGCCCTCGTATAATGACTCAAAATGTGGCCGACAGTCTGGTGAGTATCCAAATCTCAACTATATATAATTATATATATGTATGTATGTATGTATGTGAGTTTAGCATTAGAAATCATATTGCAAACATATATAGAAAGTATGTTGAAAGTCAGCTTTAGGCTCAGTTATATTGCTACAGCTCTAGAAAGCCTCAGCTCATATCTGACCCATTTGAGCTGTTAATTGCTTCGACTAATATTTAATCTACTCTATAAATAGTCACAGACTCTCCTAATAAGCGGATCAATATCTACTTGCTAAGTACATTTTCTAAATATTTATTTTAATCATATGCCATCTGAAGCATCAGCTTAAAGAGCTAACAATAGCAACAATTGAAGCTGATTATACTTTAGTTTAACATTTTAGTAATTTAATAAATTGGGGTTTATTATTTTTACTTGAAATCAATATTAGAATAGACAATAATTTATCAATTCCATGGCATTGTCATAACTTTTATTAGCACTTCTATGATAATGTCTATGATCATGTTTATGATAACATCTATGATTAATATCTGCGATAATATCTATGATATAAATATATCTACGATAATATTTCGCATAAATTGAATAATAAAAAAAAGTTCTATGATAAATATGTTTAATGTATTTTCTAATGCTGAAACTGTTACACTGAAAATAATTATACTGACATTTCGAACAAACATTTTTATACTAAAAATTACATTAAAATGTAAAAGTTATTATCTCAGTCATAGGGTTTCATATGTATCCTAAAGCAACTTTATTACATATGTCCCACCTATGCGATTCTCATATATTTAAGAATTTGTTATAACCTATAATATATATATATATATATATATATATATATATATATATATATAAATCTTATTGTTTGATTATATTAGACTTAACTGCGAAATATAAAAAATACCCGCAGTAAAGCATAGCCTTTCTATGCGATTTTCAAGCCCACAAATAGGTCTTGTAAGACATTTATCTTTGATGTATTATGCAAAGTCTATTATATATCATTTCTTTTCAATTTGCTAAAAGAAATGACATTGAAATAGATCGGCCTCTGCCTCACTTTATATTGTTTCACTTTTGTCGAACTGTGCATCGGTTGATTGCATTGTTTTGATCGTCTTTGGTCGGCTTTTGTCGTTGCATCTTTAATTGATCAATTGACTTGTATTGGGGGTCTTCACTTTTTTGTTTTTTGTTTTTCTTTAGCTAACAAATAGAAAACAAATCGTTTGATTGGCGCTTACGTAAATTAAGGCTTATTAATTTCTGTATTTTCTGTGTGTGTTTTTATTGTATTCATATTTGATTGACTCTCTCTTTTATATACATATGTATATGTATAGTTGGGGCATATATGAAAGAGCCCAAAGACCGGCTGAACAATGTCTAGCCATACTTATATAGATTTACATAATTATGTCATTGCGGTTACTTCGGCATTCCGAAACGGAACGTGGAAAAATGTTTGTTTTTTTTTTTTCATCACATAAATCAAATCAATTTGGTCAAATGTTTGGAGGGAACTTGTCTTGGAATTTTAAGAGCCATATAAATATTTTTGAAGAGCGCGTGAAATAAAATTATTTTTTTTAACAAATACTATGAATTCTATTGTTGGTTAGCTTTTTCACACACTTTGTAAAAAAGAAAACAAATAATTTTATGCATTTTATATTTGGTTTTTAACTATTTATATTACATATCAATGCTGAAATGAATTTATATGCGAATCCAAATGCTTTTTATATGCGCATACATTACTATACAAATTTGTAAGAGAGCTTTTTCCGCTCTATTATATTTCGCTATCCATTGACGGGCAGACAGACTCACATACACACACTCACACAGGCACACGAAATCAGAAAGAGCGACGCTCAGCACAAAGGCAATTTCTAATAGGAACGCACGCGATTGAGAGCCGCTCACTAAAAAAAACATAAACAGAGCGAAATGAGGAAAATACGAGTGGGTGCAAAATTCCCACGACCCAAACAAACTACCTGAGAGCAAACGATGCAGCGAGAGGGAAGGCATGAGGCGAAGCGGCTGGCACTGTGCTAACGCCAACGCATTGGCAGAGGTCGCTCGAACAACCCTCGCTTGTGTTGTTCTATCAGAGAGAGAGAGCGAGAGAGGCAAAGAACACGAACGAACGAGAACAAAAGCCGAGCGTTCCGATTGTGTATGTGTGTGTGTGTGTGACGATGTTGGGGCTGTCACGGATCTCGGGTCGACCTGGCCGCTGAGTGCGTTTTCAACAGTTGTTGGCGTCGGTTCTCCCGTAACCGTCTCGCCAGAGAACTTTTTCCTTCAGTGAATTATACGAAAAAAAAGGAAGGCCCGAAATTACGCGTCCCCCTCTCGAAAACGTGAAACACCTAATAAATTGTTCTTAATTATCTAATGTGCAAGAAATATAGCGTAAAAATGCATATGCAAATTTTCGTCTAATATTTGTGTGTGTAAAAAAAAAAAAAAAAAAAAAATAAAAACGATGCAAATAAATAACTAAAACGAAAAACGTGATAAAGTGCATTACATAGAAATTTACATACATATAAATGTACATATGTGTGTGTTTGTATTAGTGTGTGCAAGCAAAGCAATAGTTAAAGAAAGGCAGACACATAAACATAGGGAGAACGCGCCTGCCAATTGAACGTAGTGCAACGAACCCGAACCCGAACCCGAACCTAAACCCTTCGCTCGAAACGGGGGTTGTGTACGCGCTTCAGTCCAGCCAACCCCCTGCCCTGCCCACTGCTCAGCTGACCGACTGACTCATCCGTCATCATTCTCCTTCTCAGCATTCTGGGCAGAGAAGCTGGCGCTGCGGCCGTGGGGTCGCTCGTGGTGCGTAGCCAAGAATAAAGAAAACACAATAACAAAACAACTGCCCAAAAGCTAGCTTTATAGCTAAAACGGCACGTAACGTAACGTATCGCAACGCAACGTGCTGTAGTCTATCGTATTTCTATATCGTATCGTATCGTATCCACATGCGCATCAATTCCGCCTTAGCTTACGGCACACACACACAACCACACGCAGACACACTGAAAATAAAGGAGCAGCAAATTTATTGATTTTGCTTTCTACATCCATCTTATCGCAACCATTACGAATTGCAGGCGCAAAGTAAACAGAGCAAAAACAATTGGATCTGCGTGTAAAATACAAACGAAAAAAGTCAATCTCAAATGGTAAAAATAACAAAAACTGTGAATAAAACCCAACTGTCTGCCAAAGCCGCAGCACAACAAAAACAACAAGAAAAGGCGCGCGCATAAAAAAATGTGCGACAAGGTAGAAAACTTAAATACAAATATCGAAAGCTTTGGCTTTGGTTGACTTGTCGATACTCTTGCTTTACATTTTCACATGTAAATATTTGCAGTAGCTGGACATAATAGAAAAATTAAATTTAAATATTGTATATTTATATACAAATATTTGGAATGAAGTACAAAACAATATTTATTTAGATTTTTGTTGAAATATTTATAAAATTGTCTAATGCTAAAAAAAATATTAAAAGCATTAGATCAAATTTTAAACTCTGACAAATATTTCTGTATTTGAATAAAATATTTATAGAGGAAGAATTTTAAATACTATAAAAGAGAATAAAAAGAAATATAAATTTCAATTTAAAAGCAACAGCAAAAATTAAATAATTAAATATAATTTGTTTTATACTAAAAGCTTTTGTATAATGCTTCAAAAAAACACAATTTTAAATAATTTCTCTTTAAATAAATTGGTAAATTCTCTGAATTCCCCAAAGCAAATAAACTAATTATCTTGCTATTAGAGCAGCTTCTATTTTAGACCTAGAGCATTGCAATAGTTTCTACATACACAAAAAAATTTCCTAATAGAGGAATTTAAATGATTTCCGCTTTATAAAGAAACTTTTCAATTTCCATATATTTCTCTCACCTGCAAGAGTAACGAGCCAAGAAAAACCACAAAGCTATTTGTTCTCCTTATTGTTAATGTTGTTGTTGTTGTTGTTGCTGTAAAGCAAACCCAACCCACCACAAAAATGCCAACAGTAATAACAACAATTGAAATAGTTAAGCCTACGCCAATTTTTATGCGCACATCTTTAGCATATGTATATGTATATATGTACATATATATGGGCATATCTACATATATGTATATTTATGTATTTCCCCGACATTAGCATTAAAGCAATTCAACTGGAATTGGCGTGTTTTATTTTGTACTTGATTTTGATAGCATTCGAATTGGTTATTTATGGGCAATGCATTAGGCACACATATATGTATATATATATATTCAAGAGCATATACATATCTGCTCTATTGTTGTTGCTATTTGCGTCTCTGAAAATGTCAACAGCAATTATACGTAAATATATGTATTTATATACATATGTGAAACTCTATGGACATATCCATTGGCTTGGAAAACTGAAGGCGTAGCTAGGCAAAGCGCCTTGAAGAGCTGCTCAGTGCCAATCAATATTAAGTATTTACACTTGAACAGAAACCTTAGGGGGAACTTGAAGAAATATAATGAGACAGACAAGGCGAGAGAGAGGGAGAGAGCGGAAGAGTAAAGAGGGCGGGCGTGAGGGAGTCGTAATATAAGTTGAAATCTAATTGGTTACCTAGCGACAATCTTCTTAGCGTATTACGAACACAGAAATAAACAAAAAATATATATGTATGTATAATTAAGGTTCGTATGTGTAATAGAAGCAATAAGGAATTACTAAAGGCAGAGAGAGCTCAGAAGGTCTAAGAGCTCTTTAACTCATTCGAATACCAAAGAATGATTCTTAACTTTAAATACATTATTATAGTTTCTTTTATATATATTTTATGTTATAATTATATACAATTTACTTTCTTTTATTATTATATATTATTATTTTTGAATAATTATTTAAAAATAATTATAAAAACATTTTAAAAATTATAAAAAAAGAATATAAATCAAATATAAAAATATAAAATGCATTAAGTAAAAAAAATAAAAAATATTAAAAAAAAAAAACAAAATAATAACAAATAATAAAATAAATTTTAAAACAAATTTAATATTCAAAATAAAAAAAAAATAAATATCAAAAAATATATTTAAAGAATTTAATCAAATGAATTAAATTAAATATAACAAAATATAAAATAATTTACATCAAATAAATAAATAAAAAAAAAAAATAAATAGATAAAAATAAATGAAATAATAAAATAAATTTTAAAGTAAATTAAATATTCAAAATAAAAAATAAATAATAAAAAAATTTAAATACCAAAAATATATTTTAAAAAATGAATCAAATAAATTAAATTAAATATAACAAAACATAAAATAATTTAAATCAAATAAATATATTAAAAAATAAAATAAAATAAAAATAAATAAATCAAGAACTTGAAATAAATTTGTGATGAAAATTAATATTTGATTATTAAATTATGTTTTGTATGGAAAAAGTTGAGCATACTTTAAAGATTTATAATTGCATATCAAAATTCATTCCCAAGAATATTCTCAATCTTTCAAGTAGCTCAAGTAACTCAATTCAGCTCAGAGAAGATGTCGCACTATTGTAATACGAAACCCTTAGCTCTTAGCTCATCCCTCAGCTATCTACCTCTATGTCTAGTCTACGGTACAAGCTAAAGCTTATACATATGTATATATCACTTGTCTACCCGCATTCTTTATTAAATATGCATGTATATGCAAATATATAGTCATGATTATTTGCTGTTTCCTCACCTTTTGAGAAACATTTGAACGATTTTGCTCTCGCTTCTTGTTATGCTCAGTGCTTCAAGCTTTAATTCAAGTTGATATTTCTATATCCGCTGTTTGTTTCGTCTGCCTTGCACAAATATATATTATTTATATATGTATGTATATATCATTTCTGCTGCACAGCGGATGTGGTTTGATAATACTCGCCCCTGCAAACAGAGCCGGCACTAGGTGATTCTGCTGCAGACAGAGTGAGAGAGAGAGAGAGAGAGACGAGAGAGAGAGAGAGAGGATGAGAGAGAGAGAGAGAGAGAGAGAGAGAGAGAGAGAGAGAGAGAGTGGGAGAGTGGGAGAGTGGGAGAGAGCGCTGAGCTGGGAGATGAATGCAGTCAGTTGTAACTGACGAAACGAACGTCCAACGGACGTTGTACACTCATTTAGTCAGTCAGTCAATGCGACACGAGACACGAGACACGAGACGAATGCAGCATTTTGGCTTTAGTTCAGTTGCTTTATTTTATTGTTTTGTTTTTTTTTTTTTTTTCTGTTCTGCGCTCATGTATAGTTTTGCTGCTGCCATAGTTTTTATTTGTATACCCTGTACGAATTGGGATTTCATAAATGGGGTATATTGGTTTGATAGGGTGTAAGTTGTATATATGCTCAAAAGAAATAAAGGCTGTAAATTAGATTTGATTTAAATGTATTCAAATTTTTGAATATTTAATAAGAGTAATTCTCGATTAAAATTTAAAAAAAAAAAGAATACTGTAATTGCAATTAAAATTATAAATAATAAACTATTTATTATTTATTTAGCAGAATTTAATTATAATAAAATAGAATATTATAATATAATATAAATATAATATAAAATATATGTATTATTTATTTAGCAGAATTTAATTAAAATATTAAATAAAATTGCATTTAAAATTATAGTTTATCAAATTAATATCTAAAAAATATAAAACAGAAATGGATATTAAAAAAAAAAAAAAAAAAAAATACTTACACTAAAGAAGTTTCGATAAATAAGCACTTAAATTTAAAATTTGCAAACAGTATCACAGAATTCATGTATAAATAGAGAATGTTTAACAAGTTATATATACCCCATATATTCCACATTTTTAGAGGTATAGCTATTGACTAAAGTTTGGCATATTAATATTTTCATATACACAACTCAAGCGCTCTCTTAGCTCCTTTTCAATTAAAACTTTCTCTTACAGGGTATTTTCTAGTCAAGCATTTGGTTGCAGAGCAACTTTGACATGATTTGCTTTGTGTTTCTGTTTTTTTGTACATTTGCATTGTTTGTTTGCCTCTTGCTGTTTATCAATGCAAGAGCCAACTCGTGGCCGGGCTTTGGGGTCGTCTCTTTATAAATAGACGGGGCAAACCCCCAGCAGTGCCTCGTACCCAACCTCATGCAACTATTGCTGCCCATCGATTGTTTACTTTGATGTTGTTACTGTCCATTCTTGGCGAGCAGCAGGATGCGTGGGCGTGTAGCTGACAGGTGGGGTTGGGGCTGCTGTTGGTTGCTAGCTATTTTTGCAACATCTTTTGCATTTGCGTCGCAGCAAAGTCAATTAAGCCATGGTGGATACCCACACTCACACACACACTCACGCACACACACAGAGAGAGAGCCGCCAACACGTCAATAGAATTTTGCCATTAGCCATCAGGCCGCACAAAGGTCAAATCCCACAGTGCTATAAATAGATGGATAGCTCATGTGAAATGCCTCTCGTCATCAGTTGCATCATTATCGTCATCATTGTAAATTATCATTTAACTCATCTTCATCATCATCTGGAGCAATTTGACATAATTTAACTTTATGTCTTTATAATTGCATTTGAGAAAATTTCGACAATTGTTGAGCTAAAATCATATAATACAAAAATAAATACAAATTTGTTAAATTTCCTTAGAACTTCATTAATTATCCCTCACTCGATGACTCAACATCAATTTGAAACTTTTTGTTTTGCTTTTGTTTTTGTGTTCTGAATGGCGCTGACTTATCGCTAGGGTCGATCAATCTTAACTGCTACTCGATTTGCATTTCAAGTTACATATATGTATCACTATATATATCACTATATATATATCACTTATGATTAAACGAGTCGAGTGAGCCTCTCGCTCTCTCTCGCTCTCTCTCTCTTTCTATATATGCATACTGATTAAGGGGGCATAGCAAATTCTATATGTGGAAATATCAACTTGTATATATTTGTATGCATATGAGTTAATGTGAAATCTGGCACGATCGAACTGTATCTGGGTCTGGGCTATTCATTTATAGTTTTTAGTCAGACTTTGCACATTTTCAACGTATTGCACAAAACAAAAGTTCAATCAAGCATCTACAAACAAATGAATTGGCATAACGAGAAACGTGACTGGGAAATCAATATTATCATGAACCAATTTGTCACTTGTAATGTTTGGCAATTGTATACACAAATATATAATGCATAACGATATATAGTTTGTTTTGGGTTAATGCATCAATAATTGCTATTAACTGAGGCAATTTTTGGCTCGTTGAGCTACTAAGATTATTCTCCACTATTAAGTACGTTTAGCTTAGCTAACAGTTGCTAAAAGAAATAGAATTTTCAAAAAAAAAAAAAAAAAAAAAAAAAAAAAAAAAAAAAAAAAAACACAAAATATATATTATTTATTTATTTTTATTTTTATTTATACTTTTTATGAGTTGCTTAAAAAAGTTTAACTATTCATTTGTTAAATTATTGCTTGCATCTATAACAAACTTGACACAGACGTTTGGCTCAAGGCAGCTTTAAATTTCTTTATTATTTTTATTTTATTTTCTGCACTGAATAATATATTTTTATTCAATTTTCTAAACAAGAATCAAACTAGAATGTATTATTAAAATTATATTATTTTTGTTGTTACTGACTAATTTTATTTTTTAAATAATTGTCCTAAATAAGAATTTAATTTTTTATAAAATTGGAAATCAGAGCTTTTTTTAATGAACTTACATTTATATAATTATTATTATTTTTTTTTTGAGAGTTTTATTTACATTTTCATAGCATATTCCGGAAATAAATATGCTTATTAAATTTTCTTTGAGATTTTCTACATAGAACTTTCAAAGAACTTTAAAGTAAACTGCTTTATTGCCCAGCCCAGTTCAGTATGACTTTAAAAAATAATATGCCAATTCTCATTTGCTTAAGTCAATGCGCAGGTATTCTAAAAATGTTAAACGGCATCAATCAGTCAATCAATCAATAGCGCTATGAATTTGCTTTGAATATTCAATTTGACTGCAAAAGCTTAACGAATTTTTAGCTTTATAAGGCTAAAGATCCAGCCCAGCTTAAATAATCTATTTCAACTGAAATGTGGCAGCCAAACAGTTGCAACAGCTACCATTTAATCTAAATGAGTTTGGCTCTTTGTGCTGATACGTGTCAGATTAACTGGCAATTCCCACAATACTATATACATATATATATATATATATGTGTTTATATATATGTTATGAGTCTGAAATTGTGAGAGCTGCGTGCGGTTCGTTTTGAATGCTTTATGCGTTTATTTCTGGCCTGGCATATTTTATGATCCTAACATTTATTGCTGCTGTATACGCAATTTAATGTCGAGGCGCCGCGAATTGCGGCACGTCTCGTATGAAAAGCCATTGCCACATGGACATGGACATGGACGGACACCGTTCAGCATCCGGCACGGGCTCGACCCCACGTTGGCTGACCTGCTGATCTGTTAGCTTAGATAACTGCATGACAATTTCAGTGGAAAGGCCAGTAGTCCATTAACAGAGCCAGCCAAACAAGAAACGAGTTATGCAATGTGGAGCATCATAGCTAGACTTTTGAATCGAGCACAGTTTGTGGCCCAAATGCTTATGGCCAACACGCTCGCCGTGAAATTAGCAGCTCCATTACAGTTAGTTGCAAATAAGTACGCACATCTAATAAATACTGTGTGCATGCACATACATATGCTTCAAGGCGAACAGCCGTAAAACTAGTGTGGAAACGGAAAATGAAAACGCATTTTCCAGCAACGATTTCCTTAACACAAATGGCAGCAAATTTTTTTGAACAAATACGGCGTGGCGCATTGAGATTTTCAACGAATTTTAAACACACTTACGTGAGAAATTTGTAGAAATATTATTTACAGCTATATAATATAATGAGTGGGATTAGAGATTGTTTAGGGATAGTTTAATGAAATTTTCTTTATTTATATATTTATGAGAGATTGTTAGAAAAATGTATTGGGATTTTTTGAGATTATTTAATGAACAACTTTGGCTTGTAAGCGACTAAGAAATGCAAAGTTTTTACAGCCTTTGAGATTTTCTAGAATGATGTATAGAAACAAGCTTCATCATTCTTATAGAGTTATTGGATCAATATATTTATAAATATTATTTATATATAAACAATAAGGACTGTATAACTCTATAGAATTGAATTTAGCGATAATTTTATTATATATTATTATATCATATATATAAAATACACATATAGAAAATATTCATAATGGTTCTAGCTACTTTTATTCCTTACCGACCTCGCTCTCCCTCTCACTCTCCCTCTCTCATTCGTTACAAATTCTCTCATTCATCATGGTAGCCCCGATTTTGGTTAGTGTATCAATGTATAAAAATCGCGCGCACAGCTGTCAATGTGAATGTGAAACAACAGAAATTGGCCGCAATAATAAACAACTTCCTGGAAAACTTGTGCTGCACGCTTTTGGCTAGGCTAATATGCCTTATGTTGTTTTACGATCGCAGCGAAGGAAGCAGGGGGGCGTGGCAGAAAAATACAAAAAATTGTTAAACAAAGGCGATGCGGTTAGCCTGGCTGTTGCCGCTAATTGCAATTTGGAATTGTGGGGCAAAAAAGTATTTACCCAAATATGGGTAGGTGCCGAGCGAGCAAGCCACTTGAGTTGCTCTCCATTGTTGTTGTTGTTGTCGCTATGTCTATAAAAATGCGTCTAGCTGCCGACAGCTGAACAATATAAATGTATTTATATACATATATACACACACACACATGCGTCTATCTCTAAGTCGAAAATTTGTAGCCAAGGTCAGGGGCGGGCAGACAAGCCCTAGGCATTGACAGCGACTCAACTGAACTCAAGTGAGATGAGATGAGTTGTCGATGTGATGTGAATGAACTCGTTTCACGGTTAGCTTCGCTCAGCAGCCAATGCCAATCAATGAACCATAATCAAGTACAAAATAAAACATGTTGCCAGAGAGAGATTGACCCTAGCCACCCAAAAAAAAAAAAAAAAAAAATCAAAATCAAAATCATGTTTTCAGAATTTCACAAGCCAAGCGAACTGTGTTTGCCAGCATAAACAGTCGAAGGAAAAGCAGCCGCAGCAGCAACATCATCCACCCACGCTCATCAAGAGCCACACGTGCGCGTATCAGCTACAGGATTTAGCTGGCTATAATCGTGCGCTAATGCCGCCGCTGGACAATACCGACTTTAGCAACGCCTGGCGCTATGTCAACAACAACAGCAGCAGCACGCTCTGCAACTACCATCAGCAACAGCAGGAACAACAGCAGCAGCCGGCACACCAGTGGGCCAAAGCCAAGCAGCGTCTATATCATCACAATACTTGCCCGCGCCAAAAGAAATCAGCAACGCCCACACTTACGCCCACACTTACGCCCACAGTCACGCCCACATCTACATTATGCCGACAGCAGAAGAAGCAGCAACAGCAGCAGCAGCAGCAGCAGCAGCAGCGACGCTCACGCTCCACATCCTCCACAGCTGGCAAACAGCGTCGCAACAGCTCCTATCATTCCTATGATGATCTGGACAGCTCATCGAATGCGGTGATCAATGCGGAACGCAAAGTCGTCGCCAGCCTCAAGTATTTGTGCGCCTGCACAGGCGCCACACTGCGCAACCTCTCGAAGAAGACGAAAGATTTGCATGCCAAAAACTATACCTACACCAAGGTAATTGGTCTCAATGCATGTGATTAGCTATATATATGTATGTGATTTATAGCAAACTATATGCTAAAGCTTAACACTTATAAACACTTGCCAAGAAATATAAATCATTTGTAAGGTGGAACATGCCCAGCTCAGTTGGACTGACTTGAGCTGTGGTTTGTCATATAAAATATATTTTATATATTTTATTTAATATTTTTAAAATTTATTTAATTTTTTTTTATTTATTAAAATGATTTATTTTAATATTTTTAAATTTATTTAATTTGTTTTTTAACTGCTTAAAGGCAATTCAGTAGCAAATTATTTATTTGTATTCCCATTTCTCTATTTAAATTATATTTAAAATAGAAAAATATAATTCAAAAATATAAAAAATTAAATTTTGTGGTTTCTGATTAGTTAAAAATAAAGACAATTATTTTATTTATTATAGAATATTTTGTATAGCATATTTTTATTAATATCAAGTCGGTTTTTTTTGCCAATTGATATATTTGTTGATGTCAGAATGATGAATAATAATTTATGAAATTTTGATTGTTTATAATTGCTTCAAATTCAAATTGCCGAATCATTTTCGTAAACAACAAATTCGCCAAATGTTTTCAATACTGCTTATAATATAATATATATACATATCATATATGTGAATGCAGTCAAGTTCACATTTTAATTGCAATTTAATTTGAGTTTTATTTTTGTTAGCCTTAACTATAAACATTTGCTCTGCATTTTGTTAATGGCTTAAACCTTTTTTTAGTTGGGCAACTCATTAATCAATATTAATGCAAAATAAATATATATTTTCTTAAATATTCATTTAAACCAAATCTGTAACTTCTTTGATTAATAGCCTGAGCTTCAGTTTTGATTTTAAAATATGTTTTGCTCTTAAATTATTGTTTAGGTTTTTAAAATAAATATATTAAATTTTGTATTTGCTTAATAGTTTCATGAATTGACATTGAATAGTTTTTATTTGTTTTAAGCAGAGCTTTGAACCCATACAAAATATTTGTTTTTATTTTTGTTGACACAAAAAATTGAACTACAACTAGTTAAGTATATTTAATACGCAATAGTATATATAGAATTAAAATCATTTTGAGCTAAAAAATGCGTTGATAAAAGAAATATCAAATAGGGTTTGGGAAATATCTACATATATGTTATATATACTTTATATACATATGTATGTAAAATTAGCTGAATCTACTCAAATTCTCGAAAAAGTCAAATGCTTGCTGTAAAAAACAAAGAAATAAGGAAATGATTTAATTTCCGCATTGATTTAATTTTATTGTTTAAATAAATTCTTTTCTTTTTTCTATATTATTTATATAATTTAAAAATTTATTTTATTCTTTAATGACATTTTAATTTTTTTATAATTATTATAAGCTAAAAATTTTATTTAAGACATTTTTAATTAATATATAATTTATTTGTATTTTTATTCTCTTATTTGATTTTTCTTTGAGTCTATTTACCTTCACTACCTGTAGTCTAATTGAACGTTTAGTGTGTCGAAAACACCTGCAGCTGCAGTCGTTATTAGTTTGGCGTATACTCTGCCTTTAATAATTGTTCTTTTCAATAAACATTGCTAAAATAATTTTGACGTAAATGAAACTAAAAACAAACGAATATAGTGCGTCATTAATTAAACAGCGCAGCAAATGAAGCAAACAGACATATGTAGAAGACAAATATATAGCAACATGTATATATACACATGTATAGATGTATAGAAAGAGAGAGAGAGAGAGAGAGAGAGAGAGAGGAGAGAGAGCGCGCGAAGCAGCAGCAGTATTTAAACAAAAACATACAAAACGTCAAATAAATATCAAATAAATTAAATAAATACATATGTATGCATTCATTCCTATGTGTATGTATGTCTTTGTTGATATACAAACAGAAAAATGTCTTATTTCGACAGTCGAAACAAAATAACAAAAAAATTAAAGAAAAGTCAGGCGACTTGGCTGATCTTTCCCCATGAATTGATTAAAAGTTGCCTTCAACTTGGCTACACATAAACACAAACGTAAACATATATTTACATACATGCATATGGACACATGTATTCATTTGATTTTGGGAAGTAGCATGTGCAGATCAGCCAAGCGTATCACAAACTAACATAAGTACACAGCAATTAGACAAAAAAATATTTATAAAGACAACAGAAAAAGTGAAATAAACAAATTTGCTGTCGGGCATTAATGACTATCGAATACTCGTGATTAGCTGAATTTATAAACAAAATAATCAAGAAATTATGATAGAAAAAATATCAAAATTGATCAATAGTATAGATAAATTAGTTTAATATACGGGAATTGCTGAATTGTAAAAGGCAGCTGAAGAAAAAATTTAAAAAATAAATAAAAATAATTATTAAAAATTTCTCATATATATATATAGAATTGTATACTATATATGTTGTATACAATTTTCACTCAAGTAATATGAAAGCGAGTAGCTATGCCGATATCAGCCAACCGCGCCCAATGACGGTATCTATTTCTTCTTCTTCTTCACACCTTATTAGACGAGCTCACATCTTAGGTACTATATATTATTGCTCATATTCATATATACCATTCAAACTAATATACTCTTCTCAAGCATTAAATGAGCGTGCTTGGAAATGTTAAAACAATTGCAAATTTGTTAAATTTGTTGCTGCAAAAATTGTTGAGCTTCACAGGAAGCAGAGTCGAAGCGACGTTGTTTTCGCAGCTGTTGTTGCCTTTGCTTTTGGCGTTTGTTTATGCTACCAATTTTGATATAGATTCAAGTTGAAATTGCGTGAAATACTGTGAATGAAAGTCATTAAATGGAATAACCCAACACTTAAGCACTTGAAACGCAGTGTTGTAAGTGCAAACATTGGCGCCTAATAAGTATACTAAATAGTTTACACAACTAACAGAAAAGAGTGAGAGAGAGAGAGAGAGAGAGAGGGGGAAAAACAAAAGAAAATAAATTTTCAACATTTTTGGCAATGTTATTTATGGGGCTGGGCATCCACGAACAACTTACAGCTGTTTACAGTGATCTAGGGAATTTTGTTGTCGGAGAGTGGATCGAAGGGCAGATGCTCTTTAATTTACAAATTTGGCTTGTTTATAAACATTTGATAGCTACAAAGATGCTACGTAAAGGAAAATATGTAAAAATTATTTTAAAAATAGAGAAAAAAAATATAAATTTATTTTTAAATGTAAGGAACTATAAAAAAACTTAAAAATAATTTATTTACTTTTAAATATATTTAAAAATTATTTTAAAAATAGACAGAAATATTTAAAAAAGAAAATTATGAATTTATTAATTTATATAAATAAATTTATTTATTTAATATAAAAATATTTAAAAATTATTCTTAAAATGAAAAACATTATTTTTATTATAATTAAAAATATATTAATATATTAAAAATTGTTATTCTTTTCTTTTAATAATTTTCTGCAACTTATTAATATATTTTTTGAATGTGATTATTTTTTTGTATAATGATTTTTATTATAACTATTGAAGAAATATATTAATATATTTTTAAAAATATTATTCTATTCTTTTTAATAATTTTAAAATAATTTTCTGCAACTTATATATTTTTTGAATATGATTCTTTTTTTTTTTTAATGATTATAATTATTAAAAAAACATATTAATATATATATAACAATATTATTATTTTCTTTTAATAATTTTTAAATAATTTTCTACAACTTATTAATATATTTTTTAAATATTATTATTTTTTTAAATAGTTTGTAAATACTTTTCTGCCATTTCATAGACTTACTCTATAAATGAACTCGACCTTGAAGTATATGCATTAAACTATATTTCAAAACCTTCCATTCAATTAGTTTAAAACCCATAAAGATCGCTTGAGCTCTTTGCTGCTAGACGTTACATCATGCTTATTATAGTTTATATGCCCCTTATTTTAAAGCGCCATTGAAAAAAAAAAAAAAAACATAAAACAAATTGCGCCGACCACTTAACGCCCAACATGTTTTTGTTGGGATTTTTTTTTTACGAAATATTCAAACAATTCACGAAATTTTATGAAATGAGGTCAGAAGCTCAGACACGGCCACGGCTAACAAAAAAGTAAACTAAACATATTTGAATGCAGGATTTTTCTGTAGTTGTTGTACGAAATTGTTGTTGTTGTTGTATAAAATTGTTGTTGTTGTTGTTGAGTGTGTGTAATGAAAGCGCATGCGGGCAATTAATTGCCCTAACATGAGATTCATTAATGTTTAGTTGGACAGAAATGTGCCAGAAGAGTGTGTGCTGATGTATGTACAATGTTGTATGAGTGTGTATGTGTGTGCTAGCGCAGTGGGTCAACCGAGAACTAGTGAGGTGTGTGTGTGCGTGTGCGAGAGCGTGAGTGTGTGTCTACTCAGCATTGACATCTAGGGAATCTTTCTATAGCTGCATGCTATGGCTGCTTGTTTGGGGGCAGGTTTTTAAAAGCAGCTTCCGACATATGTTTTGTTGTGCACACACACACACACACATCCGTACCTACATATATTTACAATAATAAATTGCGTGCTGTGTGTTTTTTTTTTCGCTTTTGTTATTTATTCAATTTTCTTTATGACTTGATTCATTCATTGCATTTTCACGCAATTGCAATTAAATGAATTTATGAATTTAATTAAATTCATTTTTGTATATATGTATATATGCCTATATACATACATACCCTCATTCATGTTAACATATAAATATATAAGTATATTTACATCATTTGTGAACACACCCAACGTTAGCTTATTGCATATGTTTTGTTATTTATTTGCATTTTATGAATATTTAAATTAGAATTTTTATGCCTGCAAATAATTTAAATATTTGCTTTTTATTAGAGTTTATAAATATTGATATTTAAATATGTATATGCAAAATTTACCACATTTTAATTAAGCTGTAATACTCATTGTGGCCATCAGTCACATTAGTTGCCATTAGTCAGGAAGAGCCTCGACAACAATTTAAATGCATTTGCGGTGTTTCTTTATATATTTTTAATTTTTTTTTTTTTTTTTTTTTTTTTTTTTTTTTAATTTATTCATAATGATTATTATTGAAAAACATGAATAATTTTTTAAATATGGTGTATTTTATATTTTTGTGAAATATTTGCTGTATATTTATTTTTTAAACTATATTTATTTTCAAACAATTTTGTTTTGTATATGATAAAGACTTTGAATTAAAAATAATCGAAATTCTAATGAAGAGAATTTAAGAAATTTACATTTTAGTCATATACTCATGAAGTACATACCAGACCTTGCTGCAATGCCCATTTCGCTTTTCGGTCTCTTATATTTCTTTCTATTTGTGAAAGCATTGCTCTAACTCAGAGAGTTACAGTTAGGATAAACTATTCTATTCGACTACTTTTCTATTCACTTCAACTCTTCTACTTTACTCTACTTCGTAATAGAACTCTTCTACTTTTCACTTCTACCCTACTCTACTATTAACTACTCTACCCTGCTACCCTACTACTTAGCTACTATACTCTTCGCCTCTACTACTTAACTACTCTACACTTCTACTTCTACTATTCTATGCAAATCCATCTTACTACTCAACTGATTTACTCTACTATTCAAATACTTTACTCTTATACTCCGCTCTAATGGCAGAGTCGTTGAGTAGTAGAATAGAGTAGACTCTACTAGAGTCGTTGAGTCGTTGAGTAGTAGAGTAGAGTAGACTCTACTAGAGTCGTTGAGTCGTTGAGTAGTAGAGTAGAGTAGACTCTACTAGAGTCGTTGAGTAGTTGAGTAGTAGAGTAGAGTAGACTCTACTAGAGTCGTTGTAGTACTATTCCGCTCCATGATACTCTATTATATTTTACTAATCTACTCTACTCGACTTCACTCATCTACTTTACTCTTCTACTTCACTCTTCTACTCTACGCTCCTCTACTACTGCACATGCAGATCTATAAATTATAAGAGACTCTCATTAAGTGCCGATAAGCTATAAAAATGAGTTTTTTAAAACAATTTAGCTGCCTTTAAATGAGGCAGCTCACGAAATGAAAAGAAATATTATGGAGACTCCAGGGAATCTCTTTTAAAATTCATTTTGCTTATTTCAGTTAGGAATGCATATAAATATATATACATATATACGATATATTTAAATACTATGTATATAATTAAATATTTATATAATTTCGTTTTTGCCATTCAATGGCATTTAGAGCCTTGGCTATAAATCGAAAATTGGAATTTGTTATTATACATTATTTATGGCAGCCTTAGTCAGAAGCCATGGACTATTAACAAAATATTTATTAAGCAATTTAAATGCCAAATCGAAAATGTAGCGAAATGTGAATGAATTTTCAGACGGGAAATGGAAAATGTGGAAATGTGACGGCCTGTTTGGTCAGCACAATAAACAACGAAGGCAGCAACAAAACTTTGGCTATAAAACAATTCTATTTGACATAATGTTTATATTGGAAATATTTTGAAAAGCACAAAATTCGCTGCCTTAATGTAAGCGAATTTCATATTGAATTATAAATAGTAGAAAATGCGGCTAAAAATAGCTAAATGATTAATTAAAGTAAATTGGGAAAATCAACAAACTTTTATAGAGATACACACATACATACATATACATACATATATAATATATATCTATAACTTTAGAGTAATTGCTTAGCCTTCGGCCACTTTGCTAATTTGACATTTTGATTGGTTTTTTCTCTTTTGCTGCAGCCCACGTGGCGCCTGTGGGGCGAGGAGCACGAGAAGAATGCAATTTTCACAGTTTACCTGAAGAAGGTGCGCTATCATCGACCAACGCCCACAGCAAGCAATGTAAGCGATATACATATAAATATATAGCTCCTTCCATTCCCAGCCTAATATACTTGGGTCATTCTCTCTTGCAGCAAGACTCGGATGATGAAATTTCTCATCTGGAGTGGGAGACGGTGCGTGTGCGTTTTGTGAAGGCAGCGACATTGGCGCGCCTTGTGGAGGCTTTGGCCACCGATGATGGTGAATTGGAGTCGACATTTATCAATGTCTTTCTGTCCACATATCGCACCTTCTCGACGCCCAAACAGGTGCTCAGCCTGCTGACGCAACGCTACGATGCGCTGCACGAGAAGCATATGGAGGAGCTGGAGCTGGCGCAACAGAATGGCGGCACTGCGGATACCAGCTGTGAGTCACCGGCCTCCATACATGAGCAGCATAAGAAAACTCTAGTCTCGGCGCTGCATGTGTGGCTGGACGGATTTCCCGAGGATTGGCACGAGGATAATTTGCAGCAGATTCTGGAATTTGCCAGCAAACGTCTCAAGCGTTCCGATTTGCATATCAAAGTGTTGAATCGCTTGGAACGTTTGCTTCGGCAACAGGTTTATGGTGGTGGAGCTGGCGGTGTAGGCAGAGGCGGTGGCAATCATGCAGATGGCTCTGGCCTGAATTGGCTATCGTCACAGTCGTCGGGACAGGCACAGTTCATGATGCACACGCCATGCGGTTCCACCTATGATCTGAGCGAGCAATTTGGTGGCCTCTATCTGTATCGTGGACCCACGCACTTTATGCAGGCCTTTCGCTTTCCCGATGTGCCCGTTCGGCATTTTGCCGAGCAGCTGACCCGCATGGACACGGAGCTCTTCAAGCGTCTGATACCGCATCAGTGCCTGGGACATACGTGGGCGAGGCGGGACAGCGGTGGCTCCGAAACAGTTGTGGCCACCATCAATCAGTTCAATGCGGTGCTGTTTCGCGTTGTCTCGAGCATACTCATCGATCGACTGAAGCCACAGGTGAGTGGAAAATCATATGAAGGAAAGAAGAAGAAGCTTTAGTTTAACTCGTTTTTAATTCACAGGATCGTGCTCTGAATATTTCACGCTGGATCGATATAGCTCAGGAGCTGCGCATGCTCAAAAACTTTAGCTCACTGAAGGCCATTATTTCTGGACTCAATTCCAATTCCATATACAGACTGTCCAAAGTCTGGGATTTTTTGCCCAAAGAGCGCGTAGGTTGACAATGAAAAATCTTGTGGAATTTTATTTTTTAAATTGAACTCATTTCATTTTGGCAGATGGAAATCTTTACGGAACTCGCACGCATTTGCTCAGAGGATAACAATGCCTGGACGCTGCGTGAGGTGTTGAAGCGTGAAGGCACTGCCAAGAATCCAGATCCAGCTGGCGATCAAACGGATCGTCACCTGCAGAAGCTCATACAAAATCTGGGCACTCAGACGTCACACGGCACAATACCATATCTGGGCACATTTCTCACAGATCTGACAATGATACACACAGCAAATCCTGATTACCTAACCGAGGATAAGCTCATCAACTTTGATAAGAAGCGCAAAGAGTTCGAGGTGCTGGCGCAGATCAAGCTGCTGCAGGGCGCTGCCAACACGTACAATCTGCACGATGATCCGCTCTTCGATCATTGGTTTGGCTCGATGCCGTTGCTGGACGAGCGTCAGGCATTTGCGCTCAGCTGCCAGCTGGAGCCACCGCAGCCGGCGCCACGCAAATCGGTGGCCAGCACAAATACATCGCTAACGAATACGACGGCCTCGTCCACGGCTTCGATTATGGGCAGTGCCGGGCATGGCCATCGTAAGACTGACTCCATACACTCCAATTCGAGCAGCGGGGCTGGCTCTCAGTTCTACTGTGAGCTGAACAGCAGCACAAGCTCCAGGCACAATTCACTGGATAGAGATGCGCATCATGCATCGCTGATGTCCGCATCGAGCAGCACTTCCAATCTATCCATGGACTCCAGTAATTCCGGTGGCCGACAGTCGGCGCATAGTAAGCTGACCCACTCCCAGTCGCTGGGCAATGGACTGAAGAATGCGGCGCTGCTCAATGGCACCAGCAACGGTGGCTCACCACACAATCACATCAATGCACAGCTGGTGCAGCCAGCTGGTGTGAGCACACAATCCGCTCCAGATTTCTATATCATTCGCGTGACCTACGAGACGGACAACATTGAGCTAGACGGCATTGTGCTGTACAAGAGCATAATGCTGGGCAACAATGAGCGAACGCCGCAGGTCATTAGGAATGCGATGTTGAAGCTAGGATTGGAGGATGATCCGGATCGCTATACGTTGGCCCAGGTGCTGCCCGACAAGGAGCTGGTTATGCCAAAGACAGCGAATGTCTACTATGCCGTGAATACCAATTATAATCTGAATTTCATACTGCGACCGCGCAAGGACGAGCCTGGCAACGGGGGCAGCTAGTCCACACTGGTGCCCCTGTCCCAGTTGTGGTGCTTGGGATATGAGGGCGAGCAGTAGAGTAGTCCAACAACCCGATTCCCGCTTGTATATAGTATATAGGAACACGATGCGCACACATGACAAAGGAAAAACAAACAAAAAACAAGTTTTGTTTTCTTTTAATAGTTAATAGTGTCTTAATTTATTTATTCTCAGCAATCTCTCTCAATGCAACTGATCGATAACAAAGCTGATTTTACCTATCGACTAACCCGTCAATTAGCTTGTAGTACAACTCTCAACTTTTGTAATCTCCATTCAAAATCCGTTTATCAAGCACTTACATATAACCTATCTATCTCTATATATATATATACATCTATGTGAACTCTAAAAACTGGAATAATTGCTGATATTTATAAAACATATATATAGATATATATAATCTATATATATATATACTATTTACTGATATTGATATTAATATTGATATTGTTTAAGCGTTTGATATACAAAATTTAGTACAATAATTTTTGAAGTTAGAATCGACATTAGTTTTTCGACGATAACTCGTTAGGTCTACGAGTCTGTGTACTTTATTTTGATGCAAAAAGCCCAACCAATATGATATGTATTTGTATAGATGTTTTATTATTGCTGTACGTGTATTGTATGTACATATATATTTATATATATATATAGCAATGCAAATTTGTAACTAAATATATAAAGTGTGTGGAGAGAAACTTTGGAGTATAAATATTACTTCATTATAAATATATTTATATTTAATGAGCTGCTCCACACTTTACATCTAGTTAAGATATATTGTATTTGTGTGTATATTTAGCATAACAATTTAAAGAATTATACATATATCAATATATACATAGTACTTGTCTGAAGGCATATTAAATATGAGCTCCATTAAAATAAATACATAAAAAAAAAAAAAATTAAGAAAAACACAAACTAAGTAAAAATAAAATAAAAAGAGAATGTGTGTAAATATAAAAACGAAAATAAGTATTTTGTCTTATTATTATGATGGAAGTTGGGTTTCAGATAAATAATTTTGGCTGTAATCTGCGATTCTCAAGGGAAGAAGTGCGGCAGGGAGAGATTTTGCAACTTATGAGAGCTGTTAGAGCAGGCAAAGGAGTTGAAGAGGTGATTAGCAGTAGAAGAATAAGAAAGAAGTAGAAGGGGAAAGGAAAAAAGAGAAGCAGAAGACAGAAAAAGAGAAAGAAGAAAATTAAGAAAAAGAGAGTTAAGAAAAAAGAAGTAAGGAGAGATTGAGACAGTTGGATAAGGAAAGAGATATAAAGTCGAAGCATGAGTGGATGATATGAGGTAATAAACAGAAAGAAAGATGAATAAGAAAAAACATGTCAAGAGACACAGAATAATGAGAAAGAAACCGGGACGGAGACCTAGCAAAAGTAGATGAGAAAAATTAAGAGCAAAGAGAATAAGAATAAAAAAAAATGCAAGAAAAGAACGAGAAGGATAAAGATAAATATGCAATTAAATATTTTATATTATATATTGCCATGAGCAGTATTTAAAGCAACATTATAGAGCAGATATCAAATGGTAACAAATTCTAGAAAAATGAGTTGATGAAGATTAAAATTGATATATTATTTTACTAAAAAACCCAACAAATCAATATATGTTGATAAAAGCCCGCTCAATGTGTGATTTAGCCACAATCTCATAACATTTTCGAATTTTCTTCAATAGTTCAATAATGATAACAATAATAAAGTATTTTCCGTTGACTCTCGAGTAGCCTATCTATAGATTTGCCATTTAATCTGTTTATATTGGTTCCATATCTAATGGCTGAGCATCTTTACTTTGTTGAAGGCGCACAAATATCTAGGCTTACGTTGAAGAGGGTTGCGTGCTCTGGTTTACCTGTGATAATATCAGCGCTGTCAGCTGCCCGTTGCCAGAGCGGCGAATCCTTCCTCGAAAAGCTCTCAGATGGCGAATATGCGGGCTAACGGGGTCAGGGGTCAGTCAGAGCATTCCATTAAATTTGTCAGGACGTAAAAGTAAATTACATTTTGAGTTTTTGAACTTTTTGCTTTGCGGCTCTTTAGCAACTTTCACCTAGGCAGCAAATCAAGAGCTCCAAAAGCAAATCCCGACAGTTTGTGCCCCTTTTTTTTGGGATATATAATTTGGTTCAGAGAAACTTTAATTAGATCACTTGAATGACAAACATAAATCTCTAGCCGCAATAATAAAAGCAGTGAAACAAATTGAGATTGAGAGCCCCAAAACCCAAATGCCGTTTCGACATGTGGGTGGGGCTATGGAAGTTGCTGTGGATGGGATTGGTGGGTTAGTGGGATTTGGGCTAGATGCACGCTAGATGAAAAGCTCTCGAAGAAAACTTTTACAAACTAGTGAAAAATGCTCAAGCCTCAAATGAAAATGGAAATGAGTTGAGCTGACGTTTCTATGGCAGCCAGAGCTGGAGGTGCACGCTGCTGGTGTGAGGCGCGACAAGTTGACATCCGAGTGTTTGCAAAATGTTTGTAGCGGTTAAAAAGCTTCGGGGTTAACAATGACGTCATGGCTGTCTATGTGTGTGTGTGTGTGTGTGCAAACTATTTTGGCGTACGCATTTCGTCATAAACGAGAATAATCAATAAGCCAGGCAGACAGAATGACGCAGCCAACGTGACATAATTCCAATACAGGGGCAGCCGCAGCCACCGCTGATAAGGCGAGGGTCACTTCGGGCCGCGTTGGGTTCACATTGGACCAGAGAGACGTAAACAGGCCCCAAAACATGAAATTCAATTAGAAAACTTTTTGGCACGGCTAACAAGTATGTCGATGGTGCAGGCTCTGACGGCAGTAGAGCAGGCGGCGCGTTAGCCTTCAAGGGGACACCCCCAATCCTGTTATAGCACGTGTACGCTCGTCAACACCTTGGAGCCAACCTTCGTCCAGCCTAAACCCGATATATATATCTATATGTATATATGTATTTCTTTTTTGCCTAATATGCTGCCCGCTGTGTTAGTGTGCGAAATGCAACAACGTGTCGTTCACACTCACACTTTCAACAAAGGCACGCTCTCGCTCGCTCTCACACTCTCACACACTTGCTATCTCGCTCTGGCATTTTTGGGCGCAGCTTCCAATTGGGAGGCGTGCTGTGTGCCTACCTGGCGAACTTCATTTTGGCTGTTTGCGCTGCTTTGCTTTGCCTTCGATATTCGCTTGGCTGTCAAAGCGTTCTTTTGACGTTTCGCCATGTGTTGAGTATTGCGCGTGGGAGACACAGACAGGCGGAGAGCGAGTGAGTGGGAGAGCGAGAGAGAGAGAGAGTCTGTGTGTAAAGAGCGGCACTGAGAGAGCGCGCGCTCGGAGAGAGCTTTCACCACAGCTGTTGTTTGCCTGGTTCGTGCGTTACCTGGCCTAGCGACTGCTTCCTTTTCGGACTATTGAGTGAGATTTGTGCAGAACGAAAAGTTCTGGGTGTGGGTGAGGGTGTGGTAGCTCCTTGTTATTGCTGCTGCTGGTGCTGCTGGTGCTGCTGTTTGGCTTGGCTTGCGTGCTGTTTACTGTGTTAGCTTTTTATAGGGCACTAAAAAAAATAGTAGATCACCTTGATAAGCAATTAAACATGAAGCACTTTGTGCAGATAATGCATTTAGCTACGATAAATGTTCCCTGGACAAAGTTAAAGTAGATCATGGCACTTAGATTTATTATGGAGGTGGAGTTTTCTCTAGATTTAAGTAAATCAAATTGAGTTTATTTTTTGTTCTAGATTTTAAGTAAATTTTCTCTAGATTTAAGTAAATCAAATTGAGTTTATTTTCTGTTATTTTAAATTTATAAAATAATTATTTAATTAAGTAAATTTAATTTAAATATAAAATTAGAAAAATGTTTTGTTCAGCTCTAATACAATCAGAAATATTTAATAAATAAAATTAAAATAAATAAAAAGTCAGAAAAATGATTTATTCAGCTCTAATACAATTACAAATATTTAATTCATAATGTTTATAATAAATATGCATATTAAATATGCATAAATAAAGCTATCACATATATTAAAAACTAAATTCTTTCCTGTCTACTAATTTATTATTTTTATATTAATTTATATTCAAATAGGATTTGCCAATATTAATGTTTTTCTAATAACACAAAAATAAAAAAAATTAAAAAATTTGAAAAAAAATTATATATATAATTATAAATTATATATATAAATAAAAAAAAATTAATTAAAAATATATGTTTATAAATATATTAAAGTAAATGAAAAATAAAAGAAATATATCAAAAATAATTTGTATTAAATATTTATTTATCGTAGTTAGGGATTATCTTATACATTATATTCATAAGATAAATCTTACTCCCTGTCATTCCTTTTCCTTCTCTATCTCTCTCTTCCTATCTCTTTTGATTTATATCATTTTTTATATGTCTTCTATTTTTGCTAACCACTTTTTACTATTTTTTATACTAAATAATCCTTTGAGAACTTTATTTAAAAATTTCTTTTCTATCAAAATCATATTTTTTTCCAGTGCATAATTATGACTACATTTGGCAGATACTATTTGGCGACTCTTCTATAACGTTTGTACTTCTGTTTTCATTATGAAAGTAACGAATGTAGCAAACGAAACGAAAACAATTACATTGAAAGAAATTGCTCTGGCAAAAAGCAGAGAGTAGGACAAGGCAGGACAGGACACGCAGGGACAGGACGGGACAGCACAGAGCAGGACTTGCGTCTACGTCGACAGTCACAATAAAATAACAAAATCCAAACAACGCAAACTTTTGAGTGTAAATGCTAACAAAAACCAGAGACTGAAATTGTAACTGAGCCCGTGAAACGATTTCGAGACCAAGACAGAGACAGAGACAGAGGCAGAGCTTTAATTTCTACTCGCCAGCCAGTCGCCACATTCCAAAAGCAAGGACAAGAGGCATGGCGAGAGGGGGCTCTCTCCTATTCGGGCGCCTATTCGTGCCCGATTCGTGTTGGCCTGACAAAAGCCTACATTTTGGGGAAAAGCTCTGGCCCCAACGAAGACACGACGACGACGACGACGACAACGACAACGACGAGCAGCTTGGGCCCAAGTAGTCAGAGTAGTGGAGCCACACGGTTCAGACGGGGCGCTCCGCAGCAAACGCAGCTGAAACGCGCAAAAGAAAGCACAGAAAAAGCAGAAGAAAAAAAAATAAAGTAAAGAAAATTATTCTAAAAAAATATTTAATGCACCTTAAAAAAGAAGTGTTTAAAAGAAATGCAAAGAAATTAAAAATTTAAGCAATTGTGTTTAACGAATAAAATTCAGAGGCATGCAAAAATTATGTAGATACTTTCTGAGGCCTGAAGCCATGTGCAGAGCAGCAGCAGCAGCAGCAGCAGCAGTTGAAGCACTGGCAATGGGAATGCCCAGCGGATTTCTATAAAAAAAAGAAAAGAATGCGAAGAAAAGAAGCAGGCAACGAGAAAGCAACACCGAAACCAAAAACCAAAACCAAATGTGCACGAAAATCCAGCAAATGAAACAGTTTTTTGTAACCTTGAGAGTAACTGTGCTAAAGGCAACAACTGCTTAGTCAATAACAACTCGAAGCACTCAGAGTACAACAGCAACAACAGCAACAACAACAACTAAATACAACAAATTAAAAAAGCAACCACACGGCCGTACATCATGGCGTATGGGTAATATCTGAATACGTATGGCACGACATATGCAGTAAATGTGCGAGGCAGCTGTGTTTAAATATTGCATTATGCACACACTGTGTGCTCAGTGTGTGTGCGTGTGCCACTGTGGCATGCCACTTGCCTCTGTCTCTGCCTCTGCCTCTGCCTCTGCCTCTGTCACTGTCTCTGCCTTTGCCTCTGTCTCTGCTTCTGTGTGTGTGTGTGCGTGTGGGTGAGCTAGTTTGTCAATGTGTTATTGTGTGAGATGGTGCCAAATGAAATATTAAGCAAATTAATTCATATAAATGCTTTAACTTGTATTTATATGCCACTCGACAACAACAGCAACAACAACAACAATAGCAACAACAACAACAACAACAGCAGCAACAACAACAGCAACAACAAGCAATAACAACAACAACATGTTCGATGACGCATTCTAGAGTAGGGCAGAAGGTTAAATTACTACGGCTACCGTCGAAATTCGCCACGTACAGCGATTCGGATTCGGAGTCCGAATATATCAAAACCGATACCAATACCGAATCGCAGCACGCAAGTTGGCGATTTATAGGCGTGCGACCAACTACAATAAGCATCAACGGCTACCGCTGCTGCCGCTACTCTTACGCCCCCCACCCATCGGCCACCCACACCCCTAACCCATCTATGCAATAGCTAAACGTAGCTCACCACCACCCACAATAACAAAGAGGCGTGTGGTGAATTTGCCAATAGACAACAATTCAATGTGCGCCTCGAGGCACAAGTGTGACCGTCTAAAGCAAATAAATATCGTCAAGTATCGTTTAACGAGAGAAATAGAAAGCAAAAAAAAATCACAAAAAAACAGCAAAGAAAACAAAGAGAATCTCAAATTAGGCATTGAAAAATAATTAAAAAAAAAAAAAAAGAAATACTCAAACGTGCGTGCGAGCCGCTGAGAGCGTGCGAGTGTCGGGAGAGCGTCGGGAGAGCGTGACGCGCTAAATTCACCACGATTTCTTTCTCCTCGTTAACTGGCAGCAGTTCGAATAAAAAAAACTTTCACTCTCGGCACAACGTGGCGGCGGGCGGTGCGAAAGCATCGAGCAGGAAGCGCATAAAGTGACACACACAAACACACACACACATACACTCACACACACAGACACAAACACAAACACAAGGAACACTGAACACTGAACACAGATAGAAGCAAGTTGAAGAAAGCCCACAGTAACCAAGCTAAACAACGAGAATATCCGCAGCAGCAGCAGCAGCAAAACTTTTGCATGCCAGCAGCTGACTGCTGCAGGAAGCGTGCCACAGGACGGCAGGACACCAGCAGCAGCAGCAGCAGCAGCAGCGGCAGTGGCAGTGGCAGCAGAACGGGCAGCAGAAGCCACTAAAGAAGCGGACAGTCCGGTACTGACTGCTTGCCTGAATGCCTGTCACAGCCATTGAATAGGCCTCTTCAGCGCGAACACTGGCACAGGATACAGGCCGAGCACACACGCAACGCAATTTAAATGTATCCTTAGAATTTCAAACAGGTGAGCGACATTCATTGAGGAAGTAACAAAAAAACAAAAACAAACAAAATAGTTTTAGTCGTTTGTGTGGATAGCGAACCAAACGAGCAAAGGCAACGAGTTTTTGTTTTCGTTTTCATTTTTTTTATTTTTTATTTTGCAAGATAAATGAGCGCTTGAAAATTCTGAATGGAAACTTTTGGACAATTCGTGTGACGGAAATGTTACTGATTGTTGATTGTGATCAATTGATAGTGTTTCATATGGTAGAACACTTATTTTATAGCAAAATATATGGTCTTTGTTGAATATGCCAAGGGGCGTAGTTGTTCATAGTCGAGATGAATATAAATGTGTTACATGGAGCATAGCATAAAGACGTTTTTCTATTCTCTCGGCTAGAAATTTTATGTAGAAATATTTCATGAAAAGTGAGCTAGGAAACATACTGAAAAATATAGCTGGAATATATATAGCATGTTATTCGACCATTATCTTAAAAAAACATCAGAAACTGAGGCTAAAAATGAAAAAGCTTTTTGACTATTTGACTAACTTAACTTTAGATGATAAATCTGATAAATTTATCTATCAAACTTCATATATTCAAATAGTTACTATTTAAAAGAAATTTAATTAAGATTGCTAAGAGTAAAAGTAAAAAATTTCAGAAAAATTCCAAAATTCCAAAAACAATTATAGTTTTAAATTAAATGAATCTAAGAAAACAACATTTAAATTGTTTATAAAATAAGAAAAGAGTAATTTAATCTCCAGTAAATATAATTTTATATGCATTTTATATGCATTATTTTTTTTTAAAGTAAAATTATTAAAAATTTCATATTTGATATAGGATTTAGGAATTTTAAGCTCATATAGCCTCATATTATCAATAGGTTTATTATAGGTCTCTCAACTTTATTGCATATTCCTTACAGAATAGTAAAATTCCTGGCAGTCATAGTAAAATTCCTATGTTCCTTATATGAGATATTTCTGCTAGTTAGAAATTTGTCAACACGCAAATCAATTTTCGCTTCATACGTAACTAGAGACTCTCGCGCTATATATATGGTTAGGTTATTGTATCATTTATCATTCAGTGCTACATGGCCATTATTTATGTTACGTTGTCAACACACGATATAGAGAAGGAGGAAGAAGCAGCGAAGCTGCGGGGGTGGGGCGAGGTGTTTGGCTGATGGGTGAAAATTAATAATGGAACCGTTGCTCGGCTCACATCGGCGCATAAGTAATAGTTATTTAATGAGTTTTTCGGTTGGAATTCTGGCCAAAAAGTTGTTTGGCGCCAGGACATTTAATTAAAATTTGCGCCTAATTAAACGTCAAAACGAGGCCTGTGTCGAGGCTAAGCTAGGTGAGGCGAGGTGTGGCGAGGTGAGGCGATTGGAGCTGAGCAGCTAACAGGACATTGCTAGGCGCACAGGGTGTATGAGTGATTTGCATTTATACTCATCAATAGCTATTTATCTGTATGTCTCTCTCACTCTCTCTCTCTCTCTCTCTCTCTCTATCTCTCTCTCTCTCTCTTATGTTGCCCTGCGTGTGTTGGCAAATTATCAGCGCCTTTTTAGTAGCTCGCATTGCACTCTGTTTGCCTGTTTGTTTGTGTTTTCTTCTCTCTCGCTCTCACTCTCACTGTTTGCCTTTAATTGAAAATGAAAATTGATTTCGAGTTGTGAAAATATTTTGCACGATTGCGTGCCGTTAAACGCTATATATATGCACATACAACTCCCCATTTGGTTACACATGTAAACGTGGCTCAGACGCACTTTGCTTTCACTACAATTTTGCATTTTATTAAAGGCGCCCCAGGGTATGCAACATATTTTTGCATTTTTCTTTCATTTCCCTACATTAATTGTTGGTCGAGCTTCTAATTGCAACTTAGTCGAGGTCACGCGTTTTGGCTGGTTGCTGCCAATTAGTGTGCAATTTATGCAACTGAAGATCTGCTTTAATTGCCATCGCAATGCCGCACACAATGGGCGTGTTTTGGAGTGGCTCGAAGTGGATGATAAAGTGAAGTGCGTTTGATTCAAATTAAGTTAAGCTAAATGAAAGTAATCGATAGTACGAGCGAATGACAGCTTATGGGTCCTATATATGAAAGTCTATGAAAGTGACGTGTTAGAGATGGATAATATTCACTGTGCCTAAGGGAAAATTGTATTTGAGTTTGAATTGCTATTTATATTATAGAAAAGTGAGTCGTAAACAAGTTTTCTTCTAGAAAACTTTCTCCTTTCTAGTTACTATGTATATGATAGTTATGGATTATTTGCATGATATCATACAAACTTTTGTTTGGTTTAAAAATAGAAATCCAATTTCTATTCATGGCATCTTTATTACCCAGAAATTTAGTGACAATAAAATTATGGAAATACATATTTAACATTAATAATTTCTAAGAAAATTATAATAATAAAATACTTAAATAAATTTAATTTGAAATTATAATAAAATCAAGTTAAATTCATCCTTGGCCGCAAATTCATCCTTGAATGGCTTTTTATGTCAGCAAATTTAAATTATTCGTCTTATTGTTTTTATAATTTTTTTTCTGAGCTCAACAAAAGCGTGTTTTAGCTTTGCTTATAGCTTACAGCATATAGTTTTATATATTTTTTAAAAATAAATAATAAAATAAATAATAGTAATTTATTTATGTTTATTATTCATCTTAAGAACGTTGTCACTTTTTGTATAAAAAAATGAAATAATATTTACTAAAAATATTTATTTATATATTATATATAAATTAAGATTTGATTTAAATATTTTCATATATTTTTGAAGAATTTTTTTATATAGTTTATTTATTTATTTTCATATATTTTTGAAGAATTCTTTATATTATTTTATTTTGTATTTAATATTTTATTTAATATATTTTGTGTGCATAATTTTCATAATTTTGTTCTTTAATAATTTTAAATTTCTATTTTTTATTTAAAATTATTTTATATTATATTATATTTTTATTTTATTTATTTTGTGTGCATAATTTTCATTTTTTAAAAATAATTTTATATTTCTAAATATTTATCATTTTGTTTTTAAATTATAAAATATTTATTTATTATATTTTTTATTTTTTGCATTCAATATTAAGAAGAAAGCATAAATTTGACTTTCGAAATTATAGAAATTCATAGCCAATAAATACTTTAAATGTACGTTTACAATCTTGCTTTAAAACAAGTTTAGAATCATAAAAATAATAAAAACGAAATATATGAATATTTCCAACTTTATGGCTTTTTTATCTTGCCCATTCACTAAAACATTAATCGTGCAACTTTATTTAGCTTTGCCTTATTTCTCTTTTCATATAGGAGTATAGGAATTACCTAGAGAAAAACAATTTCTAACTGGTAGACAATTTGATTTATGCATATTTCATATTCTAAACAAATAAACGACAAAAATAAAAAATAAACGCTTGACTATAAATGTGCTTGAAGGCCGATAATTGTTTGGGTGCTCAATTATAGCAATTGATAAAAAAAAAACGTGGTTATAAAAAAGGAAAGGCACAGTAAACCACCAAATAATGCAAAATCAATACAATGCGAGGAAAGCGAGCTAGAAAATAAGGTGAATTGCAGAAAGCTCAATTTGACATCGTATAATAAACAAAGTAATAATCGTTTAGTTGCGTGGCAGGACTCGTAAGGCTGACAGGACTCGCTGGCTAATACAATAATAAGCCCGCAATTAGTGTCATTGATAGATGCGATGCGATAAAGCCGCCCAACAGCTGCGACCCAAAGCATTTGCATTGTGACAAAATTGAAGCACAAAGGATGTGCTGCTGGTAGGCAAAAGGATAAACGACTCGACTCGACTCGGGCTACATTAAGTACAAGTTCTTTTCTAAATGCCTGTTCCCCTCTCTCTCTCTCTCACCCGCACTCACTTAGCATGTCCTTTTTGTGCCGCTTTTGTTCTGATTGAAAAAGTTGTTTGGGTGCGAAGGGCAAATCGCAATTTCAATTTTAATATTTCCATTCGCCTATGCGCTTTACAGCTCTGAATGGAAAACTACTGCGAATCGTTTCATTTTTCTTTTCCATATAGATATGTATGAGTGGGTATGTGTGTATTTCCACTTTTGTTCATTTGCCACATTCCCATTTCGCATTCAGAGTTACAGTTTCAATGGCATCGCCAAGGCTGAGTGCCTGAGCTGCCGAGAACTTTCCTAATACAAGATGCTTAAAGGACGAACATAAATGATGTTGTAAGGCGAGTCAGCAACCATCCTCGCTCTCTCCCTCTCTCTCTCTCTTTCTCTCCACTGTTCAGTGCTCCTGCTCCTCCTGCTGTTCGCCGTACGAGTCCTTGTCCACAGCAACTAAAGTCTTAAGTGAATTAAGAGCCAAACTTGTAACATTTTCTTTACCTCGTTATTTTTTGCCCTCTCGTTCGAGAGAACGAGATCTCAAGGCTTTGCCACTTAATGAGCGACCCTTTCGCGTGTGAAGTGTTCGAGCTACGTAAATAAAAACGGATTAGTTTTGCGGCAACTGTTTCCCGTAAATATCTATTAATGCTTTGCTTTTTTCGCCCACTCCTCCTCACTCTCTCTCTCTCTCTACCTGTCTCCCCTATGTCTTTCATGTGCTCACCTGCGTCCGTTTTTGTTTCGGTTTCCGTTGCCCCTTTCCGGGCTGCCTTCAAAGTTCAGGCTCATTTAATAAAACAAGATTGATTGTTATGACTCGGCCGAGTGAACAATCTAACCGCAGGCTCACAGCCAGCAGGCCTCGAATGCCACGAGCCAGTCCAACTACAGAATTTCGTATGCTGGCCAGTGTAGAGCTCTGTCTATATGATGGAGCACATCACATATTGAACATACATTCTCTATGTGTGTGTATAGAAATTAAATATAACATAATTTGCCCTGCAAATAACATTTGATTAGTTGTATAACGAAATCAAAGAAGACTTTTATCTCAATAAACCAAATAATTGACAGACATATAGATGTTTGCTGAGATTCGATTAACTGGGGAAAGGGACTAAAAGGAGCAGAAAAGGAGCAAAAATCAAATCAAGAAAGATTTCATTTAGTATATGAATCTTTAAATAGTAGAATTTATCATTGAGTTTGATAATTATTTATCTTAGCTAGCAAATGAAAATTAACTGATTAATTTAGATTTTACGCTATGCTCACGAGATCAAACGAATGAAATCATACTCATTTGATCTCGCTCTGAGAGCCAATAGATCTTTGCGAGCTGTGATTTTATATAAAACTTTATTTTTTATTAATAATGTTTTATATATTTATTTTAAAATGAATTGTACTTTTATATTCAAATATTTTGCATTTATTTGTAATATTTTTATTTATATTTTTTATTTAATTATTTTCACTTTTTTTTTATTCATTTATGTAAAGTTAAATTAATTGTACTTTTATTTGTATGTTTTTATTTGATATATTTTGTAAAATTTTTTGCATTTATTTTTAACATTTTTATTTATATTTTTAAATTATATATTCATTTATACTTTTTATTCATTTATGTAAAGTTAAAATTTTAAATTAATTGTAATTTGTATGTTTTTATTTTATATATTTTTCAAATAGTTTGCATTGATTCGTTTAATATTTTATTATTTATTTAAGTATGTAAACTATTCATTTTTGCTATGATTTATTTTCTTCTTTATTTTTTGTTTTGTTTTTTTTTTTTTGTTTTTAGATATTTAATTTTTTTTAATTTATATATTATTGTTTTATGGTAAATTTGTATAGTTTTTTACTAGATTTTTATATTCGTAAATAGCTTTTATCTTTTCTAATAGTTTTTCCCAATTGCTCTGTGCAACTTTCTCTATTCCAATCGGAATTAAATTGCTTATTGGAAAAGGCCCTGCCGGCCATTGCCTTGCAGCGTGGCGTTCTATATTGTTTATTATTTTCTATTCTCTCTCTCTCACTCTCTATCTCTCTCACTCTCTTTGACTACTTTAAATTGTTGTATATTTAAATAGCTGCTGGTCTTAGCTTTGTTCAAGCTAAGCAAATCGTTTAATGTATTCATAAATCATTGAACTGTTATGGACTTCAAATGCTATTCAGATTTATTTGCTAATAGTTGAGTTCAGCTATTTTGCATCAAATAACAATGTGGCTTAAAAATGTGAAAGAATATTAAAAGAAAACTATAAAGCAACTATGTATATGTATGAAATAAATTGTAATATTATGCTATCGAATTTTTGAGGCAGCCACGTAAAATATTGCACCGGAGGCAGGCAGCAGGAATATGTTTGTAAAATTGCTATAATCTTATATAATATAGAGTTCTCTCTCTCTCTCTCTCTATATATATATATATATATATGTATATATTCGTTTACTATGAACAGGCACGTGAGCCACTGCCATGTCGCATAATTCGTGCAGCAGAAGCAAGAGAAGCAGCAGAGAGAGAGAGAGAGGGATAGAGCATGTAGTGATGTATTTGCTTCGTAGTGCCCAGACCTAGGCCTAGGCTTGAGTGTGGCTGTGTGTTTTTGTGTGTGTTTCTTCTATAAGTTGCGTGAGTTCTTGTACTCTCAGACATTGTACACACTCCATAGTTGTCTATCGTCTGCGGCTTGAGTGCGCGTCTCGCTAACCTGCACTCACGAGTTGTTAAACTAACTTTCGTGACTGGACATGTGTTTAGTTGTGTGCGTGTGTGCGTGTGTCTGTCTGTGTGTGTGTGTGTGTGTGTGTGTGTGTGTCTTGGCACAACTTGGCACACGCTGGCAGCGAACATAGCCAAGGCTTCCCCTCGCTGGCAAATATGTAGTTCCATTTGCCTTTTACATTTCCACATTTCCTACTTGGCTCGTTTGCGTGTCTGCGCATAGATAGAGGACAGAGCGGATGGAGCGAATGGAGAGGACGACCTACTCCGTGGAATGCCGCTTTGCATATTTATTTTATTTGATTTGGTTTTCCTTTTTGCCTTTTATAACTCCTCTATATATATATATATATCTGTGCTTATATAACGCGACGTGTGATTAAAAATTCGTAGCTTAGCTGTTGCTTTTAGCTTTTTTTTGTTGACTTCTTTTAGCTGCGCTAAATTCAGTTTTGTGACTGTTTTGTTTATTGTTGTTGTGTTTTGTTTTTGCTGTCTGAGAAACATCGTTTTCTTTGTATGTGACAGGCTTTTCATTATTTAGCTTTAAAGGCGCTGCCATGCTAGAGGGCGTGGCAGGCTGGCAAGCTGGCAGTTGAACGACTGTTCCGCTTTTTCGAGCGTGCTGCGTCTTTTGTTGCTGTTTGTGCTTCATTAATATTTAATTAAAAAATCAATAGTTGACATGTAAGTCAGCGACGTTTCGTGGCTGCTTCCCTGCTGCTATTGTTGTTGTTGTTGTTGTTGTTGCTCTTCTTGCTGTTGTACTTTGCTTTTCAAATACCTTTTCTGTCTTAACTTATGCATATGCATGGCGCATATCTTATTACAACAGATTTTCTTTTTCTTGCCGCCTGCCGCCTACGTGACGTTCCACTTTTAAGTCCCACCAACACATGACACATTTTCCTTTTTCTTTTCTATTTTGTTTTTCAGTTTCTTTTTTGTTTGAAAGAAAATTGAATAAGACATATAGCGAAATGTGTTGCATATTTATCAGCAGCTGCTGCCGCACAGCTGAAAGGCGCGTGTGTGTCCATTCAATATGCATGGCAGACATGTCCGAGCACCTTTTAATTAATGCCAAATTTGCATAGCTCTGTGATGTATTAAAGAATCATGAGCTTATTCTTCTTCCTCCCTTTTTTTTTTTTTTTTTGTGGTCGCTGGTCTAGCAGCTGTATGTGCGAAAAGTGCAAATTTATGTTGAAGCTATAAAATGCAAAGAACGCGAGCTGCTAGCGCCCTCTGTTGGCCTCATTGGGTAGCTTGTATCTCTTATATTTTCATTTTTGCAATTTTTGGCTGGATTTAGCGAAAAGCCCTTGTGAGTCGTATACTTACTTGGACCATTCGAATATTTAATTTGGTCTTTTATTTTTTGCTGTAACTGAATGTTCTTTTAGAGAGAGAGAGAGAGTTGTAATTTTTTATATTACTTATATAGAATGAAAATGTTAAAACTCATGCAAATAAAAATAAGTAGAGCTAAGGAGTTAGCTTTTACAGGTAACACTCACTATAAGCATATTTGATACAGAATAAATAAATAATAAATACATCAAGTTTATTTCTGAGCTCATGAATATTCTATTATGTTCTATGATACGCTATGACACTCTATGATGCTCAATGGTGTTCTATGACACTCTATAATGTTCTATGGTTCCCTATGATTCTATCATACAGAAACCTATGATAAAGTAACAACTTTATGATACCCTATGATACTCGTGAATATGCTATGAATGTTTATTTATATTTTAAGTTTGGGAACTCCCTAGAATTTGAAAAGTTTAATCTCTGTTTAAGAGACTCATTGAATCCCTTTCAGTTCTAGTCTCTTAGAACTTTTCTTAAACTGTCAACATTTGAAATATCTTTATCATGTATATTTTCTTACTTTACTTCCATTCCAAGCTCATCTGCTGTTGACGAACGAAAAACTGTCACGTGCTTTGAGCTGTTTGAGCCACGTTGAGTGCGGCTGTCATTATTTGAAGAGACAACTATGATCCAAACGAGGCACGTGTAGTTGTAGTACATTTTGTTATTATTTTTAGCAGTAAACTCCCACACACAAACTCTCTCTCACTCACTCTTGCTCTTCAGAGTTCGGCTGGCTTCAATAGCCAACGGCTCTTGTGCAGGTAATTGAGCTTTAACATGCTCAAAGATTATTAATACATGTAAAAGGGACTTTGTGTATGTGTGTGTGTGTGCGTGTATGTACATATGTAGTTTATGGAGCTTTGTTTTGTTTTGGACCAAGGTTTATTTGAGTTCAATGCTGTCGCTGCTCTTCTGCCCAGTTGAGTTTTATTTATGTGACATAATTATCCCAGTAGACGTCGCCTGACAGCATAAATCCATCCGATAATCGTTCCCATGAAACGGTCAGCTTATGTACACATACATGTACATACATACAACATATGTATAAGAGTTTTAATCATATTTATTGCGAAATATTTAGGTTAAGAATCTGTGAAAGCTTCGATTTCCGAAGTATCACGAATAGCTATCATATGCATTATACTAGAATTTATTACGTTTAAATATTTTATTTAATTTGTTATTTTTCTTTTATACTAGTCAGTTATTTATATAGTTTAATGTGTTATATATTATTATTATATTAGTTTACTTTTTAGTATGATTATTTTGATAAATAATTAATCTTTTATTAAAAAGTTTTATACATGTATTTATTTGTTATATAAATAGATTTTCCTTTACTTTTACAAAATTATATTTATCATAAGTAAATTGTATCTTATTTAAATGTTGTATAATATTTTCTTGCATCAAAATAATATGCATTCCATTAATGTGTTATTATTATTCTTTTGCCATATATTCTTTGTATATATATTTAGTTATTTACTATTCTGTTATACGACTTTTCCTTCGTATATTTATTAGATAAATAAGCATTTATACTCATATATATATTATACTCATAATACTGTTATATATCATACTGTCATACATATGTAACTCCTATATTTTTTTTTGTTATACTATCAATCATACAATTTTCATTTATAATGACTTGTGTTGCTTTATGGAAATCTCTCAGATCTTTAAGATTTATTGACATCAAGCGGAAATGGGCACACATACACGCACGCTCTCTCTCTCACACATATACACACCCCACAAATCACTTATACACACACACACACACACACTAGCTTACACATGTACAGGCGGATGGCAGTGTATGGCTGGGCTCTACCTTTTTTTTACGCGCAATTAACCCAGTTACAAGTTCGACATGCCGCAAAGCAAACTCAGCGACTCACACACACACACACACACACACACACACACACATCCTGCATTTATCATAATTACTTCCCCGAATCTTTGTGCACAGCCCTGCCAAAAAATAATGCTGAAAAAGTTGATGAAGGCCCACACTCAGGTACACACACACACCTGCCCCTTGCAAAGGCGACAATTTAAATATGAAATACAAAAAAAAAAAAAAAAGAGTAAGAGGAAAGCGCGCGCTGACTGCTTAATGTTTTAATATGCCTTCAGCAACTATTAAGAGGATTTCGCATTAAGTGCCAGGCACATATAAGACATCAATTATTTATAAATAAAAGCGCAGCCCACTTACGCACAAAGTATTTTATAGCATACTTCTGAGGGCCAAGGCACAAAGCCAAAAACCACAATGACAACGGCAATGTAATTGCGCTTGCAAATTGTCAACAACAGCAACAACAACCGCTGAGATAAGATAAGATAGAGAGAGAGAGAGAGAAAGAGAGAGCAAAAGTAAATAAATAAAACTGCGACACATAAAACTAGCCAAACAAACAAACAAACAGCCAAGGAACATGACGACAACCAGATGCAAATGCAAAGCCAGAAGCTAGGTCACGAAATAAAAACAAACTTGATTATAAAGCTACGAAGTTGGGATACGCTTTAAGGCAAAGACAAGTGGAATATATGATTTATATATATATATATATATACGATATATTAAATAGTAAAAGAACTTTATTGACTTGCCTTGGGAGGCTTTCAGAGAAAAGTATTAAGCAGCAAAATGATTTATATAAAAAATTATTTTATTAGAGCTCAATTCAATGCTTAAAAATACTTTATTTATATATAAATACTATTCAAAAAATATTATAAATAAATTATAAGTTATGAAGAGTTAAAAGACAGCGAGCTCTAAAATGAAATCTTAAATTAAAAAAATAGGTTTCATACAATAATTTTAGTGATGCTCAAATAAATCACAAAGAAGATGAAATGAAATACTCATACTCAGCACACATTTGATTATCTAAAAATTTTTATTAATAATTTAAAGTTTATTATAAATAAATATTTTTATTATTTTACTTGGATATTTTATATCAAAGCCCGCAAATATCTGTTGCCCGTTTTTCACTCACACATTGAGAAAAAACTCAGAGAGCAATCGATGAGTTTTATTTCTTTCGGTTGATCTCGTGAACAGAGTGTGAGATGCCTAAAAGTTATTTTCTTATATTAAATGATAATCTATTGCTTACAAGATTTTGCAAGACTTGGAAAAAATCAAAGTAAATATACATATCAGATTGATATACATAAGCAGCATTAGTTGACTTCAACAGCTAGCTGGAAATCCAAATGCTCTTTCGCAAGAGCATGCTGAATATAACTAAAGAAATATGCATAAATATGAGAGTTATGTGCGCTTATGAATATGTATGGCAGTTAGTTGGTATTTGTATTTGAACAACAGTTACTTTTCAAATCAAACAAAACCAGGAGGCCATAGACAATGCCAACGCAAGAGAACAATGCACAGTGGAGCCAAGAGTTGATTGTCCAGACTTGAGGGCAATTCAAACAATTTGCTCGAATGATTAATGGACTCTCGCGGCAGTAAGGTAATTTTTTTGAAGCAATCTTATTGATTGGTAATCGATAATTGTATATTAATTGAATTCGTCTGCTTTTGCGACACTGTGCGAGTGCCAAGAGGAAGGAATTCCAAAAAAAAAAAAAGAAACGGAAAAAATGTCACATTGCGCACATGAAAAATGTCCTTGGGACAACGCCAAACGCCAGTCAGCGGCGAATGAGTGCGAGTGAGTGAGTGAGTGAGTGTGTGCGTATGTGTGTGTGTGTGTGTGTGTGTGTGTGCTCATTGTTGTTGGCTTTGCAAAGCAAGGTCATGAGTAAATACGCTGGAGCCTGCTGCTGTTTATTCTACAACAAAAGCCCGGCCAAGCACAAAAAAAAAAGGACACACGCTCGCAATTTATTGTCGAATATATGTATTTATATGTGAGCGTGTGTGTGTGTGTGTGTGTGTATGTATGAGGGTATCTAGCTTGATGTTTCTTATTGATACAAATGCACATATGAATTTATAAAATATGCACACTCATACACACAATCAGAGGGACATATGGAGCACTTGCTTGCCAATTTGCTGTGGAAATACATTCGCAAATGCCAATGTGTATCCGTTTATCAAAAAGTACATTATTGAGTGCTTGTTAGAGCTAAGCACAGACAGCTACATCTATTTTTTATATATATGTTTATATATTTTCATGAAATATAATTGTCTCATGTGTGAACAGCTTAATATTGTGAAACTTCTCTTTGAAGTTCATGATTGCATTATTTTACAGTTCTTTTGTTAGCAAATTGTATTTGTTGCCGTTAAGATTTAATGCATTGGATATGAAGCAAAAAATATTTGGCTTATTTATTTATTATTATTTATATTTATTTATTTAATTTTTTTATTTTTTATTTAATATTTATTAATTCTGTAAAAATTAAAAAATATATAAAACTATTTAAACATAAAACATGGAAATAAAGAAACTCAATTTATTTATAATTTTATTATTGTTTTAAGTTTTACTTTAATTAATTTTTAGATAATTTAAAAATATTTATAATATTCTTGAATTTATTTTGCATATTTATTTTTTATTTATTCGTATTCCATAGTATCAGAAAATTAATAATATAAAGTTAAATTAAAAAAAAAGTTAAATTAAAAATAATATTAAAATATTTGTGTGATAAAAATTAACATATTCTAAATAATGATAAATTTTTTAAAGAGCAATATGAATAATAATTTATAAAAATTATAAAAAAAATGCTTTTTATGCTAGACTTTATTTATGAATTATTATTAGTTTAGCTTCACTCTACGAGATCATCAAACAAATATCGTACTCAATCGCTCTCGCTCTGAATAAGAACCTTCGGTTCTTTTCGTATTAATTATCGGTTGAGCGCCTTGAGTTGAACTGTTCGTGTGACGTTCTTTTTCCGAACATCGTATAGAGAGCAATACGATTGACGATGGCATACTGTGGCTGAGTAAGTGAGCAGATCATTTCAGAGAGTCAGTTTGCAGTACGCTATTGATGTGTTTAGCGAAGACAAGCCTCGCTTACACACCAATACATGCACAAAGACAAAGACGAACGAACTCGTCGAAGAACCAATGCAATCGATTGCTCTCTGAGTTCTCTCTCAATGTGTGAGTAGAATTCACGTACTTACAGACATTGAGCTCTGTCTAATATTTATTTAAATTATCTAGAAATATAATGAATTTACATAATAATGAAACAGATATGGATTATTAAAAATATTTATAAATATAAAAAAAGATTATAAATTAGCTAAGCTTGCAAAGCAAATTCATATAACAAAATTTTAGCTAACTACTAAAGTTAGCTCTACGCAATGGTATTATGGCTACACCACAAAATTATCCTACTCATATGAGTTTACACAGCACATAATGTATACCCTGTAATTCCCAGTTAAAAATAACGAGAAGAGTACACACTTTAAGCGGATTTAGCACAATTTCCACATGCGAATGCTGGACTAAGTGAGAGCCAAAGTGAACAGCGCAATTTTCGTCGACGAATTAATGAGCTTTCCCTTCCGCTGTCAAAGTGTGTGTATGAGAGAGAAAGATGGAGAGAGGGAGAGATAGTAAGGATGTGTGTGTGTGTGAGGAGAGCTTGTCCCAACTTTAGCATATGCACATGAATAATGCAGCCGGGTTTGTAGGTTCTGCTATTGATTTCGAAACAAAAATCGCATACGCCGCGTATGCGAGCAAACAAAGGAAGGCAACCAACAAATGGGCCATAGTTGTGCGAGTGTGTGTCTGTATGTGTGTGTGTGTGTGTGAAAACATATGACTCTAGAGATTAAGCCATTGTTTGTAATGGGAGCCGCAGCTAGCGCGTGGCTGAGCTGCGGCTTAACGATTGCGAATGCAAACAAAAGTTGAAGGGTCGGCAAGGAGAGTGTAGAGAGTGGCAAGGGGTGGGAATATTGGTTAGCCTATTTTCAGTTGTTTAACTATGAACTAACCATGGGCACACATATTCATATTGTATTCATATTGCAGCCCCAGCACCCCAACAGTGTAATGCGCCTTGGGGGTAGTGGTATACCATACGACGGTGACCCCCTGACAATGAGCGCAGCTGGCAATGACTATGCCGAATTATGCGATCTTGGACCATCACGTTGGAGTGCACGCGCCTATGGATATCATGCAACACAAGCAGCAAACGCATCCGGCCTTGGAATTGGGGGCATTGGTGTACCCGGCGCCACACAATCATCATCGAGCGTACCGACGGGCGGCTCATCGGGCCTCAGCGCTCATCATTTGCGGAGCAGCGCAGCGCAGTCAAACAGTTACGAGGCGGAGGATATTGGATTGGCATTTGGCATGATCAGTCCGCCGCCAGGCAGCGCCGGGCATGCGGGCCATTATGGCCCCGGCGCCGGCTCACGTGTGGGCAACAGCACCAGTTCGCTGCGTGCCGGAGGCGGTGGAGGCGGCAGCGGTGGTCGCTCCGGCCTCTACTATTCCCCACCGGGCACATCCTACACGATCATTGAGCGTCCCCATTCGCCGCACTACTATTACAATTCGGCTGGTGTGCCGACCAAGGGCGGCTCATTGCCGGGTCGCGGCTCAGCGTATCTCAGCTCCTCACCATCCAGTCACATGGCCGCCGGCACAGCGGGCACGCTGCCCACCTCGACGGCGGCAAGCGGACGCCACTCGGCCTCGGCCATGGGCAATGGCAACAAGAAGCGGCCCATATCGCCGGAGCAGGTGCTGCGCATGTTCGGTGCAACGCAGTCGTCTTCAGTTCCTACGAGTAGCTATCACTATAGCAACGGCGGCACCCGGGATCGGGATCGCACTGGACGGCGTAGCCCGGCCAGCAGTCCGCCCTCAACAACGCATCAGGTAAGTTGACTTATTATTCTGTTCAAAGATAAACCATATGATCTACATTATTTTCTCCATTTCTTGGCAGATCTATCGAGATCGCGAACGAGATCGAGATCGCAGTGTGCCCAATATACATGAACTTACGACGCGCACTGTTTCCATGTCACGTGATCAGCAAGTTGATCACGGCTTTGGCATTTGCGTTAAAGGAGGCAAAGACTCAGGTATGTTTAAATAAAGCAAATATGCGTATAGAGTGCGGCTCAAACTGTGGGCAAACATTAATTAAAAAATAATAAAAGAATATTTTTATAAGGAATTAAAAAAATACACATGCGATAAGTATAATTTTTACAATAATTTTTGTTTGTATATTTTACAAATTAATTATTTTTATATTAAATAAATTTGTGTCAATAAAGAAATTCTAGTGAATTATGATATTTGTTTCTAGTATTTATTGTCCTCTTTCTCTTCATCTATTTAATTGAAGACAAACAAAATCAAAAAAAAATCAAATCAAAATAAAAAAAAAAAAATAAAATAAATAAATAGCAAAAAAATAAAACAAAATAAAATACAAATAAAAAAAATTATTTTTTGTATTAAAATTTTTCTATTAAAAATTATTATTTATTTTTATTTATTAAAATTTTTTAACGTGTACTGTAAAAGTTAAAAAAAGTTTTCAATAATATGAAAATGAAAGCAAATGAAAATAATAAAAAATAAAAATAATTAATAAATAATAGTAAAAAACTAAATGTTATTTTTATTTTATTTATTTGCGAAATACCATAAAAAAGTAAATCAACAAATACTTAATTTATTAAAAAGTCCAATTCCAATTCAATACATTAAAAATTTATGTTATGTATAAATTTACATTTTTCTTTAACTCATTCTTAAAATATAAATTTCACTTAAAGAGGAAGTTTTCCATGTAAAGCTTTAAAATGTATTTACATATATACAAAGGGTTTTTCATTACGTATTTTTTTTAGTTAAGAAAAGTCTCGACTAGGCTAACTCAGTCAACCTTCAAGTACTTTTCAAATGCAAGGAAAGCTTCTTTCTCAGTCCAATGAATAGGCACAGATGCTCTCGATGCGAATAGTCTCATACACACATACACACATACATGCTATATACGTGTGTATACAGTATATGACTATGTTTGTAGTTTACCAGGATGTTTATTTGTGGAGTAACTCCTTGACGTTTGCGATGTTACGCCCAGTCGATTCGAAGTTCAATTGCTTGTCGCTCACGTGTGATACGATGTGTGGAACCTCAATTGGACTGACTCTTTAGACCATTTCATGCAATTTAATTTTCAATTCGATTCCATTGTTTGTCGGTCTCTTCTCCCTTTTTGTCCACCTCTATTTTTTTTCCTGTACATTCGCTTTAGTGTTATAAAACGGCAGCAGCTTTGACATTTCCAAGCGCATTTTGCACCTGGCTACCTCTCGATGTCCATGTGTCTCTATCTCTGTCTCGGTTTCTGTCTCTGTCTCCTGCCACGCGCTCGTCCATTCACTGTGGGGTTTTATTTATTTTTAGCGTACAACGTGCGACGGCTTTAAAATCGATAACAAAAAAAAAAAAAGAATCTATTTAAGTCGTGCAGCCGCGTATGCAGGAAGGTTCCATCTATCAATTCCATCTAACCGTCGACTCGCACAGTCTTTCTTCCTTCTGCTCTGCCTTTTTCGGCACATATGGCTGCAATGCCCTTACCTACACCGAAACACAGACAGACACACATATGTATACTCGCTCACTCACGTTCATTCATGCTTAATGAAAAAGGCTTACCGAAAAACAAAGTCATAAAAAGAAACTTCAAATGTCCAAGGCGTAGCTGCTCTGATACCCTATGTTTGGCTGCTGTTGGAACTCAAATTATAGATTTTATATATATATTTTATGTATATATATTTTATTTTTATTTTTTTTTAATTCTTATACAGTTATAATAAAATGTAAATAATAAAAAATAATAAATAAAAATATCATTTGAATTCGTATGAATAGTTTTAATAAACTAATATTAAAATGAAATAAAAATAAAAAATAACTAAAAATTTATCAATAAATCTATAATAAATTCAAATATAAGAATCAACTTGTAATAAAAATCTGTATTTTTTGTTATTATAAATCATAATCATATATCACTGGCATATCACTACATAAACATATCGATTATTATCGATAAACATAATTTTACCTTTACATCATGTTTAATCGCCAAGAAATGAATTTAATATGCTCTGCTGTATCATTTCCTATATCATTAAACACACATACGCACCATTACACCCTTTATTTTGTAGGCTAACCAATTTTTAATGGCTACAGGGTATACTATATATAAATTTGGTCTAGCTGTGGGCGGTGCAGTGGGCGAGTGTCCGTGTGGTGTGTGCCATGTTGTGTCTTTTAATAAAAGTTTAATGCGCGCAGCGCTTGCTAATTGATTTCTTTACTTTAATGTTGTTTTCTCTTATTTTGTCTTTTTTTTCTGCTGTTTTTATCGACAGGCTTAGGTGTTTACATCTCACGCATCGAGGAGAATTCGGTGGCGGAGCGCGCCGGCCTACGACCCGGTGATACAATCCTAGAGGTGAACGGCACGCCATTCACCTCAATCAATCACGAGGAGGCGCTTAAGGTGAGCTAACTGCAAATGATTTCAGTCAATGAAACTATCTTTTGATACCATTTATCAGTAGCTTAAATATTTTTCTATAAATCTATATATATATATATAAATATGGAAAAATCGATTAGAGCACATTACGAGCGAGACAAAGGGAATTTAGAGTAAAAACACGCTAGATAAGAAGATGTTAACGGCTTTACAAAATTCTAGTTAAATAAATTATATAATACAGTTTATGCTAACGAGCCAACTACTGTTGGCTAACAAGATTTCGCCGTAGTCCGTGGCGGAAAAGTTGAAACACAACAAGCCTTTCCATTTAAGCATGTCCCACAGTCCTTGAGCTTAGACAACGGCAGCGAAAAATCTTTTCTATTCAAAAGAGATAATTTAATTGTACACTTTATTGATTTTTAATGCGATTTGGTTCGATAGGCTGCTTGTTTGCCTGTTAATAGTTGCGATAAGGGCCAATGCATTCGAGTAGCAGTGCCTTTTATGTGCGCCACTTGGCAGAGTATCTAAATCGCCTCCACCTCCATTCCACACAGCCCCCTGCCTCTCCCTGCCATCCCACCCAGTACATAACCCACATTGGCAGCCAAGTTGGGGACAGCTGCGCTGCCTTCGCTGACAGCGAAAGTCAATTTATTGTGGAATATTTTATGTGACACGTTATGATAGTCAATATAATTCTTCATATACGAACAGTAGCTGCTGCCATTACTGTGTGCGTGTGTGGCTCCATCAAAGGATATTCGACTAGGAGTCCGAGGGGCTATGTGGCAGCTGAGTTGAGCACATGTTGTGCCACTTCCCACGCTGCTTTCCAATTTAAACTTTATTTCAACGACAACAATTTGTTTGGCAATGCATGTACAAGAAATAGAACAGGTCTATTGGCGTTGTGACCTAACTCTCTCTCTTGCTCTCTCTCTCTCTCTCTCTCTCTCTCTCTCTATCTCTGCGGTGTCCTCGTTCTTTGCTCTGAACGATTTTGAGTAGTTTTTTCTTGACTATATCTTGCACTTAACATATTATGAAACATGTTGTATAAAATAATAATACTAAACGTTGAACAAAATACATCATGAGTAAATGAAATACACAACACGTACACACACACACACACACTAATACAAATATACACTGAGAAAAAATTGGCAATAGATTAGTCGCATTGAATTCACTTTATCAATTTACTTACTTAAGTAGAATTTTTTTTGTTGTTCTACAATTTTTTCTAGTTTTTTATTTATGTTTTATTTAATATATTTTTTCCTAAATTTTTGTTTATTATTTATTTTGTAAGCTACGCTTCAGCTAACACCTTAAGCACAATAAATTCGTATACTGTACTGCAGCTCAAAGTATTTTACTCTAATCTTGTACCTTTGAAGTATATAATTAAGAATTTTTCTAAATTTCTTAATAGATAATAATAAATTAAAACTAAACTTTTTCGGATATATCATGTGAATCTTAATAAAGCTCGTGAGAGGAATCTTTAATTGGGATTTTTAACTATAAATTAATAAATTTTTAAAGAATTTATTATGTTTGTTAAGATGATAAAAATCAATTTTTAAATGATTTTTTTTAGTTTGCATAAATTTTTTGTTTAAAAAGTTTCTGATAAGCAGAAAATGTTTGACTTTTGATTTAGAAAACTCTTCAAAAATGTTCTTTAAATAAATATATATATATATATATATATATATATATATATATTTTTTTTTTTATATTTTTGAAAGACAAGTTCAAACTCTTTCGCAACTTGTCAACTAGGCAAACTCCAAAGCTAACAAAAATCCATTTTGAATACATTTCCCGAATGAAGCAACAAAAGTTCAACTCTGAGCTCTATCCACAACATGTTGAGCCACACAAACTGTATGTGGTTAATGTTTTGGGATTATTTCTAAACGAAATTCGAGGCTTGGACATTTGTGCCAAGCAATTAGCACAATTGCACGCAAATGAGTTTTTGGTTTTGAGCAATTAAAATGCTGACAGCTAAATGCAGCAAATGCTAAAACATTCTCAAATATGAAAAATATGGAAATTATCTGGCATAAAGCAAAAACCGCAATAAATGCACAAACAATAGCTGTTAAGTGGACACGCCCACTTTGTAAGCATTGGGTACGCCCAGTTGAGTAGATTTATTAAGTAATTACAATTTAGTTTGATATTTGTTTAATTTAATTTATTTTTTTTTTTTTGTGGTTTTTCTCTTCGTAAGTTTTTGCTACCCGTTTTTTGCTCTCTTTGCTTCCCCTTCTATCGTTCGTTCGTTTTGCTTGCATCTTCCGTCTTCCGTCTCTCTTTTGTGTCTCTTCTATTGCCACATTTTTTCTTAACGCAGAGATGTGTGCAGATATTGAAATCGTCACGTCAAATCAGTATGACGGTGCGAGCGCCGCCCACGCTGAACTCAACGGCGCCGCTGCACGGTTTTGGTCCACCCTCGCGGGATCCCATGTACGCATCGATGGCCCCCCTATTACCCCAATCGGCAGCCGCTCAGGCAGCAGCCGCCGGCGTCGGTGGTTCAGGTCTGCCCTTTCGTCAGACCTGCTCTTGGATGGATCGACACGGTCGTCCGGCCTCGCCGCCCATGGAGTATGGCGGCAGACGAAACGATCGAAGAGATCGGTGAGCTGGAATAAATATATATATTTATACAAAATATATAGAGTAATATTGCTTGCTTCTCTAGGGTACGTCGCGTGGAACTGCTCATTGAGCCGGGCCAATCGCTGGGCCTGATGATACGCGGCGGCGTGGAGTACGGCCTGGGCATCTTTGTGACGGGCGTCGACAAGGATAGCGTCGCAGATCGTGCTGGTCTTATGATTGGCGACGAAATCTTAGAGGTCAATGATCAGTCGTTCCTCGATGTGACGCACGACGAGGCCGTTAGTCAGCTGAAATATCACAAGCGCATGTCGCTGGTGATACGTGACGTGGGCAAGGTGCCGCACTCCTGCACATCCATCGAAATGGAGCCCTGGGATGCGTACAGTCCAACGGGCACGAGGTGAGCTAAGAGATGGGTGCAGGGAGAGGTGATTAGGTATGGGTGAGTGGGGGCATGGAGAGTGGAGTGTGAAAAGAGGAGAAATAAGAAGAAAGATAAAGGAGAAAGAAGATAGAAGATACGAGATAGAAGATAGGAGAGTGGAAGGACGAAATTAACAGTGGAGAATGGACAATGGATAGCGGGGAGTTGAGTGAGGAGAGAGGAGAGTGAAGAGTAGAGAGTAGAGAATGGAGAATAGAAAGTAGACAGTGGAGAGTGGTCAATGTAGAGTGGTGAATGGAGAGTGGAGAGTGGAGAATGGTGAGTGGAGAGAGGAGACATGAGAAGGGAAAGATACTGAAGAATGCAGAGAGTACGGGAGATGACAAACAAGAAATGTTAGATAAGAAATGATAGTTAAGAAATAAGAGAAGAATTCTATATGGCAGATGATATAATATATTAACTATACATTTCTTCTTGCCTTCATCTCTTGCAGAGCACGCCGAAAAGGTCAGATTGCGACCATGGTGGAGGAGAAGGCGCGCTCGCTGCTGCCACGACATCATTTTGCAAGTCTTTCGTATTATATAGCCGAATATAGTATGAAAGCAATGACCATAGATGCCTTTGTTGCCGTCTTATTAGAGATGTTAGATACGTACGAAAAGGTAAGCGAGACTCTCTGTCTCTCTCTCTCTCTTTCAATATGTTAATCAATTCGATCATTAGCACACGCTTGTGACGGAAATTCGAGAGCTCGTCTTTCCGGAGGATCGTACACGTTACGATGAGCTAGTGTATCGCCGTGAGCGCGATCCATATAGCGTGGATAGGCATAGGGTAAGATTGTCTTATAATTCTATATATATAGAGAGAGCTCATTTAAATGTTCGTCTAATTGGTTAATTCCATTTCTGCAGCGTAAAGGAGACCCCGCACGTGATTTGCCGGTAAGCTTTTTAGAAGATTTATTCTACGACACTGACACCATATATACCTAGCAGCGCATGTTAAACTATTGTACGACAAAAATAATTTAACTACTTGCCTAGAAGATAGTAAAGAAGAAAATAATTTAATACTCTATAAAATAATCTCTATATATATATATACGGAACTCTCTTTATCTGTGTATTCTTCAACTACGAAACTGTTTCAATGAGAAATTTAATTTTATTTACATCTTATCGTTGTTGTCGCTGTTGTTGTCATTGTTGTTGTAATCTTTTGTTAAATTTAATTGTTTAATTCTTTAATGAAACATATAACTCTTGATTATAAGTACCTACTCTATACTCTATACACAAGCAAATACACGACACTTGTCCAGACAAAGCAAAACTTGTAGTTTAATTACTCCATCGTGTAGGAAACTTTTAACAACTTTACTTGAATTGTTCTTTATTTATGTTTATCTATTGTTCATGCTTAATAGTTGTTCTCTGTTTGCTCTGCATGCTTAACAATTTGAGAAAAGCTTTATTTAATTCGGCTTTCCGATTTTGTTTGCCTGGCTCAAACAAATATCGAGACCAAAACGAATGTCAATTTTTATTTAAGCAAAAAAGAAAAAAAAAAACAAAATGCAAAAAAAAATATTTTTGAAAATACAATTTAAGAAGAATTATACAATGCAGTTTTTGTAGTTGCACAAAAATTCTTTTTTCTTCTAGGCCTAAGTAGCAGGCACAGGTAAACGCTGTGCCATGCGCGCCCAATTTATCGATAACACAGTAAGATCGATAATAGACGCCGTTCATTGATTAGGTTTAGTTGACTAAGAATAAAATAATCAATCGATTGTAATATAATGGAATTTCGTATCATGTATTATTCAGATATATAAGTATAACTATATCGCACCTATAATACTATATATACATATGTAATATACCCAAACAGCAGTCACCGATAACTCACTGAAAACTCTGCTTAAAACCTAATTAGGCACCTAACGGAACAAAAGTTATATGTATATATGCATATATTTATATATGTATATATACATGTATACAACAATTGCACTGATCACCTCTCTCTCTCTATCTTACTCGCTCGCTTTTTGCGTCGCTCTCTCTCACACACACTCTATCTGTGTAGCTGGCTCTATAAAAACTATTCAAGGCTTAGCCGTAGACCCTATATATCATATTTCCCTCTCTCTCTCTCTCTCTCTCTCCCTGGCTCACTCTGTCTCACTCTATGTCTGTCACACTGTCTCACTCTTTCACTCACGTTCTCTGACTCTGAATCGTATGCAACAACAACGTTCGTTCCATTCCATTCCCAATAGGTAACAGCTGACGATATGGAAGTAAGCGCCGCAACTGGACGCAGTCCCTCATCGGACTCGGGGCTGGGCGGCATGACCGTAACGGATATACATAAACGGTACCTAAACACACACACACACAAACACATACTGAGCACTAACTACAACTAACTAAACAAAATAGACCCACTATCAAGAAATGACCTGTATTGAACTGTAACTGTTATTCCGTTAACCGTTCCGTTCCGTTGATAGACCCGCACTGCAGTTGCCCTATCGGCCCATGTCGGCGGGACCAGTATTGCATCGATCACAGCATTATCAGCTAGCCACAGGCACAGCCACATCACATGCAGCTAGCAACCAATCATCATCACCAACGCCACCTTCACTACAACAACTACAACAACTACAACAACAACAACAACAACATTATCCACATCATACCTCATTGCGTCATCTGGGCGGCGTTGGAAGTGCGCGTCATCATCAGCATCTTCTTCCACATCAACAGCAACAGCAGCAGCAGCTACAGCAGCAACTACATTTGGGACCAAATACATTTAAAGTCAAGCAAGCCAAAGACAATCAGCAACAGGTCAGGAATTTGCTAACACAAGCTCACTGATCTGTCTCAAGCAAGCTCTATTCTGGCTCTATCCCTGCTAAAGACTTTCAAGACTATCCATAGTTCTCTCTCTCTCTCTCTATATCTCTCTCTATCTATCTATCTATCTCTTTCTTTGCTAGCAATCAGAAATCGTTGGGTTCTAGGCAAAAAATTCTTTTGATTTCTGTTTAATCTTCAAGTCTCTTTCTCACTTTCTCTCTCTCTGCTCGAATAATTCAAGAAAGAAAACAAATTTAATTGCATTTATAATAAAAAAAAAAAATATATATTTATATAAAATTGACATTCGGTACTAAAATTGGTTCTACTGGAGCCATTCCTTTTATTGTGTGTTGTCTGTTGTCTCAAGTTTGTTTATTCATTTTATTCAATTTTCATTTACAATTTTTGTCAAATAATTCTTAATGTTTTTTCATGTATGTCTAAGTGTCCAATTTGTTTAATGTTCTCTGTCTTTCTCTCTCTCTCTTTCTCTTTTTTGTTTCGTTTTCAAACCGCTTTCATTTTTAACTGTTGTCTAATTGGCTGCTAAGTGTAGTAGATTAATTGGCTTTTAAATGTTAATCAAGCTAAAAAGACTTGGCTTACAAGAAAAATACAAATTATATAGAAAAAAAAGCAAAAAACAAAACAAAAATTGATTTTCCGCTTCTCCTTCTTCTTCTTCTTCTTGTTTGGCTTAGGAATACGGCTGTGATGAGCATAGAACTCGACGGGGCAGCGAAACCCTATTACCGGAATATGAACAAGATACGGTGAGTAAAAGATATAGAGCATTATGTCGGCTGGTAAGAGGGGCTCCAACTCTCGCGATATCTAAGTCTTTGTCTAGCTGCTCATCATATCATATCATTCCGCTCATTATCATCTCTTTCAGCATAGCTTTATCTCTCTACAGATATACTTACCATCCACATGACATTTCAGAGCTCAAGAACTTCTATGCAAACACTTCAGCTTTGTTTCTTTATTATTAACTAATTTAAGATATAAGTAAAACACTAAACTTAAGCACTAAGAGCCTTCAACTCTTGATGGATTATGTTTATATGTATGTATATATATAGTCTATATAGCATGTATGTCTACGTATAAGCAGTGTAATCAATACGCCGATGCAATCCAATTGAGCTCAAACAGACCGCAGACCCTTTCTCCACTCTCCCTCTCTCTCTCCCTCTCTCTCTCTACATTTTGTCGTGCGTGGCGCTGTCGTCCGCTGCGGACCAGGCAACGGCTCCACCCACAACGGGCAAATGATAGTCGCGCGGCGGCGTAAAGGGGCGCACAAAGTGTCGCCACTGATGGTGGGCGTGGTGCGGATGATGTGCCTGATGATGAGGGGGCGTTGTCACAGTTGTCGCGGTCGCATGTTGGTGCTGCTGATGGCAGCTATTGGGCTCGAATTTCGGGCGTGGTATGCGCAATTGTTTGATCTCGGTCAAATAGGTCTCCATGTTGCAGTCCACCGCAGTGTTGTTTGTCCGCCTGTTGATTTGTTAAGTTGTTTTAATGAATCGCCTGATTTGCAGCTCTTTCTATAGTTGTCTGTTGTCGCTGCTGCTGCTGCTGCTGCTGCTGCTGCTGCTGTTGTTGTTGTTGTTTAACCAACTCGCTAATGTTATGGAGTGTGAAATCGAGTGTCGGTTGTCAACAATTTGCCATGGCTAAAGTTAAACAAAATAACAAATCGTACTTGGTTAGTACATAAGGGAAATGAAAGTGTTGTGCATATAGATAGATAGAGAAAGAGTGATGGATCGAAAAGAGATAGGTAGATAGATATAGTTAGACAGTCAGATCTGCACATAAATAGATTGAAAGATCAAGAAAGATATTTGTTTTGATGAGATAAATGTAGATGGATGGATGCTTAGATAAGCAAATAGGTAGATAGATAAATATGATATGAAGGGAGAACAAGATGCATGGAAAAATTGATAAATAAATAAAGATACAGATGGATAGACCAATAGACATGCAGACACAAACATACATATAAATATTTTTAAAAATTAAAGAATAGTTGAAAAGATTGATAGACAGTTTAGGCTATGAAAATCAAGAAATCTATAATTTCTAGTTGCAAATAAATGTAATGTAGGCGACTGCATATATAGGAAAAAATGATATGTAGAGTCAAAAGAAGCAAACGATAAAATCAAAATTTCTATTAAAATCTATATGATCTATGCTCTCTAGCATAAATTGGCATATTCTGTTGAAGCTCAGCTTTTAGTGATTTATCTTGCTACTTTATACATTTATTTCCACAAATCTTCACAATCTTTACTGACTTTGATGTGACTGATTTAAGCACGTTTCTATGCACAAAGCTCTTAAGATGAAAATAAATTGCTCAAGCTGTTAAATTCTAGACTTTTTTACTCATTTTAAAAATTTTACGAGTGCGGCTTCACCAACAGCAAATGAATGTGAACGTTTACTTTTACTATTTTATTTTAAGTGTGCTGCAGCTCTTTTATATACTATATATATATTTATATACTATATGCATTTTACTTATGTGGGATACATTGTTTAATGCTTAACCGGCTGCATTATAAAGTTATTATGTCTTTTGCTTTATCAAGGAGTGCACGAAAAGTGAAAGTCAATTGGCTGCTTGCTTTTAAAGACAAAAGCAACAAACAGCAACAGCAACAGCAACATGGGCAACATTCGTTTGTTGCCAGGCATTGTCAGAAGACATGAAAATTGCTATAATTTCCGGAAAAGGCGTTCGTCCAAATCCGAGTCCCAAAACCAAAACGCATCTCGACTGCAAGTTCAATGTGTGTTAAATGATTTAGCTCTGTCAGCAGACATTTGGCATGCAATATGCCCAAGCGGCAGCTCAAGAAAGAGAAAGAGAGAGAGAGAGAGGGAGGGGGGTTTAGAGTGAGAGAGCAAGCTGTTTGCACAGCTGACAAAAGAGTTGGCGCTGCGACTACTTCGACGGGTGACCAGCGACCGACCGGCTGGAGCAAGCGAGCAACCAGTTTGATTTCAACTAAAACAGACAAACAACTTTTTGTTGTTGCTGTAGTTGTTGTTGTTGCTGTTGCTGTTGCTGTTGCCGTTTAGTGGATGTCTGGGCACTGCGACACTCACTTTTTGTTGAAATTACAACGGGCAGCAAGTCCATCTGGTGGCAGCAGGCAGAAGCCAGCCAAAGACCAAAACTCAAACTGGGTCATTAGAGAAACGTACTAAATAAGGTACAAAACTTTGTCAAGAGCAGGCCGTGCGAGCAGCATAAATGGAAAGTAAATAGTTGTTGCTGTTGTTGCATTTACGAAAGCGGCAAACAAGCAGCTCGAAAAATGTTGTTTATAATGTAAATAGACGTTAAATAAATCATTTTGATGCGTAGCAGCAGCAACAACAATAAACCAGCCAAATTCCGGTCCGAAAAGTCAATGGCTGTAAAGGCATAATCAACACACACTTTAAAAGACCCAGTTGTTAGCCTAGAAGCAGAAGCAGTAAGAGAAGTAACAGCAACAGCAACAGCAGCAGCAGCAGAACTCCCGCTGCTAATAAAGTCCAATTGTGTTGCACAGTGTCAAAGTCTTTGACTTGGTTTTACATTTTGTTTACAGTTACGTTGGAAGTTCTCTCCCAGCTAAAGCTCAACTTCTTTGTTAACTGTTTGTTTTGACCAGAGCTCAATTATGTGATCACCATTCACGTCTGCCTTGCAATGATTAGGGTTTGATTTAATTGACTACGAAACGTTGAGAAGATCGAAATGAACAGCAGATTGCAGATAAGTCTGTGAACCGCCAATTAAATGCCCTTTGGCTTACGAATTGGAGATAAGCTAAGATATAGATGTAATGCGGATGAACTTATAAGCAAGATATACTAGACTTAAAAGACTTTGAAATCAAGTGTGAGCTGCGAGCTCGCATGAATATTGTTTTTTTTTTTTTTTTTTTTTTTTTTTTTTTTTTTTTAACTCAAGAGGCCTACAGAATGTGTAAACTCTTTACAGCTTTCATATACACATGCTATACAATAAAAAGCTAGCTATAGATATTATTGGCTAAAGTATTTAAGCCATAGCTTAACAGCTTCTATGAAAATGTAAATCTTTTTCTCATCAATCATAAATTGCAGATAAAAATCAATAAGCACTAAGAATCCATAGATTGAATGAGTCATAGATAGAAACTACTATATATATATATTAATATTTATATATAGATATGTCAAATAGATAATGAGTTAAGTATTACAACTTATATAGAACTATCAGCTACTAACTCTAAATAAGAATCAATTTATAACTCAACTGAATCATACTTATCTCTCTTTAAAATGCTTACAACTTTTACGCTAAAGAACTAACTATATATAGCTATGTACATGCCACAGATATTAGCCATAAATGCATAATTACTTACAGAGACAGAAATAGATATATAGCCAAAAGCCAAATAGATTTGCAAACTATTGCGCAAACTACACGTCAACATCGTAACTTTTATGGAAATTTAATTTGTTTAAGCCTCATAAATTGTTAACAAGAATGAGTCATCGCCAGCATCTGTCCTATATACTATGTGCTAACTCACAATGTAAGCAAGAAATCTTGAGCAGTTTGAATTAAGAGCGAAAGCAACTTTCTGATGTTGGCTATAATAAATTGAAGCTAAATCTAGCTATTTCAGCTAATGTGCAAACCTTTGACAACATCTTGCTCGCTACCTCTCCCTGTCCCTATCTCTCTCTCTCTTCCTCTCGCTGACAATGTCCAACTCCCGATTTGAAACTTTGACCCACTTAAGTCAATAACATAAATATTTAATCATATTGCACAATGAGCGCTTTGAGGCGTTTTGGCTTTGACAGCAGCTTAGCGATCGGACAAGCCGTCTGTCAGGCATATTAGTTTTGTGGGTCAATGAGCGAGGAATAATACTCCACGCATATGGCATTATGTTGAGAGTGACACAATGGGCTGTTCGCAAGATCTTCTGGCTACGGGCAGACAATGGCGTGAATTGGACAGCAAATTAGCTGCTCACCTTTTGTTTACAAAAGATTAATCGACAGCGTTGGATGGGCTAAAGAAAAAAGTTTTCGTTTGGTTCTTTGGGTGGAAAAAGTTGAAGCTAACATTGCGTGAAAACTTTCACAAGCGCGCCAGAGAATTTTCCAAGAGCAACAATAATGAAATTGACGTCCAATTGCCCAACCCCATTTAACTGTTTGCCGGCTTTTCTAGCTGGCGGCTATAACTGGGATTTTATTTTCTTTATTTTTTTCTCTCATTTTTTTCCGTTTTTTTATTTCAGTCAGCACTTTTTCGAAATCCGCTTAGGGCTCACAATTTAAAATCAATCAAATTTATGACTTTGCAAACTACACAGCTCGTCGTTATATAGTATCTATATATGTATGGTCTATAGCTGTATCTGTGCGAGTGTGCGAGTGTGTGTTGAGATTTGTAACCAAATCCAAGCTCAGGCAGCTTCACATCAACACATGCCATTGACCTCAATGCGTAGAGACTTGACGAGTTGCTCAACTACCATTAGCTACGCATTGAAATATATATTATATTACTATTATATGTGCCTCGAATATAGGTGTATATACATATACATGTACACCTCTTATATGTGTGCAATTTGTTGGGTTATTGACTTCAAGAGTAGTGGGTGGTCTTTGAATACGGGTTTCAAGGTCAAAACTAAATGAAGATGTTTTTATGAGGGATTTTTTTTTTAAAGATTTATGATGAATAGCAATTGAAGCAATTGGGATTTTATTAAATAAAATACACCATTTAAATTAAAAAAAAAAAGTTTTTATATAAATATTTTTAAAAGCTATTTAAATTTTAAACTTCACTTGTTAACTAATTTGCCTGTGCTCAGACTCTGCCTGTTCAGCCAATAATTCTTTTTTAGCAAATTTAAATTAAATCTTAATAAAAAAAAGAGCTTCAGCAAGTAAAGCCAAGCTTGAGCCACAGTCAGCTGTGTTTATTGCCTAGGCTAAGCCTAACTGCTTTCCCTTTAGCTGGTTTTTTCGACTGCCTTTTGTAGGTCGAAATGTTTAGCAGCTTGGCTTGTAGATCTATTTTTTTTCATGCACAGAATCTAGACTTCCGTCAGCTACAGACAGAAAGCAACTTAATTGCAAAACCAGTCGGCACTAAAATACAGAAAAAAAACAAAACAAAATAAAACTTCAACTGAAGTTGAAGCTACAACTGTTTGAGGCAAAAGCCGCTGGCTGCAGGCAATTAAAACACAACAGAAAAAAAAACAACGAACATAAACAAAAGAAATTAACAGACATAAAAAACCGAGCAGAAGGTGAGAAATAGAAGCTAATTGAATGCAAATACAAATGCAAATGCAAAAAAACTGATGAGGATGTGGAAAAAATCATTACATGAAGATCTGCAACTGCCTGTTGGGGTTGTGACACATGTGTGGCAAAAAGTCTAGCGGCCAAATGTTGCAAAACAAAAAAATATATATATACATTCATATATATAAAATACACACACAATGATGTTATAACAACAAGAGCTAGACATTGCCTATGGCAATTGCCGCGCTCGGCCAGGTAACTTCTTTCAATTGCTGTTGCTTATTGTTTATGCAACAATTTGTGGCAAACAGAGCGCGAAATGAGCGGCAACGACGCCAAATTTGTCAACTGGCAACAACTTGTTTAAGTTAGTTTCTACTCTTTTCATCATCAACTTCTGCTTCCTCTACTCTTTTTTTTAGTATTTACACGTAATTTGCAATTTATACGCACGTTTTGTAGCTCTGAATATGCTGTGAACTCAGCCGTGGTAGCTGCTGCTTCTTTTTCGCTGTTTCGCTGTTTCGTTGTCTCTGTGGCTCCGCTCGAGTTTGGCTTTCGCTTGGAGCTCAGCTTGGTCTCTCTGTGTCTCGGTGGGCCGCCAACCTTACGCTTCAAGCAACGACGCGCAACTAAAAACTGAAAATGCAGACGCGGCCAAAACAGCAGCCGACTGCGCTGTCGACATCGACAGCGACGCTGTTTTGAAATATACACTGCAGCCGAAGCATGGAAGATATTGGAGTCATTTTGAAAGACTTGAAGGCTTGGTTTGAGTAATTGGTAGAGAAGAGTAGTTGTAGATGAGTTATAAACGAGTTCAATATATGATATATGTACATGAGTTGTAGATGAGTGCAATAATTTTATGGGCAGCTGATCTACAGGTCATACAAAATATTACCAGTACTCTAAGTATTCAAACTGCTATAAATGTTCCAAGTATCGCTAGTATGCCAAGCAGTCTAGGTATTCCAACTATTTCGAGTGTTCCAATTATTGCAAGTATTTCAAGTACTCTTCCAATTGTCCCTTAGTATTCACAATACTTTTAGCATTGCAAGTACTCCAAGTACTCCAACTATTTCAAATATACCACGCGTTCCTTGGTATTCATAATACTCTTAGTATTCCAACTATTCCGAGTGTTCCAAGTATTGCAAGTACTTCTTGTTCTCCAGCTATTCCAAAATATAGTACTGCAACTATTTCGAGTGTTCCCAGTATTGCAAGTATTCCAAGCACACTGAGCATTCCAAGTCTTATTATTCTTTTAGATTCTGATGCAGCATTAAGACACACACACCTCAACCCTTCTCTAACTATTATATGCAACTCTTAGCTTTGTCACTCTACTTTGTCTAATATCAAGACTCTTGTTTGTCAGCTTAAAGCTGTCAAATCTTTCATATACATCTACTAAGCGCTTCACTTGCAGCCTGCAACTCATTTCTTACCTGAATCATACATAATAAAAATGATCTTCCTAAGTAAAGCAGACATTTAAACAGCTGCACAAGAAGTATTCCAAGGAACTCAGAGTAAAGCTGTTCTTATATATTATTTACTATATGCATATATATAAAACAGATGCATACGAACGACATATGCCATCGAATTCTGCTTTCTTTAATATAAAGTTACTTCTTATAAGATGATCAAAACTGCAATGAAAATCAGTCTACATACAAAATATATATTATTCAACAACACCCAAAGTTATATGATATATAAAGCCATGCCATATCATAACAAAAGTGTATACAAAAGTTGACTTTGCAACTTCCACAAGTTTTTAAGTCGCTTTTTTGTTGTTTTGTAAATATATCTTTTGTAGTTTACTTTGCGTGTGGCTTTCTTTAAGTCACACTACGAATGTCTGCGTTTCAGTTGCTCTTTTTATGGCTTGGTAATAAAAAACTAAAAAAAAAAAACTGAAAAAATGAATTACACACAGAGCGAGTCAAAAGTAAGAAACAACAACGGCAACAGCAACAACAATTATAAATGGTGCAGATTGCTGCAAAGATTGTCAATATTTATGGCTAAAAATTATTATAGATAAATAATACAAATATATCCATATGTATATATATACGTAACTATATCATTTTTCGTAAATATGCAAAGCTAGATATGTATAATAATATAAGTTGATGGTGTTGAGCTTTACGCAATGGCTAGCAGCAACTGCAGCAGCGACTGCAGCGGCAACAGCAGGGGACAGCCGCATGTATCTATCAGATATTGTATCTGCAGCTGACACACACTGCAGCTGCGCCTGGCTCCAGTCGCTGCTGTTGTTGCTGGCAGTTTGTCGGCGTTTTTGTTTTGCTCTTGCATGACGTAAACAGAAAATGTGTTCAATTGCCTTTTTTTTTGTTTTGTTTTTTTGTATTTGTATTTTGTGTTGTTGCTGCTGTTCATTCGCTCGTTCGTTCGGAGTTGATGGTCAAAAGCCACGCTTGGCATTGAAAAGAGATGAGCCTCGTTAGCTGTTCATTTTCTCTTTTATTTTTATTCACTTTTTTTTTGTGGGTCTAATTGTTTACATTTTTACAATTGTACAATTTTTCTATATCTATCTATATGTTTCTACCTTGTTCTCTATTTTTCTATCTGCTTGCGGACTGATGCAACTTGAAAAAAAAAAAAAATAAATAACAATAACAAAAAACAGGAACAGGTAAGCGCTTGACGTTTGCTTTGCATTCGTATTTCGTCTGCGTCGTTGTTTCTTACAATTTAAGCACTTTTTTCAAAACTATATTTTAAACACACATACACACATGGAAACAGCCATTAAAACACACACACACACAAACACGCATAGCTATAAATAACTTCATTACAAACAAAATACAATAAGGAAGCAGCCAATTTTTGCTGCACAATGCTAAAAAAAAAATCGTCTTTTCGCCCAAGCATTGTAAATATATTAAGCGCTATTATACTTTAACTTATACTACTACAATTACTACTATTACTACAATATATATACAACTTTATACTCGTATACAATTTCCCACTAATTGTTGTTAATATCGGCCGCTGCAGTTGCAAATGTGCTGCGGAAATGCGAACTGCCTTGAGCGATTTAATTGCTGACATAATCAAAGCCAATAATTAAATAGTCCATATTAAGCTATACACAAATGTGGCTCAAACGAAACAATTTGCCAACTGCAGTCGAAGCTTTGCCGCGCGCCCCTCGAAAGTATGCAACAGAAATGCAACGAACTGTAACCAAAGACAGCAACATTTGTTGCTTAGCAACATGCAGGGACAGCAACATTGTAGCCAGCCATAGAGTTTGTGAACAAAATGTAGCCAAAAACACAAATTAGAATTTAGACTATAAAATCATATAAAAACAGTAAAATTATTAGAAAACTTGGTATATTAGTATATATAAAGTATCAAATATATGAATAAAAATTCATCAACATTTTAGTAAATTTATAATATTAAAAAAAATACTTAAAAGTCATTTAATGTAGTCAACATTTAGTAAATCATTATAAACTTTTTCCAATGCAGGCTAGACATATATAATCAATATAGAAACATACGTAAAAACCACGATTAAACATATATTAATATTTAACTAGCTAAACGTAGCGTCAAACTATATAAAAGAAAATCGTATATATATTTTTCTATAACTATTTAGAGTATTACGGAGCGCAGTTGCAGGCGCTACAATATCCCCACCCTCCAATTAAAAAAACAAATCACAAAAGACATTTACCCCAGAACCCTATTCAATTTCAGTTACGTTTCCTTTTTAATCACAATTCTCATTTCGTTTTCTTTTATCGCACTTTACATATACATACATACATACATATATAGATAGATATTTGTTTGTGTATTACATATTCAGTTTGTTTTCCTTTTGTTTCGACTCCAATGAGTTTTGTTTAATTTTTGCGTTTCTATTTGAGTTGTTCGTTCTCTCTGTTTGACACAAGCTATCTCTATCTCACTCACTCTCTCTCTCTCTCTCTCTACTCTTTATCTTTCTCAACCTTTACCCGTTCTCCCCCCGAAATTGTTCTCGTTTGTTCATTTGTGTGCATTTCAGGGCGGCTACTTAGATGGACTACGTTCACATTTGGGTGGTTTAACACAACGTGTCAAATCATGGTATTGGGGACGACCTCTTGTAAGTGCCAATGTATTTTTCGTTTAACGCAAAACTAACAAAAACAAAAAATGAAAAAAAAAAAAACTGTAACAATACAAAAAACAATAAAATGAAAATCAAATAATAATATACAATGAACAACAAATCACAAAACATCAATTGTGCCACAGTTCTATGCAATGAATGTTTGAACGAATCTTTTTTGGAATTTGCATCTCGTTGCATTTTCAGCGCATAAATCAAAACTTTTAAGCCTGATCTAGTGTTGTTGCCAAACTGTTATTTTATGCTCTGTCTCACTATCTTTCTCTATCTCTCTCTCTCTCTCTCTATATATATATATGCATATATATCTCTGTCAACTAAATCTCTCTAACTCTAAATAACTAACCAATTAACTAACTAACTAACTAACTGTTTTTGTATGTGCCTTGCAAGAATTAGCACACCAAATGCGAGTGCAAATTTAAATAAAAATTTAAACAAAACTTAAAATAAAACTCAAACTCAATCAAATTTGCATTTCAATTTGTCTGTCACTCACACATACACACGAAACTTTTTATGTTACGTAATTGTAGGCAATTGTTTGCTTTAGTTCTCGAACACCTCTCTCTGTCTCTCTCTCTCTCTCTTGTCACTCGTCTCTCGTCATTCGTCTCGTCTCTCGTTTCATCTCGTCTCATTTCGTTACGTTTATTGTTTCAATTTCAACTAATTGCTTGCTCATTCACACTTGACTTCATTTAGCTCAAAAAATAAAAGAAGAAAAAAAAAATATACCTAAACGTAAATATTTTTCTTCAACATCTTTTTCATTTGTTCATGTTGCCGCACCTCAAAAAGTTTGTTACTAGCGAGTTTTTGTTTCTTATCATTAGTAATTGTCTATGTAAGTATGTTAATTAAACAAAAACAAAAAGCAGAAGCAAAATATTCAAATGCTATAAACCAAATCCAAATAATTCAACACGTTCAGCAACAAAGTCAACGCAAATTAAAGCAACCAAAAAAGGTCAAATGCAAAGCCAAAAGAAAAGAAAAGAAAAAAAAAAAAACAAACCAGAAAAAAGCTTGAAAAATACATTTGCACATTTACGCATGAGTCAACCTAATTTGTTAACACCCTCCAAGAAAACCCACCCAACCAAACCACCCAATCACCAAGGCATCGACACATGCAAAACAATATAAAAAAAAAAATAAAGAAAAATTGATTTCTACTCCATCAAGTTTTCATATTTTCTTTTGTAGTATTTATATCCTGTAATTAGATTTTCGACTTTCCTTCATATTTTTGTACATTTGCGTTTCTAGTATATACCCTATATATTTTTTTGTATTTACCTTAGCTGCTGCTGCCCTCCTCACACACACACACACAGACCCACACACACACACTCACTTATACGTACGTTCTCTAGTTGTAGCTCTAACTCTTAGATCAATCACATTTGTAATAATAAAAACAAGTTGAAGTTTTAGTTAGCGCTTTTCTAACCAACAAAATATATATATATATACCCTATAAACAAATTTGAATTCAATTAGCCAATTAATTAGTCTTGTTGCAAATCTAGTTCAACATCAAATCTAAGTGTCTTAGTTGCCAATTTTTGCCAATTTTGCCAATTTGCAAGCCGTTTTTTATCGTACACTCTATGAATATACTTATAAATAAATATCTACACACATTTTGTATGGCCTATATATGTACATATATGCCAACCTGTTACACACACACACAAACACACACACTTGCACTTGCATTTTCATAAATTGCACTCACACACACACACACAAACACTAATTAACACTTTAAGCTAACAATAGATGAAGAAGAAGCAAAGTTTTGTATTGTACACTCGAAATGTGTATGTCTTTTAATTGTTATCGATTAGCAAATCGATAAATGTGTTTTGTTAACTAACTGTTGTTTAAATTACAAACTCTTAGAAATGTATAATACACAATGAGAATAGACAAAGTCGGTTGAATAGATACATATGTGCTGTAAATGGGAAATAGTATTAAATATTTTCTGAAAATTTCGGAAAGTTAATTGTTTTATATACGATAATTTCTTAAATTTTCATGTAGTAGCAGCAAAACGCCAAATAAATGATTTTATGCTCTATAGCTTAAAGGATCTATAGATCTATATATATAATGCTGAAGTTTTTAATTTTAATACAAGGGAATTGTATTCGATACACACTCAACGTAACGCTACTCAATTCAAGGTCTACGTATTATCTATTCTCTTGAGTTGCTCAAGAGCCGTTTGCACCTGCTCATTCTGTTCACGAGGTCGTACTCGATCTCATTCTGAGCAAGAACCTTCGTTTGCTTTCGTTTTCGTATTTGGTTGACCGCCCAGAGCTGAACTATTCGTATGACGCTCTTTTCCCGAACATCGTTTAGGGAGCAATACGATTGAAGCTCGCTGAATAAGCGTCAGTAAATGAGCAGTATGTAAATCAAACGGTCTTCACTTATACATACATTTGCGCTATAGATGTGTTTAGCGAAGACAACCCTCGCTTACTCACCAATACATACACAAAAGACTTTTTGCTGTCCGATCGCAATCGAAGTCGTTGAAGAAACGACGTAATTCGTGGCTCTCTGAGATTTTCACAATATCGTTTTTTGTTACATATGAAAGCAGTCTGAAAGAATAATTAAATTAATTAAAAGTAAAACTTTACGCAAACTATATAAAAACCAATCTAGATTGCATTATCTTGATTTGATTTCGAAATTAAATATTATTAATTACTAAAAAAGTTTTCAGTAGACACTATTAAATGCTTTCAGCTGCTTGCTGCTGCTACAACAAGAAATTTAATTATAGAGCAATCTAATATTCCACCCATTCAAATATTTCTAATGAATATTTATACCATGTGCGGCAACTACAAGCATTTCAATGCAGAGCCAATTATTGTGACAAACTCCCTGCTGCTCAATCATTTCGCATTGAGTGTCTCAATTAAATGAAGTCCATACGCATCGATGACACAAATAGAGTTTAAGCAAATCAACTCAGATTGCAATTGGTATTCAAATGAAATCCCATAAACGACAGTGCTCACAGTATTTCAGCTCTCCAATCGATTCACTCAATTCAAGCACGCAAATAAGCTTTTTGCATATGCTATTTCTATCAATCTCCCCCCCTCGCACCATCCAACACACAATCTTATCTGCGTACATATATATATATTTACAATATATATTTCTATATATAAATATAAAACAATATTCAACTGTCACACTTTATTCAATTACATGTTCAACTATTCTCTATGTTTGCAAGTCAACAAACTCAAACAAGTCAACAATAAAAAATACCAAAAAAAGAAAAAAAGAAAATATATAAAAACACTTTACATGGACGTTAATATAATACCATATAAGGTCTTGAACATATAGCAAATTCTTAGTACAAAATATCAACAATTTCTTATGCAAACATTTCTCTAATTTTCATTTTATATTCAACTTATTGTAAAAAAAAAAAATACAAAAACAAAACCAAATTCTTTACAAACTTTGCGCACTCTGCATAATATTTGGCTAAAAAATATACCACAAAATATTTGAAAAATTGAAAAAAAATAAACAAAATATTAGGAGTTGGCCACAAAACTCTCAAGAAGTTTCGATATGAAGGAAGAAGGCGGCACTTTGCTGGGCGATAAAGGTGTACGAAGGCATCAGGTGAGTGCGAGAAACAGAAAACAAAAAAAATAAAGTAAAATAAAACAAAAATCAATAGAACATAACCAATAAAATACCAAATAAAATACTGAAAATACTAAAACTACGCAGCGAATGCCAACAGCAAGAACATCAACAATAATAATAACAAAAAACTTAGTAACAAAAGAATGTTTGCGGTTTGATTAACAACAATTTTTGTTGCTCAATTTAAATTGTATGCTCTCTAATCAGAATATTTATATACATGCATATATTTAATATTTATTTAGTGAATCTAGTACTTAAACAAACGAAACACATACAAATGCACACACTCAAAACTTGTTTTCTAAAACAATCATAAAATTTGATCAACAAACAACGAACAAAGAACATTTCATGCTCCATTGACACGAACAGATATATATTCCCGATATATATTTTATTCTAATCTAAAAATTCAAGTTAATTTGGTTTTAGCCCTACCACATACACTGAAAACAATTAGCAAATACTACTTATTATCAAATTGTACAAAGTACAGAATACTTAGCTTTGCTTGCTCCACACACAAACTCAACATGAATCTTAAACTTTGATAAACCCCCACGATTTTTATTATATAATTATATATATATACTCCATATGTTAACTAATTCCAAGCATTAGTGAATGTAGGCTATATATCTACATTTCTATAAATAAATATATCTTGCAGCTATTGAACAGCAAGTTATGCCATGCTTAACATTCCATATATAATTCGATACTTCATATATAACTCTATAGATACCCTATTCTACTTTGATCTGGATTCATTTTGATTGTTGTTCCTTTGGCTTGACTCTCGTTTCATGTCTCCCTTCATGCAGTCCATGCAGCGTCTGTCAGCTGAGCAGAACGGTGGTTCAACGACTGAACAAAAACATGAACACAATCCAAACGTCGTACCTGATCATAGAGGCAACTTACACATTACAGTTAAGAAAACGAAACCAATTTTAGGTATTGCTATCGAAGGTGGTGCTAATACAAAGCATCCGCTTCCTAGGATAATCAATATCCATGTAAGTTAATACTGAACTCAAATGTATGGAATATATATCTAATATATGATATTCATTTAGGAAAATGGTGCAGCATTTGAAGCGGGCGGCTTGGAAGTCGGGCAGCTGATACTGGAGGTAGACGGCACTAAGGTCGAGGGTCTACATCATCAGGTGAGCAAGAGAGGGAAATTGGAAAAGCTGTATATGTTTGCTAAGAATGAGTTCTATTGTGAGTTTGATTAAAATTAACTAGTAAGTTTATTGAATGTTCAGTTCAGATATTCTGATAGCTCAGCTCAGTTGTTTTTCAAGCTATTTTAACTAGTTCATTTAAATTCATTTAGTTCTCTATATATGATATGTTGTTTGGAATAGTTCAGCTATTTAAGAACAATACATTCAATTCAGTTGCTTAAGAATGAATATATTTAACAATTTAGCCATGAAATGCAAAAAGAAATGAACTAGTGAATAAAGTGAACAAGAGAGCGCAGAAATTTCTTCACTTAATGTTTAATTTATTCTTACTTTAATAATATAATTACTAGAGTTCACAAATATCTATTGATCGTTTCTGAATGTCTGCAAATATGTAGGTGTGTTTGACTTACACTTGGAGAAAGAAAACTCGAGAGTTAACGACAGCATCGGTTCTTTAACGAGTTCGTTCGTGATCGGTTCTCTCTGGTTTGAGACCTAACATTTGGTTGAAGCACCAAGTCTTTTTTGTCTGTATGCAAGAGTTGTCTTCGTTAAACACATCAATAGCGAACTTGAGTGTGCGAAGACTGTTTGCATAGACCCTTAGAGTGATCTGCTCACTTACTCAGCCTCATTGTGCGATCGTCAATCGTATCGCTCCCTAAGCAATGTTCGATAAAAGAGCATCACACGAATAGTTCAACGCAAAGTGCTCAACCGAAAAGAACGAAAGTGTGTTGCTCAGAGCAAGAACGAGAGAGTATGATTTATAGATAGTTTAATCATATGTGAGCTATAATAATTTCCCATTATTCCAACTAAATAAGTACCTATTTAATATTGCAGGAAGTTGCTCGACTGATAGCCGAATGCTTTGCAAATCGTGAAAAGGCTGAAATAACCTTCTTAGTTGTCGAAGCAAAGAAATCAAATTTGGAACCGAAGCCAACAGCGTTAATATTTTTAGAAGCCTAACATTTGCTTGCCCTGCCGGCTAGTGACCCATTGGAACGACAGAAGTTGGAGTTCCTTTATGAATGGGGCATCGATTTAACGGAGACGCCAAAACCAATGCCAACACCGATACCGCTGACAAAAGCTAAAAATCCACCGCCACTGCCTCATGAGCTACATTGCAGCAGCAACAGCAACAGCAACAGCAATAGCAACAACATCAGCAGCAACAGCAACAACTATGGCAGTAATACTGCGCTCAACAATCATCATCATCAACAACAAGCACAGCAAAATTATCATCCCAATACACCCACACACACGCCAACAACACAAGCTTCAGCTGCAAACACAACAAAACAACAACAACAACAGCAACAAAAACAACAACAACACGCCAGCAACACGAATACACCAACGAAAGCATCGCGCGAGGCAACGCCCACACGTGAGCAACAGCAGCAGCAGCAGCAGCAGAAGCAACAGCAGCAGCAGCATGCCACGCCCACCAGCGAGCAACAACAACAGACACCAACACGACAACAGCAACACCAACACCAACGGGAGCAACACTATCGGCAGCAAACGCTGCGCGAACAGCGTGAGCATCGTGAACGCGAATATCAACACGATCACCAGCAGCACTCCCATGGACATGGACACGGACACGGACACACAACACACTCCCACCATCGTGATCAGCATGAGGAGCATTATCATTATCAGCAGCAGCAGCAGCAGCAGTCATCATCATCGCATTATCATTATCAGCAGCAGCAGTCGCAGCAGCAACAACAACAGCGCTACAACAGCAACAGCTACAAGAGTCATAATAATTCCGTTTACCAGTAAAGAAAAAAAAAAGCTTAAAAAAAAACACTAAAACAGCAACAACAACAACAAAAACTAAATTGGAACAATTTTGGAACATTCTTAAAAACAGCTTTCAACAGTTAACAGTTAAATTGTGCTAACAAATATCCCAAATGCTAATATCAGTCTGTCTATCTCACTCGCTCGCTCTCTCTCTCTCTCTCTCTCTCTCTCTAACACGCACGCCTCTCTACACCAACTTAACGAAAAAGACAAAAAAAAAAAAGCCCAAAAAATGGGACATTTTTGGATATGCTGTTAAAAAATATGCAATTCAATGTTGTTGTATGAGCTCTCGTTGACAAATTTCCCAAGAATTCTCGTTGACAACAATTTCCCATAACTTTCGTTCATGCTAAGTACTTTCCAAGGCTGCTCCATGAACAAAAAATATATAAACAAAATGATTTAATAATTTTATTAACGTCCGACCAAAAAAAAAAAGAAAAAAAAAAAAAGAAAAAACCTTCAAATACATATCCAAATTTAGTTTGTTTAAAAATTCTTATTTACTCTAATTAATTTTAATTATTTTAATTTAATCCTTTTTTGATTCAGATATCAAACAAATATCCTCACTGCCAAAAACAAAATTATATAAAAAATATAAAAAAAATCAATGGAGCAGCTCTTCTCTCACGCTTTCCTCTGGCAAACTCTCTTACCCCATAGACCTAGCGAAACCCCGAAAAGTAGAACCCGTAACAGAACTTAGGACTTCTAAAAATCTCAGAAAAAAAAAAAACTTATCTAAAGCTGTAACTATGAAACAAGCTAAATGTGTATTATGTATTAATGATATTATGATTATGAACGAGCAACTTAGTCTAAATGGTTAGTCGTTAAAAATTATTTAAACTAAATGAAACCATATTTAATTTCACGAAAAAAAAGCAAATGAAAATGCAAAAAAAATATATATGTATGAAATATCCACAAACCCAACCAAAAAGAATATATATATATATAAATAAAAAATAACAAAAATATGGCAAATATTAAATTAAATAAGATGAAGAAACCAGAGCTTAAAAAAAGTGTTATAATTAAAATCCCCTTAACCGTAAGAACACATTAATTACGCAAGAAGAAGCAGAGCAAACAGCCACAGAACATTGTAAAAAGCAAATGAACAAGCGCAAAACATAACAAGATCAGCTTTTGTTACACACACACACGCACACAGATCCACACACACACACACACACACACACACACGTGCATAATGCTTCACAATTTATGTAATTAACAGCTACAGCAACAACAACAACAACCAGAACAACAACAACATCAACAACAAAAACAAGTATAAAGCCCACCAAAGCAAATAATTTGTAATAAAAAATAATCGTAATATTCACACACACACATACACAACACTCACTCTCTATTTCCCTCACACACACACACACAGATTCACACTCTCACACACACGTGTACAAAATACCTAGTAATTGAATGAAAATATACTCAAGCCAGGCAAAGTGTCGATAATGCAGTGCAGCAGAGCAGCGCTGCCAGCAGTGCAACGCTCGCTCCACTTACCTACTCTACACCTAAAAATAAAATTTAACGAAACAAATACTTATCAGCAAAATAATAAAAAAAAAAAAACAAGGCGCAAAATTTAAACTAACAAAAAACAAAAAAACAAAAGAAATACAACCGTTATTAGTACAATTTTAACTGCACACTGCACACTCTTTTTGAATGTTTGTTAAATGTTTTAAACGACAACAGCTGCAAAATTGTATTCCTCTCACCAAAATAAACCACAAAACCCCTAAAAAAAACGGTAAACGAATTATAAAATACTATAAAAAAAAAAAAACAAAAAATCGAATAAAAAAGCTACGCTACTCTACCATTAAACAACTAGAAAACAATTTAATACCATTTACAAGCAGAATATGCAGTAGAGAAAAAACGAACGCTTAAAATTTGAGGTTGATTGGCATTAAGTAAAAGTTAAAACGATGTTAAAGGCCGACAGGGCGCGATAAAGAGCAAAAACTAAACGAACAACAACAACAACAACAACAAAAACTAACTACCCGAAAGCACGACTCAACAACTTTCTGTGCAAATACTAAATATATATACAAATATATATATATAAATTTATTGTAAAATATTAGCAAGAAAAAAACTAAAACTAAAACTAAAACTAAAAAAAAAAAACTTTTAATTAAGCAAAAAAACAAAAAAATTAAGCAAAATTTTTCGCCAACCTTTTTCTCTCTCTTTCTCTTTACTCACATCATTTTGGGCAAACAAAAAATAAGTAAAAAAAGAAAATACTTTTCAAATTTTGTTCGTTGTGTGTGCATTGAAATCTGAATGTCGTATGAGCAATTCGTGCAGAACTCCTTGAGTTAGCTTTGTGTCTAGTTCTTATAAAGAGCATATGCTATATATATCTTATATATGATTATGCCTTGGTTACTGCTATACCTCTCTCTCTCTCTCTCTCTCTCACACTCTCTCACTCTCTAAATATGTTTAGTGAGCGAAACAGAGCTGGAAATCATAGAGAAAACAAAGAAAAGAAATGTTAAATTATATCGTAATTGTACTTTTGTTGACTATTATGTAATAACGCTTTGCTGTACGTTAATCTTAGTTTAACTAAAATTATATTATTAAATAAAAAAAAAAGAATCTAAAAACTAAAAAAGTTAGTTATTGTTAGTAAACTATTATATAAAAATAAAATAAAAAGAAATTACAATTACAATTACAAATTTAAAAAGAAATTACGATTTATAAATTCGAAACTCCAAATTCCAAATGGAAAACTTTAAATTTGAATTGGTAAAAGTGAAATTGAAATGAAAAACTAAAACCTTGTTAACATTTTTTCTTTTTGGCTACGTTTATGCGCGAGACGATATCGTGTATTCGCAGTTCGTTTGTAAATTGCAGCAAATGCTGATTAAGGAAAGGCTTACTTAAACTTAACTTAAAACCTAATTCACAATTATATACATATATATATATACATATAAATACTTACACGCTATACATATAATGCATATAGAACATACGCGTATACTAACTATACATACATACATACACACATACACACATATATTTATATATACGCATGTATATCTGACGTAACGACAATGAAAAGCAATTTGAAGCAACCAAAAGCGAAAAAGCCAACAACAATTTCAATTTCCGAAACATATTAAAAAAAAACACATTGAGAACAATACGATATGAGATCGAGTTGAAGCAGCTACTATATATATAGACATACACACATAAATATATATATATATAGATAGTTGATACATAAGCGCTTATGCTATGCTAAAGGGTAAAAGGCATTTAATCATAATTACAAAAAAAAAAAAAAAAAAAGAAATCAGCTTATAAATACCATAAAAAAAGAAAAGGAAAACCGATCGAAATACCAATATCGTAAATAGCAATAGCGTATACTAGTTGATATTAAATTTGTTGTATAAAAAAGATTGAGCTAGACTTTTAAATATATATATAAAGATAAAATAACAATTGCATAATATATATATATAAATTAATGAAACATAAAAGACAAATGAACAGCTGTAGATAAATGTGTACAAAAAACAATCTCTTCAATATCTCTTCAAACTCTAAGCGACAGCAGAAGAAGAAGTAGAAGAAACAGAAGAACAAAAAAATTAATGAATTATATATATTATACTATATGATTTGTAAGGATCTCGCCTTTATGTTTATTTAATCAGTTATTATCGTTATATATCAACTACAAACAAACAAACAACAACAACAACTGTGCCACCTAGTACATAACAAGAAAACAGTTATATATCTGCAATATATATATATAGAGATACAAAGAAAATCAACAAAAACCAATGCTCACTTTTATATTTTTATCATACATACCCCAAATTAAAAATATATAAAAGAAAACAATATATATATATATGTATATCTATATATATCACGAAAACCAGGCACCGTTTGCAACACAAAAGCAACTACAACAAATAAAGGGAAATACAAAAGGAAATTTCAAGGGAATTAAGTGAGACACGCTAAAGGAAATTTGAAGGGAAATCCAAAGGAAATTTTAAAGAAAACTTAAAGAAAAAGAAGGAAAAAACAAAGCGAAATACATAAGCAAATTTGAAGAGACATGCAAAATTCAATTTTAAGGAAACTTAAATAGAAAAAAAACCAAAGGTACTACAAATTTATAATAATTTATAATAATGAGGGAACTTTAAAAAATAACTGGAAATACGAATTTTTAGTTGCAATGAATAAAAAGGAAAATTGAAATTTAATATTGTATAAAATATTACAGAATTTTTATAAATTATTACTTACAGAAAATAAAAAGGGAAATTTTATATTTGTTTTTAGTGCAAAATGAAATTTGTAATTTTGTTTTCAGCATATCAAAATGCAAATATTTTACCATTAATTTCGCAGACAAATTCGAATTAAATTTTTTAGAAATTTTTATTATTCATTTTTTGAAAAGATAAACAGCAATTTCGTATCTTTATAAATGCAAAATGATATAATAAAAATAAAAATTCTATTTCGCAAACTATGAAGAGAAATTTTAAATTAAAGTTTGCATAAAACAGAAATTTTATTATTATTATTTGATTTAATAGGTACCTTTTGTATTTCCCCTTATACAAATATTGAAACAAAAGAAAAACAAATATATAAATATATGAAAGAAAAGAAACTCGAATAAAAAGAAAATTGAAATTCTCTTAGGCAAAGCTTTTTAAGAGCAATTGCAAATTGCAGCTTTTCTACATACATATAGATATATATTATATTTATTTAATATATATATATGTGAATACACATATACTCACACTCTTTCCATGCGAGATGTACTCTATAAGTTAACTCAGCTATTTTGTTCTCGATATATAATAGAATCCAAACACCAGTCATAAATCAAGCTGCATATACACACACATATATGAAAAACTAGTCGATAACAATTATTTCTGTTGTGTATATTGTAAAGAGAAGACGGCAACTTTTTGAGCAGTGCATAAAGTTAAACATTTAAACATTTATTGACAAACTATTAATAATATTATATACATATATATATACAAATATATATATGATTGTATTTATCAAAATTAAAAGCAAAGTAAAACGCATTAGCATAGCAACAATTGACATTATTATATATGCATATGCATATTCACACATGTATATATGTGCATATGTATCGCTGATTTATTATTATATTATTATTAATTAAATAATTGCAAAAACAAGAGTAAACAAATGATATTGTCCTTGGTATTTACATATACATAAAAGAAAAAGGAAAAAAAAAAAGAAATGAAAACCGAAAAAAAAACAAAAACAAAAAAAAACAAAGAAAATGAGAAATAAAAACAACAAACGTTTTTTTATAAACCACAATTCAGTTTCTCACAGTGTATGCCCTGGCAATAATCGCAATTCGAACCGGTTAAGCCAGCTGCTTTGCATAGCTTTGAATATTTTGTTTTGATTTTGATTTGATATCATTTTTAGTTCGATTTCAAAGACGTAAACAAGTGGAAGTTTCAGGCATGCCGCAGGCCCAGCTCAAGCTAAGTCCACATGATCAACAGGTATTGGATTCCATATTCAATCCTCTAGAGCTGAGCGGCATCGGGGCTCACAATGTGGAAATCAATGCCGAGCTGGAGCTGCTCGATGAGCAGCCCGATTCACCGTTGCTGCCGGCCTCTCGTGAGCTGGAGCTGCAAGCGGTGAGACTGGCCGAGCATGGGGAATTGGAACAGGCGCTGCTGGCATTTGAGAAGGCTTTAAATGTGATGGAACGCGCCTCCATATTGAACAATCGAGCGCAAGCTCTGCGTTTGGCCAAACGAGATCAAGGTAAGGCAGAGATAATGCGGAAGGGATAGGCAATTTCCTGCTATATATATCTGAAACAACGTTTAGAATTTGCTTGATATGCTCAGCACATTAAAGTATTCTCTAAAATATGACTGGGCTTTGGCTAAAAGTGAAATATTGCTCATAAATTTGATTCTATAACTAATGTAGACATTGTTAATTTATGAATCACTTTTAGCACTCGGATCATAGCCAAACAAATTGTTATATTTCATTAAATTAAACTTTAATATTTAAAAAGTTACTTTAATTCAGGCTATCTCAGAATTAATCACATTAAAAGTATTTTGTGTGATTTGATTTAAGCTTGAACTGTAGATGGCGCTTTGCACTTGCTTTCGAAGCAGTGTTCGTACTGCTTGTCAATTCTGCAAAGCAGTGCATATGCATGCGTTAAATATAAACTACTCAATTCGTTGGATACTCTATAACTTCTACTACAATTACTACGACTACTTTTAAAATTGCTTTTATTACTTCGAAAACTATTAAATTTGGACGTCTGCTCTTCAAATTTCCCATTATTTCCCACCATCGGCAGAAGCGCTTAACGATCTAAATCGCGCTCTGGAAATCGTAACCGAGAAGCAGGCACGCACCAAATGCCACGCCCACTGTCAACGCGGCGTCTTGCATCGAAAGCTAGAGAATTTGGATGCAGCACGTGCGGACTTTGAAGCCGCTGCACAGCTGGGCAGTAAATTTGCGCGCGAGCAGGTGAGTGAAATAAACACTTAAGCAACTATAAATTAAGATTATTGAATATACATATTTGTAAATATATATATATTTTTTTTTAGTTAGTGGAAATAAATCCCTTTGCGGCGCTATGTAATCAAATGCTGCGTCAAGCCTTTGATCAGCTCAAGTGAGAGAGAGAGCGAGAGAGAGAGAGAGAGCCGTGCTTTGATTTAGGTTAAGAGCTGAAAGGCCTCGTTAAAATAAATAAACATTAATTAAGTTTCGAGACGTGTCGTTTAATGTGATAAGCCAGAGCAAGAGGCCTAAGCGAGGCAAGCTGCAAAAGGCTCTAGCAGCGCGTACACATCAAGAAAAAAAAAAAAAAAGTGGCACGTGGTGGCAATCGTGAGCACTCGGGGGCCACAAAAGCTGGCAACAAAAACGAAAACAGTTATTAAATGCAGCAGGCCGTCAGATTGCAGCAGGCTGTGGTGGCACAAGCTGTGCCACAAACTGTGGCCGTAACTGTTTGCTCTCTGGCTCTGACTGTGAATGCACAGTCGAACGACCGCAAGCTAAATTAAAATAAACGAAAGTTGTTTCGCGCAGGATAACGAGCAGCAGCAGAGACTGAGAGAGAGAGAGAGAGTGAGAGAGAGAGAGAGAGAGAGAGAGGGATATGGAGAGGGGGAGCGCAGTCGGATTGAGTTTTTGGGGCTTTCGGGATTTGCGGTTTGCTTTGGCACGAGCAATTGGCCAACAGGTAAACAGGCAACAGACAAGAGCCAACAACAGGTAAACAGCCAAACGGTGCACAGATCCTGTAAGCGCGCCAAGCTTAACAGTTAAATGTTGACGATTTCGACCCCCAGCTGTTGTAAGCGGCCTTTGCTTTTATTCAACTTGTCGCTGTTGTTGTTGTTGTTGTTGTTGTTATCATGCTCGTTCGCTTACTCAAAAGTGAGTATATTAGTTTAAGAGAGAATAAGCCTCGGTGAGTGCTTTTATATGATATTAGAGATTTAATACATAGATGAATTTGTGAGTTTCGTGAGCATTATAGAAAGCTAAGACTATTTGTATTACGAATGTATTATGATAGCAAGTTAGCAATTGCTATATCTGATTTTTCATTGATAGAAAGTCACATTTAATATTGAAAATACATATAATATATGTAAATAAAAGCTTTATGCTTCTGAAGGCCATCTACACACAATACAATAAGCAGCTAGGCTCCATTGTTGTTTCATCAAATAAGAAAGCTGAAGTTGGTTTTAGAGCTAAGATCAAGAAATTCTGCTGAAATACTTTTGAGCTTAACCTAAATGTACAAAGCATAAATAATTATAAAAAACTTATAACAAATATACCATTCACTAATTTGTCTACGAACAAGTATTAGTCAGTCAATAACATGCACTTGCGTGGTTTTTTCCTTGTTTTCATATGCGATTGCGGTCAAATGACGCGCGCGTCCTGCTGCTGCTGAAGCAGGTGCAGCGCACACACATACACGCACGCCGACACAAACACACAAGAGTTGAGCATAAGGTGAAAAGGATATAGTCATGAATGCAAGTCAAGTGGGTCTGCGTCTGCAGTCTCCGCTGCATAGTAGTAGATGCGCGCTTCGCAAATGTCCTGCTAGGCCAGTCATACGAGGGTTGCACCAATTTTTGATTGATCTCCTGCAGTTGGAGCTGCACATGCATACGTACATATTCCCATATGTGTATGTGTGTGCGAGCGCATGCGCATGCAGTTTAATTTTGTGTTAAAGGAAGTTGTAGGTAGCTAAGTTGCTGCGTATCCTGCGTCAGTTGTGCTGAAGCCGCAACAAAAATCGAATGCCATATGTTGCACAGTCTCAGCCTCAGTCTCAGCCTCAGTCTCAGTCTCAGTCTCAGTCTCTGTCGCCGTCAACTGCAACTGGCAAATGGTCAAATCATTAGGCTCCCCAAAGCAGATCATCAGCAGCAGGAGCAGGAGCAGGAGCAGCAGCAGCAGCATTGTCGCCCCATGCGCTTAGCGGAACTAAATGCCAATCTTTGACCAGGCCGGAACTGTAATTTGATCGAAGGAGCCGAGCGTACCAGATAGACATTAGATAGCATCTCATAATGTTTTTCTTTTCTTCCTGCCAAAAATGTTGAATGTAGAAGGCTTTCATTCTAGAGATTCCGCCACTGGGTTATTCACCCTCAGCTCAGCTTGACGCGGCTCAACAGTTGCATTTGCGAGTCCTTTTTTCAGCTACCTCTGCTTGCCACTTCTTCTTGCTGCTGCTGCTGCTGTTGTTGTTGTTGTTGTTGTTACTGGCTTTGTATACCTGGCTGAAAAGGGCGCGTGCCTGCTGTCGTCGTTGTGAGAGGGCCCTGACTTCTAGTCGAACTCTGGTCAACACATGACGCCGCCGCTGCTGCCGCTGCTGCCGCTGCTGCTGCTGCTGCTGCTGCTGCCTTTTGTTTAAACTCAGCTCGACCAGTTTTTCTTTGCTTCTTATAAATGCATATATATGTATATATAAATATGTGTATATGTATTTATTTTTTTGCTCTTTTGATATCTTTTGCAGCAACTGTAATTCGGGCTTATGCAAATATTGTGATCAGACTGCGGACAGTTCGAGGCATCAATGAAATAATGCTATAATTGACGAGAACGCCAAAAGCCATCGATGAGATGTGGTAGATCAACAGCAGCAACAGCAAGAATATTGCCTGAAATTTCAGTATTCATTATGCCATATGGACGACAGGGTGAATTATATTTTTATTGATTAATTTAAAGTGCGCTGCATGATTGGTCACTCCATCAACTGTGTCTGGTCAAAAATTCAACTGTGAAGCTGAATATGTAATTCAATTTCCAGATATGCAATTAGCTCAAAATTATTACTAAATTTAATTATAATTTATTATTTTAATATATAAATTCTTGAAATTATTTTTTATATTTTATTTTTCAAATAAACATTTAATTTAAAATAGGTATAAATTGTTAAAAATATTTTTAAAATATTATTTGTAAATAAATATTGAACTTAAAATACATATAAAAGAATTTGTTACATAAAATAAGCTGAAGATAAAGCTTAATAAGAAATAAAATTATGTCTTAATTTTTCTATATATTAGTTTATTTATTTTAATTTTAAAATATATTTAATTTATATTATTTTATTATACATTTTTTACACTTGAGAGTGCTCTTAATATGGATAATTTATAAATTATATATTTAATAGTTTTTTTACATATACAATTCTGCTATAACTTATATTTTATATTTATTGTAATTTTCTCATTTTCATATAATATAATATAGAAATTAATATAATATAATAATATCTATTGAAATATTATTACATATAATTGTTTATATAAGATATAATAAAAAATGTACTAGATTTCGTTGCTTCTGTAACTTGAAATTAAAATTAAAATAATATAAATTATCAGATCTGCAACAATCAAATTAAAATTAAAATTGAAATTATGAACGGAAGAAGATATAGAAAAGTAAACAGCGAAATCAAAATTTGCTATATAATATAATATAATTATATAATATATTTATTTCTGATATTTCATTAAATTGCGATATTTTCTTTATCTCTGTCTATATTTATTTCTTAATCCATGCAAATGTTTTTCACTTTCAACTTCCCACGAAAACATTTCCATATGAATTCATATCATTTTCATATATTTACCTACTGCTAATATTATCTAACAGCTTAGCCTGAGCAGGAGAAACATCTCGCAACGCCGACAGTTCTAATTGGCATAGATGCAACCAGAGTTGTCTCATAAATCAAGCCGGCAACTGCACTCACAACTACTCCTACCACTCGCTGCTGGCGGCGTTTTGGCCAACACGCGTTGACATTTATGAATTGCTTGGCAATTTACACGACACAGAGAGGACAGAGACCCGCCCGCACGTGGTAAGAGTCAGGTTCTGCTAGGCTATGGCTACTCCTGCTGCTTTGCAATTTACACGCAGCCAACAAAGAAAGCATAGAACGTTTGCCTCTGGCGCCACGTCTCATGAATGGGCCGCTAAATCAAGCAATTATGAGAGCCTTTGTCGCAACAGCCAAAACATATGCAAATTACGAAACAGTCGCAATTGTTATGAAGATACGAGCATCTCTCTTACTCGCCCGCTCTCCCTCTCTCTCGCTCTCCCTCTCTCACAACAAGATGTTAGTCGAGTCGCAGGCAGCTGAAAGAGAGGCAACAGACTGAAGTAGTGAAATCTGTTCAGTTCAATGAATTGATTTTGTATGGGCATCGCTGACACTGACTTACGCGATTGGCAATGGAACGAGCGCCTAGTTTATCGCCCGCCCAGCCAGAGATTGAGACAGGGCAGAGCATCGACTGGTAGTTCGACTCGGACTCGGACTTGAACTTGCTCTTTACTGCTTTGCTGTTGCTGTTGTTGTTGTTGTTGTTGTTTGCCTGGGCATATGCAAAGCGACCGCCAAGACAAGAAGCTCTGATCGGGTCTCGTTTTGGTGCCGCAAAGCCGCCGACGCCGCAGTCGACGCTGCGTAAAGCCGCACGCCACATTTCAATGATAAATGTGCAGAGAGCTTGCAGCTTGCAGCCTGCAGCCCCGGCTCTAGCTGGGCTCGAGCTCCCTGGTTTAGCTATCCAGCTAGTTGGCACTGCGATTGCTCTTGGGCTGCGCTATATTGGGTAAATTGTTTTATTGCAGTTCAATTGTTGGGCCTGGACTTTGGGTACTTGGGATTGTCAAACGGCGGCGGCGCTCCTTCGAGCCTATAGTTTCGAGCTACCCCCCAAACAGTAGTTCAAAAGACATTTGATGTTAGCGTGAAGAGTATATTGAAATGTACAGAAGGTTTGCAACGTGATACAATGAGATCAGAGAGGTAGCGGGAGGGAGAGCGAGGGCGAGAAGGGGAAAGAATGGAAGAGGGTGATGATAGACATGTTTTAGAGAGTGGATAATGAAGTCATTATATGTATGTACATCCAATACTCATTTGAGTAAGGGAAATAGCAGACTGAGGAGGGAAGAGCGAGTTAAACAGAGAGGGGTATAGACTATATACTGGATATAAAAGACATCGAAATTGGTTGGGTAGGACTGAGAGTTAGAGAGAAGGTCAGGGAGAGAGACAGGGAGGGAGTGAGGGAAAGAGAGGGTAAGAGAGAGAGAGAGAGCAGTAAAGAGATATATGTAAAAGAGAGAGAGAGAGATAGAGATAGGGAATTGGAATAACACAGAAATAGATATACAAGAGAGACAAAGATGATGAGTCAGAGGAGGAATGAGAGGGAGCGTGGGAGAAAAAGGGAAGAGCAAGGGCAGGTTTATTCTATAATTTCTCACTTGAGTGAGCTACTGAGCGAGAAAATGAGAGAGAGAAAGAAATATAGATATAACAGCGCAGGGAAATACAGTAAAATATAGTTATTTCAAGCATTATCACAAATAAATATTTACTTATAATTATATATTAATATATTATTCAAAAAGTTTTATATTATGTATATAGTTTTCATAAAAAATATAAAATTTCAAGCAAGTGTATTTGAAAATTCGGCGAGCAGTCTCCATGAACCCTTTCTTATTTATATCTTTGCATCTGCTGCGCTGCGCTCTGCTGTGCGGAAAGCTGAAGCTCTCTCATATGTCTAACCGTATGCGGAGATTATGGCATCATTTAGAGTCTTGTGAAAAGTTAATAAATGGCTTATCTGACCGTGCGGCGACATGTGTTTGGCTTAATTGTGTCAGCGTGTGGGTTGCCTTTTGCCGTTTGGAAAGTCCGCTTCGAAGCCAGTCCAGGCCCAGGCTCGACTCGGCTGAACTTTCGCACAAACCAAAATGGTCAAAAGAAATAACTTTAACCAAATTGCAATTGCAATTGCAATTGCAATTGCAGTTGCTGCTAATTACGACAAACAGCAGCGGCAGCCGTGACAGCCGCGCCAGAGATTTGTGCGGGCGAATTGGCTCAGTCTTGGTCTCACTCCCAGAGTCAAACCCAAACCCAAACCCAATCCGAAAAACTCTAGTCGGTGCCTTATTTGTAGCAAATTGTTTGTGGCGCCAGCGTGTTGAACAGCCAAACAACTAAACAAAATGCTGCGTTCGTAACAAGACCTCGGGACCAAGGAACAACATCGACAACATGCCCCCGGAGGTCGAGTGCGAACGACGGGGCCATTTGTATGGCATAGCCCAAAAATGGTCACATTGGAATTCAATCTTAAAGCCATTCGCAATTAATATCAAATGAAATTGAAATAAATTTCAACAGAAATGCGATGCCACCTAGCGAATCGTATCCCGAACCCCATGTCCAACCGCATCCCAACCGAATCCCAATCCGAATTCGTATCAAAGTACAAGGCCTGCTCGTTGCCAATTGCGAGTCGCTGATTTTCATCATGCGTTTGCATTGAGGGGGCAGCAGCCACACACACACACAGCAGCAGCAACAGTGGCTCCCAGCAGCAGCAGCAGCAGCAGCAGCAGCAGCAGCAGCAGCAGCAGCAGTGGAGCAGCTTTCGCTGGCTACTGTGCCGCGGCAGCCGCAGTGGTCAGTGGGCAACTGCAACCTTTTGGCTTTGCTCTAATCGCCATCGTATTCCCAGTTCCATTCGCTCTCTTCTCCAGCTCAACAACAATAATTTTTTATCAATTTTTGCTTTATAATTGTGCGCAGCTGAAATGGTAGAGCATGTTCAAAGTGTGACCAAGTTATTTTAAATATAAATAAATTTAAATATAAAAAAAAAAAAAATAAAAAATAAAAAGAAAAAAATATATACTTAAAAAATATTATAATTAATTATAGGTATAATTTAATTTATTTATTATATTTATAAAATAAACAAATTTAAGCTTGAGTTCAAAATGTATTATTAAAAAATAATCAAATTTAAGTTTCATTTAACATTTATTTTATATAAATCTCGTTCTCAATTTTTCTAAAAAAATATATTGTAAGAGTATTAAAATTTCCCATATTTATAAGATCAAAATAATTTTTTGTTTTATTCCTGAATAAATATATAACTTTCTATAATTTTTTACTTATTTTCCTAATTATTTTGAAAGTTTTTATATTTTTTATTATTATAATTTACATTATTACATATATTTATTTATAAATTTTATTTTGAGTTTGCTTGCTAAAAACAAACAAAAACTAAGCATTTAATTTATATATTTTTTATTTTCAAAAGACTTATTTAAAATATAAAATTTTGTATTTAAAATATATAAAAATAATTTATTATCATTTTTTTATTTCATTTATATTATTTTTATTTATTATTATTATTCATTTAATTTTGTTTTCTTTCCTTACATGAGTTAATATTTTTTATTTTTATACAAATATTCCTTCTGTTCAGAATTTTTCCATTTTAAAATAACAAAAATATGTATGCCTTCATATTCTTTATTTCCTTCTTTCATATAAGCAAGAGTTTAATTAATTTAATCTCAAATCAAAGTTAAATTCTATCAATCAAATGTTTACTTGCTGCCCTTAGACACTGTCTTAGTTTGTCCACATTTCCGTCTATCTAAAGCCCAGGCCAAACCTCTTTTCATTTCGTAACGCAGCTGGTCACACTGCCTGGCTGTCCCACTCAGCTTGGGTCAACAGTAAACTACGCAGATTTCATTGTTTGCTTAGCGGGTGGAGCGGGAGTCATAGAGGTGGAAGAGGTGGAAGAGGGAGCAGCATGTAAATGTCCGTCTTGTTGCTACTAGTGGCTTGGCGGCTCTGGCCAAGTGGGCAACAACTGTCGGGGTCTGTCGAGCATGCTCTAGCCAAAGGCTCTCTGTGGCTGCCCAGGAGGCTTGTTGCTGTTGTCTTAAATTAATACCAAATTGTCAACGTTTGCAAAATGCTGCAAGCCGCGCAACAACGCCACATGATAAGACGCAGACCAACAGTAGCCAAAGCAACAAACAGACCTGGTCCACGCTATAGTTGTGGTTCGGGCTGCCTGCAGAGCTAAAGCTGAGGCTGAGGCTGAGGCTGGGGCTGGGGCTGCGCATGCGTTTTGGATCTATGTACGTCTGTGAGGTTGCTTTGTTTTGTTTTTGTTTGCGGCTTTCGCTCGTTTTTGGTCTCGCTTTGGTCTAAGGTCTTCGATGGTCGTCAATTGATAGCCAGATTTGTGCAATTATCATTTTAATAATTGCCAACAATCTGCACGATATGAACCGACTGCTGCCTCGGCAAACAGCGAACAGCAATAGCATCAGCATCCATTTAGTGTGGACCGTGTTCCTTCTCCTTCTTGTCGTGCTCATAACCAGTAGCCAGCGCCTTCTTCTGGTTGCTGTTGTTGCTAGTATTTGTTGTTGTTGGCTTTTAGCTTTCCGCATTTTTCCGGGCGCACATCTACATAATAATAAATTTATTACAGATTTCCGTCTGATTTGTTGTTAAGAATTTTTGTATATGCAGCCAACTGCTAGCACCCACTGTGAGACAAATAGAATACACTTAAATGGTTGCCCACTTAAAAGATGAAGGCAGATTGTGCGATAAATCAGTGAAGATTGCCAGTGCGTAGAACAGAAGCAAACGCATTCCGAAAGGTCTAAAGGTATGAATGAACTATTGAAGAAAAACTACATGCGGAAAATTCTTTATGTACACTTTAAGTTTATTTATTCATTTATATGTCAATTGAAATATTATTTAAGGAATAAAGAGTAAATTAATATCTTATGTTATGTTAATATATAAAAATGTATTTGATATAAGTTGATAGACATTGCTTTTAAATTTTACAACTGTAGAAATTGATTCTATTTTGAAGGGTTTATTCAAAGAAACTCTCCATATAATTTCTATATTTATTTACTTATTATGAAAAATTATCTATTATCATGGAACAAATATATTCAGTATTATATTTTATTTATTATATTTATTTATTTATATTTTAAAAGAAAATTAACTAAAAATAATAATCTAATTTCTGCTCATCATGTAAACTATCTCATATTAACATTGAAACTCGCTCAAATTCATATTAAAATCAGAGCGAAAGTCAAAGTCTAATCAGAAAACTCACACAAAATGCTTATTACATACCGTTACATATCAGGCAGCCAATTGGTGCTTTCTATGCAAACAAACACACTCACATACACGCAGACCCAAATCAAATACAATTGAACTAACGGTTTAACTGAGCTCTGCAACTCAACTTCACCACACAGCCAGATGTAAGAGGTAGGCAAGAGAGCCCGACAGCGCCAAACACGGACAGCACACAGTGACAAACCCGTTTGCTTGCGCTTGCCCAAGGAGGCAGCGGGGTGAGCAGCACGCGCAGTCAACGCCCATTGGCGAGCTCGGCCAATCAGCGACGAGCTATGCGCAGCGCCACGAGCCAAGCGACCAAGTGTAAAGGTATTCGGCGCAGCGAAAACAGAAACAGAAGCCAACGTGGGATTTGTTTTTGTTTGGCAAAGAGCCAAAGCGAGAGAGAGAGAGAGAGAGCGAGAGAGGAGAACGCAATGCAAACAAAGCTGAGGGTGTAACTCTGGGAATGTGTCGCCGTCATAAATGGGGCCGATAAACATGGTAAGAGTAATAGAAAATGGAAAATAGAAAACGCTATGCGATTTACACAGTTGCTCTATCTCTTCTTATTGTTGTTGTTACCTGTGCCGCTTGCGACTGCGCATATCAAACGATGATGGATGGGCACGCGTCTGGCATAAGGTGAATCCGTTACAAAAAGCCAGGCGGTTGCGGCTACCGCTAACCCTCGATACGAACCCTCGCGCTCTGAAGCGCAACGAGGGCGATCTACCAGCCAGCTAGCCAGCCAGCCAACCAACAGCCCTCATCGTAGCTACAATAATGAATGACTATCGGGGCTGATATAATGCTGACTATATGGTATAGAGCTATAGCCTATATATGGGGTCTTGTGCATGTGTCTATGGCATGCTTCGCTTGAGCTATTGCGGCTTGTGGCACGCTCGTGTCTTGGAATGTCCTCGGGGGTGTCTCCCGATCTTCAGTTAACTGTTGTAATGGCGTGCACATGTCCTTTAAATGCATGCAAAGGCGTTCGAGGAAATTGCGCCAAACGAGAAAAAAGAAAAAGGAACTCATCGGAACTGGATCGTTAAATGCTGTTGCCAGTTGCTCGAAGTGTGCCCGCGTTTTCTTGTCAGGCGTAACCTAGGCAGGCAGGTGTGTGGGCCAAAGCGCCATAAACTGGAAATAACTAAGCAGCAACAGCAGCAGCAGAGGCGATCAAGCGAGCAAGGATGAGCTGGCAGAGAGCCAGAGAATAGGAAGGGGAGAGCGTTCAGGAAAAAATTGTAAACTATGTGGAAAGGTGCATCTAAAGACGAAGAATGCAGCCGCAGCGGCAGGTGATGGACCATGATTTTTAATTGCTTTACAATTTTCGATAAGTGCCAAACAGTTTGGAAATGTTCAAGCTAGAATGATTTCCAAACGAAATACATATGTATATATGGAATTTATAGATATTTTTATAAAAGAAAAAGTTGAAATATAATTTTAAAATATAAAGGCCAAAATTAATGAAGCTACATCTGGGCAGCAGGACTTAGCCAAGAAATTCTTCTATAAGAAATTCTTCCTTTGCAGACTTATTAAGCTATGGGAAACATGCTCTAAGTACTATAAACAATTAGAGAAATACTTTAATTAGTGGAACATTTTGACGAAAAGCTCAAAACAATTTTATGTAGTATATAAATATTGAAACTATATTTCCTTTCCAAATAATTGCTTTTGGATCACAATCAAATCTAGGGAGTAATATATTATACACATATATATTTTTATATATATTTTTTAAAACTAATTTAATATTGATTTAATAAGACTTCGAATTTATTTGGATTTCTTGATAAATCCAATATTTATTTAATAATATGTATAAAGCAATTTGATAATATTTGTTTATAAAATGGAAAAGAAAATAAAGTAAATAATTTTAAAACAATTTATAGGTAATTTATATCTTTCTTTATTTCTTCAATATTGTGATAAATAGTAATTTTTATACAATTTTATAAAGTAAAATAAATAAAACAAATAATAATTAAAATCTATCTATTATATATCTATAATATATAAATATTTTTAGAGATTCTATCTCGCTACTCAAGTACTTCTTAGCACAATAATATTTACATTGACAGTTTCAACTCCAAAATTATAATCAGCTTACATATGCTTAGCCCATAATCTAGCTACAAACCTCTCACACTATCCAGGCTCAGTCAGATCATTTAGATCACAGTTTGCTTAACGCTCAACCCTCGAATATCCTTTAGATTCGCTCAACACGCGCCTGTACTTTAGCTGAGTCAGTGACAAGCATAATCCCCAGGCTGGACAACAGTTGGTGTCAGTTGTGCCAATAGCAACAGCCAACAGCAGCAACTGCAACTGCAACTGCAACAGCAACAGCAATAACAACTGTAACAGTTACAATACGAAAAGAACAGCGTGGCGCGGCGAGGGCAGCGCAGAGCAACAATGCAGCAAACGCCCGCCAAACTTTAACTGCATACCAATTAGTTGAGAAACGCGTGCTGCCAACAACAACAACAGCAACAGCAGCAGCAGCAACAACAACAACAATTTGAGCTGCGCACGATCAAAGCAACTGATAGAGAGGAGAACAGGCGGCGCGGGCCCTGGCGCTGCGTAACTGTGTGTCTTGACCCTTACAACATGCAGGACAACAGCAACAACGAGAGCAACAGCAACAGCAGCGGCTGCCAACTGCTGCCAAAGGTGAAAAACCAGAGTTGGCAACACACACACGAGCACACACACTCTCACACACACACACACACATATATATAGAGGCACACATAAAGGGCTCAAGAGCCACCACTAAAGTCAACACCAATACGAATGCAATGAGGGTTCGTTTTGATTCGGCTTACACACACGCACACACATTTATATAACAACACACACACACTCACATGCCTCGAGCCTCGATTTTCGGGCCAAGTCGGCCTGGCACTCGCTTCACCGTTGGCTCAATTTAGAACCGCACAATCGGCCAAAGATTCAGTCAGGTGCGAAGCACCGAGCGATACAGACGTGTGCGTCTCACAAGCGAACCAACTTTCAATACACAAAGATCAGTTACCAAAAAAAATAAATAAAACAAAGTAAAGTCTAAGTAAAGAAAAGTTAGTAAATAATTTGAGCAATTCAAACGATCTTTGTGTTCGTGTCTCGTCAAGTTTGCGTTGAAATAAACTAAAAGAATAGAAGAAATTTACAAATTTTACTGGCCACATTTAGCCGAGTGTTTTTTCGAAAAGTGTTTTACCAAAAATTACAAAAAATAAAATCAAATAAAATAAGTCTATAAGAGCCAGTGCTTAAGGCCAATAAAATGAATCATTTGTCGCCGCCGCCATCGCCGCACTCGCAGCCAAGTCCAGCGGGCTACGCGGGTCCAACTCTGGACAAGCAATGGATGCAGCGCGCCTCGGCCTTTAATACGGTCATAGCATCGGCTGCTGCACAAAAGCTAAACAATCGAGGTGAGCAGATCGAGACGAAGTGGGCATATGATCTAAGGGATAAAAAAAAAGGCAGCCATAAGTTATTAATATACCAAATATCCAAGAGTTTAGCTGAAGATCAACCACAATTGTGGCTTGGAAATATCTTGGCAAAAAAGCAAAGCAGCAAGGCTTTACTTAAGAGAATTGGTTTAAAAGTTTTTCGTAATATTTAGGAAAAATTCTTGTAAGCTGCTCTCATATATAAAATAATTAAAAAATTAATTATAATTTTAATGCTTCAAAGTAAAATAAAGTACAGAAAATATTTATAAAAAGTAAAGTAAAATATTTAAAGAATGTTTAAAAAAAAATCGTATAATGCTTAAACTAACTTAGAGAAAGCTTGAAATTCTAGCACAAGAATACCATAAATGAAAAATAAATAAAATAAAGGGAAAATAAGGAAAATATAGGGAAAAAGACTTAACTGAAGACTTAACTGAAAGCCTAAAATTATTTAAAGAAATCATTCAAGAATACATCTCAATCATGGCTCTCATATAATTGTTATTATTATTATTATTAATATGCAATATTTTATATTGAATATTTATATATTTAGGCATATAGAAGAATATCAGATACCTTATAAGTAATTCTTTCGTTACATGCATTTCAAATCAAGCTAATGAAAGCTTGAATCATGTTGCATCACAACTATTTAAATATGACTGCTAGAGCCATGCTGATGCCATACACATATTTATAAATCCTATTTTATATAACTTTATCTCAAATTTATTGATATATATCTCAACTTTTTCTTCAATTCTCCCATTGCAGATCTGCCCTTTCTATACAATCCCTTGCTCTACTCAAGCGCTCTGCTCTGGCCGCAGTTTCTGCTTTCGTCAGCCTCGGCACTGGGCACGCCCCTAACACCAGTGACACCCAAATCGCCCGCCTCCATTGTGCTTGGGCAGCGGGATCGCGACTTTGCGCTGACGCCCGAAAAGGAACAGGAGCTGCAGCTCAACAGCAGCCGCAACAATCATGTGTTGGAGCAGCAGCAGGATGAGGATATGCCGCTCAACTTGAGCACCAAACAGCGCGCCAGATCCGATTCGGAGCAGGATCACGATCACAATAGTAGCAGCAGCAGCAGCAGCAGCAGCAGTAGCAGCCTGAGTGGCGGCAGTCTCAGCCTGGATGAGCGAGAGCAGCCACTGCATCTGACCACGCCGCCTCCCCTGAGAGCTGTCAATCTGAAGACTGCAAATGCTGGAACTCCCACACAGCAGCGTCGCTCGCAGGGCAACATCATCTGGTCGCCGGCTTCCATGTGTGAGCGCTCCACGCGGCATGAAGCTGCTGTGGCAGTGGCAGCAGCTGGAGAGGATTTTGAAGAGCAGCAAATAGATCCCATAGTGCGCAAATTCAAGTACGAGCGTCGCTCGGCTGCCTCCATATCGTCGCTGCAGTCGCTGCAATCGCCGCTGTCCTCGACGAGTGTCGCACAGGATCTGGACTTTGAGACGGCACAGCAGCAGCTGTACGCACATCGCAGCGCTTTCATGGCCGGCCTGACTGGCAATAATCTGGAGCTGCTCACACAGCACCTCAAAACACAGCAGCAACAGCAGCAACAACATCAGCAACAGCAACATCAGCAGCAGCAACAACAACAGCAACAGCAGCAGCAGCAGGTTAAAGCCGAGTCGGAGGCTGAGCAGGAGAGCAAACGTTCGGCCGCAGCTCTCATGGGTCTTGTGGCAGCCGCCGAACTGGGCTATATGCGTAATCAACACCAGCAGCAACACACGACCCAGCAACAGTTGCAGCACCAGCAACAGCAGCAGCAGCAGCAGCAACATCCTGATTCAACGGCCACAGATGTTGCGCGTCGTTCGTCCTCCTCATCATCGTATCAAGGCGAGTGCGAGCAGGAGAAACGCAGCGGCCGAAATTTTCAGGTAAGCCAGACGGGAAGTTCATATTTTTTCCACTCTTTCTTTCTTGTTGTTGCTCCAAAGTCGAATCAGAGCTAAAAGCGGAAGTGCCAAGAGACTGAGACCTATAGAGAAAGAGAGAGGGGAATTTCTATATATTTACAGCTATCTGAGGTATCAGCTATAAATCTAGAAAGGAAGGGAGAGAGAGAGAGTGAGACCATCTATATTTAGCTATAGCTACTCCTATCTGAAATATCAGCCATAAATCTATGAAAACAAAATCATAATCTGTGGACTGTCAAAGCCTTGTCCTTGTTGCTAATGACCCAATCACGTGACATTGGTCAGAGCTCGAGCTAGAGCCCTTTTCAATTTCCCTTCAATATCGTAAACTCATTGCATAAGTCTTCAGCATATATCTGGCTATATCGCTTGCATTGCGTGTCTATCGCCCTCTCCCTTACCCTTCCCCTCCCCATCTCTCACTCTCTCTCTCTCTATCTCTCGATGTACCCGTGTTAATTGTTTCATATTTTCGAAGGTCCTGTCGCGTTTTAATTGCTCTGCCCACAGTTTGTCCACCCAATTCAATTTGGGAAAGTGGCGCCGCACAATATCATGTCATAAAGAACACAAACTGTTTGCATTTACATTCGAACTCTTCTATGGAAATTCAATTAGGCACAATCGAAATCACGCAATTAGTTAATCAAATAATTTTGATTATTTTACGAATGGGAGTAAGCTTGGTGGCTCCCCTCGGAAGATTTATGCATTGAAATGACGCCTTCAATGTTTTTTTTTTTTTTTTTTCGAGTTCAATCATAATTGTCGTTTTGTTCAAGCACATATATTTTTTGCCACATTAAGCAAAGGGGCACACGACCAAGGCATGTTATATGAGCTGTCGGGAATCGGGGGTCGGGGGGTATGGTCATGCTCTGACTACCCCCGCTGTCAGTTTATGTTTTTATCAAAGGCACTTCAACACCCGCGACAGGCAGCTACTTTTTCACACATTTGCCAGAGCAGCGCGAGTGAGAGAGAGAGAGAGAGAGAGAGGGAGAGAGAGAGAGAGAGAGAGAGTGAAATGCGATAGCCGAGCAAAAAGGGTTTCCAGACATATGGTCAAAACAGTTGCTCGAGTCCTGGACGCAGGCGCAGTCATATTTTTTTCTTGGCCCCGCATTTTGTATTATTTTTTTTTTGTAAGTCTTTACATCTGCTGCTGGCCCACCCGGTCTGAGTTGGCTTGGAGTCTGAGTCTGCGGCTGAGTCATGTATTTGGGGTTTCTACGCGAGAGTTTTGCCAACTTCCGCTACGTTTTCAGCGTTGAGCAAATTGACATTATGGCTCAGACTCGAGGCTAACAACAATGGGCCAACTAATTGGGGCTCTGTCTAGGCATGGATACAGCTCAAATGCAATCCACAAATAGAAAATCCAAAATAACAGAGTGAGAGTGAGAGTGAGAGGGAAAAAGTGTCAAATACAAATTTGTAAATTTCTTGTAGACAATTTTTCTTCTACTTGTTGTTGAGCAGTTGGCGCACTTGTGTCAATTGACAGTATGCGTAGCTTTTCGAAAGGTTTTTCTCATTATTATTAATATTTTTATTTTTTTTTTTTTTATAAATGTCGCACACGTAGCCCCGAGGTGGTTGGGAATGGGATTGAGTTGTGTCAATACGGGAGCGACAATGTTTAGATACTGTTGCATGTTGCAGTCAGACAAACTGTGCAAACATTTAATCTCCTCGTTGCGAAGATGTTACGAGGCGCAGAGCAGACCCGTTGCCCAGTTCTCGATACCCAATGGCCTCACAGCTGTGTTTAGTCTACAATAACACAGATATATATATATACATATATGAGTCTACTTGATATACAGCTATATATATACATATATATATATACATATATGTGTTGTCATCTTGGAGAAATGTATTTCACTTGAGATTTAACATTGAGTTGGAGCTGAGCTGCTGCTGCTGTTTGCTTAGCTGTTTCTTAAAAATAAACGCAAAAATTATTATGCCACGCCCCCTCTCTCTCTCCCTCACTCTGCCTCCTGCCAGTCAGCCATATTGTTTAGCTTCGCCTGTGGGTTTTACCCTTTTTGTAGGCACCTGTTGCCAAATATTTGCACACTCACAAATCTAGTTTAATTCATAAGTATTTAGCACACACATTATTATTTTGTTTGAGATTTTATTTGCCGCCATCAGGCTGTCCAAATAACACAGCTCATTATTTCGATTATTTACTATAGCCTGCTCCAATTTGGTTTTGTTTTTCTCTCTTGCAGTGTAAACAGTGCGGCAAATCATTTAAACGCTCCTCAACACTATCCACACATCTGCTAATACACAGCGACACGCGGCCATATCCCTGTCAGTATTGCGGCAAGCGATTCCATCAGAAGTCCGATATGAAGAAGCACACGTACATACATACGGGTAAGTTAACGCTCTCTACCTATCCCTATCTCTCTCTCTCTCTCTCTCTCTATCTTCCAGCTCTTTCTGCTATTAGCATATGTGATAAGCTGGCTTTGTTTGTGAGCAGTCATAGCTGCTGACCCACATGAGTTTAACTTGTGCTAAGAGTTGGGAGAGAAAGGGTTGTCCCTATATACATATATGAGCCAAGCTGCCTGTGAACTAGACTCTATTTATGGTATATCAGCTATGTATATATCTAAAAGATATATAAGTGCTTCTGCTAGTATATAATCTAGTCTTCAATATATTCATGCAATATCCAAATGAATACTGAGATCTTTTCTTGATTCTTTAAGTAAAAAGAGTGAATTTTACCTACTCTGGACTTGAATAAATTTCAAATTCGTTTCAATTTCATTTGAACTATATATAAACCATATAAATGTTGTGCAAATCTGTCAAACGTAAACGAACTTGAACAGCTTTGACTTGACAGCTCTTTGCATGCATGTCCACCCTAATGTGTGATTTGAGTCACCCTCAAACAGTCAACTCCATTAAAATCGGCAAACGCTCAACGATATTTATCAGCTTTCAATTTGTCTAATTGCTCAAAATATAGTAAAGCCAAACAATTAATAAACACCTTCTCCAGCTCTCCATATCTCCCTCCCTCTCTCTCTCCCTCTCTCTCTCTCTTTTTATTATAAATTTGCTTTCATTACAATAATTGTTTTTTATTGATTTGCGCAGGTGAGAAGCCGCACAAGTGCACCGTCTGCCTGAAGGCCTTCAGCCAGAGCTCCAATCTGATCACGCACATGCGCAAGCACACGGGCTACAAGCCCTTCGGCTGTGGGCTCTGCGATCAATCCTTCCAGCGCAAAGTGGATCTGCGACGTCATCGGGAGAGCCGGCACGAGGAGATGCCATCAATGCCCATCAAAATGGAGGTCAGCAGCAGCAGTTGCTAGGCCACAGCAGCAGCTATAAATATAATGTAAATAAAACAAATATATATATATATATCTCGTATATATATATATAAAGATGAGACACCATTCCGATCCAGTGGATTTTAGGCTAAGAATATCTACCAGTTACCACCAAGTTGGCACGCCTGCAAATGCAAAGTCGTCTAAGTCGTTGCTATGAAGCCAAAGTTTGTTTTGTTTAGGCAAGCGAAAAATAATAAAATAAAAACAAAAACCGATAAAAAACTAATTAAAATATTTAAATATATTGTTAAGCGAAAGGAAAGTAAATTTCTCGCGCACTAGTTACTTTGCTAAGTTCATCTCTGCTCAATCTTAGTTCTAAGCTCGTGTAAATATACCCAAAAACAAAAAAAAAACAGAAGACTTTTCTAATTAGTTCTGTAAGCACATTTATGTATAAGTAACAAAATATTATTTCGATCTAAGCTAACATAATTTATTGCATAGTTAATATTTTATACACCTTTTGAAATTGTTTTATTTTTTTTCTTATAACCCGAAATACCAAATCCAAAATTGGCAAAGAAAACGCAGCTAAAAGTACCAAAGATCCCAACAACAACAATCACAATTGGCATAAAGCGTCATTTATTATTATTATTATTATTATTATTATTATTATTATTAATATGGTAAATTAAATTTTAACAAATTTCTTGTTTTAGTTACTTTATATTTATATTTACTTCAATTATTTAAGCCTTTTTGAGAACCTGATCTATTTATATGAATGCATTAGTCTTTAAGTTTTTCAATGATAATTTTCTACTATTTATAAAAATCATTTTCATTTTGTATTTAGCTATGTTTAATTGTAATTTTTTGGCGAAAATAAAGTTGAAAGCTAAAGAAACTTGAATACTTGCATTTTTGTATTTATTAGAGCTGCATGTGTGGTATATTATTTAATATAATATATTGATTGGGGCGACAATAGGAGGGGGTTTATTTTGGTGATTTTTTAATAATTTAAAGAGAGTATAATAATCTTGGGCACATATGTGCCCTACCTATAAAGAAAAGCTCACTATATAGTTCTCTCTAGGTAAAGGTAAAGAGCCAAGGCTCTTAATATCATTGGCTCATTTAAGAAGTGTTATGTGTTTGGTTTAAATTACGTTATTCAATTTATTAAAATATGTTAGATTTTTAAAAATTATTTTAATAATTAGCTTAGTATATTTAGGAGTACATATTTCTAAATAATAATGAGAAATATTCCAAAATAATTCACAAAATATTTTAATAAAATAATAGAAACTTCACACAACCGCTTTATTATTAATTGAATCTTACTTCATTTGTACATATGTATATACATATATTTAGATAGAAGATACTTTACTCACTCTCTCTCCCTTTCTATCTTTGAAAATAAATTTTTATCAACAATAAAATTAAATTGAAAATGGTAAAAAATGTATTTGATTAAAATTTATATTTTTCTTTATTTATTTTTTTTTTTATATTTCTGTGAAATATCTCAAAATGTTATTTAATTTTATATATTAATAAATAAATAAAACATAATAAATAAAGCGAAAATATTTAAAAATTATTTTGAAATTTATATAAAAAATTATATAAAAATAAATATATATTTTAAAGTTCACATTTTAGTTAATCCCTATCTGCTTAATGAAAATGCCTTTTCGGAGCTGATGAAATTCCCGAAATGCTCTCTAGCAATTTAAGCCGTGAAGTCTTTAGGGGTTGCTCCTTAAGCGTCCTTCACTCGGACACAAATATTTGCTGATCTATAAGTTTGCTTGTCTCTATTAGTGTTAAATGCATTTGTATCAAGGACGAACTCTCTGAGCAGCTGAATTGATGAGGCAACATTTTGTTACAAATTGTCCAAAAATGCTCCAAATATGTTTCTTTTTTTTTCTTTTCTTTTTTTTTGTGGGCAGACGAAAAACCTGATTTTATAGTTAAATTTTTGCACGTCTCCAATTGGGACTGAGGGACCTGGGGACTGAGAGCAGCTCCTGTTTTCGGGTGACGCGGTGATCTTTGATCTTCGCTCATTGTGGTATGCTAGGAATGAGCTTTGTAAAACGCCGCATTACAAGTAGCAGCAGCGGCAGCAGCATTTTCCATTCTGGAAAAGAGACCAGGTGATCTGGAGGCGATCGGGCGACGATCGGGCATGGCAAAACGCCAATAAGTGTTCGAAGTTCCAGCTAATTGCGCCCGAGAGTTGACTCTGGGCCAGGGCAGAGTTAGTGGGGTACTGGCAGCTCCAGAGATCGAGAGCGATCATTGACGATCACTGATCGTTGCAATTGCCAGCCAAGAAGCGAATGTCAATGCGTTTTGCGGCACTTTAAAACTCTCGAAATGAAGTTTGGCAGTTTACAAATCACCGACTGCTGGCTGGGGTCCCCACTCTCATTATCGCCATTCATCTGGTGCTCGCAATCAAAATCAGCGAACATTTGGCAAGGATTTCACTTTGTGCGTCGCTTCGCCACTTGTGCCTTGTGGCATGCAACAAATTGATCGAAAATTGACAAAATATTGGCTCAGCAAAAAAAAAATGAGAACAGCATACGGCAGCGATCGAAAATATGCAGTTCAATTGCATTGACGGCTGCAATAAAACAACAAACAGCAACAACAACAACAAAAATGCAGCCCAAGGACCTTGGAGCAAGTGCCGACAAAGGGATAAATTGCAGATGAGACGCAGCGAGACTAACTCAAGTATTTCATAATGTAAACTAAAAGCGACATTGGGAATGGCCAACAGAATTTAATATTAGAATAATTTGAGAATTTAGTTGAGTATACCAGAAAGAGTATAAAAGTTTAGCAAACAAACAAATTCAAAGAGAGAAATATGTTTAAGAGTTGTTGTATAAATATTAGAAAGAACTGAAATGGGGCTGCAGCTAAAATTATGAAAATATTGACAAGAGTTGAATGAGGAAAAGACTTTCTACTACTAAATGAACACAGATACAACAAATACAGAGCTGAAAGAAATTGGAACATTTTTAGTGGAATAAGACAATGTTTATAAGAATATAAATAAAATATATATGTTATTCTTATTTTTCATTAAAAAAAAAATAATAAACTACTTTAGAAATAGTTTAAAATCTAACAAAATATTTTTTTAATTTTCTAAAAATATTTGCGTGCCCAATATGAAATGTAAAATATAAAAAAAAATAATAATAATAATAATAATAATCAGAAAAAAAATGTTTAAAATACATAGATTATTTTGAAAATGATATAACAGTTTTTATAGATTTCATGGTAGAATTAAAAAACTATATTAAAATGATATATTTTCTTGCATCATTACAAGCCCTCTTGAGAATCAAACAAAACCTCTATGAAAAAACCCCGTTGTATAGCTCGAGCTAAGAGCTGATAAAGTTGCGATTGTCTCTGCCATATGTTGACTTCAGGTTTATTAACCCCCAAGCCGTTAACACCTGAGCCCACATAATTTGTCAGGGCATTTGAATTTGTACAGCATTCAAATACAAATAGACGACAAGCCCCCATGAAGAAAGAAATAAATAAATGCATACAATAATAAAAAGGAAAAGAAAAGTTGCAACCCCAAATTGAAATAAAGAAGGGGAAAATCATCTTAGAAGTGCCTTGAAGTGATCTAGGCCCGCAACATATCCGTTTTCCGGCTACCCCTAGCCAAAGGTGCCGGGCAGGTGACTTCCACATTGACTTGGCCTGCAACTGCGACAGCGACTTCGACTTTGGCTATTAATAAAAATAATAGTTGCGGCTAAAAAAAAAAAGGTGAGCCAGTCGAGTGAGGATCTACGCAGGCAAAGAGACTGTGCGAGAGAGAGAGAGAGAGAGAGAGAGAGAGAGAGAGAGAGAGCAAGAGAGACTCAGTTGAGGACGTGGAGGCCATCACATGAAAAAAAGATGTCTTAGGTCAGTTGCAGTCGAGGGCTGCTGCTGCCGCTGCCGCTGCTGCTGCTGCTGCTGCTGCTGCAGGTGAACCTAAGCGAGGGCACAATTAAAAGGCCAACGAGGGCTGTGGCAAAAGGCACCTGTGCCGCAGGAGCCGAATAGGAGGTAAAGGCAGGCAAAATGTTACAGCGGCTCATTTATGTTTATGTCCTTTCGTTGTAAGCAGCGCTGATTCCGATTCCTTTTTTGAGCCGCACAAGTGGCACGCCAGCACCTGCTGAATCCTCGAACCTGTCGTTGTCATCGTTCGTCCTCAACATTCAGCTCCTCCTCCTCCTCCACCAGCTTCTCCTGCTCATCGTCGTCGTCGTCGTCGTCCTGGCTCAATAATTGTGAGCCAGACGAGACGCGTGCTCAGAGCCGGTTTAAGGCAAACATATGCCAGGCTTGCCGTCGAGGCAAATTACAACAGCAACGACAGCAGCAGCAACCTGTACCGGTCCAATTGGCATGTGGGCCACACGCCAGCCAAAAACCGAACAGCAGTCATAAAAATCTCTCGAGTCAACCACAAAGCAGCCAGACTGCAATCTTCGTCTAATCTAGGCCCCGTGCACCTTGAGGGAGTGTGCCGCAAGCTGACGCATGCAAAAAAAAACAAAAAAACAAAACAAAAACAAAAACCAATGGAAGGTGCACAAACCAACAACAACAACAAGTGCTGTAAGTGCGCCTGCACCTGTCACGCTCATCGATATTACAAGCAGCCAAAATGACCCAATTTTTAGGGGACCTTTAGGCCGACAGCCTGAACCTCAGCCTCAGCTTGAGACGCAGCCTCCTGCTCCTTGCTGCTGCTCCTTGATGCTGCTCTCATTTATATTATTCCGATCTTCGTTTTTTTTTTTTATGGGTTTTTCCTCGCTTCAAATTGTTAAGTTATGATTGCTTTTTACCCTCAATCGCTATTGTCACCTGCAGCATGAGGTGAGCATATGAAATTTATGTTGGATTGATTGTTAGACATTGATACATGCAATGATTGTGTCTATGTATCTCTCTCTCTCTCTCTGTGTGTGTGTGCGTGGAGATTGTGAAGGAGAAATGTATTAATGAGGCAGCTGTATGTTGCACATGGCAGCCTTCTTAATTATTCCATTACTGATTGATTCTGAAAGCAATCTAAAAAGTTATAATCAGATTATAGCATTTCAAATATATGAAATTCAATTTTTGAAGCAGCTATGCGAATTGCTATGAGATATTTTTTAATTATTGAAAATAACTGAAACTCTTTATAAGTTTAGTATTTTCTTGGCAGAAGAGTATTTTTGTTAGTATTATATCTCATTGGTTGCTGAGCTTGCTATAGAAAGAAGACAAAGAAAACATTTAAATGAAAATAATTCGCTTTACAAACATATCACAGATCTACAGCTACAGCTGCTTGTGTTGACATTAAAGTGTACTAAGGCAAATGCAAATGCAAATAGGAAACAGTTTAGCAAGTTCGCCGACCAAATCAGAAGCCAACAGAGTGCCACCAGGCAGACGATGGTCAGAATAGTCAGAATGACAGCCAGTTAGTCAGAGATTAGCCTTACCTTAGGAAAATCTTAAGCTCGTTCGATTTGCATGCGAACATTGACAAAGGCAAAAGCAATGAATGACAAATCCAAGTCAAATATGCAACCCCTACTATATACATATGTACAAAACTATATATGTCTGCGTGCGTGTGCGTGTGGGGTAGTCAAGTGGCAGGGCATATATAGCATATAAGGCAAGGCAGATTGTGAAATCTATTTAAACAGCTTAATTGGCAACAAGAGCCACGGAATAACAAACAGAAAAAGCAACAAAAACAAAAAGCAAAAAGCAACAAAAAGCAAAAACAACCCGCAGACAATGAGCCAATCAGCTCAGCTTAGCTGGCAGGGTGCAAAGAGTCGAAGAGTCAAAAGCCCGAGCCAGCAATTAAAATGACAAAATCTAAACACACAAAATGGTACGGATTTTGCCATGTGCCACAGCCAAGACGAGCCCCAGCAAGGGGAGCAAGAAGAAGCAGTTGAAGAATAAGGAGAAGAAGACCCAAGAATGCAACAAAAACAACACAGATTGAGCGAGGCGAGAGAGTGCCTGACTAGTAAGTACCCTAACTGTATGCTGAGCAGAGTGAGCTAAGGTTAAAGACTGTAGGACACACACACACAGAAGAGTAAATTTGAATCAAGTATAGAGTCAATTGCCACATCTTCAAGTTCATACTACATAAACAACCAATATACCCTCATGAAAACAGCAGATCAATGGGCATAAGAGAGAGACAGAAAAACGTGAATTTTGAAGGCACGCACAAGGTGTTTTGTCTGATGTTGAGCTGAAATCAATGTGCATGGCCTAAACACAGATTATAGACAGATTTGGGAGGCAACAGACGGCAAGCGGCAAACAAAAGGACAACAAATTGCGGCCAGAAGATGCAACACACACACACACACACACACACACACACACACACACACACACACGCACACATAGACAGACATAAAGAACAGAGAACTTCTGACTCTGCGCGTCGAGGCTCTTTTCGAGTCATTATAAGAATTTAAGCGCACCTTTTCATTTTGTCTGCAGATCGAGCAGCGACAGGTGCGCAGAGATAAGCAAAAGAAGTTGCAGTCAGTCAGAGCATAGCGGTAGATGGAACGATTGGTAGGGGTCCTTAGGCGTTATCCTAAGAGCTCCACTGCTGCGACTGCTGCTGTAACTGCTCTTGCTGCTCCTGCTCCTACTCCTGCTGCTCCTCCTGCTGCTCCTCCTGCTGCTGCTGCTGTGCCAGATTCGACTCTGTTCGTACGCTGAGCAAATTAATTCCTTTGCCATATTTTATAATTCAACAGATGACACGAGCCAAGGCAAGTGCCCGAAGCGCAGAGGCAAAAGCTGAGCTTAGCTAAGTGAGCGAGAGGGTGCCTCGGCTCGTTTGTGGCACATGCCACATGCAGGACTTCTACCTCGGCCAGTGCTGCTCCTGTTCCTGCTGCTGTTGCCTCCTACAATGTCTTGCGCTAAAAAGTAGGGTACTTGCTCTTGCTTCGTCGTAGATCCTGCTCAGTTGTTAAGCGGTTTCTTGCGGTTCTTTTGCAAGCTCTTAGCTCTTAGCTCTTATTTATTTGAAAATGCAAAAACGTTTTCAGTTTATTGCCCTCGGCCTGCCCCGATGACAATGACCTTTTTCTATGCCCAATTCGAACAGAAAGGGTTACTTCAGCACCCTATAACTGCATTTTGGCCCAAGAACAGTTACAGCCTTAACTGTCTACAGGTGGAAATTGTTCGCTTGTCACACTAATTTCTCAAGTATCCTTTTGTTTATTGTGGTTGCCAATTGTTGTGTGTTTGTTCGCTTTCGGCTTTCGGCTTTCGGCCTTTGGGCTACTGCAATTTTGTGGCAATATGTCGCGAGCGCATAATTAGCTTATAAATGCAGCAACAAGTTAACTGAACAAAAGCCATTGCCCCTTTGTGAGATGATCATTAGAATCGAGCTGTTCTCCCATTGGCATTTGCTTAACAGTTGAATGAACTGCGCTAAGTTCATTGGCTGTTGTATGGGGTAGCAATTTCTATATCAATTTAAATTCTATATATGTATATGACATATGACATATGATATAGATCAGACAACATACAAAATCATATAAATTAAATCATATACTTTTAAGAGGTTTAGACCACGAAACCTCATTAATTGTGTCTTTAGATATCAAATTTAAAATGCAAAAAAATTAATGTTAGTAAAGAAAAATTTTTTTAATTAATAAAAAATATAAATATTTACTAAAACCAAATTTTTTTGTAATAAATGGCAAATTTATATTTACAACAAACTTTATATAATCAAAAAGTATAAAATAAAATAATAAGAAATATTAGGCATAAATTAAATTTAAGAATAATAAATGAATTAATTAAAAAAAATAATAATAATAAATAAATATATTTAAAATATCAAAATTTGTATTAATTAAACAAGTAAGAAAGCTCTTATATGACTCGAGCTACTTCACCAATCTGCTATAAAAGTATATAAGTAAAGCTGCATGTTCTCATATACTAAATGCAGTTTAGTATCAATTTAGTGCCCACAGCATCTTAAGTATAAGATAATCAGTAGACACTCAACTATAACTGTCCTCTTCATAAATCTCTTTTTGCGTGTCTACATTAATATTTCTTGATCACGAAATTAGTCTAATTTACCCTTACACCTTTTCAGAAATGCCTAAGCAGTGCTATAAAGCATACGCAATGAAATATGAGAATAAGTATCTGAGTGAACATAAATACTCTTACATATTCTACATGCTCCCTCTATGCAGCATTTGCTTATATAATTCAAATATGTATACAAAGAGATATGCTTAAGTAAATCCTATATGCTACCTTCTGCTCAATCTCTACCTCTATTAATGTCCAACTTCTACTCTCTCCAAGCGATCTTTGAGAATATTTTGATCTTTACATTCATTTTAAATTCATTCATTACACAATTCAGTTATGTTTCAGGGCAAGTATTTTGATAAACGTCTTATATTGAGTACATAAAATTATAAAATTAACTTAATGATTCACAATGAATTATATATATAAATCTGTTTTAGCTTTAGTCAAAGAGTAAACATTCTAAGCGTCTTAAACGTTGCTCCAGCTGCCTCATTTGGGAATTCATCTCATCGAGCTGGGCGGCACAGCTGCAGCACTCGGAGCCCGACTCAGATTCAGATTCCAGCGATACATCCAATACCTGTGGAAGGTTTTGGCAAGTTATGCTATAAGCTAGCAGTTTTGATATTTTTTTTTTTTTTTGCTATATGATGAGGCAGCTGTGTGTTTTGCTTGGAAATCTACTATTTAAAAAACGGAGCATTATATTTTGTCTTTAGCTGCAGGGACGGAGATTTCGTTTCGGTACGAAATTTAGGACTTGACAACTTAGAGTTGTAGCTCAATGGTGTTTGTTGTTGTTTCGAGTGTTCACTGTCAACCACCTGGAAGTGCTCGTCGAGTGTTTGATATGCCAACGATTCACGTGGATCAATGCGAATGCTCAGATCATTGCTGGCCTTAGAGGTAGCGTCTAAGCTAGCTCTAGAGGCGTAGCTGGTGTCACCGGCCGATGTTGACATGGATTTCTCATCGAACTGTGTAGCATCGTAAGTATGCAAATTGGATTCCCAAATGAAGAGCTGTAACATTAAAGATAAGGGTAACATATAATTATATTTAATTGCTGATTCAGTGCACTTACCTGGCGATCGCTGCCCGCAGTGGCAAATTTATTGCCGTCGTGATCAAATGAAACGGCATTCACAGCATCCGTATGCCCAGTCAGCGTATAGATGGGCCTGCCCTCCAGTAGATCCAATATGCGTATAGTTTTATCATCGCTGCCAGACAACAAGAAATTGCCACTGGGATGAAAGGCCAGATCATTGACTGGCGCTGAGTGCACGACATACAGCTGCAGCAGCTGGCTATTGACCACATCGAACACTTTGATGCGATTGCAGCCGAGGGCAACGGCTACCATATTGCCCCAAGGATGCCAGGCCAATTGACGTGGTGCGGCACGCTCCTCCGTAAAGGTGCGCACGCATTCCCCAGTGCCCAGGTCATAGATGCGCAAAGATTTGTCATCGCTGACTGTGGCCATGAGCTTGCCATTGGGACTGAACTTGGCAGCGCGTACCCAATTGTTCTGCTGGGCAAACGACGTGATGAACTGACGTCGTGAGACGCGCCACAGCTTGACAGCCTTGTCATCCGAGGCAGTCAACAGGAGCTGCCCAGTGGGATCAAAGTCTACACTGCGTACTGGTTTGGTGTGAGCGAGAAACTCGCCTGAGACGCCACGCACTTTGGGTTCCCATACCTTAACTGTGCGATCATGGCTACACGAGGCTATGAAGTTGCCCTTGGGCGACCAGCTGACGCCATAAACAGCTTCAGAGTGTGAGGCAAAACGTATACAACGTGCTGCCTGTTTAAGGTTCCACAAAATAACAGTGGTGTCCATGGAGCTGGTTGCGATTTGATGGCCATCGGGACTGAAGCGCAGCTGTGTTATATTACCACTGTGTCCGGTGAAATGGCGTTCCAGTGCCGGATCTCGAAACATTGTATGTTCCATGGTATTTTATTATTTTAATAGAATTTTACAACAGAAAATTTCCGCTTCAATTTAAATACTTGAAGTGCGCACTGCGCAGCGACGCTTGCCTCGATTCGAGTCTATCGATTGTTTATGTAGCAGAGCAGCTAGCTTTTGAAGGGCAAGCAGCGCTGTTAGACGAATATAATTTCAAAATGTATGCATGACTTACATTACAGTACTAATCATACAGCACATGTATTAAGTGGTTAGTGGTTAAATGTACATTAATTGGCACATTTATAACACTCGAAACATTATTTCATTGCAGGTTTATTTATTTTTTAAAATTTTAAATTTTTAAATTGAACAAGACATAGGTCAATTTATGTTTTAAATGAAGTGCGAAGCAACGCTTGCTGTAACTCGAATCACTATATTATCGAATGATACTCAAGCATATCTGTTAGCTCTTGAGCGCATGCAAATGGAATTAAGTGCTGTTAAGTGATATTGGCTGAGAACTGTGCAGCACTACCGATAGACGAAGAGACTAAAGCTATCGGCACATTTGTGTTGCCCAAGTATTTGTTAATAATATAATTATTATTATTGGTAACTAAAGTGCTGTATAGAAAATGTCCCTGCTAGCACAGAGCGTGCGCCAGTTGCTGCGCCACACAACACAGCGTGCCACATTATCTGGTAAGCATGTAAACAATACAGCATGCCATGACATAACATTCGCATTCCCTTACAGGTGCGATGCGAGCATTGAGCTTAGCTCCCACACTGCATCAGCAGAGCAAAGCCGCAACAATTGATGTGTCGGCTGTTGCCAAGGAGCATCAGAAGGAGTGCCAGACGGTGTGTGAGCGAATTAATCAGCAGGTGGCTAAATCGGAGCAGGGCCGGCTTTTCGCTGTGGTTCACCTATGCGGCAAGCAATTCAAGATTACAGCTGGAGACATCATTCTAGTCGAGGGTTATTGGCCGCCAACGATAGGCGATGAGATTAGCCTGGACAAAGTGCTGCTGGCGGGTGCACGTGATTTCACATTGATTGGACGGCCCATTCTGGAGGCTGGCTTGGTCACTGTTAAGGCTACCATTATAGAGAAGACGCTCACGCACACGAAGACACACTTCAAGAAGAAGCGCAGGAAACAGTATATGCGCATCAACTTCCAGCGATCTCCCAACACAATGATCCGCATTAACTCCATTGAGATGACTCGTCCGCTGGACAGCAATGCCGAGCCAGAAGCAGAGCCGCCAAAGCGTTTGTTTTAGTTATCAACTATGCCTTATTGAATTAAATATATGTGTAAAAAGATAAACGAAGTGTATTTTTAAGTGTTCATTTATTTTATGTTTATATAGAAAAAAGAAGCGAGGTTGTAAGTTTGTTTTCATTAATTCCAAAACAAATGTCATGTTAAATAGCATTTGCAGCACTGTTATTAGCAGCCAAAATACATGGACATTTTCTGTGCTGTTGTCTTAACAGTTGCAAATGCTTAACATTTCTCTTAAGTTCCCTTCTCTGTCAAGCAACAGTGAACAGCTTGTTTTTATATCTATCTGGCAGCACTAATAAGAGCGCACCTTTCAAAATTCTCTTCACAGTCAGCATTCAGTGCTTTAGCGTTTTTGTTTATGAATTCTATACGAACTCAGCTACTTTAATCAATTACATATTCAACTTTCATCTTGATTCAATGCCTCGCACATGCCGATGCCTTTGTAGTGCTCATAAACATTTTCATTTGACAACATATTTGCTAAGCGCCAACCTACTTTAGCCCCAAAACGCAGTCGCAGTCGCAGTTGCATACGCAGGCCTCTCTCGCTTCTAATGATGCGGCTGCGGTAACTGTGTGCAATTTTAATGACAACCTTTTATCGTGCATGTGGTTGTTGTCATCTTTCATTAAAAGACGTCGCCCAGTCTGGGGGGCAACACACACACACACACAGAGTCACTTCTTTTTTCTTTATCAGCAGATGTAAGTCGCTTTGCTTTGAGTCGTATTTGTTTATGTTTCGTTTCACTTTTGCTAAGCAAAAGCGCTTACATCTTTGTTTCTTTCTTTTTTTTCGCTTTGCAAACTTGGCAACATTTTGCGCCTGGCCCCATTTAAGGCCTGAGGAGCTTGCTGAAAGTGCAATGAATTAGAAGTTTTAGCTCTTTCATGACTTACTTTCACGTCTACCAACACTTAAAGTCACTTTGCTTTGCCGTTAATTCTGATACTAATTTGAAATGAATTTCTCCTCATGTGCCCAACTTTTATAAATGCCATTAAAAATTATGCATGTGAGACGTGGGCCCGCACATCTGCTCACCTGCCCCAACAAATTTGTCAAATTGCACAAATTGAATTGTGAGTGAGAGAGAGAGAGTGATAAAGGGAGAGAGTGTGTGTCTTGAGTCTTTGGACTCGGAGCAAACAGTTGACAGCGAATGTCGCTTGCACTTTGGCCAAAAAGGTGTCGCAAATCAAATTTCAATATGGCAAAAATTACGTTTGGCAACGCAAATTGAAACATTTTCGTTGCGGTTAAGCGACGGAGGCGTACGACAGGTGCTACTTACCTGCAACAGCAGCCGCTGCTGCGGCACCTGCTTCGTCTGCTCTCGCTCTGGGGCTTCAAATGTTGATTATGTTATTTACCCATGAAAATTGCATTTGATGTGACGATGGCAACGGATGTTCGTCTATTTGTTGAGGCTCAAGCTCACGCTCAAGCCCGAGCACAAGCCCAATTCCAGCTACCACTACAGCTACAATTGCAGCACACACACACACACATACTCCTACACACTTTCGCCCACACACCCTTCAGTCACAAATCCCATGTAAATGCGTTGCTCAAGTTGCAAAAATGTTCTAAATTTATGCGCAGCGGCGTTTGATGTATGTGTGGGCAGAGCAAACGGCAATGGGCGGCCAAGGGGGATGGTAGAAAATTCGGGGCGTGGCAGCTAAAGGATGGCAATTGCGTCCATCCATCAACAGCATCACTCAGTTTTGACATATCATTGAAATCTAAGGCCTCATCATCTGTGACGTTTCATTAACCTACACAAATCCCATTAAACTATAGGCGAGAGAGGGCAGAGGGTGTGCGAGTGTGTGTGTGTGTGTGTGTGTGTGTGTGCTTGGTGTGAGGTGTTAATATCAACAAGCGCAAGCTACTGCGACGCAATCTACCGATTTCCGCTTAACCAAGCCAAACATTGCATTTTTGATTACGAACCGAAGGCTGAAAGCTGACGGCTGACGGCTGAAGGCGGAAGGCTGACGGCTGAGTGCTGAGGACTGAGAGCTGCGGGCGACCCTAAGCCGTTGCCCGAAAATCCGGTAAATGTTTGCCGCAGGCAAAACCAGAAAACACGAAAGGAATCTGTTGCCACAATGGGGCGTGGTCAGGCCACTGCTGGCTGTAGCTGACGGCACCAGGGTGGCACAGACGACTGTTTAATATACCTTGTTGATAGGGAAGAGGGGAGAGGGGAGAGGGGAGTTAAACTAAGCTAAGGACAGCCAAAGCGGCAGGCGAGCTGCGCTTATGATCGATAGCAGCAAAATAATGTGGGGAAAAACTTATTATTTTGTCCAGCAAAAATAAAGATGATGCAAAGAAAAGAAAATCTATGAATAACAATATGAGGGGGGAAAATATACAAATATAAATATAAATATAAATATAAACATAAAATAATATTTACTTAAGTTACAATGGAAAGTATGTATATTTATATAATTAATCTAAACATGAAATATGAGAAGGGACTAAATTAAAACAAAAAATATATTTGTAACTGATTTTGTATAAGATTTTTAATCGATAACACTGAGACGATAATATTTATCGAGTTTTTGAAACAAATTCGTAATGCAACTGAACAAAATTTCAAGTTGCTTTGATACTGGTTTTTGCACTGAAAGGGAAGATAAACTCAAGAGAGCTTATTTCAGAGTTATTATGAAGCGACGCCGAGCAACACGATTTGTTCGCTTGACTGTATTCATATTGAGCTTCCATAATAATTCTCGCACTGTCTGCTGCCATAGAGAATTTATAGAGCTCTCCATGCACGACCAACGCCATCAAACGATACTAGATGTCTCTCAAATTGCTCAAACTACGAACGAACGACTTAGCATGATCAAGCCGATGTGTTGTGAGAGCGTACATACATATATAGAAACAGATGAGAGAGAGCGGAATGACCAAAATTCCTATACAAATCTTAATCTCTGGCAAAGTTAATCTGTTGGGCCGGCTTCCGCTCTAGAGTTGAAATATTAGAAGTAGCACCGATCCCAATTTATTTTATTTATTTATTTATTTATTTATTTATTTATTCATTTATTTATTCATTTATTTATTCATTTATTTATTCATTTATTTATTTGTTTATTTATTTATTTTTTTTATTTATTTAGTTATAATTTTATTTTATTACATACATCCTTCTACTTTTTTCTGATAATTAATTATAAACACAAATTAACTCAATTGTTGAAAATATACATAAATAAATAAATTTCTTTTATACAAAAAATATAAAAATAATATTTAATTAAAATTATTTCCTTGTTTATTTAAAAAAAAAATAAATAAATAAAATCAAATTTATTAAGTTGCATCTGAGCTGCATTAAATTTAATAAAATATATATTGCAAAATTACAAAAAAAAAAAATAGTTTAATAAAATAAATATTTATATTATTAAATTGTTATATTATATATGTACATATATTTAATTTTTTTTTTAATTAATTCATTTAATAGTTTAAATTATATTCATATTATATATTTATATTATTATATTCAATCTCTTTACTATATTGTTTATTATTTAAGTATTTAAAAAAATGTATTTAATAAATAAAAATATTATATATTATATTTTTATATTCTTTTATTTATTTATTTATTTAGTTTTTAATTTTTAAGTTGAACTAAATTGTTCAAAAATAAATATATTGCAAGTATTTGCATAAAAAAAAAGTTTATTAAAATATCTTTAGCCCTGGATCTCTGCTGCTTTGCCCAAGGTTCTTTCCATGCTTACATTAATAATATGCATATGTATATATTCATATACATACTTAACATTCCATAACAAGCTTAAAGCTGCTTCGCTTATCTCACACGTATCTAACGTGTGTGCTGCTCATTGAGCTCCATCTCCGTGTCCGTTGAGCATATTATATTTACATTTTGTTTATTTTTCGATTTGGGGTTGAATAAATATTGTTGCTGTTGTTGTCAGCTACGGCATCTTCCAACTGTCTTCGAACTTTTCATTTTGAAAATTATGCAAAAATCTGGAGAAAAAAAAGAAAGGAGCAGAAAATTTGGCTATATCCTTGGGGATATTTTGCTGTTCAGTGAATTGCTGTCGATGCCAAACTGATTTCCACACAACACAAAATGCAAGGGTTGTCAGCACATCTCCTGCTATCTAGATAAAGCTACACTAATATGATGCGAAACGTTATATACATATATATACGACACGCACACACGTGCCAAAGGAGTTGATTTAAATAAGTTTTGACATGCTGCAAAAGTTGACAAAGTTCGCTGCTGTTGCCTAATGATGAAATTTTCAATAAATGTCATTCGTGAACTGTGCAAAGTGTCAATGGCATCAAACACAGAAAACCTATCCAGGAACCAGAGTCTGCCCCACACTCTCTCTCTCTCCCTGCATCTCTGTCACTACGAAACTTCCATGTCCAGCTGAATCCTTTGGCACACACAGAATTCCCGCCTGGTTGGGGCACAGCTGTCAGCTTGTTTGGCATTCGCGTTCAATGCGTTAATAATGACACTTTTTTACTTGTTCCCAGGGAGTTTGACATTGCTCAGTCTCTCTAACTAGCTGGCTGCCCAGTTGTGTGCGCCCTTAAATTTAATTACTTTTTCATAGCTCATACGCACAGTGTGACGAACACACACAGAAAAGAAGAGATGGAGAGAGAGAGCGGGAGTAGTTTGCATGGAGCCCGTAGACAATGGCCGCTGGTGATTGAAACTCGTTTAAATTTGCATGTAAAAAGCAAGCGAAGAAATTTCCAACTCTGATTGCAGACAGCATACGAACATAGTACCGCTACCCCTGCCACGCCCCCCCCCCCCCTTTCTCACTCTTTCTCTCTTTCGCTCCCATAGGAAAGTCTGGTCATCAATAGTTGACAGTTTTATAGTCGCTTGTCGTTGATTGTCACAATGGTCATTTAATATTTGGGCACACGACAAAATTGTTGGCGAACCAACTTATTGTCGTGTTGTGTGTGTGCCCTAAAGCGTTAGCCAACACTGGCGGAAATATATATAGAAATACGTACGAACGCATGTACATTTGTATAAATATGTATAAAATTTAGTTCAATAGAACTGTTGTATAAATGTTGATGTTGTTCAATCATATACATATGGTGGATATATCTCGAGAGATATATTGCTTGACTAGAGATTCTTTGGAACAGTTTCGTGGCACATCAAACGGTTGACAAAGTCCTTTTGCTCTGCCGCCTGCAGATCTGTTAACTCGACCACAATATCAATTAACTCATCCTCCGTATCGCTTAATATTATCACATCATCTGATTGGCTACCATGCTTCACGTAATTCTTATAGTTCAGCACATCTCGCGCCAATTTATCAACTTCCAGCTCCAATATTTGTATGCGTTCATCCAATGTGAGCAGCTTCGACCTCTGCAGTTGAGTTAGCTTTGGCTTGTAAAACGACATATTTGCCTTTGCTGTTCAGATATAGTAGTTTAAATTATATATATTTTACTATAAAATCCATGTATGCAACACTTTAAATGCACAAACTTACATGCGTGTCAACTTTTCCTTGAATATCACAGAATCATGTGCTGTTCAAAATAATAAATTATGAAAAGTGCGCGCAAACGTTAGTCAACACTATTATTAAGCACGAGACGCCAGCTATCGATATCTTCAATACTTGCATTTCCAAATAAGTGACATGTTCATTTATAAATGTGAATGCTTTATTTATTTATTTATCTTTTACATTTATTGTATATATAATGGTAAATATAATTGTAAATATATTTTACATTCTATTTATCTAAATATTTTATATATGTTTTCAAATGAATTTAATTTTGATTAATATAAATAATAAAATAATTTTTTTCTGTTATGTTATATTTTAATAACGCTTTGAAGAACACTTTTACCTAACATTAAAAATAATAATATTGAATAAAATTAAAAGATTTATTCAATATTTTACATTTGCCACAATGATAAGACAGAAACATATAAATAAATAAAAATTAATTTTTTTAAATAAATAAATAAATGGTATAAACAAAAAAAAATACATAATTATTTAAATGAGTTTTTTATTTTATAAGAAATTTATTAATTTTTTTCATTTTTATAACAAATATGCTGTTTTTTTTGTATTTAATAATATTTATTTCAATAAAATTCTTATGTATTTAATAAAATTCAATAAATATTTGTAATGTGTTTTTTTTATTTTTGTGATAAATAAAATTAGCAAAAAAAAAAATAAATATTAATTTATTTATATATTAATTTATTTTACATAGTAAATAATTTATACTGCAATAGTTTTTGCAATGGAATTTAAAAATATTAAATATTTGTTCTGCTTATTTTCTAGGAAATTTAATTATAAATTATATACTTTAATGAAACATATTATTTTAATGGTAGTTCATAAAATTGTAATAAATATTGATGTTAACGCATTTCGTTCGCTTGATAATTGCCTTATTTTAATTTATTTTCCAGTTTTATTGACATTAAGGCTAACCCCAGGCAGCCAGTCAGTCGGGCTGGTCAAATTAATGCTTTGGTCTGACCATTTATGTCAGATGGCAGATTTTCATAATGGCACTTTCATTCGGATTGGCCCAAACCAGGACATCCACTTGACAGCCGTCGTGGGCATCCCGTTTACTTGCGGTTTTGTGCAAATTCAAAGCCCGACGCTGACGCCGCTGGCTCACGTCACATTTCCGGCTTTTCGAGTCGTGTGTGAAATATTAAAATTCAATTAAAATGGCGTTAATCCCAACAGCCAGGAGCAGGCAATAATGCTGCCAATGGCATGTCATAATTGTCATCCCCATTGAACATCCATCCATGTCAGCCACAGCGTTCCGCACTTTGCCATAATGATGCTCATCAACGTCTGCTCCGGCACCTGTGCCCCCCCTACTCCTGATGCTGTTGATGCTGCTGATGCTGCTTCCTCTTGTGTTCAGGTTTTTGTGTTGCATCTGATTTAAAAACTCGCATGCAAATTGCACTTCAGACATCCATTTATCATGAATGCTGCTTCTGCTATTGCCGGTCAGTCCGGCCAGCCAGCCAGAGCGTTAATGGTTAATTAATAAATATCTTGCTGCCCCGTGGTCCATTGAAGTGGCATAAATCTGAGAGCCTTCAGCACGCCAATTGTCCATAAACTTGTTCATGTCTATTGACCCACTCGCAATTGCATTGGTCTAGACTAAGCCAACAATGTGAGGTCTAAAGTGTGTTACTGTTATTTATGCTCATGATGATAATCATGAAAATGATCATGCAATTGATAATGATGTGAATTTTGATATGGCAACTTATGCTAATAATAATGATAATAGCAATAATGATAAATGATGAATGCATGAAGTTTGAATAGCAGTCATTAGCCTACATTTCATTCTACTGATTTGAAGTCTAATGACAATGATAATGTAATGCTATTCGAATTTATGCTAATATATTTTTATAATATTTGTATATAATATATATTTAAACTCTTACAATTATTATTATTTTTTTATTTTTTTAAGTTTCAATATAAAACGAAATCTTATAAATCATCCAACCAACACACTCTGTAGAGTCTATTGAACCCCAATTGCCATATACACTATATCTGCGCATATAGCAAGTGCAGCTCATTTCCTATTGTCAAGCAGCTGTGATGTCTGTTTGATTGGGCGTGCCGGCAGCCAAATAAATACCAATAAAGAGACAAACACACACACACACCAACCCTCGCACACATACTCAGCAGACTCTTCAGAGCGCAAAGGTGTCAACTGTACAACACACTCACACCCAGAGGACAGCGTGGAGTGCATGTGTGAGAGCGAGAGAGTGAGATGGGGCGAGTGCGAGTGAGAGAGAGCTGGAGAGCCCTTACAATTGAGGTGCTTCAGCTATCGAGTGGGGGCGCGCGCTTAAGTCAATATTTGAGGGCGAGCAAAAGTTTCGCTAACAACTTTTCTATCTTTTCGCTTTTTGCTGCTGTTGCTGCAACAGTTGGAAGGAGTTTTGTCGACCCGAAGACGTAGGGCGTTTCTTTGAAGTTGCCAGAGTTGACACAGCCAAAAAAAAAATGTCAGAGACTTTACCCCAAAGAGGGGTCTGGGGGTCACACAGCTCCGTTTGGTTGTTGGTTAAATTTTTAAATTTAACTAGTTTCGATAGTCTCACCTGTCTGACCGACTAAAGCTAGTACGCCTCATTGATTGCCCATTTAGAACCGCAAAATTTAATTTATCTGCCATCAGTTGATGTTCTTGCGGTTTGCCAATACACATACGAACAGCGGCCCAAACCAAACGTTTGCTGTCCCTTTGTTTGGCATTTGTACATTTTTCTGTTGTTGTTGTTGTTGCTGTTGCTGTTGGGGAAACCCATGTCAAAAATTGTACAACGCCCAGGCGCTTGCTTCACTGATAACATTTTGCACTGTGCGTGTGTGTGTAGTCATGTGTGATTGTGTATCTGCCTGTGTGTGCGTGTGGTGTTTAAGATATCATCTGTCTCTGACGCGTCCCAGTCCCAGAAGCCCCAGAAGCCCCAAGACCCCAACTCTGTTGATCCAAACTGTAGCCCAACTGTTTGGGCATTTCCTGTTACCTGCTGCTGCTGCTGCTGCCATTGCCACCTGCTGTTTGACACCAAAATTCGCTCATTGTTGGCGTTACTTTTATGAACTTGTAGCCGACTTCAACGGTAATCGCATTGACAACGAGAGCAGACAAGAAAACTCCTCTAGATGCTGCGCAAGGGAATTGAAACACACACACACACACACACACAGATACATATACTCGCACTGATATATCGACATGTGTGCGCGTGTGTTAACCCCGCACTCAAATTTCAGCACTTCATTCAATTCGCAATTCGCAATTCATTTCAACAATTGAAATACGATTAGCGCCAAGGTGCGAGCTGAGCAAAGAGGAAACCTTACACACACACAAACACACACACACGTATGGCTCCCGGCTGGGTTTAGCTACATTTTTGATTTATGTGAAATTGAGTTAAATTCGCTACACACATCTCTCTCACACACACACACACAGATGTATGCACACTGTAATCCCATGCTTGGGCGGGCGCGTTCTAATCAAGACTATTCACTGGCCATAAATCAAATTAAATGGCTGTCACATATCGCTGGGCGCCAGTTCCGCCAGCTGCTCCATCCATTGGCATCCATTGTGCCTGGCCGAGCTGTCAGAGCTGAGCATAATTAAAAGCGAGAAAAAGAAAGCGAAGGAATAAACTGGTTCAGATGACGAGCTAGTTAAATCGTAAACGGGTTATAGACTAAGCTGAATTATATCAATTATCATGCACAGAAAGAAAATTGAAGACGAGCTGCTATAGCTCAAGCTATAGCTAATTTTCTATTCATGGCAAGCAGTGACAATGAGATCAATTAATATATAGAATTTATTAAAAGTCGGTTAGCGAACTCTCCAGATCTCGAAAATATTTGTTGACTAAATAACTGTATTTCACACACACTGAGAGAAAATTCAGAGAACAATCGATTTTTCAACGAGCTCGTGACTGATCGGACAACGAAAAGTCTTTTGTGTAGGTATTCTTGAAGTAATACATATGGCTCACTTGCTGAACTTCAATGTGCGAGCGTCAATCGTATCTCTCCCGGAAACGTTGTTCGGGAAAAGAGCATCACACGAGTAGTTCAACACGAAGCGCTCATCCAAAGAACCGAAGGCTCTTGCTGAGAGCGAGAGCGAGTGAGTATGATCTTGGTTCAGCTCGTGAGCAGTGCGTGCTAATCAGAGAGAGCGAAAATATATAAAGGGTTTACGCAGTCTTTTATTCAATTTAATTTAATTTCTTGTTTTATTATTTTTTATTCTATATTAAATTTACTCATTAATGTATGTATAATCTAAGAGATGGATAATAAAATGATTTAATTTATTTAATTTAAGTTTTCTTAGTTTAAAGAATTAAGGAATTCACATAGTCCATTACTAGTTTTATTTCCCTCTGGCTAACTAAACTAATACACACCCATACCTCACCCAACGATTCAGCTAAAAAAGAAAAGCTAAAGTTTTTCATACCCAATTTTTTTTTCTTCATTTTATGCAGCAAAATCGTATATTCAAAATGTCAAACAGCGTCGTGTGTGGTTAGGCAAATCGAACACTGCATGGGTCTTATGTAGGGAGCGTGTTCTTGTTGTTGTTGTTGTTGTTGTTGTTGTTATAATACCAAATAATGAAACACTAATTGGAAACCGGACCAGGACGACGACTAATCTTTCGCATCATGTCCAAGTCAGTGAGACCAGCGCTGTAGCCCTCGCCAGTCACTGGATTGCCCGCTGTGAAGGAAATATATATTGCATATAATAATAATAATCTAATGTATGAATACATTTGTACTACTCAAACCCACCTCGGCTCTTGGCTATCTTGGGCTTTAGGCCACCGACCCCATCTCCGTTCAGGCCCATGCCAGTTATGGGATTGCGTGAACACAAATCCTTGTCATCGTTGTTCATGTCAGATTTCGGTTCCGAGGAATTATCAGCCATACTGTTGCAGCTGTACTTCACAAAGTTCTTGTAACCGTTTTTAAAATTATATATATATATTTAGATTTAACAAAATTTTGGATTAAAACTCCAGCGGTTTCTCTCTCAAAAACCAAAATAAAAATAAATACAGAAATTTTCAATTTTGAATATTGGACGAATGTTTTTCCTTTTTGAAAATCACTTGAGGCCCTTTCGGCTGAATGAAGCTGACCGAACCGAACCACTCACGTTTTTAGTAAATATATATAAACCAGTTAACTAAGATGTCAATCTCGCTGGATATTGGTGATAAATGTCCAAGTCAACGATTACTCGAGCTGTGTGTATTATTTTTATTTAATTTTTTTTTGGATTCTGCTTTTCCGTAGCATTAAATATACGAATGCTATGGAATGCTGAATATACACTGAGATTGCTTACAATTTGTAGTGGCTGGCCGAGTTGATAGCTGTTGCAAAGCTAGACGTTTTTGATCAAAATATAAACCATGTGATATGATATTAAGGCAAGGATTGCTTTGATGCGAGACGTCTCTGAGTTTCTCCTGAAACTATTTAAAATGGGAATTTAGAGTTGCTTTTGTGAGCAGGCTGAGTAAATCAAGATTCGTGCATTTTTTTTTTTGATATATTTATTAATAATTTAACTAAATTTATAAATTAAATAGAAATTAATTCCTCCATGAAAGAGTTAAATGTATTTAATCAAGTTTCCATTCCTTATTAACGTTTTTTCTAGACTGAAGAAGACTGAACTGAACTGAAGTTGTTAAATTATAAAGTAAATCATTTATTCCATTAATCAAATATAATAATATATATCAAATAATAATAATAATTTAAATATCACCTTTTCCCACTCATTTATTTCCTTATCAAACAATTAGAATATGATCATAAACATAACTCCCCAAACTTTCCATCAATTCCTCCATCATTTCCATTAGCCCATCATATACTTAATATAACTCATTTCCTGTGCCCATATTCTCGCACCTTGCTCCATTTGATTAACTGCAGCATATTGTGGCCTGCAGCTAACACTTTTAGACCCTATTGCAGCTGCTTGCACATTCTCCAGTTTCAGCCCCAATCCCCCTTCGCCTTGCTTCAAGAGTAGCTAATTTGGAGTTAGCCAACCCAAGCGCCCGTCCAACATTCGAAATCCTTTTGACTTCAAAGGCAGAACTGTTGCTTGGAGTGCTTGTGTTGTCAGCTAGAGGGTAGCTACCCCCCGCATGCTCACCCCCTCAAGTCCAAAGACTTCACGTGGTAGGCCGGTCCCGGCCCGGACGGCACTGGTAGGCTCTCGCCTTTGACACTGTGTGAAACGTGCTGCTCTAGTGTTCCGTCCAGCTGGCCTAGCGCTGGCACTTCAAGTGCATTTGTTTTTTGGCTTTTGTTTTAATTGGCATGCGAACCAGCTTGAAGGAGTCGTTCGCTCTGATTCAGCTACCGCTCCAGCTCCACCTCCAGCTCCAGCTCCAACTACATGTGCGGCTCCCCCAACGCCCAACCACTTCGCTCATTAAACATTTACTCGCAACGCTTTGTCGGCGTGAACTTTGATGTTGACTTTGCCAGGACTCTGAGGACTACAGCTACCCTCACTCTCTCTCTCTCTCTTCCCCTCACACACTTTCTCTCGTTCTCTTTCTCTGACTCTCTTCTATATGCAGAAGAGATAACCACTTGAGATTGCATCTCTCGTTGCTTTCGCCTCGGCTCGCAGCTCTCGTTTTGTCTTGTGAAAAATGCATTTTGCCGCAATTTGTGGCGCTTCAGTGTGTGGGTGTGTGGAGTTGCGTGTGCATGTGTGTGTGTGTGTGTATTAGAGTAAGGGTGCACGCCCTTAGTTGCGATAGCCTCACCGTTCATATCTATGCAAGCATGCCAGGCATGACCCCTCCGGCCATCGCGCTGTGTGCTCGCTGCAACTGCATGTGCAGCGGCTCTTCTGCTGCATTTTTCCACAAAAATTAACATGAGATTTGTGGAAAATGTTGTTTACCGTTGTGACTTCTCGCCTTTGTATACACAGCGCGGCAAGAGTGTAGCAGGCAGCATTGGTGCAGGCAAATCTTGAACTGTGTGAGCAGCTATAGAGTTTATTCCCAAGAGTATCTGCTTAGCATATAAATCTTATCTAGAGACTTGGCTTAGTTTAGTATTTTTGTTTAGAGGCTAACACTATGATAAACTATAATAAATATATAAAAATTAAATAAATAAATGCAAAATATTAAATCTAGCGAATTTTGATGTTGGGACATTTAATTGCTAGACTTGATTTGATGCAAATTTTGATTAGAGAATGCAAAAATGCAGAGTATTTAGTCACGGTTTGTCTTTGGATCACTCCCTCTCTTTCTCTCCCTAAATCTCTATCGTTCTCTTAAACTCTTCCTCTATATCTAACTCTCTAATCTATCTAACTCCATATAGCTCTATTTCCAGCTATCTAACTCTCTCTCTCTCTCTCTCTCTCTCTTTCTCTCTCTCTCTCTCGCTGTCTTCTTCGTTCTATATTTTTCGCTCTTTCCCTCTTGTTCTGCTTAATCTAAAAACTCCTAATCTCTAGCTAACTATCTGACTATCTCTGTCCTCCGCTCTGTCTTACCCTCTATACTCTCTCCCTTTCTCTGTTTTATTAACCCCATTTGCCTAACTCTATATTTCTCCCTATTTGCCTAAGTCTCTCTCTCTCTCTCTCTCTCTCTACTTCCTCACTCTGCCCCATGCCCACTCTATTAGTCTTAGCTCTTGTCCCTAAGCATTTCAGCTCAAAAGTAGGCAACTATTTTTTCACATTTTTTCTTTCTGGCCAATTAAGACCGCAGCTGTACCCGTAGTCCACTCACTCTCTCCACCTCTACCTCTCCCTCTCTTCCTCCCACACACACACTCAAAGAGCTGACTCGTTTGAAAATACAATCAAAATTAAAACGCACATGCCATAAATCAAAGGCTTTCTGCCCGGCACTTGCAACTAGAAACAATGCAATAGAGCTCCTAGGAGCTCAGGCTCCACTAGAAGTCGTTTCGAGTCGAGTTGAGTCGAGCTCTGTTTGGCATTGTCATGTGGTTGTCTGTGGTCCTGTGGCAAGCGGCAATTCACTTAGGCAGCGCGCGCACACACACACACACACACCTGCCTCCCTCTGCCAGCCCTCGCCTGACAACTTGGCATCGTTTACCCAGCCATTCAAAATGCGACTACCTGTATTTATGGGTTTCCACGGTGGCTTTTATCTGGCAAAGAGCAATGGCAAAGGCAGCGCTAGTTACATTCCATTCAGCAAAAAAAAAAAAAAAAAAAAATTTCATTCACTTATTCCTATATATCCTGCACTCTCTCCCTCCCGCTCTCTCCCCCGCTCTCTTTCACTTTATGCTTGCATCTAAAGTTGAGCTGGCGCTGCCATTTGTTATTGTTGTTGTTGCAGTTGCAGTTGCATTTTAAGCGCTCGTTTTGATGCTGCAGCTGGAGTAGCTTCGAGCTGCTGCAGTTTCGAGCTCTCTATAAAGCTGCCATTGTTTGCATATGCTCGCATCCCTTTGATCTTTCGCCAAGTGAAAGCGATTGCTGCCCCTTCAAGATATTCCCACTCCAAATACACTGTCAAAGTTAATTGCAAGGCATGCTATCACATATGCACACATATATATATACATCTTTTTACCTGTGTGCATATCTATCTAGCTCTTTCTCTCAGCTCTAATTAAAAATATGTTTTCTTTTTTATTTTCATTTCCATTTTTTTCACATTTTTTTTGTGTTTGTTCCTCTGCCAGCTAAGTGCAATTAAAATGGTCAAAGCTGCGCAGCTCTTATTTGAATTTTCGTTTTATACTAATAAGATGGGGTAGCTGAAGGACACACGACTCTATGCATGTGTAGAGCACTTGTTGTTTGCTATTATTTTTTCGAGAGCCTTGAAAGTGCTTTTGCTGCATGTGAGAGAGAGCAAATTGCATGGATTTTCCTCAAGTTATCTTTGATAATCATTAAGAAATTGAAATAATTTTGTCTTGTTAAAATTTTTATATAATATATAGATGAAAAGTGCTAAATTCAACTTCTTCTACTTCGAAAGCTGGTCACTAGAATGCATTAACCAGGCAGAATCTTTTGCTGATATCAAAGTGCTAATTGAGCAGCACCAAAGGTGCTTGGAAAAGCAGAAAGAGAGAGAGAACCGCTGAAATTTAATGCATAATAGAGAAAAGCAGCAAATACTTCTACAGAAACACTGAAACAGCAGTGAAGAGTTGACTAGGCTTTAGCAAAACCTCGATGCTTGAAGATGAGCATATCATAAAACAGAAAGCTCCATAAAGAGTTAATAAGAAGAAGAGGTCTCATAAGAGCTGCGCTCACGAAGCAGAAGAATAACAGCCGGAATGTTAAGAGAGGGCGAACTGCAGAATGGAACACTGTAGAAACAGCTGGAAAGAATTGAAAGCCAAAGCAAACAAACAGAAGCAACCAGGAGAGAGCGAGTATGCAATCTGCAGAAAAATGATTAGCATTTATATTATGTTTATTATTATTTTTAATTCTCATTCTAATTTTAATTCTAATTCCTCATTCTCACTCTAATTTTCTTTCATATTCCCATTCTCATGATATTTCAAATTACAATTCTAATTCTCATTTCCATTTTCTGTCTCATTCTCATTCTGTTCCACGTTCTCAGTGCTTTTCAACTTCCTTGTCTTACTCTCTATACTCGCAACTTCATTAAAATTATTCTTATTATTATTATTATTTTATTTACAATAATTATATGCTTACAAATCTCCCTTGCCACATTTGTGCAACAATTCTTTTCTCACTGTAACTAATTTTCCCGCTCTGTTTGTGTAATAAAAATTGATCATCGGATTAATCCCGTTGACAGCAGCTTAGGCTGCCCGCAGTCAAAGTGGAATTCAAATGTCTAATGCTAATGTCTCTCATTTATGAGATGCACAACAACAACACACACTCTCTCCCACTCACGCACACACACACATGGATGGCGTGTGTGCTTATTAAATCATTTATGCAGGCGTGCTTTATACATTTTCATTAAAGTTTAATAAATTTTGGTCGAGGCAAGGCAAGACGGCAGCTGCTCAAGTCTGAGTCCTGTTGCTTGGGCGGCTGTTGCTGCTGCTGCTGCAGCCTGTTGTCAGTCAGTGATTATGTAAATATTTCAACACAAATTAAAATCAAAATTAAAATTACAAAAAGCTGGCAGCACGGCAACACATGTTCAGCTGCTTGCGGTTCTGTTTCGGGCGAACACAAATCTCCCAACTGGTGCCTTGGTGGTGCCTAACACTTTGCCGCCTCGTTGCCCTGCTTAGAGAAAGAGAGAAGCTGGAGAAGTTTTCTACACGAGCAGAGGCAGTTGACTGACTGTCTGACTGCCTGCCTGCCTGCCGACCTGCCTGCCTGCCGTTGTCCCTCTTTGACGCCCAAACCCATGTGTGTCTTATGGGAAATTTAAATAAAGTCAGCAGGCAATTTATTTGCATTAACATGTTGTGTGTGTGTGTATGTCTGTCTCTTGCTCTTTTCCTCTCTCTCTCTCTCTCTCTCTCTCCATCTGCATGTGGCGTATGTTGCTGTATGCAAATTTTCAGCGCCTGCTGTCAGCCGTTTGCCGTTTTGTCATTTGGTCGTTTGGTCGCTTCATTGAATTTTGCCATGCAATAAAATCAAATTGTTTAAAAGCTGCGTCCATGGCAACAACAACAACAACAAGAACAAGAACAACAACAGCAGCAGCAATGGCAGCAAATTTAATGCAATGCCTGACCGCGCCCACTGCCACAGTGCCGCCCACATTTGGCCATGCGCTGATTTATTGCTCGATTGCAGTTCGTTTTTATATTTTATATTTTGCAGCCAGCCCAAAAGTATGCTACGATTTTTTATATTCTCACATTTCCCACTATAAATCAAAAGCAACAACAAAATTGCTGTCGCCCATAGTAGTTGTTGCTGCTGTATTTAATCATTAATGTTTTTTTTTATGCATGCCACGCTTTTATTGTTATTAATTAATCAGTGGAAATTGTTTAAAAGTCAGCGTATGTGTGTGAACAAAATGCAGCAAAAACAATGTATGAGAAAAACATTCAAGTCGAGCTGAAAATGCTCTGTAAACGGTAAAGAGCAAAAGGAAAGGTAGACAAATGGAATATGGGCAATGAAACACGGAAAGCTGAGGAGTTTAAGAGATGTTTGATATTTAATAGTGGTAAAATAGCTTTAAAATATCCGCATATAAATTTGAGGAAATTTTATGTAGCTTCCAAGATAAATTTATTATGAATTTATAAATGTTTCTACATAATTTTGTTCTGTATAAACTATTTATAAAATTTATTTTATATATTTTATATACATTTTTAATCAAAATTTCTCTTATATGTAAAAAGGCATAATCAGCAAATTGTCATTCCAATTGGATTCTTATAGGACGTTATCTAATAACATTATTAGATAATCTTTTTTTCTTTGTAAAACATTGTAAATATTAAAGTTATAATATTAAATTATTAAACTATTTATATTATACTAAAAAAAAAAAATATTTTTTGTATGAAGTAAAATAATATAAAATAAACTTTTTCTAATATAATTGTAATACTTTAATATTATATCTTTAACCTTTAGTTTTTTTTTTTTATATATATATATATGTATATAAATATAATATTACAAAAACATTTACCTTAATGCTTTTTTATTTACTCAAGCAATCATATAAATACCTAATCTAATTACAATTATAGTTTTTCACAAATTTTACTCAAAACTCTTCATATTCGAATAAGCAAAAAAATAGATTTCAATTGAATTATTTCATTTATTATTTATTATATGTTAAATTATTGCTGTAGCATGCTCACTGCCTAGCCTAAATACTTCCTGCTTTATACTCTATATTAATTTTCCAGTCTTAAATAAGAAATAAAATATAAAAAGCGAAATAAAAGGACGTTGGCAATTGTCATAATATTCGCATTTCCGTCGCTCTCTGTTTCTGGCCGAAATGTAAACACAGTGCATTTCAGCTGACAGACCACTTATTGTTTATTGTTTATAATTTTTGTAATTTTAATTAAATAAGAGCGGCGCTTTAATTAAAGTCTAGCTGATGGCTCACTTGCCAGCTGACAATTCGAATTCTGAATTTCGTTTCGGGGGCAACTTTATGAACTTTAATTTCGACTACAATGAAGCATTTCCGACACATTAATAGCAGCAGCAGCAACATCATCACCATGATTATAATCATTCTAAGAGCGAGCATATTAAATCAAAGTCAAGTGTAAATCGTCAGGCAGGGCAAGTGTCAAATGACAGTTGCGCAAATCATTACGATTAACAAATATAATATAAGAGCTAGGCCATAAAAACAAATGAGCTGCAAGGGAGCAGCTCCATGGCTGCTGGAGGCACTTCTCGCTCTTTGGACAGATTTGTGGCGTGTGTAAAAATGCTAAATAAACAGAAGCAGAGAGAAACAGAAACTGCCGACTCGGACAACTGATTGAGTGCACTTCATGTGGGCGCGAACCCTGCTGCTGCTGCTGCTGCTGCTGCTGCTGCTGTTGCTGGTGTTGCCTCTCGAGAGCTGGCGGATAACTCAATTTCCTCGCCACTTGATGCTGTTTAGTTAACGCCAAAAAGCAAATAATTAAGAGTGGGTGGAGAATGACTAGCATATACCCTAAGTCACGAGTAAAGCTGTTATTAGAAAAGTTTGAGTAAGCTAGCTTTCAACTTATTCGAATTATATTCGAATGACTAAAATATCATAATAATATTTATGAAATTCTTGGCCAATGGGAACACATCTTGACCTGAATATGCTATAAAAAACTAACACGTAAAACTTCAAGTCTATAGGTCTTATAGATCCCAATTTCTATCAGATCAATACATGAACAGTCTTCTGTCATAACCTGGCTTGATTCTGACAAAAAAAAATTGCAATACTTAATCAGCTTCAGCCTTCTTCAGCCTGTCACACTTACCTATCCAACACCAATATACCCCATTCAATGATGCTCAATTGTTAGTGGGTATTCAGTGAGTGAAATCGCATTCTTCTTAATTTGAACTCAAGCGCCTCATAAAAATGGCAAATTGAGTGCCGCCCCCGTTGAGTATCTCATGTCCAGGCCAACACCTACCCCCACCCAGCCCACCACAGTCCTGCACCTACCACCTGGCCCACCTGCTGCAGTGCGTCTTGCCTCTCGCATTTTAACTAATTGGCCAACAGTCGAGCCTCAATATTTTGGCGCATAGTCGCAATAGGTCGGTAAACAAACAAAAGCTTTTGGCCATAAAATAGCGTGTGGTAAACTGAAAAGTTCCTTGAGCATCATCACTCTAATTGCTTTTTGCCCAATTTCTAATTGCAATGCAAACATATTTCGATAGCGCCGCAGGTGTTCGTTCCACAATTGAGCATGAATGAATTAAATTGTTGGAAAAATATTTGGCCAAAGGCGATTTATTGACCCATTAAGCCGATGGTGGGGCCAAAAAAAAAAAAAAAAAGCTTATCATAACGGACTAAAAACATAAACAGGCAAACTAAATGGGTAGCGACGAGGGAAATATCTTTAAAAAAATAAATGCTGAGAAAAGTCTGTCTATGCGAGGGTGGCTTGCATATTTAACAAACTTAAAGGAATAAATATAAATAAATCATTTAGTTTTAAGACATTTCTTTGACTTTAGATTTATATTTATAAAATGTAAAAAATTATATTCTAATTTAATTATTCATTTGGTATTGACATTATATCTTGGCGGATCTACTATTGTTGTCAATAGCCATTTACAATATTATTATATGATTAGAATAGTTCCAGTTCTAGTTATTATCAGCCCACTTTAGCTACTATGTAGCAAACAAGCTTTATCGTTCGACTATATTGTTCAACAGAGTCGCCAATGTCAGTGGCATTTGTCAACAACAGCAGCATTTCGACCCTTAAGGTAGCTGACCACAAGTGAGCCGGCCGGCAGGTCTTACAACCTGCTTACATAGCTGCTACAAAGCCACCCCTGGCTGGGTCCTTTCAGGGGGCTGGGGGCGCTTTGTTTTTGTGTACTTGGTGCTAGCTACGCGTATATATGACAGAGAAAATGAACAATAGGAAATGTGTGTGCTCTCAGCTCATGCGCATTACAATGTTTCAGATTCCATGTTCCCCATTTGAAATCCAATTGGATTTATTTAAAGAAGTTTAAATTGCAATTATAACTCATTAAATTTAAAATATAATGTAAATAGTTTAAGCTTGTATGTAAATGAAGTTTGCATAACTGTTTAAGCTCTCCTTGCTGCTCATCTTCATTTGCCAATTCAAATGTAACGCTCAAAATATTGCACGAGTTGGCAGCATTGCCAGCCGCAATTCGCAAACGTTTCGAATTGTGACCGGCGCAGTAGACAGCTGTTTGTTCTCGCTCTCTCGCTCGCTCTCATTTGCGCTCTTGTTGTCGCACGTTTTGGCGACGCGCTCGCGATGTGCACGATAGACGAAGACACTGACGGCGGTCTGGTTGGAAAAGTCGCTAGAAATGTCAGTTAGCAAGTGGAAATCACCGGAAAAACTACGCAACGCGGCAGAAACCAAAACGATTAGCGGCAAACAGCGCAGCAAACGCTAACGGACAACAGCAGAGCAGCGCGTAGGGCAGCAGGTCGGTCCGTTGGCTGCAGTGTGTTAGAGAAGTAAAAGAATGCGTAAATGCGAAACGCAAAAACAAAAGCAGCATCAGAAGCAGCAGCAGAATCGGCAGCAGCGACGGCGGCGAATGCTGATAACAAAGCGTACGGCGTGTTAATAACAATAACAAAAAGTCGCGCGTTTAATTAACAGACAGCGGCCAGCCGCAGCGGCAGCGCAGTCGACGCTAACGTCGCGTGTGGGAGTTTAATAGTTGTCAGAGAGAAAGAGTGAGAGAGAGAAAGAGAGTGAGAAAGTGGAAGGAGCGCGAGTCAAACTGATAAAAACTGCATTTGATTGCAATTTTGGCGGCATTTGCAAACCGAACAGCGGCGAACGCGCAACGCAAAAAGAAATCAATACAAAACAAAACAACCAAACGGTAAACGACAAAAGCCTGCCAACATTGGCTGTGTGTGTGAGTTTGTGTGCTAGAATGTGTGTGTGCGTGCGTGCGTGTCTCTGCCTAAGTGTGTGTGCGTGTATATCTAAATAGCAAAAAGTTTGTGCGCTTGTGAAGCGCAGCTGTTTGATGAAAGTGAAGCAAAAATCATTGACGGAAAATGCGAAAGCAAAAAAACAAAACACACAAAAGCAAGAACAAAACACAGTTGCACAAAACTCGCAACGACAACACCAAACACAAACAAAGCAAAAGAGAGCGAACGACGACGGCGACGGCAACAGCAACGGCAACGGCAGCGTCTCTGTCGGCAGCTCAGACAACGAATAAGGTTTTTTTTGTGTCGCTTTAGCGTATTTACGAGAGCTAACAACAACAACAGCAGCGGCAGCAGCAGCAGCTAGAGACATGCCAGACACGCTTTGTTGTTTTTGTTTTTGCTGTTAGCACAACAGCAAAAAAGTATCTAGATAATTTTAGTAGACACGCTTTGTTTAGCTTTAACAGCACACAAAACGGAATTTAAACTTGCCGGCAAAAATATTTGTAATTGAGAAAAACATTTACATCTAGCATATACAGTTTTGTATATCTTTGTATATATGTATTTAAAATGCATATTTTTCTATGAGCCAAAGGGCTCACAGCCATATCAGCTATTTTGTATATGCGCTCTCTCGCTTCTGCATGTTGCCTGGCAGCCAGCACTCAACTTCTGTCTGCTGCTTTAATTGAGTTAGTCTGGCAAGGCAAAAACAGAAACAGAAACTGCAACGGAAAAGGGAACTCACGCACGGTGCACAGAGAGAGAGGGGGCAAAGCGCAGAGCGAATCCTTCCTTCTTACCATTGCCTTAACCGGGGTTGCCCACTTTAAAGTGCAGCAACAATTTAAAAGTCAAAGGGAAATTTCTAATATGTGTGCATGCATGTGTGGGAATGGGCAAACCCCAGGGGGAATAACGGCATGGTATTTATAGTATTTTCTATGTAGAGAAATTAAATAGAAATTAAGGGATAAAACCAGAGGGAGTGTAATAGAATAGGATAGAAAAATATAGAAACGCTCATAGTTAAATCTAAAAACATATCTAAATCTATTTAAAAAAATATATTTCTTATTCGATTTCTTAGTGGCATAATTTTCTTTTAATTATTTTATACGCAGAGAAATCAAATGTGAATTAGGAGATAAAGTTAAAGGAGGGATAATAAAAAGTGTAAGCGCTCACAGTTAAATCTAAAAACATATCTAAATCTATAATAAATATATTTCTTAGAAGATTTTTCTTTTTAAATATAAATGTCCCTATTAACATAATTCACAACTTATTATTAATATTTTATACAAAAAATTAATTTCTTAAGCAAGTTTTTATATACAAAACAAAAAAAAATTAAAGAATTTTTTTGTATAAATATATTTTAAAAATATCTAATTTAAAAATGAAATATTAAAAACAAAATGAGAATTATTACTATTATTTTTCTTATTATTATTATAATTTTTTAATAAAATAAAATAGTTGTTTATATAACATTTTTTAGGCTTTTTCAAATATAAACAGAAATTTAAAAAAACCAAAAAAATTTATGAAATCAAATATTTTATTTAATTTTTTTTTTTAATTTCATATTGTAAAAAAAAAAATTAAATAAAATCATATATTTTATTTAATTTTTTATTTTAAAAATCATATATTTTATTTAATTTTTTGCAATTATTATTTTTATATAAACAGAAATTATAAAAAGCAAAAAAATTTATGAAATCAAATATTTTATTTATTTTTTTTTTTAATTTCATATTGTAGAAAAAATTAATTAAAATCATATATTTTATTTAATTTTTTCAAAAAAAATATATTTTATTTAATTTTTTTTTTTGCAATTATTATTATCTTTTCTTTACAATTTTGTGGAACTATTTCCTATAACTTTCTAACATTCATTTTTAATTTGTTGTATATTTGATGCATAACAACTTTATTGGCTTGTAACCAGAAATGTTTTTTCGGCTCATTCAAAGCCAGCCGTCCAGTAAAGAGCTTCATTTGGCTCTTAGTTTGATCATATGTTTTTATTTATAACAAACACTTTAGAGTGGGAATAAGAGAGGCAGAGAGACAAACATGACAAACTCAAATTTGTGTTGTTGTTGTTTTTGTTTTTGTTGTGCGCCTTTTGAAATATTTGGCATTTTTTGTATTAAATTGTCAGTGAAACGAGTTGCTTCACGTCCTGTGCCTGTGCCTGTGCACAGCTCCCAGTTTCCTAGACTCTAGCAACAATTCAAAACGTGAACTGCCACTAAAACATGCCAAAAATCTGCGCATTTAAAATATTTGCCCCAGAGCCCATTGAGAGGCAGCCAACCGGGCAGCGGCCTCGAATTGTTCAACGTAAAATGTGTGAAGGGTGGGGGATTAGTTGACTGGGAGTATAGGGACTAAAGCGTTGCCAGCTGTTTTTTTTTTTCTTGTATGTATGTGTGTGTGTGTGTGTGGGTCCGCCACTTGGCTGCGATTTGATTTAGTTGTTTAGCCTGCCGGGCGGCCAGGGCCAGGGCCAGCGACAACGCCGTTTGCTGTTTACCGTTTGCTTTTTGCTGTTTGCTCTTTGGCTCCCTTTTTGGACCAGCAAGCTCGCACCTGGTTGCCATTCGGGGTTCTCTGTTTATTGTTTGCTCTTGGCCGGTGTGTGTGTGTGTGTGTGTGTGTGTGATCTGTGTGTGTGTTTTGCCACGTGCGTACCTCGTTTATCTTCGGTCCTCTTTCTAACCGGCTTTTGTTGTGCTAGCCCGCGCTTTCCCTCTATCTGTCCCTCTCTTTATCTTTCTCTCTCTATTTAAATGCTCGGCAATTACTAATCAATATTCCTACAGGCCCACAAAATGGATTAAAATAAGAACAATAATCGCATAAAAATAAAAGAAAAAAAAAAAAAAACAACCAAAAACTTTCAACAAACAGCGTAAATCTCTTCTCTCGATGTTTTACGTTTAATATAATAATTAAGAAGCAATCGCAACCGTTCCGTTCCGTTTTGTGCTAATGCAAAAAGTATACGACCTACAACACATACACATAAATCTTTTAACTTCACTAAAGTGCAATAACTATAAACGAAAACAAAAACCTCTCGAATAATTATAAATCTATTCATATATATGCGGCAATATCTAATTGCAATTTATACAAGAACTTTCAACTGGTAAGTTTTAAAAATATATTACAAACATTTATATTAATTCAAAATATTTTATATTCAGAATTATAAATATAATAAAAAAAAAAATTTTTTTTTTCTGAATTATTTATTTATTGTTTAAGCTCAAATCAGTTAGAAAATGCATAATCAAATATGTAATTTAAAATGAAAAATCGTATTATATAAATTATAGTAATTTTCAAAATTCTTTCTTTCTTATATTAATATCAGCAGTAAAAATAATTATATTATTACTTTACATATAAATGAGAATCAAATGTCAAAGATTTTTCTGTAAAATAATTTAATGTTTCATCTGAGATATTTCTATTTATTGCTTTAGCTGAAATTGAGTTAGATTTAAGTTTTTTTTTTTTTTTTAAATTCTCTTAATAGTTAAAAATATTAAAAAAATTATTTTAAATATTTAAAAAGTTAGTAAAAATTGTTTTGTTTTTGATAACTGAATTCTTTAAAAAAAAAAATAAATAAATAAATAAAAAAAATAATAATAAATATAAATAAAAAAAATTAAATAAATTTAAAAATTAAATAAAATAATAATATAATATGAAATAATAGCTAAATCAATAGCGAAATTCATAAATTAATTTGAGCCATTTAAAGTTTTAAGTTTTAGCAAAAGACTTTGATTTCATTGAAATTCCAGAGGAAACATTCTAATATCAAATTTGTTTGTTGTCCATATAGTGCATAGTAGCTATTAGAACTCTACTCCTAAATCGTGCGCCAGGCTTAAATTGCTAGTTTATTTTTCTGTCCTGTTTGTTGACTTGAATTCGGTTGCAAACACTAAAAACGAACTCAATTGGCTGCCAGAAATAGAGGGAAAATAGACTTGAAAGACGGAAGGACGGAAGGTGGATAAGGGCAAGGCAGGGCAGGGCAGGGACTGGGGGGATATGGGGAAGGGGCGCTACAAATAATCCCAAACACTATTCAAGGGCAACTTTCACCAACTCTCGAGTGAAATTCATTGCTCTTCCTGTTGCCTCGCTCTCTCTCTCTCTCTCGCTCTCTCGACTCACGCTGTGGTTGCTGCTGCAGTAGCTGTGGCTGTGGCTTTGCCTGTGCGCCGCACCACCCGGTGGCTATACGGCTTTGGCTATCAGGGCTACCGTCTGGCATTTTCATTTCGCTTGCCGCAGTGGTCGTCCACATTGGCAGTTTTCCTTCTACTTGTTTATTCTTTTTTTTTTGGCCCGGACGTCCATACATCAGGCCAAGTTCAAATTTCCTTTTTTATGAGTGGCGAAAATTGTTGCTGGCGCTCTTGAAGCTGTTGTTGTTATTATTTCTGTTCGGCTGCGTCCCCTGCGCGAGAGGAAAGAAAATTTGGAAAATGCCTGCCAGGCTCGCAGGCTCAGAGGCACACAGACTGCCATGGCAGACTGCCTGGCTGGCTGGCTGACTGACTGGCAAGGACATGGTCACATGGCACATGGCACATGGGGCACAAGAGCTACGTCAATGGCGGCGTCTCGCACCTTAGCCAACCACCCCCAAAATGCGTCCAAGTCCGTCGAACCCGGGCACATAACGATGCAGGAGGCTCTGCCCGGCTCTGTCTCGGCAACGTTTTCAACAATTTCCACATTTTATCTAACCACCCCCAAAAGTGTCGACTGCAGGCAGCAAAAAAAAAAAAAAAGGAAAATTCTGCGGGCGAGAGAGACAGACGAAAGAGAGAACTCGGTAAATTGTAGACGTTGCAGCCATTGCTCCAGTATTTGCAGTTATCGCAATAACCGTTAGCCGCGTATATGTTAACTTTGTTATCAACTTTGCTTATGCTGCATGCAGCAAAAGTTTGCAAAGAAAAATGTACAGCAGAGTCCATCAAATTTCACAATTTCTCTGCAAAATACAAATAATATATATCTAAATCAAATATTTTAAAATTTAAGCAATTTATCTTAATTTCTCTCAGATCATATAAAAGTATTTTTAACTCTGCCAAGCCATTGAGAATACATTTTGCTCTAATAAAAGCAAAATTAAGAGTGCTATAAAGTGTTTTTATTATATCATTAAGCTTTTTGCTATGCAGAGACTGTTGCTTGAGTTTAGCGTTGCCAGATTTGATTTTAAGTGCAGCATTAAGTTGGCTGCGCTGCAGCATTTGATGATTTGATGTGGGAAAAATGGATTTATTCGCTATTTTCATATTATCGAATTTTTTATAAATAAAAATATACATAAATAAAAAAATATAAGAATAATTTAAATAAAATAAAAAATACATAAATAAGACAATAAATATATAAATAAAATTAAATAAAATAAAAAAATAATGTAAATAAAATAAATAAAATAAAAAATACATAAATAAAACAATAAATATATAAATAAAAAAACAATAACTATAAAAATAAAAATAAGTAAAATACAAAATAATTTAATTACAATAAAAATATATATAAATAAATTCTATTAAATAAATAACATTTTCACTACAAATATTTCTTGTCTCTCTGCATTTTTAGAGCATTAAATCTTCGTCTATTTTGCTCAAGTTTGACGCTTTCAGTTTTTCGTTTGTTTTTGTTGTCATTTTCTTTACTTCTTTTCTGCTTTGTTGTTTTACTGCTGCTGCGGCTTGTTCGGGGGCTCTTCACCTAGACAAATCACAAACGACAGACAAGAAAGAAAAGAAATAAAAACAATCGGAAAACGTGTTTAACATTTTCATCTGACGCTCATTGCTACTTTGCAGTTTGCAATTTTAAACAATTTCTCTTGTTGCTCTCCGAAGGATTTCCATCCCTAACCCTTTTTGCACATGTGAGAAAGTGGAAAAAGATAAAGAAAAAAAATAAATAAATAAAACGTACGCTGGAAAATTGTTTTTCTTTTGCTTTAATTTCGGTAATTTTTCTTTAGCCAAAAGAAAAATCGAGTTGTCGGTTTTTCTTCTTTTATTTTTTTTTTGGGGTTCGAGTCCCCAAAACGATTTTTTGGGGTTGGTTTTAACGTTGCCTTTGCCGTCGCCTTGTACTTTATTTTGTTGTATGTTTATGCGCTACGCGTTTTTCCCAAGATTGACTTTGACATTAGCCCCAAACGCACACACACACACACACACACACACATAGCTATGGGACTAGGGCTATGCTCTCTGGGCGCTACGGGGCGCACTGCTCGCTTTCGACACGGTTCGTCGTCGTTGTTGTTGTCGTTGTCCGCCATGTTGTTTTATTTTAGCACATTTACGTCATAATGGCATTTCCTTCCGCCTGCCTTTTTTCCTTGGCTTTCCTTTGACTTTTCCTCTTACTTGGCTGTACGCATTTCTATGTCGCTTCACTCTGCTCTTCGTCGTCATCTTCTACTTTGCTGTTGTTGTTGTAATTTTCATTGTGTCTGCTTTGGAAATTTATCAGAGTCTCGCTTTAATTTAGCCTTCGTCTTCCTTTATCACATCGCCGTCCTGCCAAGCTCTGCTGTAATTGCTCTGCTTTATTGTCATTATTCTATGCGTCGCTCCTCTCTCTCAACTGCTTCTTCTTAGACTTCCTTCTGTTGTTGTTGTTGTTGTTGTTGTTTATTTAATTTGATTTCTTTTTGATTTTTATTAGTTTCTGCCACCATACATTGGCCTCATTTTCCCTTTTTTCCCAGCGACTTTTCTCCTTTCTTTCGCTCGCCTTTCACTCGCACAATTTAAGATCTCTTCAGCCCTTAGTTTCACATAGTTGTAGTTGTACGCAATTTAAGTTGCTGTCAGCCCATGCACCCTGCACCCTGCACCCTTAACCGCATTGACAGCAACGGCTGACGGCATTGACAATGATTGATTACCAAAATGGGCAACTGTTTTTGGGGGCTACCGCAATGGCTACCCAATCTGGCACATTTTCCCCACCTGCCCGGGCACATGAACCTGCCGTCACCCAGCTTATCTCGGCCCACACAATCATTATACACATACTATATATATCAATGTATATATGTACATATATATATCTCTGTATATATTTCATTATCTTTTTTGCTCGTTAGTTTCTCCCTCGCTCAGTTAATTGTAATTACACATAGATAGCCGCACGATTAGATTCAATTTGTGGGCGCTCTCGGCCTGCACTCGATTCACTGAGTTATCTGGCTGCCGCTTTAGCTTTTCACATTGTATCGAGTTGTTTAATCTGATTTTTATGTACACACACACAAAAGCTCAGTTTCATATTTATTTGTCAGCTAGAGAGCTACTACTTCTTGATTTTGTAATTTTAGTTGTAGCCAATTATGGGGACACGCCAGATAAGTTCTGTAGACCTTTGTTCAAGCGTTGGGCAATCTACAACTGTACGCTGCCTAGCGGGAGTTACCGAGATTTATGAAGAGCCACTCACTGAATTGTGCCATAGAACTCGAGCAATTGACAGTTGGTTGAGATTTACGACGGAAGTAAATGAAACTTTTAACCTAACTGCAGCCCACTGACTGCACTCGATGTGGCAACACTAGCGCATGATTTACAATATGTTTTACGTTTGATTGCCTATATATAGAAAGATTCTTTGAGTACTAGAAAAACATATATGTTGCGGCCCATTTAACTACTTTATTACCATTGCTGACTAGCTTGTATATATTTTAGTTTTTAATTTGAGCTCTGGCAACGCTCTATCAATATACCTTAAGAGTGTGTTTACAGAAGGCTTGTGAAAATTTGTAGTTTTTCCAATATTTGTTATTTGTTTATTAAAAATTTTAATTTGCCAGATTACGCAAATTCGATTCGGTAATCTGGCAACGTTATTTTATTCCTTTCTTCAAGGAAATCGCATTTAACCTAATGAATAAATTCAATTTGTTCATATACTCAATTGTTGAACTTTGGATTGAATTATCTGTGTTAATCTGGCAACTCTTTTTGCTATTTTGTAATATTACTTTTTGAATTTTGTTTTATTTATTAATCAAAATCAATTATAATGTATTTGCCAATTAGAGTTGTCAGCTTTTGTAAATTTTATAAATATTTTGACAGTCTGGCAACACTGTTTTACTTTTTCTTTAAAATAAAAAACTCTTAAATATTTCCAGCTGAATTTACCATATTTTGTAAGTGCTCATTAGAAGGTTTTCGCCTCTCACCATTTCATTTTCGAGTCAAGCTGGCAACTCTGTTCACTTAAGCGCTTCCCCCTCTCATTATAAAAATGGGAGCAGTTTTTGAACTCCAAGCTGACACTTACAAATGGGACACCTCATAAGGCTCCTCCGAGTGCCATTATCACGGACATAATTTAGTCACATTTCTGTGCTACATCTGACTGCCATCTGGCAACCCTCGTCAATGTTGAGGGCCTGCGACGTGTGAACGAAAATTCGGTTTGCTTTGGTTTGACAATTCTTTATTAATCAATTAAACTGTTGTAGGAGTGAATGAGTGGATCTCTCTCCCTCTCTCTCTCTCTCTCTCTCACTCTCTTTCTCCTTCTGTGTGTGCATTGCTGTTGTCTCTTGCTCTCCTTTCGATGCTGTAAGTAATTAAATTAAAATGCAAACATGTGTTTTTTTCACAGCATCCTAGTATCCGCTTCAAGCCCAAGGGATTACCCGCAGTCTGCGTCGCCAGCGTCGTCGTTGATGGTTGACAAAAGCGCTGACAGCAACTGGAAGACGAGCACTGCGGGACTCAGCTCCCTTAGCTAGATGTTGGAGTCGGAGAGTTGACAACGGCATTTAATCAATCAATTTTGAACGGTAATCAAGCGGGCAGCTTAAACTAAAGTAGGGGCTGGCTTAGGTAGTCTCTCTTACAAATGGAATAGCTCTTCTCGTTGTCGTTGCTGTTGTTGAGCTGCTGAATTTGATTGATTGGTCGAGCGGGCTCAATGGATCACTCTCCCATTCAGTTCAGTTCCGGCTGCTACGCACTTTGCAAATCGTTTAATTTCCAAATTATAAATATATGCAGCAGCAGCAGCCCAGCTGACATTTCCTTGATTAACTATGGAAGCGTGGCTTTCACTTTAATTAATTTTCCAATTAGGTGATTGAGTGGCTTAGTTTTTCTCTGCTTGAGGGTAGGTAAAAACAAAAAGAATAGATGAATCTTTTCTGTAATTGAATAGATTTTTGAGTAGGGATGAGATTTCATGCTAAGCTGATCATTTTTCAATGGAAGGAACTAAGGAAGTGTGGAGTATGAATTACTTGAACTAGGCTGACTTAGCATGACTTCTTTAATTGTAAATGATCTTAGTGCGAAGATATGTGCTATATCGAGAAAACTGGTAAAATATAGATCTAAAAATATACTTCACTTCGATTTTAGCTCTTCTATAAATGCTCTATTTAAATCTTGAATTTTATGTTTCAAATTGAAATCGCTTTCCAAATAGACAATAGAGAAACAATAGAGTAGATAAATATTTGAACTGAGCTAAAAATCTTTCGCTTAGTTATAGTTAAGATTAGTAAACATTTTTTTTTTTTATGTAAATTTATTTATTTAATCATATGAATGCATTTTATTCTCTTCAGTTCCCATTATCATATCTAGAAAATGACTTTATCTATTAGATATATTTTTCACTTACTTCTTCAATGCTGCTTTCAGCTTTCATTCCTAACGTTGTTCTTTCTAGAGCCTCTTTGGCTCTAGACAAAGTCAAAGCCTGACAACGCTCAGACAGAGCTCAATAGTCTCCTCTTTTTGGCCACTTCATTCTTTTTTAAATAGTCAAAAATCGAACTAGCACCAAAACTTTTCCTATGGTAAAATTCTTCTTTGACGAACTTGAAATGAATTGCATTTGAGTTTCTTCGCTTCCTTTTGCTGAATTTCTCTTCAATTTTGCTACTTCAATTAGTCAACACCTTTGGCTAATTTCTGTCACCTGTGCGCACTTTGTCAAGTGAGTGAAAAAAAAAAAAAAGGAAATGTTGAAAAATTTGTCCAGCCAAGAGGCCAAAGAGTGTCAGACTCCAACTGCCACTCAGCACAGGTTCCAGTTGACTTGATTTCTTTCAGCTGTTGCCAATTGCAATTAGTCTCTGCGAAGCACAATTGCTGCACAGCTGCCGCTGCCGCTGCTGCAGCAGAGTAATTGCGCTTCATTAATTATGCATATCAATCAAAATCAAAGGCAAAAGTTTTGTTCAAATGGTAAATTTGGCCAACTCATAATGCTGACAACACGTGATCAAAACAGTTTAAACGCCAATCAAGCTGCGGGTCAGATATGTTTTTACTATATATTGGATGGATGATTATGCAAGGCCGTCATCGACATCTGCATAAATAATAAAAGATAATGATAAGCTATGTGAAGCCCTCAGACTATTTGTCGTCTAACACTTGTGACGACGGCACCTTTTGATCTGTCGCTGCCAATTTAGCTTTTTTTTTTTTTGTATTTTTAGCTATTTTATGTTGTTGTTTTTAAGTTTTGTTACGAGCGAATTCCAATCAAACGGGCTCTGCCTCTGCCCTCCGCTCACACTTCTCACGCTCTCTCTCTCTCAGATAGACCCTAGACGATGCTTGCATGTGTGTGTGAGTGTGTATTGGTTTCTATGTGTGTGTTTCAAAGACAAAAAGCCGACGACGACGCTGTAAAAATTTGTTGATATTATTGTTGCCATTGCCGTGTGGAAGTTGGTGCAAAACTTTTTTCTGTTGTTTCTGCCAGAGCAAGCGACAAAGATAAGCGAAATAGTTGGCAACGCGCAGAGCAAATGTTACACACACACACACTCTCTCTCTCTCTCTCTCTCTCACTCTCTCTGAGCACCTAGAAGTTAGCTAATATAAATAATAATTACTTGCAGTTTGTTATTGCCGTGATTTGTAGCCAGCAAATGGAAATGATATAGAGTACAAATTTATGTGCCCCAAAAAGTTTGCTGCTACTGCAGAGAGAGAAGGATAGAGAGAGAGAGAGAGAGAGAGGGCGAGGGAGAGAGAGCATTAAATATTTCATAACTCATATTAATGCTTATTAATTTTTATTGTTATTATTTGTAGCCCATAATTAATTGTCTATTTTGTCTGCCTGCCGTTTGGTATTTTTATAGCTTGCCACGGCTCGAGGTGCTAACTAAATTCGTATTTCTATCATATATATACAGATATATATGTATATATATATATACGTATATGTGCATATATATTATTGTTGCTTTTTAATGAAAATTAATGCGTGTTTCAGTTTCTTTTTTTTTTTTTGTGCTTTGCTTTTGTGCTTCGTTCAGGTTTATTATGCAAATCGTTAATGGGTTTAATGCAAATGGCAATAGAAATTATAGAGCTACAAAATTCAAATTATTTTTTTTTGTTTTAATATATTTTTTGTTTCAAATAATCTTCAAAAAGTTAAGCAAGTGCGAGTTGTCGCCGTTTATTTCTTTATTTATAATGCAGTCTCTAGTATTAACTGCTATTATTGTATTTTCCAGCTAATTTTATACGGGTTTTTGGCTTGGAATTTGTCAGTCATTGTTATATATTTTTATTGGGTTTTTAGCAAGTTTCATAATATAAATATAATAAATTAGTATTGTAAAAATATATTTCATATAAATAAATATAATAAAACATATAAAATATGTTATAAATGTAATAATATAAAAAATAGAAATATAAAATATATTCAAAGCATTTGTAGATGTAGATGTATTTTAAACATAGCTCGTAAATAAGTGTTAAGGTATTTGAAGCTTCACACTCTGCTCATGAGATCAATGGAAATAAATCAAGCTCACTCGCTCTCGCACTGAGTAAGAGCTTCGATTCCATTCGTTTCGCTTGAACGCCTTGGATTGAACTGTTCGTATGATGCGCTCTGCCCGAACATTGTTTAGGGAGCGATGCGATTCACGAACGCAGAATGAGGCCGAGTAAGTGAGCCGATAACCCACAGAGTGTGTATGCAAAGGGTTTTCACACTCGCATGCACATGCAGACATTCACATACACGCATGTGTTTAGCGAAGACAACTCTCGCACTCACACCATTACATACACAAAAGTGTCTTTGCTATCCGATCGCTCGATCGCGAACGAACTCGTTGACGAACCGATGTAATCGGTTGCTCTCTGAGTTTTTTTTTCCCAATGTGTTAGTGAAAGACACTTATTTGCAGACATGAGAAACATTCAAGAAGTTGTTGCAAACTCTGCATTTAAATAATATATAAAAATGTTTTTTAAATTCAAATTGATTTTATTTGATTTATTTATACATTTTTTATATATTTTTTCAAAATAATATATATGTGTATTATATTATACTTATTTCGTTTTTATTTTATTTATTTTATTTTATTTTTATTTTTAAATATTTTTTTATATATTCAAAATTCCATTTTAATAATATATACATATATAAATATATTTAATTCATATTTCATTTTTAAAATATTTGTGTACTTTTAAAATTCCTTTTAAAATACATTTAATTTAAAACAAGTTTCTTTTGAAAAATACAAACATTTACCCAAATATGTCTTAAATTATAAGCTGCTTACCAAAGAAAGAAGATAATATATATACATATATGCTTTTTTAAATGAAATTTCCGTAAGCTTGAACTATTTTAAAGCCAGCAAAGAAAAATCCAAACTGTTTTTCCTCACTTCAGCGAGTGCTGGAAAGTGTCGTCTGCACAGATTGTGCTGTATCGTTGGCAACACGGACTGATACAAGAGTCTGGCGATAGTTGCGTTAATAGCTCGTTGCACAGGCCTGGTCGAGGCAGACGGCAAAAGCTTTGGCAGTCAGCAAAGAGTGGCAGCAGGAGGAGCTGCACCCGTTGGGTTCGCTGTGCCTGTCTGTGCACGGGCAACACTTGTGCTGCCAAAAATTTCATGCAGTGCCATGTGTGGCAGCTACTACTGCCCGACCCCAGTTGGCCCCTCTGCTGCCAACATTATTGCCACAAAATGTCACAGCGCAGTTGGCGCTTGGCATCCTTTACTCTCTATCGCCTGCTTCGTTAGTTGTCGCACTTCATTTAAAACTTCATTACACGAGGACAACGCAGCAGCCTGTAAAGCAAGCTGTCTCACTCTCTCTCTCTTTCTCTCTCTCGCAGCATAATTGAAAAATTATTTTTATGGCAATGCACGAATGCGAATTACTTAAAAATTTAATAAACTTTTAACGCAACATTAAAAAAAAAAAATCAACCGCAAAACATCAAAAGTCAATTTGTGCAGAGAAAAAAAAGAGGAAAACTTTTATCTGCTGCACGCATAGCGCGAGGGGCGTGGCAGTGGGACATGGCCAGATAAATGTGGCAATTTTACGCTTTTGCGGCGTTAAATTTTAATAAAGGAGCCGCTGCCGCTGCCGCTGCCGTCGCCCCAAAAAGTCTGCCCCACACAGTCAAATGGACAACAGCTCGGACATGTCCAACTGTTCGTCCGTTGTCCAGCTGTCTGTCATTTTGTCAGTTTGTGTGCTGGCTAATAGTTATGCGGTTCACTGTTGGCATTTTGGCCAATTATGAAAATGACTAGACAGCTAGCTGGCTCGCTCTAACTCCAACTATCTCTCTCTCTCTCTCTGTCGCTCTCGCGGCTGACCATTGGCGCCTAATGCGATTTGCATAAAAGCCGCGTCAAATATTTATTTTGATTAACCAATGTTAATCGTTATATATCTACATAAATACATGCGTATATATATATATATGCAATATTTACATTTAGTTTTTGTGAAAATTGATTTTCATTCAAATTTGTAAAATTTTCTGTTTTTTGTTGCTGTTTGCCATGCAGCCGAGCGAGCAATTTATTTATTATGCTGTTAAAAACCCAAAGAGCATTCAGCAAACAAATTCAATTTAAAATACATATACACAATAAATAAAAAGAAATATACATTTAACATGTAAAATGTAAAATGTATTTCAGGCTACTGTAAAAAAAATTGGCAAATTTGCATTCGCTAAAGTGCGGCCAAAAAATAATAAAAATAAAAACCTACTTGAGCGAAATTTAATTTAAAAAATATTATGAAAATAATATTTAATGGAGCGCATAACTAAATGAATAAATATAATATAACAAAAGCGTATTGAGTACGATTTATGTTTTTATTAAAAATATTTGAATTCAATTTTGATTTCTCAATAGAGTGAAAGAAATGTAAAAACTTAATTGTAGCTAATATTTGTATTGCACTTAACTCTTACAAAAGGGATTTACATATGTATGTATATGAGAAGGAATTCAACTATATTTCAATTCAAAATGAGAACAGTGTTCCCACTCTTTTAGCTTCAATTTCAAGTGTTGCTCAAATAAAAATAATTATTTATTACAATATTCAAAAATTTAATAAAGAGTTAAAGCAACACTCAGCAAATGAAAAGTCACAAAGAAAATATAGAGTTTTTTTTTCCACATCAAATATACTATATAAAGAAGTCAAAGTAATGAGTTCAGCTCTCGATTCTGTTTTCATTTCTGATGTTGATCATATTCAAAAATTAATTGGATTTTCTCCTGTGAAGCGATGTGCGTCTAAGCCGATTAGTCAGCAACATGCAGTTGCAATTGAGAGCTGAAAAGGTCAATGAGAAAAACAAAGATTTTTCACATCATTTTCATAAATCAAATAAAGTTTTTATTGAATTAGTTGCCTTTCATATAAATAATAGCAACATATGATATGTTGATAGCCAAATCCGTAATGCTTCAAGACTCAATTTCATATGCTTTATTTCATTTGCTGAACAAATGCGAACAAAAGCCGCTTAAAAATATATATATATACATATGTATATATGTATATGATCGAAACAATTTGCCCACGCAAATGCGAGTGCGGGCGAGAGACAATCGAGACCATCGAGAATCGAGTGTGGAAATCGAAAAAACGAGCCGTGACAAAATTGAGCTGCTGTCAATTGATGTCTCTCCACTTGCCCCTCCACGCCAGCTGCCCCCAAAATGTAACTTGAAACGCCGCAAGAGTGTGAGAGGGAGTGAGGGTGAGACAGAGAGAAGGCGTTGAAATTGTAGAATGACGAGGTCGTGCCCGGTCGGACGTGAGCGGGCTGCAAAGCTGCGGCTTAGGCCAGCTTCACGTGGAGTGAAGTGGCAAGAGATGCTGCAGCATCTCTGATGAAAAGGTAGATGGAGCTGTAAGTGGGTCTGTGGCATAGCCAAAATGTAAACAAGACCAGAAAGGTGTGTAAATAATGCGTAAAAATAATAACAATCATAATTTGTGTTGACTGTTTCGAGTTTCTATGCGCCCAGCCAACCAACCAACCAACCAACAGCCAAGCTCGAGCAGAGCTTATGGGCTCAAGTTGCCGACTTATAATTAAGCATAGCTGTTGAAATGTTTGCCCACATGGCAGCGTTGACACTCAATTCAATTACGACTACATTTTCCAGCCAAAAAAAAATACTGTGAAAAAAAAAGAAACGCACAAAAAATGACAGAAAATAAAAGCTAAATAAATTATAAATTGCTTAATTCTGTGAAACCAGTTAGCCCAGGCTATGGCCAAGTTGGTCGAAATTGTGACTCGACTCGACACTGTTTGCATCGCCAACTCGGGGCCGGGCAACGCGTCAAGTCCATTAAAGCCAACAAGTTGCAAAAACTGACCAAATCCGAATGCTAAAATGCAACCAAACCGAGTCACAGCCACAGCCTCCAGCCCCAATGTGGCAACTGGCAAGTGGCAAATGATGCTGCCTTCGAGCTTTAACTTGGCTCTATTCGGCTCTAGATGCGGCGGCTGTCATGCCACTTGACCAACTGCCAGAGTTGTCTTGACGGACGGCCACTTGATGTGCGAATGCTTCGCACTGCGCCTGTCTCCCAATATGATTCGCTTGGCTGCAACCCAGACAAATGGCAAAATTGCCTCTGAGATTCTATGTAGAATGATTGCGAGCAGTCAGATGTCGGGGCTTCGAAAAAAATAATATATCCAAATAGTTGACAAATATTACAAAATATTTGACAATGAATAAGACAGATTCTTGCATCTATTTTAATAGATTTGATTTACTTGGGAAGACTTGTGAAGACTTTTGCTTGCATTTTTTAAATTTGTTAAATAATGAATAGATCTATTTCATTACTCATTATTTTGTATATTAAAAAAAATTATTTTGTATTATGAAATATAAATTGCTTCAACTGAGTTTGCTTTATTGCTCAGCCTTTGGCATGCATTGCTCTATACGAGTTGCTTCAGAACTTGCATCTAGGTTTGATTGGTTTTTCACTTAGTCTTTTCAACAACAACAGCAGCTTAAGCAACTCTTTGCTGCTTGCCACTGAAGGTCATTTGCGCTCAGCTACAGCGCTTATCTCTGCTCCTAAATCATAAACCACTTAAGACGCCGCTGCCATTATAATGCGAACTTCATTTTAATATCTCTCCCACTCTTCCTCTCTCTCTCTCTCGCACTCTCTATATGCTGGCTTTAATAGTGTCATTGCCCAGTCGCCTACATAACGCGAGTGGGAGTTGTAGAATATATATATATATATATATATATATATATATATATATATATTTTTTTTTTTTTTTTGCCAGACGTTGGCCTGCTTTATGTAATGGCGCCTGCTGAGTGCCGCTTCAAACCGGAAAAGTAGGCAAAAAAAAAAAAAGAAGCAGAAATGTGAAATATTTAAGGCAAAGTGTCACATAAAAATGACTTATCTGCTGGTATCAAGTGGCAGATGGGGGCCGTTTAGAGCCGAGGCCCGGGCCCAACTTGCCACGCGCTGAAAATTGTCCAATGGCACATTTGGGAGCAGCGGCGCAATGGTCGAGTCCACCAAGCGGGAGGCTTATGTACTTTTTCTTTGTGTGTTGTTGTTGTTGTTGTTGTTGCTTTCTTTTTATTTTTTTCGTTATTTTATGCTATTTGCCCTGCAGCTATATGACGACAAGAAGTAGCAGGCTGTTGTCTTATCTTTATGCGAAATCCAGTTGGGATTAATTGGTGTACGCGAGAGTTGAGAAAGGGAGAAGGCGAGTGGAGCGAGTGCCGGAGAGATTGCAGAGAGTATCAACAGTGTATAATTTAATAAATTGAGGCAGGCACCAAGGACGCCATCTGCTAAGATACGAGGCCGTTATCGTTATCAGTTCTCATTGTTCTTGTTGTTGTTGTCTCTCAGTCATTCAGTCATTCAGTTTCGACAAGCATTCAAGTGGCCCGCTCAATTTGCGCCGCTTAAATCGCATTAAATTGCGCGCTGTGTCAGCATACATTTCGCTGGCACTGTAGCTACACTAAATATATATACACACACACACATACATAAATATATATATGCTCGCTTCTAAATTGAGTTTTAGTGCATGTTTACCCACGCAAATTGCTCGACTGACTTTGCCATAAATCTAACTAAGTGCGACGGAGGCAACAGAGCAGCAGCAGCAGCAGCAGCAGCTCGAATAATATGATCCAACATCGTCATCGACATCGGCATCAGCATCAGCTTTAGCATCATAGTTGGATTTGTCTATGCAAAAATAAATTACAAGTATTATGTACTTGACTATTTATTGCTGACAATGGCATTATACATATATAGACCCACAGACACACATACAGCAAGCGAGGCGCGACTACAGACAAATGCTTCAATAAAGTGGAGCAACTGCAGCGCCTCTTAATTATAATGCACTGGAGCGTAGACGGGAATCAATCGACTCGATGGCGTCAGCTTTAACTAAATTTTGTAAAATGCCTTCAATCCAATTGGAATTGTGCTCAATTATATTGTCAAGTCGCTGACAGTAGGTGTTTGCAGGCATTTTTTTTCTCTCTGTGTGTAGAAATTATGGAAATTTATGCAACAGACTTGAGAGAGTGAATATTTGAGTGTGGAAAATACTGACAAGTCTTTTACATTTGATTGCTCTTAATCAATTCTTAGAAGCGCGTAGCACAGCTAAATGAATTTCTGATTAGTTTGGAGTGGCTCTTGCAAATACTTTTAGATCTTCTCTACGAGTTTAGTAGTATGTGTAGTTTCTTTTACTTAATATAAACTTTTTATAAAATACTCATAGCAAAATTAAAAAATACTAACAAAATACTAAATTTATAATATAGCCTTTCAGCTAAATCTTGTCTAAGATATTAGTTTTAAATATATTTTTTTTTTGTATTTAAAAGCACCTTTCTATGCAATTCTCATGCATGTTAATTGTTTAAAATCAAGATAAGCTAATGAAAAAATATAGAATATTAAATGACTATATGTCAGCCCCAAGATATTACCTTCAGACAGTTCAGTTCCCCGCCTTTCTCTGCAATTCTCATTAATTGGCATGCACTAGCACTAGCCAGATAAGCTAATGAGAAAAGTGGAAAAACTAGATGCCAGTGCATTTTGTGGCTAGGCTTTAGTCTAATGTGCACAGACTGTGCGCGTATATAAAATATAATTATAAATAATAACAACCAGTTTCGCTCGTGCTCGTGCTGCAGTTCCCACTCGCCAGTTATGCAAATGAAGCCACATCATGTAAAAGGCAATAGGCTAATTAAAAACATTTGCCGACTAGCTTGACTAGCACCTACTCCCAATCTCGGCTTTGGTTAAATAGTGGGCGTCATTGTTGGCGCAGTTTGTCATGAATCAGTCTGAGAGCTGAATTTGCAACTGGGTTGCAAATGAATTTCTGTGTCAATTGAGTGACTCTAAGCCATGCTTGACTTGTTTTTCAAATCAAACTGAAATTTCTGTCTGAAGCTGTGCAGAAATCAGTGCAGCATAACAAATTCCTCAAGCAGGACGTTCAAGAAAAATGCTTATGCAACATGAGATACACAAAAGGAAAGTGTTAATGATGACAATATGTCATTGTCAGTGCCAGCTGCTTGTAATCAAGGCGAGATAGAGAGAGAGTGAGAGAGAGCGAAAGGGAGAGAGAGCGAAAGGGTGGCGTGTCTGGTTCGCTTGAAGAGTCTGTGTGACCAGTGCACATCTTCCATCATAATCAAGTGTAGCTGAAGCTCTGGCTTTGGCTCTATCCAAGTCCCTTTTCAGCTCACACTAATGACATACAGGGCTGTGTATACACGCGGCGTATGCGCAATATCTGGGGGGTGAAATCAATAAGCGGCCTTGCGTGTGAGACATTAGTACCCCCCCAATAGAAAAGTAGTACTTAGAGCAGACCATCAGCCCACAGAGGTGCCTTAGACCGCCCGCGGTTCGACTAGCTCATAAATTAGCCCCATACCCATAGAGCTGGGGCGGACCCAGCTAAGCCCAAACAAATCAAAGACAAAGACCGAAACGCCAGTCGGCCTCAAATGGAAGCGTTTGTGAGCCAAAAATTTGCATGTAACACTTAAATAAAATTTAATTACGCTTGTCGCCTGTCAGTCCTCATTATTCGGGGCAAAACGAAGCGCAACGGACATGGCAGGATGGGCAGCAAGCAAGACAACTGGCAAAATGGCGAACACCCTGCTCTGCCACGAATTCAATTAAGCTGCAAGTGGACGCCAGCTACTCCAACTGACAGGTGTTAGCGACTGGCCAGCCGTTAGCCTTAGACAATGAATTAATTGCTTTTGGATTGTATGTAAGACCTGCATCACAGGCACTAAGCGAAATTAGGGTAAGGCACAAAAAAAAAAATTCCATAGGTATTATTTACTTAGATTAAATCGATACGAACAATGCCCAACCTTTTTTTCCATTTTAATTGCTGTTTGAATATGCTCAAGTTTGCCTTATCGAAAAGGAAATTGTGAAAAGGGAGTTAAGCATTGAGAGGCAATATTTTGGAGTGTTTTTATCTATACATGGGTTGGATAAACGAAGATAAAGTTTATTTCATGTCATTCATAAATCTTGTGTTTCTAATCAATATCAAACTTTGCTTATCTGTCTACATCTTGAACGTCTTAAGAGTTTAAGTAACTCGCTAAAGCTTATGCTTAAATAATAATAAGTGTATTGGACTTTACCTCCTTTTCTCTAGATAATAGAAAAGGTCTTTTAATTTGTATACTACACAATTCCAGGTATTCAGACAATTCAGACACGTCTGATAATACCACTCTAAGCTTTTATATTGCCTCTTGCGCGTTCGCTTTCAATTTCTCTTTCAATTTGCTTAATAAAAAAGACAAAAACTTCTACATAATTTTGATAAAAACATGCATTTGATTATTAACTAGCAAAACGATATTGGCTTATGACCGAAAACTTTTCGGCTTGACTGTGCAAAGTGACAAATTAACTCGTAGTAGCTCCCAGTCGGCACAGCTGCTTGTTATTGAGCTTGATGGGCAAACAATTTCTATTGCTTGGGCACTTTAATGAATTGATGAACATTTTGAGCTTTGCCAACTTTTGCCTAGTTGCAATCGAGAAGGATCGACCCGACTCGACCCGACTCGACCCGACGCCAGCCCCAGCTCCAGTTGAACCGCTGAAAGTGTAAAACCAACGACAGGCGACAACAGCTGCCTGGGCATGAATTATAGCAGCAGCAGCAGCAGCATGAAACTTTTGCATTATTTTATGAAATTTTTGTTAAACAAATTTGCCGATGTTGTTGTTTTGCGTAAGTGTAAACAGTGAAGACTCGACTTGTTGGCCATCCTCTCTCTCACCCCAACCACAACCAGCTGCCAGCTTCCAGCTTCCAGCTCTTAAAAGTTGCGCAGTTTCTGTCACATGCGTCCCAGGCCCGAAACACACGGGCACACACACACCTGAGCGGTGAGCTACGTTGTAGAGTGTTTGAGTGGATGGAGAATGTTCTTGTTATTGAGCACAGATAGAAGCAGAGTTGCGGCTGCTGCTGCTGCTCGTCTCTCAGCTCTGGTACTGTAAGTATGGTATTATAACTTTTTTTCACGGCATAATTTATGCGCACTTTATTCAAATTTTTTCTCTATAAACCGTTGCCTGAGCGCCCAAGCTGAAAGGATATGAGTGTGTGTGTGAGTGTGTGTGTGTGTGTGATGTGGTTGTTGTTTTGTTGTATGTGATGCAAAACTGTAAGCGAGCTTTGTGGGCGAGAGATATACCAACGAAACTCTATGTAAACGCTCGTAATTATACATTTTTGTAAAAGTTTTTGCCACTCAGGTAAAGCGAGTCTCTCTAGCTCTCTTCGCCTCTCGCTCTTCAGCTGGCGCTTAATTTTAATGAAAAAAGTTGGGCAACTGGCGCGTGCCAGCAAGTTCTAATTGATTTTCAGATTGATATGCAAAACAGCGTGTCCACAGTTTGGATACGCCCCCGCATGGCATCTGGCCCTGGCTGCTGCCCCGCCCACTTAACATACGCCAAGTTCATTCAGTTGACATAAAAGTTTGACTGCCGCCAATGGGCATATAAATTTTCAATTAAAATGCCTACAAAATGCTAATGATCATTTGATATGCAACTCATTTGCAATTTGTGCGATTTTTTTCATTTTTAATCTTTGGATTTTATTTATATTATGTTTTTTGAGAATTTAATGCTTTTTACTTAATTTTGAAATCATTTAGCTATCAGAAATGGACTAAAGGCTTTTTTTTTTTTTATCTATCTATAAATGGCGATTGAATAGAATATTTAAATTTATTTGAAAATATTTATTTAATGCTTGAAAGAAGGGATATATACTAAACCAGCTGCTAATTAGGGATTTATTTTTTTTTAAATTTGTGTACAATGCTATATTAATTATATGAATTCTAATTTTATAAAATATATTTTTAGTTAAATAATTTAATTTAAATGTTTATTATACAAAGAAGTTTCGATATTGCTAAATTAATAGCAAAGTCGCTTTACGCTGTTGTTCTCTCCCTCTCGCTCATTGCGCTTTACCGTTTCCTAATTCTTTGAAATTTGTCGTGATTGGCATTGTTACATTAGTATTAGTGAGAAGCTGAGTGCTGGTATAAAAGCCGTTGTAAAATGCGTTTTAATTGCATGCTTCACACACTCACACTCCCAGCTAGTGAGCGAGAGTGGGACAAAGCTAACTGTTGCTAGAAGTAGTCTGTGGGTTTGCTGAGTGAGAGTGAGAGAGCTACCTAGCCAGTCATCTCTTTATCTCCTCACTCTTCAGACAGGCTCGTTAAGATTTAAGTAGACGAAGCACAGGCGAATAGAAATGGATAGTCTGAGAAAGAGTTTTTAGGCGAGCTGTAAAATAATTAAATGAGAATGAGAGTCGATCAAATGCAAATAATATTTAATATAAATACAATTATTTATTTATTTTCCTTATCACACATTGTAAACTGTGAATATAGAAATATTATTTAAAAATATATCAAATTTACTAATTTACTAAATTGTTACTTTTTACAATAAAAACTTTCAACTAATTCTGTTACTATGCATATCCCTTGCTAATTTCTCGTTACCTTAAAACACTTTGCTTAAATTACAATTTAAAAGAGTTCTTTAAGAATATCCATTTTCATAGCAGCAACTCCTATACGATTCCCTGGTCAGTGCTTCACTCGTATAGCTCCATAAAAAGTTTGCTGCAGGCAGCTGCTCCCCTCCTGCTCCGGCTCCTGTTGCCTCAGCTAGTTTCTGCACCAGCTGCACTTTAACTAAACTCTAATGCAAAATTCATAGCCGGGCGGCACAAATAGCGCTCGGCACAGACTTGTCTGCATTTAAAATGCAGCCCGGACATGGTCGACGGCCATGACCACAAAAACAACAACAACAACAGCGAGCCAGAGGGAAATGGAAGATGATGGGGTGAACCGTTAAAGTGAGCAATGGCCGCCATTTTGTTTTTGATTGATAATGATGGGCGCCCAAAACAGAGTTATGACCGGCCTTATAAACGAGCTTACTCAAACTCATTGCATATATATTTATGTATACAAGGAAAAACTAACCGCAAATTAGCTTATTTGGCATTTTTACAGTCATTTCATTTAATTTACACAAACAAATTTGCGCCTGGCCAGACGAGCATGGGCAGACCCCCAGAACCCAGACAATGGGCCAAGCCAACGAAGCGCGCCGCCAGCCTCATAAAAGTAATGAAGCTGTTTAGGCGTCTCTAAGTAGTCGTCGGTTGTCGACAACAACAACAACAAAAATGACGACGACAACAGCGAATCGAGTAGGACTCGCAGCGCCAACTGTGTGATGAAAAAAAAAAAACAGAAGAAGAAGAAGAAAAGTCAGGCACAGGCACAGGCACAGGGCCCGGTTCCGGGTTTAGTTTTGCCTTTGCGTTCATTCAAAATTCATGAAGTTGGCCCCAAACTTGGCGCCATTTTAATGCCAGTCTCCTGCTCTCTGTGTGTGTGTGTGTGTATGTGTGTGTGTGTGTCTTTTGTAGGTGTTATTCTCTGCTGTTAACGCTTATTATTTTGCTGGGGGCGTTGAAAGCAAGCGCAATTACCTCAAGCTGCACTGCAGCCAATTGCCGAAAAGCCTTTCAGCCTCAACTCCACATTTATTGGTTGCTCTTTAGTGGCTCGTCGTCAGCAGCAATTGTGTGTGTGTGTCTAGAGCTCCACATCTATTCCAATTAGCATGTCTGTTGAAATGCTAAACAAATGCAATTCATATTTGCTTAGCCTTTTGGGCGCTCGGAGCTGCAGATTTAGAAAGCTAAACTATTTATTTGCATTTGCCTTGACAAAATGCCAGCACCTGGGCTTTTCGCAGGCTTTAAATATTTACGAATATTTGCCAGGCTTGGCTAGTGTTGGCCCTGTCGACTAGCATTTAGCCAAGTTAAAACTAAATATGATATATAGTATTTGATTATGTGTATATTGATACTTTAAGAGGCTTATTTATAAGCCTTTGCCTCTTAAGTATTTCTCTTATTAAGCTGATTTGAATAGGGTTTTAATGAAAACTAATTGATTTGTAATTTGTAAATGTTGGCATGCCTTAAGAGCTGCACCTTAAATTTTGTATTAATTATTATAAATTTGTGTTTTCTTAATAAGCTTAATTGAATAAGTTTTAAGCAGAATTTTAAAGAAAACTTGTTGAAAAAAAAGTTAATTCAAGCTATTCTCTTAATATTTCTTAATATTATTTAATATTAAATAAAAAAATATTGTAGAAATATTAAAAAAATGTTATAAAGAAATGTTAAAAAATCTATTTATTTCCTCAATATTTTTTAAATAAAATATATTGTAGAAATATTATAAAATATATTTAAAAATATTATAAAATATTTTTAAAAGATATAATAAAATATATTAAAAAAAAATATTCCGAAATAAATTTACGAAATATTATAAATCATTTTAAAGAAACGAGATTTAAGTATAAATTATATAATTTGCCAAAAAATGTGAAATATGAGTGAAATTTTAAAAGTTTTACTCTAAAGTCTCCTACTACTATTTATATTTACTACTATTACTACTACTATTACTACTATTTTCGTGAACACCACCTTGAATACTTACTACCATTTTCATGAGCATCTGCTACTATATCATTATATTCAGCAGAACAGCTATAAATATACTACTATTTCTATGAACACTGTCTATATCTACTACTACTTTCATAAGCACAGCTATCTACTGAATCTACTACTTTTTTCATGAGCAACGTTAACTAGATCTACTCCTATGTTCATGTTAATATATATTTGGCACAAAATATTTATTTGATTTTCCTCATTTTATTTTATTTGATGAAAATGTATTGCAGTTTCTTTTTGATTGTCGCTAAATGTTTTTCATGTTTTTTATTTCATATTTTTCCTTTTTGTCTAACAGCTCTCAATTTATTTTTGATGGGCGAATGTAAGCAGAATTGCTGCTGAGTTGCTTACCGTCGCCAACTTGCTTTCTTGTGTTTTTTTTAATAAAAATCCATTTTCATACGTAATTTAGCCAGAGGGGTCTAGGTGCAGGCATCGCAGCTATACTGCGGATGATTTCCTGCAACGCCCAAGACAAAGCCGCACAACGACATTGCTTTGTGTCTGGCCATAATTTTGACAGGGCCTGACTAGGGCAGCTCCTTGGCAGCAGGCAGCAGGCAACAGGAGCTTGGCAGAGTCAAAGGCAAACGATTCGAGCCCATCGAGCGACTTGCCGCAAAGTTAAGCAAAACTTTGTTATTTGTTTTAAGTGGCAGGTTGTGCGGCGCACGCTCCAAGGACTGACTGTCTTCTAGCTATAGTTGCCATTTGCCAGTTGGGGAGCTCACGAGTTGCCGGGTTGCCGGGTTGCCGTTTCGCTCAACAGTTCATAAAGTTAATTTTGCCACAGAAATTATGTTAAAACGATATATGGTAGCCAAAAATTTTGGTCTATCCCCGTGTCTGACTGTGTGTGTGTCTAGTCTAGGCTAAATCCCCCGTAGCTATATGGGAATTGCAACAGAAGTTATTGAAATGGCAGTCGACTAGGCTAGGTTAAGGAACTTTCGTAACTTTTGCAACCTCGCAACGCGCGGCGTATGCGTAATTAGTGGCTAGGGTCTCAGGTAGAGTTGGCAATAGTTGTTGGCCTACAACTTTTCTTTTTGGCTGCTCTTTTTTTTTTGGTTATTTATGAAAATTAAAGAGTCATAGAGACAGACAGATAGAGGGAGAGGGAGGAATAGAGAGATAGTCGGGCTGTGGGGCTGGCTTATTGAACTGTCAGCGTTAAGCCATATAAATTGCGCATACGACATGAGGCGCGACTTGGCGTTGGCAAAATGGCAAAACTATTTGCAAAAGTTCAGAGAAATCAAAGCACAGAGCGCAATCAGCGCATATAGTCAAGAAGTTTTGATTATAACAAATGCTCTTGCGGCAGTCCGACACACAGAAAGACATCATCAGAAGAGAGAGAGAGACAGAGAGAGAGAGAGAGAGAAAGATATACCTTCTGTGTGTGTGTGTGTGTGAATACATCTCTATATATGTGGAGTGTGGGAATTAAGAGCAAGCGAGCAAAAATGACAGTTGATAATAAATCTTTTGGTCAGTGCTTTGTGCTTGCCATTAGGAAAGTGGCCAGGGACTTGGCCAACAATAAAAACCCAAATGCGAACCAAAATGTAATTTCTGTTTGGCACGAAAACTTTGAGCAACAATAGAGACTGTTGCCAGAGCAGTCACTTCATATCTCCGCACAGTTTGCAATAGACTTGAATGCCAATATGGACTCGAATGCTCAGTTGAAGTATATTGCTTTTCCAAATAAATTGAACCAATCATGAAAGCTATGAAATGTTCAAATTGAGTTGAAATGAAAATCCTGACGAGTCAAGTGAAAGTTAAAGAAATATAAAGCCTACTATTATATGTGATATGATTATGATAGAAATCCTTTTTTGAAGACTATTTAAAATCGACTTCATAGATTATATACAAAGTGGCTTTATATATGCATTTATAATATATTTCTAAACTCTCAAAGGTGCCAGCCCTATTTAGCTGAATATTTGCTAATATATTTACTTGCAATAATATAACTTTAGGCTCTCTGCTCTGGTCTTGGTCTTTGTGTTTGCAGTCAGTCTACTATGCCAAATAAAGAGAGCTCGCATATATGTATCTATTGATCGTTTCTCAATGTCTGCAAATAAGTGTCTCTCAATCACACTTTAATAAAATAAAACTCTCAGAGAGCAACCGATCGGTTCTTGAACGAGTTCGCATGAGATCGGAGAGCAAAAAGTCTTTTGTGTATGTTTTGGTGTGAAGGCGAGGCTTGTCTTCGCTAAGCACATTCATACCATACGTGAGTGTGAATGTGTAGATCGTTTGCATAGAGTCTTTGACTTTTCTGCTCACTTACTTAAGCTCAGTGTGCGAACGTCAATCGTATTGCTCCCTAAACGATGTTCGGAAAAAGAGCATCATACTCAAGGCGCTCAACCGACGATCCGAAACGAACAGAACCGAAGGCTCTTGCTCAGAGCGCGAATGAGTTTGATTGCTTTCAGTTGATCTCGTGAACAGAGCGTAAAACGCATAACAGTCATTTGTGGAGCTGTTTTTCATTATTCCCAAAGCTAGACTGCCTAAGTCTAGATTATGAACTCTAAATAATCTAGTCAGAGAAAAATAAACTAAATAAATGCTATTATTATCCATATCCAATTCATAGAGTAACTAATCTTCGACTTGTTTACCCTCTACATGCTCAATTCGATTTGCTTTTATTTCAATACAAATAAAAAAAGAAATCTAAAAAAGATGTAAAGTAAAGTAACTTCCGCTGGCATAACTGGACTTGGGTCCAGTCAATGAAAAACTTTGTCAAGAGCCAACGGCAGACACTTTTCATTAGCAGAAAGTCGCTCTCTGGTCGAGGCTACAAGCAAAGTTTTCAGCAAGTTTTGCTGCCAGAGACAAGCCTCTTCCTCATTTTTATTTATTTCTATATATACATATATATATATATATATATAGATTTTCTTTTCCTATTCAAGTGACCTCTGCATGTGACAGACATGCCACAAGTAGACACGACGAGTAATGCTGTAATGGCATATGTTTTGTCGGGCATCGTGTGTTGTAGTGGACATTGCTCGATCGCAACTTTTTCGAACTTACTAACAAACTGTTTTTCTTTGCTTGCAGAGTTTGCGGGAAAAGCCTTTAAGCTGGCTGGCTGAAACAGCGGTAAGTGTCAGAAATGCTTAGAATGCTTGAAGTGGGGCGAGTGAGTGAGTGACATTTGCCGGAGCGCCTAATTGTAGGCAATTAATTTGTGGCACATCAAAGCAAAGAAAAGGACGTGCCCCGCCACTGAAAGAGTAAACAGACAGAAGACAAAAGCAAATGCAGCTGGTGTCCACTTTAGGTGGTTGTTTCCGGTGTCGCGGCCGTGGCAGGAGTAACGTGAAGCGTGGCAAACCGCACCTTTTAACCCTTTTGCCGTTGCCGTTGCCGTTGCCTTTGCCACACGCCATTTGTTTTGCAACTCTAAGGGTTGTAGATGGATACAGAGTGAGACTGAGACGTAGACGTAGAGATACCAACGAACGGCAGTATATGCAGCGCTCAAATATGGTTAGCCAGAGAGAGTAAGAGAGAGTGGGAGGAGAGTGGGTTAGAGAGAGAGAGCGAGGGCACCTTCTGCTCTCCCACTCCAGTGGGAGTCGTCCGAAAAGCAATTTGCCTAACATTGCCAGGGCGTTAAGTAATAATGACCCCAAAAAGTAGGAGAGCATATTGGCCGACCTAGCTGGCGTATACGCAATGTCTATCTAGACGTGTGTGTGTGTGTGTGTGGATTTTTTTTTATCGTTCGGTTTCGGGTTCTCTGTTTGGTCCTTTCGAAAGTTATGCTCCTGTGCCGAGGTCAAATAAAATATTTATGAATTGCAGGCAATGCGGGGCGGCTTAATTGCATTAGAGCTACATAGATGTGTTCCTCGATAAGTCTAGTGCCACCCGGGCCAGGGTGTCAGCCAAAAGAAGTTTGAGGCAAGAGCTGGCAGCAGGAGCAGCAGCGCCAGCAATTGGATCGGCTTTTTGGGTAATTGTGGCTACGGGGCAAAAGGCATTACAAGCAGAGAAACCAGCCCAACATTTCGAGCAGCCCAGCTGCTGGGAGTGGTATGTGGTATGGAATGGGCTTGCGGTTGCTATTTCGCTTCTGGGGGCACTTGCGGCGAAAATTTGCGAAATCAATCGTGTGGAAATTGTACAAAATGGCTTTTCCTACACTAAATCACAAGGAAGGGGGCAAAAACAAGTAAATACGAATGTCGGAGCGCTGGCAATGACAAAGGTTGTGTGTGTGTGTCTGTGGCATAGAGAAAATTTGATGAAAAAGAAAGGCATTAGCAGACAAGACTACCAGAGATATGAGAGGGAGACTCTAATAGTGAAGTGAAGACTAAGAAAATACCCTGTAAACTTGAATTGAATTGAATTGAATGGAATTTACAATATATAATAAGTAAGGGAAACAATGCAACAGAACAGCAAGAATTTGCACATAGAACTGAGAGTTTGGTTAAAAAGTAAAAACATATTTATCGTTATTAGTAAAAGATAGAAAAAAGAAATGCTAAATGATAGACTATCAGTATGACTAAAGTCTACAGATCACATAATTAAAAAAAGAGTTTAATAATAAATAATAAATAATTTATTGATAAAATTTGTAAATATTTACATGTCAAATTACCGGGTATTTTTTATTAGACCATATAATTTGTCATTAATATAGAAATGTTTACTAATGACAAATTATAATGTCTGGAAAATTCCCTGTAATTTGTCATTAATGAAGAAATATTTACAAATTTTATAAATATAAATCGAAATATTAGAAATACTAACATAACAAAATATAAATAAAATAAATAATAATAATATTAAATTATAAAAATAAGATATAAAATAGAATAAAAATAATACTATATATAAAAGAGACGATTGACGAATGCATGGTAAAAACTATATAAGTAAGATGGGAATATAATAAAAGATATCATGTAAAAAATACCTTAAAGGGATCACATAATAAATAGAATTTGGAAAATAGCATAGCAGAATTTAAAACTCTAAACTAAACAGAGAATCAAGTGTAAAAATTGCGCATTTGAATTGAAATAGAAAAATATAAATTAAATTTAAAAATTTAATATATTAAATAAATATATTAGAAATACAATAAAATGCAATTCCATTCAATTTGATTTTACTTCGTGTCATATGCATAATATCTATGCACAAATTGGCATAAAAGGATGTCTCTAGCATCGTAGTATTAGGTTTCTGCTTGAAGCGCAGCTCCTGCCTTTCGCATATTCGCAATTCCCTTTTAAGTGCTGCTTTATTTGCACTCGCTCTTCTTTTTTCTTCTTCTCTGATTTTCAATAGACTTTTGCAGCTTATTTTTATTTATTTGCTCTTCACTTTTCATTGTTATTTTTGCCATTAAATTCTATTTCAACACATTCACATGCAAATCGCTATAGACTCACGCGTCCTCTCCCTTACACAAATATGTGGCTGCTATCTCTCTCTCGCTCTCTCTCTGGCTCTCGTGTTGTATCTGTGCGCGTTAATATGCTCAATTGTTTGTCTGTCTCGTGCCTTGTGCCACGATGCGTAGATGTAAATGTTTGGGTCTTTCCACACTTTCTGGCTTCTGCTGCTCATCGACTTTATTGTCAACGGCGCAGCGCAGTGAAAATTAATCAAAAAAAACTTTTACCAACAACATTTTCAATTGACAATTTAAACTTTTATCTCGCAAGACATTTTACATAAAAGTTTTGTGTTAAAAAATTGTGCTCAACTAAAAATGAAAAATGTTGCCTCGACTCGACAAGACTCTTCTTCCAAGTTCTTCCACGCTGCCTCTCCTCAATGGGGTCCAGCGAGCAGCAGACGCTGGCGTCGCTTCAGTAGGCATCTCACAAGCTATCAAAACTTTTGACGCTTAACTTACTCAGCACAGCGAGTGGGCGTGGCCGGGCGGAGGCTTTCTCCTTTGTGCTTTGTGTTCTCGTTATTATTGTTGATGATAGCTGCGTGCAGAGCAGCGCCCGAAGGGGTGGTCGGCCCACCTAAGGGCTGCTTCTTCTTCAACTGCTGCTGGCCACCCCTTTTCATAGTGCGTGGAAATCGGTGGCATAAAAGCAAGCTCTAACAAGCTTAGGCAATTTCCCCACACGCACCACGATTCAGCGGTTTATACGTGCTCAATATCAAGATTAAGTTCTTAATATTAAAATTGCTTGTAAAATTACCGAATTTATTTTATCATTATTAGTATAATTAGTATTAGTATTAGTATTAGCATTAGCAGACTCTCATAAGTATTTCCCTTAGTCTATGTATTTGTATTCATATCTGCATTCATTTCATTTGCTCGTAGCTCTCACCTGTGTCTCCTCAGTGACAAGCTAATTACATTTTTGATAATTTCTGTTACGTTATTAAGCATAATTTCTGGTTTTCTCATTAAAATTGGCCATGGACATTTTAAGTTTTATTCCATCCATCAGCTGTGCATTCACTTTTACAGCTGCCATCACACTGAGTAGATATGTATGTGTATGTGTCTTTATGTGTTTTAATTTCTGTCACTCTTCCTGATTTGCTGGCACGCATAAACCTCTTAACTGGCATAACTACACAGACAAAAATGATTTTGCTGCTCAACGTATTTATTTACATTTTACAAGGCAGCATGAAAAAACACACATAAGACTGAGCGCGGGACGTGGGCGGCTGTGAAAGGGATCAAGAGGAGTCATGAAACATGACAACAAGGCGCAAAATTATGCACAAAGTTGCCATTTGCTATCTCGCTCTATGGCTGTGCGTGTGTGTGAGTGTGTAAGAGAGAGATCCCAGCAGCCTTGTTGCTGCTGCTGTTGATGTGTGTGACAGCAACAGCAGCAGCAGCAGCAGCAGCAGCAGCAATCAGCAACAAGGTGGGTTGAAAACCAACAGACAAACTCAACCAGGCAGCCCAAGCCCCAGACACAGAGCAAAATTCAATATGGCGGCAGGGTTGCCAACTTCTGACAGATGACTGCCTCAGCCTCAGCCGGCGTCTCCTGCTCCAACTGCTGCTACTGCTCCTAAGTCCAACCTGGCTGCGTCCGCCTCATGTGTGTGTGCTGCGTCTGTCTGAAAAGTGTGGAAATTTTGATAGCATTTTAAATGCTCTACACACACTTTTTCATATATATATATATTTTTTTTATTATTAATTTTTTGCCTTTTGGGGTGTTGAGCATGCTTTAAAACTATGCAAAGTGTATAAATATTTTGAAGTGCTGCGTATGCTGGGATAGGATACTACGCTCGCATGGCTTCCAGACCCTGGTTAACTTTTTCATTATCTTAACTCCTTTTACCTTTTGATGTATGTATATGAGCTGCAAAACTGGTTGCAGGATTCGAAGGCTTAGCCAGATTTAGTATGAATATCTGTATATAGATTAAAATAGCAGTTGCTAGACTTGCATATACTATATGAGCAGATGAATGCATAAGTTTATGTTGTTGCTTGTTGTGGAGTACAGAGAATATTATTTTACAATGTGCGCTAGTAGATTTTATGCTTTGAGTAAAGATGAGCTGAGCTTTATTAGCATGTAAATTTGTCACTGCATTAACTCTTTTTAATCTGATACTCTACTATCTAATGTTAATCAGAGCTCGCAAATGTCTTTTGATAGTTTCTCAATGTTTGCATATAAATGCTCTCACTCACACTTTGAAAGATAGCTCAGAGAGCGTCGGATTGCTTCGGTTTTTCATCGGTCATCGATCGGACAGCAAAAAGTCTTTTGTGTATGTATTGGTGTGTGAGCGAGGCTTATCTTCGCTAATCAAATGAATAACATACGTGAGTGTGAATGTGTAGATCGTTTGCATAGAGTCTTTAAGTTTTCTGCTCAGTTACTTAAGCTCAGTGTGTGATCGTCAATCGTAAATGATGTTCGGAAAAAGAGCATCATACGAACAGTTTAACTCAAAGCACTCAACCGACGAGCCGAAACGAACAGAGCCGAAGGCTCTCGCTCAGAGCGAGAGCTCTTGTTCGGTTGTTCTCGTGAGTAGAGCGTGAAGATTTAAACGCTTAATAATTATTTTCGATCTATGGCATTAATATAACCTACGCCCTTGCTGTCTTTGTTTAAATCTGTTTATTGACTCTCTAATTCTGTTTTTCTCTCCTTTTTCTTATCTACTATCTCTCTCTCCCTCTGGTCATTCACTCCATCACTTCCTGTCTCTCTTCTCAATCTTTCCCTTCATCCCTCTCACATTATCTCATTCTTACTCTTTTAGTATCTACATCTCTCTTTCATTCTGTCTATCTAACTTTCTTCTGCTCTGTTTCAGTTTATATCACTTTCATTTCCCTATGTCTCTATTTACTTATCCTATTTTAATTATGCAATCTTATTCTACAACTTTCTCTAGAATTTTCTGTAATTTCTTCTCTAAATCTCTCCCACTCCGTCTTAGTCTCCTACTCTATATATTATATTTTCTTTACTTTTTCACTCTCCCTCTCTCACTCACTCGTTCAATATATCTTACTTATATTTCTTATATACTTGCTCTTCTCCTAATCAAATGTTCGTTTCTTCTTCATTTCAGCAATATATTTTATAAATCTATCTAGATTCCTTTTATCCATAGATGCCAAGAGAAAACCCTTTGCGTATATATATTCGCAATATTGAGGTAAGTAAATCTTATACCTATCCAAGTTTTAGATTACAAGTTAAGGCAAGATCATATGATAACTATCAGCACTGCTGTCAACTCTATCCTTTCGCTCTGCCTCTAGAGAGCTTCTAGCTAGTCTTTACTCAACCTGCTGTGCTGGTTCAGCAGACTTTTAACGCTGTTATCCTTGTTTTTTGTCAAGTTCTCATACTCGGCTGTCATCTGTCAACTTCCATTGCTGCCATAGATGATGTTAACTGTTCGTTGTCGTCGTTGTCGATTGCTTTGGCTGGCAGTGTGCAAACATTATTTAAGATTTTGTGCTGATGCTGATTGAGTTTGATTTGGTTGCGAGCAGACGCCAGTTGCCTGAAATGTGGATGTGGATGTGGCTGTTGGGCCAAGTTTTTGAGCGAAAACTTTGAACATAAATTGCTTATCGCGGCAAAACAAATACATTCACAGCAAAATGCCATATAATAATTTCTGCTTAAAGTGTAGTCGGGGCGGGGGCATGACTTGAAATCTAATTTACCTAACAATAATTACGCAAGAGCCAAGAGAGAATTATGTATTATAATTTATGTTAATTACTCAATTACATTTATGCCATAGGCATGCTGGCATAGCTACCCCCCCCCCCCCACGCCCACGCCCATGCCCACCCTGCTCCTGCTCCTGTTCCATTCCTCTCACCTCTGTCCAATTAAAAATTCCAAACACAAATGCGCCTCATTAATAAATATGAAACGTCAATGGCATGGAGTGGCCTGGCCACTATCGGCACAGGATTTGGAAGCAAAGTGCTAGCCGGAGCTGGAGTTGTTGGAGTTGAAGCCGGCGGGCGTGCCGCAAAGATTACGCAAGAAATCAATATTCAAGTGGGCCAAGCGAACGGGGTTCTAAAAAGTGTCGCATATTTTGGTGTGGAGAGCCTGTGTCGCCTGGTGCAGCTTTATCCTTAAATTTAAATAAATTACACACGTTCGACTTTCGGCTCGAGCAACTTTTATTTTTTTTTTTATTTTATTTTTATTTTTTATTTTTGGGGTGACATTTGCGCTTCGTCTGACATACGAGAGCCTCATTTTTCAAGGGCAGCCCAGCACGACAAGGTGAGAGCGGATTTTGGTTTTTGGTTTTTGGGTGTGCGTGTGTGTGTGTGTGTGCTTGTTGGGCTCGGCTGTGGCTGTGGCTGTGGCGCCCTCGTATAGCAATTTCCGTGCGGCGTATGTTTTTTCCTGTTCCATTTTCCATGGCGCTGCCATTGCCAGCCAGACCAAAAGATTAATGAGTTTTTTTGACAGCGAAAAATTAGGCAAAATGTGATTTAAGGGTTGCTCCGCTACGACTGGTGTGGCCAGAGATAAGCTCGACAATTGCCGGACGAGCGCTGCGTAGATGCAATTTATTTAACTCTCATGTATTTGCCAACTGAAGTTTGCCACGAAAAATTATCGTTTCGGCTCGAACTTTTTGGGGTTTGGTTCTTGTTTTTGTTTTTGTTTTTGCTTTTGTTTCTGTTTTTGTTTTGTGTGCAACACGGTCGAACTATTTATTTGATGATGTATTTTTATTACCAACGAATTTATTATATAGCTCTGGCTGCTCAAATTGAAAATATAGCTAAACATATGTGCATGTGTCTGTGTGTGTTGGATGTGCTCAGCTCGAGGCCCATTCGGCCGCAAATTTATTTATTTGCGTAATATATTTTGGTATTTGCTAGATATCCATTAATATAAAAAATTGTTGAATGCTTGCTCAAGCCGAAAACTTATTTGTTTTATTATGTTTATAAATGATTTATATATATAATGAAAATGAGCTTAGTTTCTGATGAATTGACTTGACTTGATTGCAAATGTTATAGGAAATTAATTTAATTCAAATAAACTAAAACTGATTAAAGCTTTGCTACTATATAATAAATGTTTATAGATATTTAATTTATTGTTATAAATATATTTGATTTTTTAACGAGATACATTCTACATTGTATGCTAGAGAAAATGTGCAAAAAAAATTAATGAATTAGTCAGAAAAATATATAGAATATTTAAAAAAATTTATTTATTTAGGTTTATATTAAAAAAAAAATTATTTTTCTTAATCTAAAATATTTTTAAGTTCGAAACTCTTTTTTTGCCAAAAATATAATAATAAATTTTTTATATTTATGAATTATTTTTATTAATCTAAAATATTATTAAGTTCGAAATTCTTTATTTGCCAAAAATATAATAATATATTTTTAAATTTGCTATTTTAATATTTTTAATAAACACTCAAAAAATAAATAATTCATTTTGAATTTATAAATATATTTATTTTTATTGATATTGTTGTATATTAATTTGTTTAATAATAAATAAAATTAAATATATATTAATAATAAATAATGTATTTTTAATTTATAAATATATTTATTTCTATCGATGCTTTTGTATATTAATTTGTTAAATAAATACTTGTTTAAGAAAAGATTTGTATTTCATATATTTTTTCAGGTTGCTTATTATTCTTATTATTTAAAATTTTTAAAATAATAAATATAATATATAATATTTAGCCATATGTATAATCTCTTAATATATTCTCAGATTTCTATAAACTATATGAAGAATATATAAATATTTAATGAACTTCCACTAGAAATGAAGTTATTGCAAGCATTCGCTTTGCTTGAAATGCATTTTGGTTTCTTTGTGTTTACATAGGCAAGGTTAATAGATGAAAGGCATCATCGACTGTCAATTTTTGCTCTGCCTTTGAGCTTTTCACGCATCACACTCAACGCGCTCACTCATACTGCCTCTCTCGCTTACTCTCACTCCCCCTCTCTCTCTCTCTTTTATTTCCGTAGGCAGCAAAGTCGCTGACAGTTTAATGGGCGCCAACTCAGTAATGTGAAGAAGCCGACAGAAAAAAAAAGATTCGAATGAAATGTTTTTATAATCATTTGATTTACAACGCATCAAAAAATTGTTGATTTTTTTTTTTTTTAATTTCTTTTCGCAATCTGCCAATGAAATTGTTTGTCAACGCAACAATTTCTCAACATTTTCAAGCAGCGTGAGCGAATGATGATTTAATAAGCGGAATGCGAGAAATTCGAAATGAGGAATGCGTTGGGTGTCGATGGAAAATTTCGTATTGGGATTGTGCAATTAATCAAGAGCAACATTTGAACAGTTCACTGTTAGAAATTGACTAGAAAATCTGAGCATTTCCATGCGCTTTCCATCAGCTCTGACTCGCTCACTCAGCATTTGCTTGTGCGTCTCATGCCCTCACGCTCTCGCACTCCGTCCGGTTTGTGGGGGCAACTGCTGCGCCATAGATTTATATATTTATATACGCGTATACGCGGACCCCAGGTTCGGTGCGGTTCGCTCCGCTCGATTTATGGTTGGTTCGTCTAAGTGCCTTTAGATCAAAGTGAAGCAAACATATTGCAATCAATTTCTGTTGCTAATGAGCTAAATTTGATTTTATTGAGTTGTGCCCCGCACCTTCATCAATTAGCGTACGAACGGGTTGAACAGCCAGGGTTGGCCATTTAGGCGTATACGTAATTTCTGATCTGAACAGAAAGGGTAAACCAAAATCAGAACTCATTTTTTAATTTTTAATTTTCGATTTTTATTTTTATAGATTTAGCTCTTATATTCTATATGTTTATATAACATTTTTTGTTATTTTTACTATTATTTTTCTTTAATAAAATTATATTATAAAATAAAATAAATATAAAATAAAATTTAATTAATCATGTATATTAATATATCAAATATCTTTCTTGTATAAATATTTTGTTAAAAATTAATTAATTAAAATTAATAATTAATTAAGCAAAAATTGGCATAAAAATTTTATAAAATATTTTTATATAAGCTCAAGTTAAATTATTGATGCCTTTTTATTTATATTAAAAATTTTAGTGTTATTTAATTTATAAATAATTTTTAAAAATAGTTTATAAAATATTTAAATTATATAAAAAAAAAACAAATATGATTATTATAATTTTTTTGTATTAAACTTTTATATTGTTATTTATTTAATTTTGTTTTTATATACTAAATTTATTTACATTTTTTTATTAAAATTTTACTTTGAATGCATGAATAGTATTTAACATTTTTAAAATTTATCTTTGAACTATTTTAATACTTAAAATATTTTTATATACTGAAGTGATTCACATTAGATTTATATATATATATATATATATATATATATATATATATATATATATATATATATATATATATATATATATATATATATATATATATATATATATTTGCCCAGCTTTTGTGCGCTATAAAAATATATTTTTATATGTTTCTTGGCAGAGCAATGAAATGCTTAAAAGTAAGTCTACAAAATAAATGGTTTCCCTTAACCAAAAGAAAAAAATCAAAGACTTTAATATCTATTAAGTAGAATAAAATTGATATTGAGTAATTTAGAAAATAATATATATTTATCTCTAATAAATATATTTCAAATTTCATATTGTTTAAGCACGAAAAATATCAGAAATAAGTATGCAAAGCTATACTTCAATCTGCTTTCATCAAATTGCTTCAGAACATTTTAGCTATATTTGAATATTTTTTAAATCAAAAAAGCGGGCAGCTAGAGAGGGAGGCCACCTTGCTCTTTCTGGCTGCCCTCCCCCAATCAGTTCTGGCCATTTTGGTTTGCCGCTTGTAATCTTCATGCGCTGTTTTTGCCAGTTGCTAAATTAAAACTGGGCCTCTGTCGCTTCTGCTAGCGATCCCAAGCAGCAGGCAGCTTGTAAACATGTCAGGATCTGCTCTGGTGCTGCCTGAAACTCGCCTTTAGCTGTTGCTGCTGCATTTGGAGCGTACTGAAATTAATAAATTAACTTCCTTGTGCCATAAATCATTTTTCGTGCCTGGCTGGGTCTGCCAACTGCGAACATTTTGCGCCATTAACCAAAGTCGTTTCTTCTTGCGGTGCTTTTCACTTACCCTTAACTGTTGGATGGCCTCCCAAAAAGAAACCGCAGCACCCAATTCAAATGCTTAGCTCGCTCGGTCTGCTCTCTCTCTCTCTCTCTCTGCTAACCAGCCTCATCATCATCAGGCTTTATGGGAACTCGGCAGCTTGCATAATCATCGCTACGTTACAGATGCTGCTCCAGTTGTGTAGGCCTAGTTGGAGCTCTGCCAGTGTCTGCCCACTTTCAGTCCCAATCATAATTTGTGCTTTACATAAATTAATGGCCACCAGCTTCATGGGCAATGCCTGATTTCATTTGCTGCCAGCCACCGAGCAGCAAAAGAAAAAACTCAACCAAATATATATTTCGCACATAAATTGCTACATGCTTAAAGGTGCCTATCTCTATCTCTCTCTCTCACACTTACAGCCACTCAGCTCAGCTCAGTCTTAAGCATCCCTTTGCGCGCTCTCTCTCTCTCTCTCTCTCTCTCCTCTCTCTCTCTCTCTGTTTGTGTTATTTACACAGTCTTCATGTGTTTTATGGCATGTTTTTCGGGTAGCTCTCAAGATTTATGACCATTGCCTGGCTGGAAAATGTGCCTCCGCAACGGCTTTAACCCCACTTGGCCATTGTTGGCGCCTGGCTTTAAGCAATGCCAGAATGTCTCAATAAAATCATAAAATCCAAACATTCATGTTGGCCCTAATTGCTGGCCAGCCCAAAATTTCAAAAAAGATTGCTCATTAATGTGACTAATGCTAATTGTTATATCAAATCAATATTTACAACATTATTATGACTCCGGCTAGATTCATTCTGGGCCCTCGCTGAATCAACGAAATCCGTATCGTAAACATCAAATGAAACTGAAAGCGCAATGGGGGCGGGTCGGAGGTATCACAGCAACAAAATCATAATAAAAATGCATTCATAAACATGAAATACGATGCAGCAGCATAGCAGGAGAAACCGTGACGGGGGAGGTGACTGGAGAGGTGACTGTGAGTGCGACTGGAACTGTGACTGCGACTGGTGCTGGGACTGTAACTCATGGGGTCTTCTAACATCGAGTCTAAGCGCGAGTCTATTAAAAGCGCATAAAAATAACTTTAACATTTTACGACGGCCTCGACGAGCAGGCGAGCTGGCGAGCTGGCGAGCTGGCGAGCTACGGCACTGCTGGGTGACCCTCATCATGTGGTCGGTCATAGTCGACGTGGATGTGTGCATTCGCGGGTTAATTAAATGACGCCTCGACGTTTGCCCGTTCTTGGTTTTTCCGCTTTTCCCCGACTGCACGCCGCACACGTGTTTGCAATTGTGCGTGGGCGCGCGTCGGGAGCTCAACGCTCCCGCATTTTCTGTTTGGCTGTGTTTGGAATTGGTTTCGTCACTGGAATTAGAAAGAAGCTCGTAAATGGATTGTAAATGGATTAGAAAGACATTTTGAATTGTTGTGATGGCCCAGCTGGAAGCACCGGGATTAGACTGTCTGCCTGCTCCAATATGCTCTTTTATCTGGAGTGGGAACGAATTTTACTTATGTTTCACTTTTTTTTATTGGGAAATATGGGGGCTGGCAGCTTATCTCTAGTTTATTATATTGCATCAATTGGGCAACGCTGCTGTGATCGATTTATGAGCACTTATATACATACATAATTATTATCATATGAAATCGAATATTGAGGGCAAACGATGGGAGTTTCAAGAAAAATCAATTCTAAACTATGGATTGTAAGAGAGAAAAGAAGTTGTAGATATATTGTATTGTATTTATATTATATTATATTATATTTTATTATATTATATATAGATTGATGAATATCTTAGCATTGCATCTTTATGTTTCAGCTAGAAATGAAACTTGTACTATATCTCTTTGGCGTTGCCAGACTCATTGTTTAATACCGTATAACTTGAGATGATCTACGAATTATTTACATTTTGCGTATTAATAGATCCCGTTATTTGGCTTTTTTAGCGTTGCCAAACTTTAGTAAATGCCAAAATGTTCATTGTTTCATTCCTGAGAGCTTAAAATATTTCCTGCTTAAGAGTTTTAATTTCTACTGAGTATATGGAATAATGCCTTCATTCTGACAACTTTTTGTTAGCGTTGCCAGACTGAGCAAATGCCATCATCCTTGGTGTTTCATTAGCAATTTGAATATATTTTTTGAATAGCTGCATAGATAATGCTTTCATTTGACAAATTCTTGTAACATTGATGAACTTTGCTAGAAAACATTATATTCATTGTTAAATGTCTGAGTACTTGAAATGTTTCTTAAATTATGAATTATTTCGAGAATACAAATAGATTATATCTTCACTCTAGCAATTCTTTTAAAGATTGCCACAGTTACCTATAAGGAATATACCACAATCTTAAAAAGCTTTCACAATTCCTTCAATTTAATAATGATTTCTGTAGAGTATATGATCAGAGATCAGAGTCAACTTTCTATATAGGCACAGGTTGCTCATAAGTTTAACAAAGAAAAAAAAAAAACCAGCCTCAATCAATTGATGTCGTCGAATCTCGTAGTCTCTGCTGGTTGACCATTGCTCATTTAGTGGTTGACAGCTGTCAGCTGGGCCGCTCCCTGCATAAGGATTGCTAACCCCCTATGTCCCGCCACACGCCCCCTTCATCGATTTCATCATGCGTCCGCATGCTCAGCCGTCATAATTGACGAATTTATGGCACTTCTTGGAAATGAACCCAGCCTGGGCACTCGCAACTCACATATTTATATATAGGTATATATATATTCGGTGCAATAGTTGGATTGTTTTTTCTGTAGTCTGAATGGTCGCGTCGTATGTGTCCGCAATTGTTCATAGTACGCCTACTGGGCTCGTTGCTTTACTTTGTTTTGACTAACCAGACGTGCGAATTGCTCAATTCCTGCTGCGGCTTCCATTGACCGCAACCGAAAGAGCAGCAATTCATGTTGAATGTGGCATGTGGCATGAGCTGCAATGTTGGGTGTTGTACATTAATGATTTCTGTTTCTGTTGCTGTTCTTCTGCTCTCTGTGTGTGTGTGTGTTATAGTCTTGTGTAAAACCGACAAAACTCATTTTCAAATTGTGCGCTCGCTACGTGACTTCCGCGAGAAAAAATATCAAGACCTCAGCAAACCGCATCGGTCAAGCCAAACGAAACCAAAAACTGAAGCATGCAACCAATTCAGCAGCAGCAACAACAACAACAGCAAGAAAATCAAAATCCATCGACATCATTCCTAATGCTAATGGCATTGCATGTTAAGTGTTCCATTCCAAATGTTTCATTTCAATGCTCTACACTCATATTTAATGCATGAATGCCTGACTGAATTTCATCAAATTTAGAGAAGAGCTAAAAATGCAGAAGCAAATTGGAAAAAAAAGAGTAATCACATGTTACACTATAGTTGCAAGAATATATATAAAGTTTTTTAATTAAAAATAAATATATATATACATATTAATATTAAAAATATATATTTTATATCAAAAATATCTTGATAGTTGCCAGAATATATATAATTTATTTATTTTTTTTTTTTAATTTAAAAAATATATATTTAAATATAAAAACATATTAATATTTGCTAGAAAGTTAGAAGAATAAAAGTATATATTAATATATATATATATGTATATATTTTAAATTTTGGAAAAAAAATATTAATGATAAAATTATTAGAAGAACAAGAAATGCAGAAACAAAGTTAGAAAATCAAAGCATATATTCAATGTTTTATTCCACATGTTACATTATAATTGTAAATATATATATTTTTTTAATTTAAAAAAAAATATATATATATTTATGAATTATGCTTTTCTGAAAAATTTACTCTCCACAATTTTTTTTAAAGTTTTTAAAATAAATCTTAATGATTTTGTTTACATATTTCAAATTTTAATTAAATTTTTTTTCTTTAGTTGAACTAAAGTTTTAAAACTATAAAATCATTATACACCGATTTCTCATTTTCAATAAAAAGAATAAAAAGTTTAACAATAACCAAAAACAAGGTATAAAATTTAAAAGTACATTTTTATAATAAAGACAATTTAGTTTTAGTTATGGAAATTAAAATCAAGTTGACTAAAACATAAAATTCAATATTCCTGTTTATAGACAGACAGTTTATAGACAATTTAAACTAAATTTATATGAAAGCAAAACCCAAAAAAAAGTAATAAAAACAAACCACAAAATGTCAGCTGAAACACTCGAAATTAGTTTAATAGTCTCTGTTGGAGTTATGTCCATAAAAAAAAAACTTGTATTTCAGCACAACTTGAAGTCTCTTCCAACAAGATTTCATGTCCATTCGCGCAGCTAATCGATTCCTTTTGTTTGCTCCAATTGCACTTCATAAATCGTTGAGCCAATTGGCAGCTAGAAATGATCAGCAGCAGCAGCACCAGCCGCAGCAGCCGCAACGATTTTATCTGCCCGTTATTTATGCATTTTTAAATATTCAAATCGAATCGAATCAAATCGATGCGAAGCGAAGCGTATCATATCGAATCGCTTTGTATGAGATCTTTTAAATGGCAATTGGGGATTCGAAACGGAAAGGTTTTAATTAAAAACAAGTTTCCGTTATGGCCATATAAAGCGCATCGCTTGATTGTCGTTAACTTTGTTTTGTTATTGTTTTTGTTTCTGTCATCTTATGGTTTGTATCTTGTTAAAATGTGACTTAAATTATGTACATGAAATAAACGCATCGCTTAATGAAAAATCTCATTACGAGCGACGGCTCTGTCACACTTAAAGCCAGACGGCTGCAAAGTTGCCAACTTAAACAACGGAAACTTGGCAACAAAAAAAAAAAAAAAAAAAAAAGTTGAGTTTTAAGTCGGTGCTAAAATATATCCTCAAGCTCCTGTCGAGCGCAGCTTCTTTTCTTATGCCAGGCACGTGCATGCGTCTAGAGTAAAAACTCTCAGAGTCTTTGGCTCTGGCGCTTTTGGCTTTAAATTCTTTCCCCTAAATATTGTTGACTATTATGTTTTGGCCATCCTTAGCTTTTCATGCACTTGTTAGGCTGGCTCTGCGGCTGGCTTTTAGCTTGGCTCTGTTTCAAATGGCAACGGGCACATAAATCTCATGTTAATTTATGCAAAAACTAAAGACCAAAACAAATTTTTGCTATTTGGGCGGTACAAGTCACAGAGGCACTGCAGTGCCGTGAAGATACCCTGTTGAGAAGAAGAAAGAGATATGGGAAATTTATATTTTATATTAATATAATACATTTTTATTTGATTTTTATATTTTATATTTATATTATATTATATTTAATGTCTTTATTTTGAATTTTGTATTTGATATATTTTAATTTGTATTTAATTTTTATACTTTATATTTAATAATTATATATTAATTTAATTAATTAATTTTAATTTCGTATTTATTATTTTTTATTTAATATTTAATTTCGTATAATTATTGTTTATTTTCTACTTCATTTTTTTTTTTTCATTTTATATTATTTATTAAATTATTAATTTGTTGCTTAAAATTTTTTATTTTAAATCTTGCTATTAAACAATTTTATTTTTATTAATTAAATTTTTTTTATTTATGATTTATATTAAATATTAATTTTTAAATTTATTCCTTTCCTTACATCATTTTATCTCTATTTATTATTATTAAATGTGTTACATTTACAATAAATATAAATACATAATAATATTGTTCCGTTTTAGTCGTTTTAATCTTTATATTTGATTTAATTTGTCGCTTATCATTTAATCTCTCAACACCCAAGCCACCCCCTTTCTCACTGCTCCTGCAGGGTATAGCAAACACAAATATTTTGTTACCAGTTTTTATGCCTTTTGTCGCGTCGTCGACTCTCGACTCTCGACTCTCGACTCTTGGCGGCTACACTCGGCTCGCTTGTCATAAAGAAATTTTAATAATGTGCGGCGCCAAAAAAGTTTTTTTTTTTACGAGCCGTAAAGCGACAACGTTGACGGCAACGTCGACTGCGACTGCGACGGCGACGGCGGCGGCTGCTACTCTGGCACAAGAGCAGCGCACAAAAGTGTTAAAATTCAAATGAGTTTCGAATGAGCGCCGCATTAGGCCGAAACAAGAAACTGGCTTTGTCAGCTGGGGTCAATGTGGCGTATGAGCGATATGCATTTTAGCTGATTACATAATGTGACAAAAGCGCATAAAGGGACAATGTGCACTAACAACATATATGCCAGGGGCAACAGAGCTACAAGGGAACACGATGAAAAATGGGAATTTCGTTTATGATTTGAATGAAATGAATATTGCAGACAAAAGAGCAAGACGAACCTTTAAAGTGGATTATGATTAAGAGTTCAGTTGTTCTAAATTGTATGTATGTAATGATATATGTATGTATGTGTGTATATATTCTTCTATCTGTTCGTTCCTGACCTTCCCTTTGGCTGTTTGCGTGTTTGTCCACAAGTCTCTTAATCTTTGTACCAATTTTCTCTGAGAGCTTCTAAGAACTAGCTAGCTGAAATCTCTGCTTATTATGCTCAGCTCAAGTTTTACTATAGCAATTAATCAAATGGGAGTTTTTTTAGAGCTAGAGTATACTTATTTGGTATATAGTTCGCTTATAACTATACTCAGTTATCCATTATCAGCTTTTATAGCTAACTTTTCCGCCAAATTGCAATTGGGGCGTAGAGTGAGAAGTATTTTCAAGTCGGGCAATTCCCTCTCACTCACTCTAACTTATACATAGCTATTTTATAGTCATATCATTAGACAAAACAAAGCAGTTGATTACTTTATATAATATAGAATATCTATTATTGCCCATATTATGGCTATATCATTAGACAAACAGCAAAACAGTTAATTACTTTGCATATAATATAGATTGTATATACATATATATATATTTATCTATTTATAATCTGCTTCATTCAGTCACAAATCAAGCGGCATTAAGCTGTCGCTCTGTCAATGCATCGATCTTGCCCGAAAAATCTTTGTGCCATCAAATTGTTAGCTGGCAGCTTTAGCTCTAGCTCTTGCTCGCTCTGCATATAGCTCTCTCTACTCTTCAACGCCTCAGCTCAGTTTTAATAGCGCCGCATAAAATCCACAAAATCATTTACACAAATTAAATGTTAACTCAGGCATAAAATTACCAAGTTAACACCCGTAGTGTGCCCGCCCACTCTCTCTCTCTCTCCCTCTCTCTCTCTCTCTCTCTCGCTGTGTCTTTCTCTCTCTTTGCCAGTCACTTCATAATTTAATGGCAAGTCGCATCGACGTCTCGACAATGCAGCCTGTCCCAAAACTGGCCAGTCAGACCGGACCTGGGCCACGCCTGCCAACGGCTAGTTGGCTGACAAGTTTTCCACTCTTTGCTTTTACTTTGCGCGCACTTTTCATTAAAAATTTCCGCTCTTCGGGCGCGCACCTCTGTAATTTTGCAAATTTTCTAATTGTCGTTTTGAAATTTAAGCCTTTTGGCCAACACAACACGTCCGCAACGGGCCAGGAACTTGGCCACGTCGCTTCGTTTGTTTGTGTTTTAGCTGAAAAGTGGGTCGCCTAGCCTAGCACACACACAGAGCGAGAGAGTGAGAGAGGGAGGGAGAGAGAGGGAGCTTCATTTAATGGTAGGTGTTGCCGCTGATACTCATGCTGGTCCTCGACACGCCTTTAATTGCAATTAAGTTTTAGTTTCAGTTTCAGTTTCAATTTCAGCTTTATGAATTGAGCACAAGGCAACGGCAGCAGCAGCAGCAGCAGCCGAATCCAATTTAGCCAAACGCGTCTCTCTTAACACACTTTCGCGGCTAGGCCTGACAACATTTGATATCTCTCACACGCGGCCGGGTATATCAACTACATTTGCCTGTCCATCACACAGCGGCCTCACCACAGCTCAATCAAAGACCGCAATGCTTGATTATCTTGGGCTTGGGCGATATCACGATTTGATATGTGTGTGCGCGAGCCTCACACATTTTTCAAGACTCAAAGAGTTATATAAATTTATTTATTTCGCCGCCCCCTTGCCACATTTGATTTTATGTGCTCTAGCCATAAATAATTCACAATTCATTGACATATTTTTATGAATATGACTTCCGATCGTTAAACAAGGCGCATAAAAAGCCGTCGACTATCAGCCCCAGCAGCATCTGCCACCTCCGTGGCGTGGCGAGCCCATTAAAACAACATGAACGCACAATTTAATTTATATTTTTTCAAGCGTGTTGGCGACACTTCATTGTTGCTCTGAACAGAAAAAAAAAAAAAAAAACTCAAAAAAGCAAACAGTGTTGCGACCCCTATAACACGGTCCCCAGCCCCTCATTCGACAGTGCCTCCTGCTAGCCTTGATTCTGGCTCATCGTCAACCTTTTCGAAAATATAATCACAGCATAAAAATCAATTCCAAACGCGTGTGCAAAGAGCAAACAGACAGCGCCACAGTCGAGAGTCGAGAGTCTGTCGCACACACACTCACACACACTCACGCAGCATCGTGGCAATCGAGAGGTCTCCACAACAATTTCCACACATTTCCCTACTCGCGCAACATCCAATCTGCTGCCCCTCTCCAAAAAAAAAAAAAAAAAATGTCACACATTTGTTAAACATTCGCGAGTCTGCACGAGCTGCTGCCGCTGCCCCTATACCGCCCGCACGCCCCTTCCACGGGCACCCCTCTTTTTGGAGCTATATAAACAACACTGTGCTGCCAAAGTGCGGCCCGGAAAAATCAGCATGCAAATAAAATAAAAATAAAACAAGCCATGAGCAGAATAAAACACATCAAATCGGTTATTGGCAGCTATGAAAATACCCTGGAAATAGATAAAGGAGAGCAGGGCATATGTGTGTATACCCTGTAGAGAGTGTAGGCCGAGTTAGTTTTTATAGTATGAACAGTATTCAAATACTCTAGAAATTAATAGAAGAGAGCATATGTGTGTATACCCTGTAGAGAGTGTAGGCCGAGTTAGTTTCTATAGCATGACGAGTATGAAAATACCCTAGAAATAGATGAAACAGAGAAAGGTATGTGTACATATGTGTGTATGCCCTGTAGAGAGGTGAAGGGAGAGTATGATAAGAGTTATGGTATGAAGAGTAAGTGATATATGTATGAGCACATATCAGCATATGATTTTATAAGAAAAGCTCGTTGGGCTCCTTTTCGAACTATTTTCAATTTCCAATAAACAATTATATGTTTTGTTTATGTTAAATTTGCTTAAATGATCTGACTTGTTTTGCCTTCCTCTATTTATCTCTAGGAAATCAAAAATATTAATAATAATTCCAATTCCAATTTGAATTTTATTTACATAATTAATAAATAAATACAAAACAGAAATTTTCTCTATTAAAATTTTTATGCCTTCAATTAAATATAAAATAAAAATAAATAAATAAACTTAAAAACAAATAAGTTTACATAACTCCATAACAAATGATGATTAAAATATGCAATGCAAATCGTTAAAAAAAAAATTCAATAGACCATAAGATCTACAAAGAAATCCTAGTCCCATTAGATATACAACTTTCTGATACTTAAAGCTATGTGAAATAACTTACGTATAAACATACTCTTTATTTGCCATAACAATGCGAATAATTCAATTGCCAAAGCACATAGTATTTCCAGGGTATTTCGCTAAAATCATAAATAGCTTAAAACCAAGCCATGGCAAGCGCCTGGCAGGAGCCACAGCTCCTAGCTGGCGAGGCGCAAATAGGCTGTCAGCTACATAGCAGAGACTCCCATTACCAAATGCTCTCCCTATCACAACTCCACCGCCCTCACCTAAATGCTATGTGTGTGTAGGCGCATTAATGTAGCCTGAAAAAAAAAAGAGAAAAGAAAAACAAAATGTGGCAGGCAGCAGTAGAAGAAAAAAAAAAGCTGAGAGAGAAAAAAATTGAAATGCTTTTTGTGATTTATGGGAATGTGTTGCGTAGCCGGGAGATTTGCTATAAATGCCTTTCCCGCTCTCACACACACACACACAGTCGGTACCCCTCTCGCTCTCTCTCGGTCTTGCTCTTTGGGGCAGCCTGTGTCAATGTCACACACAAAAATGTTTTACAAGCAATTTTCCAGCTTTTCTTTTATGTGTGTTTGTGCATTCGTTTAACTATTTGGGCATAAAATATGACGAGCCCAGCAATGAGAGCCGCTCGAGAACCTCTCTCTCCCTGTCTCTCTCTCTGTCTCTTCATGCCGTACACCGTTCCGTTGCCAGCGGCTCCCTAGCCTCAAATAGCTGACACTTTATGGCCATGTGTCCTTGTGGCGGCGGCTTGCTCGTTCGGTCCGCTCCGATGTGGGTGCGAATATGTGGAATATTGCTTTTTATAGTCAGCTGATGAAATTTTCTTTAGCTTTTGTAGCTCAAGGCAAAAAAGGTGCTCAGCTGTAGGTACAGTAAGCAATATGTTGGAAAGGCTTTAGAAAGGGGGGAGAAAGGTGGAAGAGTGGGAGAGGGAGGGGGGAGAGTTATAAACAGTAAATATATAAATATATATTTAAAAATTTATAAAAATATTTTAAAAAATTTATATATATAGGCAAGTTGTCTAGCCTAAGCTGTTTAATATTATATTTAAGTTTTTTGCACTCTCGCATGCTCTATAATCCTTTAGTTCATATTCCAGCTTTATTCCAGTAAGAATTAGCATTAATTTTTGATATTTGCGAACATATATTAAGCTGCAACATTTTTGAGTTTCATTCTGCTGAACTGAGATGCAAGAATTCTATTTATGATCTATGCTGAGCTGCTCTCTTGAATTTGAATAATTTCCCTCTGATGTATGATGCTCAGAGCGGCTTGAAGAACCAACTGATTGAGCTATAACTCATTTAAAATACCTCATATACATATACATATACAAATATATATATCTTTCTTATATCATAGTTTTTTCTTATATCCTAATAGTCGATCATTTTTATATTGGGCATTGTGTCGTAAATTATCTGTTGAGCCTATCGCAATGTCTGCAAATAAGTGTCGCTCACTCATACTATGATGAAAAACTCAGAGAGCAATCGATTTCATCGGTTCTTCAACGAGCTCGATCGCAAAAAAATCTATTGTATATGTATATGTGAGAACCTTCGCTGTCTTCGTTAAACACATTACCAGCGTACTGCAGTGTGAATATGTGAATATGAAGAACGTTTGCTCACTTACACAGCCTCATTGTGCGAGCGTCAATCGTGTCGCTCCCTAAATGATATTCGGGAAAAGAGCTTCACACGAGCCGTTCAACTCAAGGCGCTCAAACGAAACGAACCGAAAGTTCTTGCTTGGAGCGAGAGCGCGAGTGAGTTTCATGTCTTTCGATTGATCTCGTAGGCAGAGCTCAGAATTTACTGTTTCAGGAACTTTGCAAAGTTTTTTACTCAGACTGAAAAAAATAAGTCTTTCTCTCCCTATCGTTCTTTTATTATAGAGGCTTAACTATTCCACTTTCATAATACTGCACGCTCTTAAACTTGGTTTTATTAATGCATGTTATTTCCCAAGATTTAGCTTAGCAAAACATGTTTCTATATGTTTATATATGTGTTTATATATATATTGCAATTGAGCTTAGCTAAATATATATACCTGCCATAATTTTGCCAACAACTATTTGGCGCTCTTCAAGTTTCTTTCATCTCTTTTTTTTTTTTTTTTTTGCTGTCTCTCGAGTTGCGCTGACACTTGAAGCTGCCAAGTGTAAGAAGTACAAAAAAAAAAGGCCGTCAGTTTTAGTTGCTCCCACTGCCCCAGCCCCAACCATTCGTGGATGTCAGTCCCGAGTGGCCCTTGTCGCAGATTTTAACAACTTCATTGATGAGTCGCCAAGCCAAGTCATGTCGAGGCGAGGCGAGTCGCCTCGAGTTGCTAGAGTCAAGCTCAAAGCCCCAAAAGCGCTTCGTGCCACTTGTAAGCAACTTTAACTGTCAATTTTAGTTGTTGTTGTTGTTATTGTTGTTGCTGTTGTTGTGAAATCTGAATATGCTATATGAACAAAGGCGAAAAAAGAGAAAAATAGAAAAACAATAAACTGCTGAGGTTGACACCCAAAACGGGCACCAATAACTCAGCTCACACTGAAATGCCATTTGGAATTTGTAATGGAAACTAGTTCTGCGGTCTGTTCGCATCGTCAAGCTGAGTCAAGCTGCGAGCACTGTGTATGCAATCTATTGCTGATTTAGCGCAAAACAAACAGAGACTCAGAGGCTGACAGAGTGAGGAAACTGAGTGGAAAAGTCAGTTACAACTCCCACAGCTACGTCAATTGTCCTAAAGTGGCGCCAAGCGATTTGCTGTGCTCGAGCTCGGGCACGGTCTCGGTCTCAAAGCAAATCCGTCACCAACTGTGCCAACTCTCCAGCCGTCCATCACTCATTCACTCACTCACTCACTCACTCACTCAGTCAGTCAGTCACTCTCTCTCGTAGCGAGTAAAGAATCCCAGCAAATCAATTTGGTTGAGGCATCGCAGCTTTACATAATTTATATGGCTCGGCCTATGGCCACAAATAATTTTCGCAATTGGCTAGCCAAGGGCCATAGTCCAGGGCGGCAGAGAACACACAAAGCATTTTCAACAGTGGGTGGAGCTGTGAATATTGGCCATAAAATTTATGCCCAGAGATAATAACACAAGCGGCAAGTCGTTATGGCCTGCCAGGCCAGTCAGCCGGGCCAGTCAACATGGCCAACAAGGCATCCCATCCCAGTTAGCAGCAGCCGAAGCTGGCGAATCGTCGTACGCTAAGGAGGATGGCTAAAAATAAAATTATGGCCCGGCAAACCCGTCTCGAGATGCAAAGGCAGCGATAGAAGCTAAGGTTGAAGTTGATTCGAATTCGTGTTGCTGGCGTTGTTGTTGTTGTTGTTGCCCAGGTGCTGACTGCAACATCAGGCCCAAACCACTTGGCCAATTATGCGCTCCTCTTCGGTTTCTCTGCTGCCAAGCCTCTGTTTAAGCTAACCGAGATGGGGTATATATTGCAGAAGCTGGCAATAAAAAGTCCACTTATAGATGTCTTATGTGGAGGCTACGTTCAGATTTTATGGCTAAACAGCAAGAGAGAGAGCGTTGAAGTTTAGGCGGGTATTATTCATTATTATTAATATTACGGCTGGACTTCTCATTGTTGTTATTATTATTATTATTTTTATTATAATGTTGGCCTACTATAGATTTATTCATTATTAATATTATCATTAACATTGTTAAAATCAAAGTTCTATTCATTAGCATTAGCATTATCATTAGCATTTTATATAAATATTACTTTCATTATATTCTATTTTCTGTATATTTCTTCATATTTAATATTGGTATTATATTATTATTATCATTATTTATTAATTTTTATTAGCATAATTAACTAATTCATTGTTTTTGCAATTTTATTACATCTACATATATCCTATATTGTCAGCTCAATTTTCACCTACTTCTAAAGTCCTAAATTCTTCAGCTTCGATATACTTAACTCCTTCACGCAAACTATTTCCTCGTTTCAGCTCATTCTTTTTGCTTTTCCAGCGCATCTCGGAAGTCTATCAAAGCTTTGTTGCATTTATAGTCTTTTGTTTCAGGTCTGTTGCAACAACATTTGGTTGCCAACTTTGCCGTGTATCAACAACATTTAGGCTGCGGTCTCCTCTTGTTGCATTCACGTTTCTGCACCCCTTTTGCTGCTGCTACTCCTGCTGCTGCTGCTATTGCTGATTCTTCTTCTGCAGCTTGGCCTTGTTTGTGTGTTTGGCTTTGGCATCGTTTGCAAATATGCTCAGCTTGTGTTGAAATCGAAATAGACGGTAGCTGAAGCGAAAGCTCTTGCCAACACACACACACACACACAGGCAACAGGGGCAGCAACTGAGATACACGAATTCACATCCTTTGCTGCTTAGTTGTCCGTTGCCCCATTCAATGTTGCCTGTTGTCTTGGTATCTATCTGTTTTTGCCTGCAGCTCATTTGGCTCTTGTGTTGATGTTGGCCAACAGCGAGCCACAAGCTCATCGTCAGCATCATCATTATCATCATCCTCATTATTGTCGTCGTCGTCATCATCAGAGCTGTCCCCCAGTCATTGGCCAGCTGAGAGCTGTTTAGGCATCTCATCAACAGTTACTCCCCCCCCAAATGGCTTGACTGCAGACTGTTTGGCATGCTAATATGCAAACAGTGCTGCCAACTTAATGAAATTGAAATGAGCAAATTAGAAATGTTTGCCAGGACTGACTGCACAGACCCAACACTAGCAGCAGAGCTAAGAGTATTAAAAGTCAACTTTAGTTGCCTTTAGCTTAGCATACAATATAAAAGGGAGTTAGGTATATAGTATTTGTATATATATCTATTATATAGTTAGTATGCAGAATGATGCAAGATGCAGTTTCTACTATGAAATATATTCTATAGAAGTTCACATAGAACTTCAGCTGTTGCAACTTTAGTACTGGATGATAATACATCACTTTATTTAGATTATGAACAAATAAAAAACAATTATAATAAATTAAATCTAATTTCTCTATTTCTCTTTTTTCTTTCAGGGTCTTTGTGCATTCGACCTAGTTTTTACTACAAAATGTGAAATTGTTAAATTAAATTTAGTAGTGAGTAATATATACAACAAGTCACATTATAAAACAAAGTAATCTCCATATAAAATAAATATAATATAAATATACAACTTTAACTAAAATATAAATATAAATATACATATAAATATAATAGCAATATAAATATAAATCTCAAAAATCGATCCCTATACCATCATCATAATATACATATCATATAAATACACTACATATCGTAGAAATATAAACTATAAATAATCAATAGTAATAGAAATCTCAGTCCTCACATATAAATATCAATATAATATCAAATCTACCTACCCTCTACCCTAATACTACCTATCCATAGTCCCTCTGCCTCTCCCTCCCCTCTCCTCTCCATGCTCCATATCCCTCTAATCTCACTCTCCCCTCTAAATCATACCTCTCACTCTCACATCTAAATCTCCCTATACCTCTCAACTCTCCCTTCCATCTCCAATCCTCCCTCATCGAAATCTCCCTCTCATCTCCTCTCCTCTCCTCCCCTCTCCCTCTCCCTCTCACTATCCCTCCCCTCTCCTCTCTCTCCCTCTCCCTCTCCCTCATCCCTCTCCCTCTACCCTCTCACCTCTCCCTCCTCCATCTCTCAATCCCTCTCAATATCCCTCGCACCGCTCCCTCTCCCGCTCACTCTACCTCTCCCTCTCCCTCTCCCTCTCACCTCAACTCCCACTCTCCCATCTCCCTCTCCTCTCCCTCTCCTCTCCCTCTCCCTCTCTCTCACTCCCCTCTCCCTCTCCCTCCTCTCCCTTCTCCCGGTCCCCCATGCGGGGGCCTCCGCCCCTCTCCGCTCTCGTTCCTCTACCGATCGCCATCTCCCCTCCCCTAGACCAGCCCTCCTCGCTCGCCGCGAGCTAACAGGCAAATTCAAGGACAGTTAAACTAATAGCCAAAGAGAGAGAAAAGAAAAAGAATTTCAAAATGTAATCCATTGAAACTAGCGTTATCCTCAATGCTTAGTAGACAGTCAACCAGGCCAAGTCCCATAAATCTCGGCCCAAACCTTGTGTTTGGTCAAACTCGCCAGCTGCTGCCGCTGCTGCCGCTGCTGCTGCAATGTGAACTAAAAACTAGTCTAGCCATTGCAGGGACCAATAAAAATGCTTCTGCCATACAAACAGAAGAAAGACAGAGCTGGAAAAAAATACATAGAAAATAAAACTGAAAATAGAAGAAGAAGAAAAATAACTGAATTGAAGAAGGAAAGCCACATGTCATGGACTCTACACTTGAAAAGCACTAGACGCACCCAACAACTCCCAACCTGAGCTGCGTTCTCTCTGATAGATACAAACGACTTCATGACGATACAAAAGAATGATGATGATTTGCAAAAAACAACAAGTAGTAGAGTGTAGCCAGAGAGAGAGGGACTGACTGAGAAATGCCCTGAAAAAAACTAAAAAAAAATACATAATTAACTAAATAAATAAAAATGTATATAATGTATGAAAATAAAAACAAACTTAATTGCATAAATTAAAAAATAAATAATATATGATAAATAAAAAATATATTTTTTACAAATTTATATAATAAATATATATAAAAAAAATAAAATAATTTAGGTCTAGAATATGGATTTTATAATTATTCTATATTCCACAATCAATGATATAGAAATGCATAATATAAATTTAAATATTCCTTACTTATTACACGAACTGCTAAAAACATTGCTACCAAAACAATATACCCTGCATGTGCGTGCAGGGTATCACGGCCAGATAACGTCTGGTTTGGCTATACGCTCTGGGCCCGTCCAGGCGGTCCAGGCATTGAATTGGCTGTGCAAACGTTTGATAAATTGATGAATTGCAATGCTCAAGTGGCAACAGTTTAGCGAAGCAGAGATCGATAATGCGACGAGCAAGAGGAATGCGACTGCCAAATAGAGAAGGAGCAGGAGGAGGAGCAGCAGGAGGAGCAGCAGCAGCAATCGCAGCAGAGTTCTGTAGTGGCAGCTAGAGTGAAGGCACAACTCATTAGTTCATCAGATGCAGTCGAAGTCGTAGTTGAGTTTGTGTGTTGTGTTTGCTTAAGTTTAGCATAAAAAATGAAACAGTCATGGAGCGTGAGTTAAGGGAATATACACATGCAGAGACATATACATATATGTACATACATACATATATTGTTTTTTCTCTTTATGCCCGTTTACCGGGAAGAGCTCATAAAAATTTATGTTAATTTCGTTTAGAGCCGCTGCTGCTGCTGCTGCTGCTGCAACTGCATGCGTAATGAGAGAGGTTGAGGCTGAGTAAACAAGGACTGCGCCTAGACGTAGTAGACATAGTTCAAAATTGAAATAATGATTAACAGGCTGGAGTCAAAGTGTGGGGGGAGTGGGGCGATTGGGGTGAGTGCTGGGGCAACTTGATCCACCTACACGGTAAATAGTATTTTCTAGAGATTCGTGCACTTCATGCAACAATTGAAAAGTTCGACGAAAAATGCCGTTGTGAAAAATGCAGCGTAAACATTTAAGATAAACACAGAACGAAAACCAGAAGAAAACTGAATACTCAAGTGAGGCTGAGCAGCAGAAGCAGCATAGGAAGAGGCTGCGGCAGAGGCAGAGGCAGCAGCAACGTGAGCTACACAAATTAAGTGCAAGCGGAGACGCGCTGCAACGCGTCGTATGAGCAATTTGTTTATTTATTTGTATTTATTTTCCAGTCAATATAAACTATGTGAATTTTTAGTGTACATAAAAAAAAAAACAACAAAACAAAATCAAGACAAGACATGATAATAATAACAACAATGAAGAGCGAACGTCAACGGAGCAACGGTGCAAGTAAATAAATCAATTGTGGAGTTTCCACTGAAAATGGGCAAATGGGTCTAAATGGAAAATGGAAAATAGAAGTCAAGACGTGAACTTTAAAATAAACAAATGAAAAGTTTTTTCCTTATGGAATTGAAGAGCGCCGAAATTTGTTTAAAGTTTCGCTTCCAAACTGTATTTACATTGAGGGAGTCGAAAAGTTTGCGCTTTTTGTCAAAGTCTTTGAAAAAAAAAGCAAGCGAGCAGCAGCAGCAGCTCATCAACACCTTTTTGTGGGCCAGGTGAGCGGGCGGCATGGTCGTTCACGTGGCAAATACGCTAAGCCCGTTGCACACTAAATCCACTTAAATTAATTGCAAAAGGTGATTACGTTGCTGTTTTGCCAGCAGAGCACTGCCAACTGGATACCGGCAACAGACAGCTGAGAAATGAAGCCAGGAAAGGACGAAGTATATGCAAGGAGCTGGCAGGATGTGGCAGCAAACCAACCCATTTAACCACCCGCGTTCGAGTTATCAAGAAGCTGCTGCACACTGAACGCCATTTCTCAAATGCCAGCGGGCAAAGGCAAACAGCAAACACTTGGCTCTGGCAATGACTGCAAAGCTGCAGCGCCGGCTGCTCAAGGTAGGCAAATGCTGTGACTTGGCTTCTGGTTCCTGCCCAGTGTTTGCGCATCTCTTGAAGTGTATGTAAGTGAGGTGGGGGGTTGGCGCAACTGTCGCTACATTTTTGCAAAGTAATTTGCAAAAGATGCCAAGACAAGGCGCTGAAGCAGGCGGCGAGAGCTAAAAGCAAGTGCCGCCAAAATGCAGTCAAGGATGAAACAGCAAAGGAGCTGCAGACGTGGCAAGGTGTTAACTTGGCGCTGTCAGTGCTTGATTGCGTTTATGCGTAGCAAAGTTATCTGAATAACGGCAGTAAATTCAACTGAAATATACTTAAGCTGCACAAAACAGAATAAATGTGTTTATGTTTTGATAAATTTTCATTATTGTGACAAAACTTGCAAATTACTATTACCAAATTCACAAAAAAATAGAAAAATGCGCAAATGCGCATTTTTTCGGTATTTTTTGGCAACTAATTAGCAATTTAGCAACTTTAGTGGTTTCGCGTTTTTGGTATTCTTCACAAAATATATCGATAACGTTGTAAATGATCTTAAATATGCAAATAAAAGCAATTGACATTTGCATTAGATTTTAATGTAGCTTGTAGAATGCTGATAATATAATAACTTAAATGGAATGCACACTGACCTCTTTACAAGTCATTTGAGTTTAATAATGCAAAGTTTCCGTTATCTTTATTCAACTCTTGTGGAATTTGCAATTTGAGTGTTTTGAGCCACGCATAAACTGCTGTCTCTCTTGCACCCACACAACTTTCTCTACTTTGCTGTACGTGTGTGTGTGTGTGTGTGCTTAAAATGTCATTAAAGCGCTGAATGGGCGTGAGCATTGAAAGCAAACGACTCTAACAGGAGTTGGGTGTGAGTGAATGTGAGAGGGAGAGGCAAAGAGCAATAGCAAACTGTAGCGACAGCTCATAAAGACAGCAAACGCGGACAGCGGATTGGGCGGCGTCGGAGCAGATAAAAGAGATTCAAACAAGATTCAAAGACAGCCCAGCCGCATCATATCCTTAATCAGCGCCTCTCGGCTCACAGCAAAGCTTTCCCTGGGCGCTCCTTGTATATGAGTGTGTGTGTGTGGTTGAGTGTGATGTGAACAAAGAGAGAGCGAGAGGAAGAGGGAGTACGGTGTAGCTTCCGTTAAATTTATTGATAATTGATTATTGCTTCGTTAGGTCGCATTTGAGGCGGCGTTTGGCGAATTGGCTTCACGCTGTTGTTGCTGTTGCTATCAGCGTTGTTTGTTGCGTGTTTGTTGTTGCAAATTGAAAATGCAAATTGCTCGGCTGATTTGGCAGCTCCCGATTGCATTGAGTTGGCGCCTCCGACACACACGGCTTTTGCCTTGGCTTTTGATGTGTGCGACGCTTTGGGGAAAAACAAATTTTCATAAATTTTTAAAACAAACAGGAGCTACAAAAACACGAGAGAGCAAAAAAAAAAAACTAACAAAAAAAGGGAAAAAAAGAAAAATACAAACAAAAAGCGAGAAACAGCAGAGCTGCTGTCGGATTTTTGTACGCCATTTTGTTGCCGCACTCGAGTTGTTGTTGTTGTTGTTTGTTGTTGTTTAGGACGTGCCTATGCGCGCTGCTTTGCTCACCTTTTGAGCTTTTAAATTATTTTCCAAGCACGTAGCCTCGTCGACTGTTTGCGTATTTAAACGTGCACGGCTATGTGAAGCGCATAGAGAGGCGCTCATCAGATGAGAGTGAGGGAGATAAAAGCATTGGATGGTGTGAAAAGCGCGTAGAGCGGCAACTGCCTTTGCCTTTAAAAGGATTTGCGCAATTTGCATGCAATAGGGGGAGGAAGAAAATCTTCCTTTTCATATACATTCTTTTTTTTACATTTTTTTTTTTTTTTTGTATTTTTGTTGTATTTTCTTGTGAAGGGTTCGGGATGTTTGCTGTGCCGCCTGCCCCCTGTTGTGTTGACAAACAAACAGGGCCGCTGAGTGACGGCCAAGACAGACAGCCAGTTGGTAGCAGGATTTGCAAGGACCGCTTCCCTCTCTTTCTCGCTCTCTCTCTCTCTCTCTCTCGCTCTATTTCTCTGTCTGTGTTGACAATGTTCTTGCTGGCATTGTGGGGAGCGCCGCGCTCCGTACGTGACTTGCATTTTATTTCCTTTTTTTTTTTTGCGAGCCCAAACTGCGAAAACTCGTTAGTAATTTAGCAGACAGTGAGAAAACAGAGAACAACCAGGTTGGCCAAAAACTCCTATGTTTTCAAAGCAATCAAACGCTCGTCTATATTCATATGAAGCGCTCCAAATACAGCTAACTAAAAATACTAAACGAAAACCCAAATCCAATACCAGAACGCTGGCTTCTAAAACCAAAACTAAACAAAAGCAACACAAACACACACACACATTGGACAAAACTACAAACTGCAAATAATTCCATCAACACCACAAACTAAAAACGAGAGCTGAAAACGGCAATGCGAACGATTGATAGCCACTTGAGTTGCACACATAAAGCTGCTCTCACTGACTCTCTCTCTCTCTCTCTCTCTCTCTCTCTCTCTCTCTCTCTCTCTCTCTCTCTCTTTCTGTTTGTGTTGCATGCAGTCTTTAGTCTAACCCATTGACATTGCACAGCGCATTGGGAGGGCTTTCGCACAGTGGGGCACAAACAACAGCAAACAGACAAACAGAGTGCGAGATTCAAGTGCAATTCCGAGTGCCTACACCCAAAAAAAAAATATATATACAGTATAGATGCTGCAGCAGCAGGAGAAGCAGCAGGAGGAGCAGCAGGAGGAGCAGCAGGAGCTGGGCGCTTAGGCTGCTTAATGGCACAGCCGCAGCCGTCGAAAGAGTTATTGAAAATGTTTTATTGTGTGCATTTGATTGCTGTAAGTGTTTAGCTCCCACTGTGTGGGTGTCTGCATATGTGTATGCATGTATGTGTGTGTGTGTGTGTGTGTGTGTTTGTCTGGTGTCTAACTTATAAATATTTCAATAACATTTGAATTGCGCCTGGCTGGTGGCTCAATTGGTTTTGGGATTTTGGAACGAACGCAAATGGAAATGCACTTTCCATTGTGTGCGAGTGTCTAGTGCTTGGCCACTCCAAAACCAGCTCCCCGGCAATGGCCACATAGTAGTTGTAGTAGTTGTTGTTGTTATTGTTGTTGTTGTAGCTGTGGCACTTGCCATATTTGGACTAAGCCGAGCCGGCAGCAAATCAAACTAAACTAAAGTCTAAAACCCAAATGTGATGCGATTCCGTTTGGCTGTTTATGCGGAAAAGTTGAGCGTGATATGTGAGAAATGGGATAAGAGAGATTGATAGAGAGAACATAATGGAAAGAGAGCGAGAGAGAGAGAGAGAGGGAGAGATAGATAGAGAGAGCGATAATGGGATAGTATATTCAAGAGGCAGACAAAGAGAGAAAGAGAGATTAATATGAGAGAGGTGAACAAAGTCTGTATAAGAATGAGAGATTATAGATGTATAATTATTAAATAATTAATATCAAAATTTAAAAACAAACAAAAATATAATAAATTATTGTTTAGCAGTTGAATTTATATTTAATTTTATATTTAGTATATAGCTTAATATTTTTGCCAAAAAAAAAATATATTAATATTTCGTGCCTTTTTAGTTAATGCAAAAACTAAAACTATTTAGATGAACAAACTTTTGATTTCATAAATACATTTTCTTAACTAAAATTAATTCAGGCAACAAAATTTCTGCAATATTTTTCTTTGCTATTTAAAATATTTTGAAAATTCTCTGGTCAGTTAAAATATGCAGTGAATTCTATTTTAATTCAATTAGAATTTATGATAAAAATAATTTGAAAATTTTCTCTAAACCAAAATAAGTCAAGCAAGAAAAATATTTAACAGAAATGGGAAATCTAATTTATGAGTAATGCTAAGAGCTATACTGAGTTCTATTTATTTATATAGAATTTTACAAATATTTTTATATACAAATTCCAAATATTCTCAGCTGAAATGTTTGGGTTCATAATTCATGTATTCAGGCACGCATAAACATAGAATTTGTCGACATAACTCAATATGCTTTTTTTTTTGTTGTGTAGTACATAACACTTTGGCACGTTCTATGAGGGCAGACTCTACACTGTGTATGTGTTCCTGTGTGTGTGTATTTTAAAACTTTCCATCGAGTGGCCAAAAGAGCTTTGGCAACATCTTGTGATGCAATCGCTGCGGCATGGCTCAGTGAAGCCTGTGGCATGGCCTACTTTACTACTAGAGGCACAAAAGCTTAACTCAATTACCAACGGCAGCTGCCACACGTGACTAGCCAAGCTGACTGCTGGCAGGTTAGCTTTGAGCAGGTGGGCGTGGCAAATGGTTGAGGGGCGATGTGTGCGAGGCAGCATCGCAGCTGAGTCGAACTGACCTGCTTAACTGGCCAGGCGAGTTGGCAATCGCCAAGCAAATGAGCAGGCGGCACTCTCGAGCAGCCTTCAAGCGGGTCAAAGGACACTCAAACGCTTGGTCCACCTACACACACACACACATAGGCCGACACAGAAATCCCTTTTTCTGAAAACTCATTAGCACAAATTTGTGCTCGGACCAAGTCAAAGTCTACCTTGGCACGCCCCAGCAACTGTGCCGCCTAATTTGGGGCGCAGACGAAAATTTATGCTGATTGTGCGGCAATTTAGGAAAACTCAAAGCCAAAACTGGAAAATTGCAGCCGCCTCACGTACCAGACAACTAGCTAGAAAAAGGCTAAGAAAAAAGCTGCGAACAGAGCACCGAAAACAAAAACCTGAAGCTAGACAACAAATTTTCTATGCAATAAATATAAAGCACTCAGCCTTGAAATCATCAAAATCTTTAACCTTTTTTTCGCTCAGCTGCTGCGATATTTTGTTATTTTTTACGGGTACCAATGGGTATTTTATTTTTGGCAGAAGCTTTGATACATCCTATAGAAGAAACGGTCTTTAGATTTCCAATCTGTAACAGTTCCTCACTCTTTACATTTCTTACATGTTCCTAAACCAGTTTTTTTTTTAGTTTTAAGCATTTATTAATATTATTTCGAAATATCTCTTACTTTCTGTTGTAATATGGTTAATATAAATATTTTTTAGCTTTTTATTTTGCTTTGTATCATATTGTTATGAGAGTACACATTTCCTTAAATTTTACTTCTAATTGGGTAGATTCGTCATGCATTTTTAACACATGTGGCAACACTGTATACGGTGAAATGAAAAAGATGGCAATACTAATTATAAGATCAGCTAGCATTCAGATAAATAATAAATAATAAATAATAAATAATAAATAATAAATAATAAATAATAAATAATAAATAATAAATAATAAATAATAAATAATAAATAATAAATAATAAATAATAATATAAATAATAAATAATAAATAATAAATAATAAATAATAAATAATAAATAATAAATAATAAATAATAAATAATAAATAATAATATAAATAATAAAAATAATAAATAATAAATAATAAATAATAAATAATAAATAATAAATAATAAATAATAATAAATAATAAAAATAAATAAATAAAAAAATACTTCCATGTACAGTCCTATCAAGAAATTTCCTACTAACTCTATATATTTCCATACCTCTAGAAACTCTTTTTAAATGACTTTATCATGAGCCTCTTCATTTTCCACTTTGTTAAAGAGCATTTAAATTTCGCTTTACCCTCGCTCATTTCCATTTTTCTATTCTTGTTTCTAATAATTCTATTTTCTTCTTGTTGTTGTTGTTTCTCCCTTGCAGCGCTTGACTTTTGTCTGGTTTATTGAGTGAAGCTACCGAGTAACGGTAAGTAACCTTTTCTTAACCTTTTGCAATACAGTCTATGCAAAGCAGTTTCAGCTAAGTGGGCGATTGTATAACCATAGAAATATATATGTACATATATATGTATGTGTGTGTGTGTGTATTTCGTAAGAGAGTTGGTCGACAAAGTCGTTTGGTTTCCGTTTCCGGCGTTGGCTTTGGCTTTCGCTTTTTCATTTCCGCCTAATAAACTACATAATTAAACTGGCAGCAATGGGATTAAAGGATTCCTACTGCCTGCTCCTGCTCCTGCTCCTACTCCTGCTGCTGCTCCATCAGCAGCGTCATGTGGTATGCTGAATCTTTCGAGCTACTCAACTTCAGCTTGGCCGTGGAATATATTTTTTGTTCATTCGTGCTGGGAAGACTCACTCCATTAGGTTGGCACATGGCCGACCCACAGCCTTTGCCACGCCTTCTAGGCACGCTCCAAGTAAAGTTTCGTCGGCGAATTAAGCTAAATTAATTTTTCTGCTTTGCTGTTGTTTTCCTCGTTGCTGTTGCTTTAGCTAGTTAAGACCTTTGACTTTTGGCTCGTTTGATACATATCTTCCCCTCTCTCTCTCGCCCTCCCTCTCTCCCACTCTCTCTCTCTATCTTCCCCTTCCAGCTCTTCATATTAAATTAATGATGTGTTTTATGCCGTTGTTGTTGCTTTGTCGAAAGAGAAAAAATCACTGCAAATGCGATTTAGAAGGCAAAGCGCAACATTAGCAGTAAATAAAATAGGATAATGCGGCAAGTCGACCGCAAAGCCAAAATCCCAAAAAATATGTAAAAAATAGAAAAAATTGCAAAAAATATATATACATATAAATAAATAAGAAAGAAAGTAAAAGCATATAACCGGAAGGCAACGACAACCAAATGCGCTGCAAAAAAAATATATAAAGAAATAAAAAAACTAAATTAACAGAAAAAAATGTTTGAAAAATGGAAAACTATTTTATTTAAATTTAAAACAATTAAAATAACTGTCATAAATAAAAGTTGACAAAGTGTTTGTTAAACAAAACAAGAGTTCCAAATTAATAATTTAAGTAAAATATGTACGACAAAATAGTTTAGAAATATTAATTTAAAAATATAAATTTTAAATATAAATTAAAAAAAATAAAAATAAAAAACAAACAAAAATTTAAATTAAATAAATAAATAAAAAGTAAATTTAAATCAAAAAAATAAATAAAAAATGAATTAAAATACGAAGAAGTAAATCAAAAATATTTTATTAAATGTAAATGATATAATAATAAAATATATATCATTATATAATAATAATAATAACTAAAATAATAAATAAATTAAAATAAAAAGAAATAGCTAAAAAATATTTTAATAAATTAGTAAGAAATATTTTAATATAAACAAATAAAATTCGTAAAATTTTGCTTTAAATATATATAATAAAAAGCATTAAAAATTTAAGTTTTATTAGTTTTAATTAATTATGCTTCGCACTCGGATGAAAATGTTTAGCTGAACTTTGCTTATATTTGAAAATTGAAACATGTTCAAGATATCAAAATAAATGCAAAAAAATTAATTAATTTGAAATTATGAAATATTCGTACTACCCATGCAATAGAGCATTTGGCTAGCCAGTTCTGTTCTCTCTATTTTCATTTTTTTTAGCAGCCGAGCAGCTGCAGCAGAAATATTTTGTGGCAGGGTTGAGAGCATAAAGGACAATTGTTGTTGCTGCTGCTGCGACAGTTGAAAGGATTATGCGCTCCTAATGCCAAGGCGCTCGTTTTATGCCCGTCCACTGCTAAGCCTGGCAATTTTTCATGCTAACCCCATGTCGTATGAGCCCTGTACAGAATACCCTTACGCAGTCGAATCACCTGGCTTAGGCGAAAACTCAAAACTCGAAACAGAGCAACACGCACAGACTTCATATAAAGCGGCTACACTTAAATGCAAACAAATAATAATTTCTTGTTGTTGTTGTTGTTGTTGTTGCTGTGTCTTTGTAAACAATTTGTTGGAATTGCTCTTGAGAAGAAATCAAAGCAAAAACAAGATTTGTGTGCTTCAAGTCAACTGTCGATGCTCCGTCGACGTCTGGTTGCCGTCTCCTTCCGACTTACACAAATGTTTTGACAAAACGCCTGCTGTTTCCACATAAATATTTATATATGTACAAAGCCTTGCACACACAAGGATACACACACACACACACATACACACACAGTCAGCTTGGTCTGCTTCGGCTGTTTATCGCGGGCCTGGCATCTTTACCTGCAGCGAACATGATATGTGAACCAGGCACCAGCATCATCTCTCTGCTTGTTGCTATATCTTTAGCATCTACTCCTCGACACACACACACACACACACATGCTGGGTGTCATGCGTATACAAATTTGTTGTTGGCTCCTTGGAAATCGAATCCACAAAAATGCAGTTAAATAAATTACAAACGCTCTGTCACCCAAGAGTCGAGCGGTTTTCGGTTCAGGCCTTGCCTTGAGGTTGGGGCGCATGTCGCGGGATTATCGCCCGTCGGGCATCGCCTGGCTAGAGAGAGACAGAGAGAGGGAGAGCGGGCTGAGCCAATGATTACGTTGATTATTCTTATAAGAATTTTTCTTATTTTTTAATGAATTTTGTCGTCTGGCTGCCTGAGTCGAGTGGAGCTGCATTTCTGTTCTGTTCTGTTCAGTTCTGTTCCGTTTCTCCCCTTTATCTGACTTTTGCGTGCTAATGAAATAAATGCCTGGACAGCCAGCTCAAGTTACCCAAACATGAGCAATATGTGACACAGACAGAGTGTTCCACGCTCTTCCTCTCACTCTATCTCTCCCTCTCTCACTCACTCTGTCTGCCTGGCTGTGACAGCGCCTGCAGCAGATATAAAATCAAGATACAGCCAAAGGAGAGAAGAGTAAAAAACTGTATCTTAAGTTATGAGACATTCGAGGCACATAAATTCCTCAACGTGTGTGGGTTCAAATGTATGGCATAACACACACTATAAAATAAACACACACACACACACACATACATACATACATATAGAAAGTGAAGTAAAGTGTTCTGTTGAAGGAGTTTTACTAGTTGCATATTTCAACTAAGAAAATTTGTTTCATAATATTTTTATGTTATGTGAATTGATGGAAAAGAAATGATTGGCTGACTTTTTGCTTGCAAGAGACAGAGGAGAACATCTATAAGTAATAAAGTCTTCAGATATAATATAAGTTGAGCTGTTTAAAGCTTAACTTAGTAAACTTGAATGTTGAGTCTTCACAAAATATATAAACAGTGCAATAAATAAATATTTTTAGTATTTCTTACTTTTTTATTTTAATTTATTTTATTTTTTATTTTTTTTTTACTTGTAGCTCTAGAGCTACAAATTAAGAATTCTTTTACAGCAGTTAAATATTTTTTTTTCTTCTCTTACAGTAGCTAAATATGTATTTATTTAAAAAAAAAATATTATTATGTAAGTTGATTCTTAGGCAATGAAACTGCTTAGATAAAAGTCAAGGTGCTTTGTTAAAGAAAGTTAAAAAAAAAAAAAAAGTTAAGCTTAGTAGATAAAGTAATAGTTTATTATGCAGATTAAGTAGTAGTTAATTAAGTAAAGATCACAAAAAAAAGGAACTCAATGCGATATGCAGAGTAGAATTTAGAAACAAATCTCATCCTTCTTTTGCTTTCAAGTTTTTAACAGTTTTTATTTAACCTTAAAAAAAATCATATTATATAAAACTTTATTGCTTTAAGCACTCAGCATGCCAAATAATTCTTTAAAATATTTATTAAATTTTTTACATATTTATATATATATTTATTTAATATTTAATTGTCCCCCAAAGTTCTAGCTCTCTTTCACGTTTCGCTCACATTTTCAACTTCCTGCTTTCAGGTCTTTCCCAAATCGATTTCCCTCTGAGAACAGAGCACTTATATTATAATTTCTCCCAACTATTCTCACTTGATACGCGACGACAACTATTATTCAGACGCCCCTCGCTACCCCGTTTGGCCCATGAATCATACCTGGCATCCGGTCCAGTGGCAATTGCAATAAGTTAACGCTGTGAACGATGCCGCCTACTTAATTATTAATTTCGCATTTACCACAAAACGATTATGGGCCAGAGACCAGACCAAGACCGAGCCAGCCAGAGACCTTGTCTAAGCAATCTGTGAGCAAGCGGGCGAACGAGCCAGCGCTGCGTTGCGTTTTACCATTTCCTCAATTGCATAAATCGAAAATTTGTGCTTTGGCGCGTGTCACGAATAAGCAAAGCAAATGCCGATCCCAAGGTCCCCAATGAACGAGAACTCCTTCTCTAATTTTTTGAGACAATGTGACAAGGATGGAGTTGCTCGAGCCAGTTGTTGTTGTTGTTGTTGTTGTTGTTGTAGTTGCTGGCGCAGTCTGTTTGTCACCCAAGTCATTTACATGCTCCGCTCGCGTACGTGACTCACATATAGTTATAGTCTGATATATATAGAAATATATATATATATATTTTTGAAGCTTTTTGGGGAATTTGACTGCGGCTGCGTCTTGGCTTACATTTGATGAAAATGCGAGCGAGGCGTTGCCTGTCCACTGGGAGTCATTGTCGTCGTTGTCTCTCTCATTCCGTCTCTGTCTCTACTACTGTCTCTGTCTCTGTTGTTGTCGTTGTCGTCTGTCGTCTGGCTTCAAGTGAGTCACGCAGCGCATCGATAAAATATTTAAAATTCATTTCTAAGCTTTTAGTAGTCAACGACTCAAGTGCTTCACTTCAGTCCACACTCCACACTCCATACGCTTATCAATGCTGAGGGCTCAGCCTATTACTCAGTCAGGGTCTCTCGGCAATTGCTTGAGATAAACGTAAGCCAAAAACTGCAAATGTCGACGACGACAGCTTGCTTGGCCCAACTGCAGCTCCTTTTGCTGCTATCTCTCTCTCTCTCTCTCTCTCTCTCTCTCTCTCTCTCTCTCTCTCTCTCTCTCTCTCTCTCGAGTGTGTGCATTGATTTATGTGCGTGCAGTCATGGTTGTCGTGGTAGCCAAATGCCTCTGCGCTTAGCTAAAGGTAAATAGAAATACACTCGCATTGCTCTGCGCTCACCTGGGCCAACTTCAGCGAGCGCTCCTCCTCCGGCCAACCGCAATTTACGGTTGCAATCGCACTTTATTAGTTTTGCTATTGAATTTCATTTTATTGCATTTCCCCATACGCAATCCATATTTTATATACATATCTTTCAAATACTCTTCAATAAGACACACATTGGCGCGCCTCCTCTCTCTCTCTCTCTCTCGCTCACTCTCTCCCTCACTCTTTCTTTGATGAGTATTGTCATAAATGTCTCGACTGTATATTATTCTCACTGATAAAATCACAGGCATGCATCTTAGCTGAAAGAGTTTGCAGCGAGTCTATTGGATTTGCTAACGAGAATATAGAGAAAATAATTATTTCGATTTATTTTTTATATTTTAATGTGAATTTATCATAATTGTTATTAAAAAGACAAATATATATTTTAAAAATAAATCAAATATATTCATTTAAAAAATATATAAAAAATATATAAATACAATCTGTCAACATTAAGCTGGCACACTGAAAAAAAAATTAATTAGTATATATCATATTTAATAATAAATAATATGTAAAATATATCAATATAAATATATAAAAATATAACAATTTAATGCCAGTCTTTAATGGATTTATGTATATAAAAATATATTAAAAAATATAACAATTTAATTGAATTAAATTTTTTACTGAATTTGTAGAATTGTTTAAATATCTATATAATATAAATAAAATGCTTTTAATGCCCTAAACTCAATATTATTTTTTATAGTAAATATTTATACATTAAAATGAATATTAAAAAAAAAATAATGATAAAATAAATAAATATAGTAAAAAATAAATTAAATAAAAAAAAAATAATGCATATTAACTTCAAGTTGATAGTAAATATTAATATATAAAAATGTATATTATAAAAAAAAAAATAAATAAATATGATAAAAAATAAATAAAATACAAAAATAATTAATATGAGCTTCAATTTGATAATAAATATTAATATAATAAAATGTATATAAAAAAAAAAGAAAATGAATAAAAGAAAATAATAATAATGAATAAAAATAATAAAAGAACAAGAAAATAATATAAATAATTCAGATGAACTTCAAATTGTTTCTGCCTTAGTTGACAATGCATATTAATTATAATCTAATTAATATTCTCTCTCTCTCTCTATCTATATATATATACTATATGTATACTTGGGGTATACTATATCTTAAATAATAAACTATTAATTATATTAAATAATAGAATATAAATATATATCAATATTCACTTTAGCTTCAACTATTCAGCTGTACTTCAACTTCCTCTCACTCTCTTGCTTTGCACTCCATCACACACTTCCTCTCTCTCTCCCTCTCCCTCCCTCTCTCTCTCTCTCTCTCCCTTCAAGTGTATTCAAACGTCGATCAATGGCATTTAAATTTCTTCACATTATTATCATTTGATTTGAACGAGTGCAATTGCTGTGTGGCCTCTGGGCCCTGGAACTCTGTCTCCCTGTCTCCCTGTCTCACGCTCATACATACATACAGTATCTGCACTCTGGTTCACGCACTTCAGTTCAGTTCAATTCCTTTGTTGATTTTTCTAGATTTGAAGCACTGATTGTGCGCGCTTTACAACCGGCTACGCCCCGGCAAGGTGTGAATTGCAGTTGCTGTGCTGTGGCCCTAAACCCATAACTGGCTTCGGCTCTGGCGCATTTTGATCGACAGCTTGCCTAAAACTGTCAACGTGCGTTTAGCCAGTTCCCCCCACCATGCCGCTGTCCCTGTCCCTGCCCCTAGTTCCCTCTCGTTGCTCGCTCTGCCTTGGTTTTATGGCGCATTTCTTTCGATTTCCAACGATTTATTTGAGTTAGCTGCCGCTTGATGTTTGCACGCTTGCTGTTTGTTGTTGTTGTTGTTGTCGCCATGTTGCGCTATCAAGCGGTTTATATCGCAGTTGCCACTACTTCAATATGGGTATATATATATGTACTCTATATACATATATACATTATCTAGCTGCTGACGCTTAGATTAAGATTATTCTTTTTGTTCCTTTTGGCAGTTGCGCCCTGAGTGACATATTTGTTGGCTGTTTTGGCATGTCAATAAATGTATATATCGATATACTTATATATATGTATAGGTAAATATCATAAATCAGCATGTCAAGCATGTCAATTAAACAATATGGCGCTCATTCAATCAATTATATTGCAGCTCTTTAAATATATAGAGAAATGCATTAAGTGGAAATTGTTGAAAGTTTTTCCAGCTACAACTTTCTCAATAATGTTTCTTTGTATTTTCCCTACTTAAACTTTGACTCTCGCCTCGCACATTTAATCAATTTGCCATAAATCACATGCCAAATCAGTCTCACAGACTTTCACAGCTTTGCTTGGGGCTCACTTCAATCATTTGCCTGCAGCTGCCTGCATGCAAAATTGCTTAACTATATGGAAAATTGACAAGTTTTGACTGACGCTGACAGTGCGGTCTCTCTACCTCGCTCTAAGAAAATTTAATACATATTTTTGTATACATAGGTATGTGCCTTGACATAGCGTGTTGCAGCACATTTCTAGCCAATTTAACGAAATAGAAAAAGTTTTCTTTTGCGTTTAGCAATCGCCGTCAGACATGACATGACTGACGGATAGACAGACAGACATACAGTGAATTAGAGTTGATTGAACTGCAATGGCATTAGCCCAAATTGATTAGAAAATGGCGAGCAATTTGTCAACAGTTACTCAAACGAGCCATAATATTGTCTAAACAATTTTCTATAAATCAATGCGACGCCGTCTCGCCGACAGGATGCAATCAGCAGCAGCAACAACAAAAACGAACGCAGAGGCAGACGCAGATGCAGGCAGACGCAATGCAATGTCACTTAAATGCCAATGTCGACGTTTCTAATGAGTGACTGACTGCCGTGACCTGAGCTGGCCGCAGCCACGGCCTCGGCCCCGTCTCGACCCTGGCTTAGTGGCATTCGACCTGCATATCCTACAATTGTAATGTGTGTGTGTGCTGCATTTCCTTTGTCAGGACAGCATCCGCTTAGGCGTTTCGTTTTTCTTCTTTTTGTTTTGTGTGAAATTGAATTTTCACAGCTGTGAATGCATTTGGTGTATTTAATGCGCTTTATTACCATTTGCAATGCTCTTGTTCAATTTGTCACAGTGAGAAAAATGTATTTACAATTGAATAATTTCAAGGCTCATCATCTCTGCATTCTTCTCTTAATTGCAAATCGTTCGTCTTTAGTCAGCCACGCATATTTCACTCCATTTCCATTTCCATTTCCATTTCCATTCCTATTTTGGTTTTGCACGTTTTCGACACCTTCAATTTGGGCTGCGCATCGTTATGCTATCGCTCGGCTCAACTTCCGGTGGCCATTTTGCTGTCGAGTCGTGTAATTTCCTTTGCCTGCCACTAAACTGCATGCGGTTGATGACAGATAAAACTTCCCTCACCACAAATGCTCTTAACCGCAAATATCCCAACGAACCACATGAATAATTCCCAATGGCAGTTTCGCCTATCCTTTCATTTCAGTTACCCACCTCGTCACCTCCCGCTCGCTTGTTGTTGCCCAAAATGGCCGACAGAAAACTTGTGCAAATGCATTGAATGATTTATTTGGTGCGATTGCTTCAAATAGTCAAACACACACACACACACATACACATACGCGCATATACAAGTTACATGGAGATATACGCAAGCTGTCATCCTCTCTGTCTCTCTCAGCTACTTCAACTGCGTGAGAGTAATCAAACATCAGTTGGCGTTTGCGGTCGACAGAGGGCGCCCTTTTCAGGCTTTGTGCATTTTAATTGGCCGCTGCGAATGCTTGTGTGCCAAGTGTTTTGATTGCTTTGTCATTGCCGGCGAAGCGCACTAATCAGCGCCCTACTCACTCTCTCACTCTCACTCACTAGCTTACTTTCGCAGTCTGTGTGTAAGAGTGAAGCATTTATTAATTATAAATGCCTTCGATTGCTCAAAGCGCACGATAGGCGGCGCTCTAAACGCTTAGCTCCATAACAAAAGAGGGTATATTAGACAATGCAAACTGCTTGCATTTGCAGGCGAATATAAGGCTAATAGCAAAACTGAATGCCAAAAGCCCAAGATACGCTATAGAGGTGAATAATAAGAGAGTTGTATGCACATGTACTAACATTTGTTTGCAAATTGAAATCGTAATTGTAATAATTGTTTTCCAGGGTAGCCTATTGGTCGTCTACTCACAACTAATTGCCGCATTTGAACTTGTTGTATGAACTATTTGCCATTGATTTCTTTTGAACGCATCAAAGTTAACATCGCAGCATGGCATTGCAGTCCATTGAAGCTGAAGTGAATTTCTCTGGCAAAGCGAGCAGAGCAAAAAGCATTTCAATTGAGATTTATTGTGCCGTGTAGGGTGGGAGGAGGGGTAGGGGCAACTGAGGGGCGGGGTTTTTAGGTGGACTGTTGCCTTTGCATTTTGCACTACTTTAGAGAGAACTTCACGCGCCAGCAGAACCAAACAGAAGAGACCCAACAGAAGCTGTGCCTTTAGTTAAGTTTTAGATTGAAATTTATTGTAAAGTCCCATTCTCTCTCTCTCGCTCTCTCACTCTCTCTTACTCCCTCTCCACTGTCGCTCTCGCACGCTTTCGTTCTTGGCTTGGCCAAGTCAATTCCTTTGATTTGTGGCGCTTTTGCGTGCAATTTTTTAAATTGAAAATCACTGCCTGCACAATCCTTTTTACATCCTGCGAGCTCAGCTCTGCGCACACAGCGCCCAAATGAATTCGGTTCGTTTCGTTCCGTTACGCTTCGCTTTGGTTTTTGGCATTCGCTTCAGTTTTATATTTTTTGTGAAATATGCAGAGCGCGTATTTACTTTTATCGTGATTTATGCGCCACAATTGATATTGAGGTTAATAAATTGAAGACCGAACAGAGCTGAAATCAGAGAGCCAAATGGAACGAGTCTTCAAATTGAGCTCAAGTGCAGCAGCCAAGGCGATTTCAATTTCTATTTCCATTTGGATTTTTTTCAACAATTTTAAAGTTCATTTTATGACTGCCCAAAAGGTCATTTCGAACTATTTAACCCTTTTTTTTTTTTTGTCTGTTCTGGGCAAGTATTTTTACGACTTTGCTGACCTTGACAAACGGTTGACCACGATTGCGACTTTCCGTATAATGTTCACAGGATGTTCGGGTTCCGCTATTCCGCCTAACCTTTCTCTTCTTCTTATTTTCTTTGTTTGTATTTCCTTTTTAGCCCGAAAACATTTTGTTTGTGCACCGCCCAGAGGTTAATGCTTGTGTGTCTTTGACATAGCTCTTACAACAGTTAAACTGTTCCTATCTCGCTCTCTTTTTGTCTCTCTCTCTTTCACAACTTGAATTTGGTTAGGTCAGCTAGGTGCTAAGTGAGCTCTCAAATACTTTAAAACAGCTGTGCAAATGCAAATGTTACAAGACAAAGAGTTACCTCCAATAGTTGAATTCTAAATGAAGAATAGGGAGAGAGAGAGAGAGAGAGAGAGAAAGACCTGTTATATATGATCTAGATTTCATTTAGTCAGTTAGCCTCCCCTAGAAAGAGAGATCTATATCAAAACTATGAATCATATATGATTCAATTCCCATTCTATATCCCCAAATTTATGTTTTGAGTCTTATCAAAGAAAAAAAGAAATAAATTCTATTTATTTGATAGAATTTTTAGATAGATAACGTTATGAACTGAATTTGAGTTATGTTCTATTTAATCTCAGTTAGAAAAGAGATATTGGCGAATATCTATATCTCAGCTATGTATAATCTACTGATTCATAGATGATCTAAATGTTATTCAAAATCCCGCTTTTAGCATGAATATAATATATATTTGAGATAATATCAGGGTCGAGTCTTTGAATTTTATGCAATCTAATCGCATATATGATCTACAACTCAATTAGTTTCGTTCATAAAGATAACATTCAAAGCTAAACTATGTATTTAATGTTTATGTTATTATAAAGCTATATGATAGAGATTAGTTCTTAGTCCATAGACACACACACACTTTCTCACAATGTAAATCACGTTTGGCCATAAACTTTTGATGATAACTAAAACCAAGAAAGCTGGCCGAAACTTTGTTCCAGCTGGCTCAACACCTCATAAATATGATTTTAATCGATTTGCATTGTCAGAGGTGAATAAATTATCTAAAGCCACAGTTCAAAGACGCAAAAATTTATACAAATATGCAAAAACAATGAAAAAGCAATCAAATGATAAAATGTTTAGCCAAGCCACAAGCAGAGAAAGATACAGAGAGTGGGAGATGGGGAGAGAGGGGGGAGAGAGCTAAGTAGATTGCAAACTTTATATACGAAAAAATAAAGTTTATTTGCAAATAAACGAGCAGCAAAAACTGTGTGCATATTTTGTAAGCAACTTGATAAAAGGAACCAGAACTGGAACTAGAACTAGAACGAGAACTAAATGCAAACTGCAAACAATGCGAGTTAATGTAAAAACAAGACGCTTAACACAGCCAAACTTTGATGTCGTTTGTATAATTTTCGACTAGCTATAGATAGATATATATATGGGTATATATTTATATGTATATATATGTATATATATTCTTTTTCTTCTGCTTTTTCTTCGCCTCCCGCTAAACGTTTGCATTTGTGGAGCTGGTCAAAGTCCGTTTGAGCTCTGCCTGCATTGCCCTCTGGCAGCTCCGTCTATTGTTATTATCTGATTTCGAAACTGCATTGGGGCCCAAGTCTCTGCTGCCTCTGAAATCTAAAACCCCAGCACGAGCAACTTTGACTGCCTCTGCTGCTGCTCCTCCTGCTGCTCCTCCTGCTGCTCTGTCTCTGTCTCTTGTTTTAGCGCAAAGTTTGCTGCCTTGCTCTCACACTCTGCCTTTGGCTTGGCAGAGTTGTCGCTCGATTTGGCTGCTACAGTTGGTTGATTTTCACATGACTACCTCTCCTCCCCGCCCCCCGCCCAGTCAGCTACCCCTAGGTTCGCCTCATGTGGCATGTTGCACATTCTTTGCGGCAACTGCAATTGTTCCGCATAGTTTGCGCCAAACTTTTGCTCATTTGTTCAATTGGAAATTTGTGTTTTTTTTTTTTCTTTTTTATTTTTTACATGTTTGGCTAAATGAAATTGGCAACAGACTGAGCTAAGTGAATTGCATGGCACACATTTTTCGTCCAACTTTGACCACAATACCAATGAAGGCATCAATTGTGCTAGGACTCAATATACGAATGATTATGTATGTGAATATATTTTAATTTTACAGTTATACTATATATATGAGCAATCAAGCTATATAAGCGTCTGCGCCTGTCACTTTGCTTGGCAATAAATTTTCATATTTTTCCATATTTTTTTTTTCATTCTCTTTATTTTTTTCGGGCCACCCTAGTCCACTTATCTATGCGGGTTATCTCATTTGACTCCACTGACATGGGTTGATCTACATACGTCGCGTCTTGTCCATACAGAGCTGACTAAACATAATTAGCTTTGCTTCACTCTGTAAAAATGGTGTAAATTATTTGGTCGATTCATCGGACCTCCACCTCTAGCTACCCTTCCCCCTCTCCCCTCTCTACACTCTCAGGCGTTTATTGCCCTCATTAGAGAAGCATCGAGTGCTGCCGGAGCTGTTATATCTTAATTATTTTAATGGTTTATTATGATCCGCATGCATTGCAGCTCTCCCTATCCCTCTCTCTCTGTCTCTCTGTCTCTGTCTCTCGCTCTTGCGTGATTGACAATTATTATATTTCGTATTGTTTCGATAATGATAAGCAGTAATAATACGAATCTATATGTTATTATTATAATGCTTTGTGTGCCGTAAATTGTTTTTTTTTTCTTGCGAATTTCTGAGAAAAAAAAAAACATTGCAGGCGGGTGTATGCAGTTGCAGAATACTCTATTCTGTTCAATTTATTAGATAAACTCGTAATCAATGGATGAATAATCTTCTTTAGAGGCTGACTATAGAGGAATTTAGGAATCGTACTGATCAACTTGATAACCTTAAAACTGTGAGAGATATGGATAGAGCGCTATATATATTATGGAGATTTATATATTTGGAGTAATATATGTAATGGGAGCCATAGATTTGTACTAAAACTAAGGAAAATGTAGATATAGATATAGTAATATATTTTTATATGTAACAGATTTTACTAAAACTCCGGAAATTCAGATATAGTATATTATTATATCTCAGACTTTTATTGGAATCGTTTTAGTAATATCTATAGATAAAACGAAGTGTGCAAAAAATGTAGTAAAAGCTGCATATTGATATAAATATACAAGATCTGTAAGTTTGCACAAAAGTTAACAAATTCCCAATTTGTATAATTTCAATATATATTTCTCTTACATATACCCCACTTGTATTATTTCTCGACGCGTATTAAAATCGTCTTGATAGCAGTTGCTAGAATTGATTCGACAAACACGCACGTCCAGTGGCACGATCGGAATGTCTGGTAGTCATCCATTTATATATATTTATATACTATAAATAGATCAGCGCTGACATTGATATTCCACAATTCTGCGCACATTCATATATACATATATATATATATATATACATATATATATATATAGATATATATATATATATATATATATATATATATATATATATATAATTCATTGAGATTGTAGTCGAGTAGCGCGTTAATTAATTGAAATACTAACTTGATTAAGCTGATCTTTGACGTGCTGTGTCTAAGCAATCTTTAGCCCTGATCTTCTTTTACGACCTCGGCAACAGTTTTGCGCCCATTAACGATCTTCTATGATCTTCGATCTTTGTTTTCGTTTTAGTTTTTGGCGTGATAATCTTCATCTGCATAACAAGTTCCGCTCTTGGTTAGGCCTAGACTAAACATGACTTTTATTACACAGTTTTTATGTTCATGATCAAAGAGATCTTTGCTGGCAGAACAAGAATATTTTGATTGATATGCTTAGAGTAAAGGTGCTTAAGTTTTTATATATACAATGATAACAAGTTTTGTGATCTATGAATATCTGAGAGTTCTCTAATATATTTTGGGCGAAATTGAATTTGAATGAATCGACCAAAGGATTGCCAAACTATGCCATGATAACAATTTGTATGATCTACGCTGATCTAGGCAAAGTGATCTTCACTCTATTTTAGACACAATAGATCATCTATTATATATGAATGATATATATTTTGTGATCGTAAAAATTGATTAAAAAGCAGATAATATGTGCTTGGATAACAAGTTCTATGATCTATAGTGATCTACGCCAAGTGATCTTCACTAGATTTTAGACTATATTATGTTTTCTGTTATCGTAAGATATTGATTAATGATCTACAGCGATGCAAAGTTATCTTCATTCAAATGATCTTTTATAATATTACTGATCAAAGCTTATCTAAGTTCACAGCTGATCATGCAATTATTTTCGATCACAGTTTACTGATCAGAAATGAACTTCTAAATAATTTATTATCTTTATGATTACCAAATATTACAACAAATTCATTGCTTTATGTAAGCTCACAACTGATCATGCTTATAGTTAGCAGATCAGCAAAGATCTTTAATATAGTTTATCATTATTAAAAATTCATTGCTTAACTTTGAAACTTAACTCGCTATCTGCTCTGCTCTGTGGCTATCGATCAATCTTAATTGTTTTTTTTTTTTTTTTTTTTTTTTTTTTTTTTTTTTTTGTCTGAAGATTGATGTGCCTTGAATTCATCTCAGTGTTTGCTTGATCAACGATTTATGAGCTTTAAATTGATGGCTCATTTGTAATCCGATGTCAATTGGCATGGCATGACTGGGCCCTACAACCAGGACCAAGCAACAAGCAAAGAAATTCAATTGATTTGTCAGCGCACAAGCTGCCACCCAGGCTGTGGCTAAGACTAACTCGGAATGTCTCTCCTCGGTCCGTTCGTTCGTCTGTCTGTTGCGATATCCAAGTGAGCTGTTTAGCTGGCCCTCAATGAGCATGGACAGAGCGACGTTCTTCTTCTTCTCTTGGCTCTTTGTTTTTATTTTGCCTTGACTACTAGTTAAGGCGAATTCCCCTTGGGGCAGCTGCGACGATGTTGAGAAACAAACAAAGCGCAGACAATCAGCCCAGCCCGATCATCAACGAAGTACATGAAACAAAAGAGTGAGAGAGGGAATGGGAGCGAGAGAGAGAGAGAGAGAGAGCCAGATAGCCACCCAGTGAAAATCACGATCAGGCTGCGCGCGTCTGACGAGCTGATGCCTGCCACAGATAGTTGTTGTTGTCTGCCTGTTGCTGTTGCCTGCAACAACGACAGAAGCAACACCTCTTGTTAGTTTTGCTGATCATGATCATGGCATGGCTTCACTCACTCCCACTTCCCGCTCTCTCTCTCGCTCTCTCTCTCTCTCTCTCTCGCTCTTTGGCTGCCCAGCGGGCAACTGATTGAAGCACGACCAAAGTTTTTCGTCGCTCAATCATGAGTTCGAGTTCATGTTTCACATTGCAAATCTGTGATCTCGGCCCAGCGCTGACTGTTGTGGGTGTATTTTCATGTTGCAGCTGAAGGTCCTAACGTCCTGCACACAAACAGGAAAAAGCAAGAAAGAGAAGCAAACAAGCCAAGGCATTGTAAGTTCATTAGCAGCCAAGCGGCACGATTTGCTTGCCTCTTGGCCGCTGTTGCTGCTGTTGCTGCTGCTGTTGCTGCTTCTTCTTCTTCTTCTTCGTCTTATTGCGACAATCGAAATGCATATAAACATGAGATTTTTTTCCTTTCTGCAATGTCTGCACATTTCCGACTCCTAACTAGGCAAAATCACTCATAGCCAACATTAAAGAGGTACAACGAAAGGGGGTGCCAGGAGAGGGGGCAGGAGGCAGCAGCAGCAGCAGCAGCATAAGAACTGCAACGAGCACCACATGTGGTGCTGTGTCTGGCTGGGTAAACCGGCTGTTGGCTTCCTTTGCTATATGCGGGGCTCCATTCCAATCATGTTCTGTTGCCACGATCGGCTTTTTGGGCTGGGGGCACCCTGCAGCTAGCACACACACACACACACACACAAACACATACACGCACAGGGTGTATTGAACCGTGGACGAAGCCAAAAGTCAAAACGTGAGCCTGGATCGCGACCATTAAAACCTGCCTTGATCTCGTCTCTCGCTCTCGCTCGCTCGCTCGCTCGCTTGGTCTCTCTTGCTTTTTATCGCTCTTTTAGCGCAGGCGAATGACGCTAACAAGATGATGATGAAGAAGAGGAAGCAGCAGCAGCAGCAGCGGCAACAGAGGCAGCAGAGGTCGAAGAAGCTGAAGAGAAGGAGGAGTAGAAGAAGCAACAGCAACTCGTTAGGAGCCCATAGCTTGGCGGCGTTATCTGGTAACAACGTGTTACGAATTACTTTTAACAAGACCCTTAGCAGATAAAAACCAGAAAACCGGTTCACCAACCGCAAAGAGAGAGAACGAGAGAGAGAGAGAGCGCGCAAGCGAGAGCGTAACAGAACGGGAGAGAGCCAGAGAGTGGAACGTGCGCTCATTAGCAATTTGTGAGCATGGAACGTTGAGCGTGCACAGGAAGGGATTGCAATTAATGCGAGGGTTTAACTCGTGTGATTATCGTGCACTGATAGAGGCCCCGGGCGCATTTAATGAGTGCAGCAACTAATGAGAGCGAACGAGCGAACAAGTGAGAGCCGAGTTGAGCGAGAGAGCTGAACACCCTGTATATGCGAAACGTGCCTCAATCAGGCAGCAGTTGGTGCTGCTGCTGCTGCTGCTGCTGCTCCTCCTCAGCCACCCACCACCTTCGTTCCAACAACTGTCAGCAGGGTGCATGTTGAAGGAACGCACGTTCCCTGCTGGAAAAACATTTCAAAATTGTCCGGCATGCACGAAAGAGAGAGACAGAGAGAGGGGGACGTTAGAGAGAAAAACCAGAAAATATGGGCAACAGGGCGGGTATGCCAACCAGCCAGCCAGCCTGCCCGATTTCGATGCATGCGAAATGCAGCACATGTCCAATGCGTAACGCAACGCTGTCAATCTAACGGCTTTTGTCAACACGATGTCACAGGCGAGCGCAAATGTGGGGGTTGAGAAAGTACGAAAGTGAAAGAAAAAGGAAAAGGCTAGAGATTTATGTATAAGAGTATTTAGAGCGAGAGAAATGAAATATTGTACAATAATTATTATTATTATTTATTTATCCGTGCTTTATTTCACTTTAAAAAATTAAAAAATTTACATTCACATAAAATGCTTTAGTTGAATTATTTATATTATTTTTGATATTTAAGGATTTTCTAAAATGTTGCATCATTATGATATGCAAGAAAAAGTATTTTATTTATTTTAATTTCTCTACTGCTCATTTTAAACTTCCGTTAAATTGCAAAAACAAACTGCATGCAAATTGTCCCATTTGTTTTTGTTTTTTTCTTGCGAGCATTTATCGCATGCTATTTACAAATACAAACAACTCGCTCGCACTTGCTTGCAGGCTTGTGCTCTCTTGTTTGTACGCTCTCTCTCTCTCTCTCACATGCTCACCCAGTTCGACGCTCTCTGCGCTCAGCAACCGCTACGCTGCGTTTCGTTTGCTCAGTTTGTTTTTGACGATCGCAGCGTTTGGTTGTGCCGTGTCGCGTTCTTCTATGTGTGCGGTCTGCCGGTCAAAGGCCAATTCAGCGACTTTTGCGAGGCGCCTTAATTACACCTTTTAAACTTCAATTAATCAATTGAAAAACATAATAAACGAACGATAAACGTGTGTGTCGTTAGCATAGTAGCTATACAGACACAGCTATATACACATACATATATAGTATTTCTAGAAGAGAGGCTGTCATAAATTACAAAGAAGTTAATAAAACAGCCGCCAAGTGGCATCAAAACAAGAAGCGCCAAACTGAGTGCGAGAGCGCCAAAACGAGTTATGAAAATACAAATTATATATTAGTGTGAGTGTGTCTCTGTGTTTATACATAAAAATTGTTATAACAAAAAAATAAAAATAAAATAAAAAGAAAATTATATACATAAAGAAAGAGAAACAAAAACAAGATTTGTCGCTTGTTGTGGTTGTTGTGTGATCTGTGATCGATGACGACGACAAGCGTCAACAGAAAATTGGATATTTTGTTATTTTGGCGCTAGGCCGGCGCCCGCAGCAGCCCACTAAGAGTGACAGAGAAAGAGAGGGAGAGGGATAGACAGTTAGAGAGAGCGAGCGATTGCGAGCGATTGCGCGCGCTTGTCGAGCTGTCTCGGCTGTCTACTTGAGCCTGACACCTAGCCGCATAGATAACTTGTCGAGCTACATGAAATTTTAATTAAAAAATCTGTCCAAAAATAAAGACAAATTTACGGACAGCCAACAGCAGCCAACAGCCAACAGGCAATAAGTAAATGTATCTGCAAGTAAATGTATCTGCATCTGCAGCTGCGTACGTGAAATTGGATTAACTTGGACAGTTGCAGCTTGCTGGGTGTTTGTTTGTATATATACATTTTTTTTTAATTATCCGAGTTTCGGATTACCATCGGCTAGCAGCAAAACACGAATCTCAGGTATGTCCCGCTGCACTTGTATTTCGTATGTGTGTATGTTGAGATACAATGTATCTTTCATTAAAGCTCTCTGCCAACGGGCATAGCTGGCTGTCAATCAGCATTTGCAAATGAATTGAAATTGAAATGGGAAATATTTCAGACAATATTTGACAGCTTGATGGAAATTGTTGTTTAGAATATGCTTAAAAGAATGTTTAGTTAAAATTTGAAGAGAAGAAAAAGAATTTAAAGGGAAATTTGGTTGACTGAGTTAACAGTTAATTTCACCTTCGATTTAAGGATTTTAATTATATCATTATATGCAAAAATCGTTTACAAATTTACTAGGCAAAGTCAAAAAACAGTAAACACATTAAACTGTAAACTAGGGAAATATTAAGCGCTAAACTATTTCTGCGCATAATTTCCCTATTTAAAATTCCCTTTAAGTAGTTCAGTTTAGCTATGACAATTTGCTTGTCTAATTTGCCTGCTTAAGCAATTCCTGTGCTTATAATAAACTCGTGCTCTCTCTCTCTTTCTATCAATTCATTTGTTCACTCTTATACTTGCACAGTTATGCATACGGTTTGTTGTGATTGTTTTTGTCGTTCTTCTGCTGTTGCTGCTGCCTATACTATTTTTTTTTTCTTTTCTGGTAGCTTGCGCGTTATCTCTGTGCATTTTTGTTGATTTCGATTGCCTGCCTACCTACTACTACTACTACTGCTGGAGCCGCGCAACGATTGTTGTTGCTCACCTTTCGTTTCATTTCATTTCGTTTAGTTTCGTTTTTCCAGCGTGCCGTTGGCCATTGTTTACCCAACAAAGAGTGGAGCCAAGAAGAAGCAGACAAAAATTGCCTCTTCTTCTGCTTGCTTTTGTTGTTGTTGTATAAATTTATGCTGTTGTATTTTCGTTTTTCGTTCGAATCAATATTGCTGTCAAAAAATGAATGAGGCGGTAGGTAGAGTGGGGTGTAGTAGTTGGGCTCTGTCGGGGGAACTGAAATCTTATCTCTCTGTGCGTTGCTGCCATGAACATTATTTCATTATTTGTTGTCAAAGTTGGCTGCCGTAGCGACTACCTATGGAAACCTAGAGTTATTTTTGGGCAACTCTTGAAATATTATTGGGGCCAAGCGACATCAGCTACAGGTGGCAAAGCAGAGCGAAAGGTAAAGCGAGAGAGAAAGAGCAAAAGAGAGCGAATGAGCGAGTGAGTGAGGGCAGGACTACCTGCATCAGCGGTGCATGGCTCATTAATCCAGCCTGCAGATGCTGATGGAGCGATAACGATAACGATAAACCAATTGCATGTCGAGTCGAAACGATTTTCAAATGCTCAGCGAGCGCATTTTTCTTGGATCTGCGTCTTGACTTGGCTTGGCTTGCTTTGGCTGGTTGGCTGGTTGGCTGGAAGTCTGCGGGTCTGCGTGCCGCTCGACTCTGGCATTTGGAAAATTATAGTTTCTTTGGTCATAAATTATGCGTAACGTGACACCTTTTCCATGTTAGCGTCGACGACGACGACGACAACGATCAGGGCAACAGGTTTGAGGATCGTTGCTGTCGTTAATATTTTATTTCAATTTCTGTTTATTTGCTTTGCGTGGCCACAAAATGATTTCATTAAATTTCAGTTAAATGAAACAAGCAACAACAAAAAAAAAACGTAAAGAAAATAAAACGAGCATTTTAACGACAGACGCGTTCAAGGTCTTGGGCCTTAGTCAAAGGAAGTAGCCAAAGGTGCAAAAAAAAAAAAACAAAACAGAAAAAAATATCAATTTACATACAACAGAGTGGGAAGGCATGGCAAGGCAGTGGAAGAGCAGAGGCAGCGAGGCAGAGCGAGAGACGCAGGCAGTGGCATGCTAACTGCGTATGGAACTTGGAACAAGAGAGGCAGAGCGCGAGGCTTAGGAAACGGCAGGCTAGCTGCAGAATGTGCGAGGCAGAACAAGAGTCGCGGGCTGCGCTAACTGCGAATGGTACTGAGAATGAGAGAGGCAGAGCGCGAGGCGGCAGGCTAACTACGATTGGGAATGAGACTGCCTGCTGGTGCGGCCTGGGCTGGAACTGGAATGGAACACCATGCGGCGAAGTTTTTCTCTTGCTCTGCTGCTTTGTTTTTTTTTTTCGTTCCTTTTTTTTGCAGCCCGCACATTGCAATTCGAAATATTGCGCAGTGTCACACAGCTAAAGGATCGGACTTCATGCTGTGGCCAAACACTCAAATGCCAGACGAGGCTCGCCTTTGACTTTGTCAAACTCAAAAAAAAAAGAAAAAAAAAAGCCTCGCCTCCCGAACAGGTGATCGCCGGGCTCTCCTGCTACCTGCATGCCATGATCATAAATTATGTTTTTGTTCGATTGCTGTTTTATTGCCGTTCGCCTTTGGCTTGCCGTGGCCCATAAATTCTGTTGATTTTTTTGCCGTTGTTTTCTCTCTCTCTCTCTCTCTCACTCACTCACTCTGTTAAGTTTGCTTTTGGGTGTCGCCCGCTTAATTGTGCGGATTATCTCGTTGAAATTATTCGTGTTTCTCTTCTCTTGTTTTTTTTATTTTTTTTTTGTCTACAAAATTTATTGACAAGCGCTTTGACACTCAGTCAGTCAGCCAGTCAGTTAGTCAGGCAGTCAGCCACTTGTCACAGTCGCAGAGTTAAGTTGTCATTTGGTATCCTGCTTAACATTTTTGCGACTCCATCAGCCAGCGCAGCTGTCAACTGGGCGCTAATGTGCATACTAATGCGATACGCACACACACACACACACACACACATACGCACACCTACATGCTGCTTGTGTATGTATGTATTTGCATAGGTATTATAGCACGCTTAGGCAGAGCGGAAACTGTGCTCACGCCTTCGTGTCTAACAATTAGAATAAAGCTTTTTAGTACAACTGTGGGTATTTCATATATTTCACATTTTATGCTTATAAATATCAAGAAATTTGTAATTTTTAAAATTAATATTTGCTCTTTGCTTGAGTAATTTTATTTGATCAAACTTTAAATACTTAAATATAGTTATAGAGCTCTGACTAGTCTAGTGTCTAGCTACATGGCTCTACTTGCTGTTTGCTCTCTCCTCTTTCTGTCTCTATATTATATTCATATTATATTCACTCTATCCATCTATCACCCCCTATCTAGTTTAGGGGCAGATCATTCTCTCCTTCCTCCTCCTTCAGTGCACTCTAATTACTGAGCCCATTCGAAATTGTCTTTGCTGGGGTTATTGACAAACAAGTTGTACTTAAGTTGATATTGGACTCAATCCAGCAGGGAATGGCTTCAACGAGCTCACGTTTTCTTTTTTGGACAACCGATAATTTCCATGCAGCCCGAAGAACGAACCCTTATAATTATAAAACCATTTTCAAAGTTCTTGGCTCAAACTCTTGTTTAAACAACATGAGCAGGCTGCAATAACAACAAGACAACAGCAACAGCAACAGCATATTGATTAATTTTGACCACAAGGCAGCCCGCAGAAGGTAACCGAAAACAGAAGAAGCAGAAGAAGAAGTTGAAGGGAAAGCAGGAGAAGGAGGCGTAGCAGCAGCAGGAGTAGAGAGCAGGGGCAAGGCAGCGCTGAACTGAGCTGAGCTGAGCTGGGCTGGGCCAGGCCAGAATCGTTCATCAAGTTGGCCAAGTCAGCGAGCCCGTCCACTGCAATTCATCAAACTGGAATCTTTGCTGAGTCTCTCGATTTTCTCGATTCTCGTTTGTTTGATTTATTTTGCAGCTACTACGTGTCATTAGGCGCCCCACTCCAATCCCCACTCAACTCCAGTCCCAACTCCGTTTTCAATTTGACATGATTGTTGTATTGATCATAATTTCATAGCCAACGAAAATGCCTTGGCCAGTATTTGTTTTTAGTTGCGGGCTATTTGAATACGTCGCTCCGTTGGCTGTTGGCCACGGCTATTAGCTGGATTATTTATGAGGTCTCGGCCCGTTTGGATAGGCACAGCAATTAGCCACGTTCAAAAGAAAACAAGCTACTCATATGACCGTTTTCATTTATATAAATATAAATATAAATATTTTCATAATTTGTTTGGCTTATTACAAAAAATTGCATTGTCTTCCTCTACCCCTCTCTCTCTCTCATTCTGTCTCGTTCTGTTTGCAGACGCGCCTCTCGGCAACTTCAAATGGTTTTCAAACTTGATTTTCAGCGCAAAAAATTTGTTTGTTGCTGGACTTTTACTTAAAGCCATTGTTTAAAATTTAGCTCGTTATTTGCCCAACAACAACAACGAAAACGAGGCGTCAAATTGCGTTTTAATGGCATTTTGGCTAAACGCTTTTTGTTTATAAAAGGGCTTCTATTTATTTATAGCTGCTCTATGTATAGAGTAGAGTATTATAATATTTTCAGTAATTATGTAACGAAATGAAGAAGTTGAAGTATATCAGTTTATGAGCTAAACAATCTATAGAAGCTTATATATCCTATATAGGCTTTTAGTAATCCAATCAATATAAGTTACTTTCTATATGTTATAGTTATACTTGTTTAAACAATAAACCAAGCAAACTCGCTTAAATTCAGCTGTTTGCGCCAGCCTAATTTAGTTCCATTAGTTCTAAAATTTAGCTCTTGTATGAGCAACTTTTTTGTCTTTATAGATATCCTAACCAGACTTGTTATTCATTCATTTTAGCTTGCTTTTTACTCATTTTGAAAATCTTAACAACAACGCTTCTATATAACGTACAGCTCTAATAGATATGGGCAGCACAAAATTTAGTTCATGTATGAGAAACTTGAATGTCTTTCAGTATATCTGAACCAAACTTGACTTTTATTCATTTTATCCTGTTCTTAGCTTATAATAAAAATATGAATAACATTGCTTGACTATATCATATAGCTGTAGTATTAATCATCTATCTACAATTTAGTTCATGTATGAACAAAGTTTGTAGTCTTTAAAGACATTCAAATCTTTATATGAAAAACTATAACAATTCGAACTACTTCATAATAAGTGCTCAATTGCCGCTCAACATTCCTGCTCTCAAATTAATGTTAGCTTGAACTAAAGACAGCGAAAGATGAGCCTGGTCGCAGCTCTCTTGGCTGAAACTGCGAACACGTTTGGCTTTAAATATTTGATATACTATATATGTATATATTTGTTTTGTATCATAATATATCTATGTCGCATTTGTATATATATATATACAATAATAGATCCATCTATATACTATTGTACAGTCAAGTTTCATATTTAGTTACACTCGACAATAAATTCTTTGTGTTGTGTTTATCGTGGCATTTATTATGCATCGTTCGGGTTGCCTGGCTAGCAGCAACAGGCTATCAATTTTTCACCATGCCCAACTGCCAAGATACATAAAAAAAACTAATAGCGACTAAAACAACAACAACAAATAAACAAACAAACAAACGTAAATACAAATAAAAAACAAAAACGAAAAAAAAAATACACTTTAAAGCAGTAGAAGAAGAAGGCGAGCAACAGCTGAACAACAGCAGAAACTTGTTGCTGTCTAACTGTGTCGCCAAAGTTGTCAATGTTCTATTGTTGTTGTTGTTGTTGTTGTTGTGCAGATACATTCCATAAACTAGAAACAACAACAACAACAAGGTTAGCGCCTCGCTGCTGATGATGATTTATGAGCGTCAGAAATCAAGTAGAAAATTATGGTAATAGAACATTAGCGGGGTAGCTAACTGTAACCCCATAGACCTCCATAGCCCCTATCGAAACCTAGCACATATCTATACTAACCCCACCCCACCCCCCTCCTGCTCCTGCTCCTCAGCTAGACAAACATAATCGACGCTATACACTAAAAAAAGAAAAAAGAAAAACAACTTTTAATGTGAATTTAGTACTAATAAATTTCTAGATCTAAATATTTGCTCTAGTCTGGGCTGATCAAATTGTAAAACATGTTTTTCCAAATATTTAATATGCTAATTGCCAATGCAAATAACGCGCATACGCCTAGTTGAACAATTTGCATTCATAAATGAATCGAGGGAAACTAGACAAGAGAGAGAGGGAGAGCGAGGGAGAGGGCAGAGTGAGAGAAAAAAAACTGAAAGTGTCAGCTTATAAATTCAAGCGTGCATGACATGTGGGTGAATAGCACCACACGCCCTCTCTCTCCCTCTCTCTCTTTCTCTCTCACTCTCTATCTCTCCATTTCACGCTCTTTTTTTGATATTTATGGCAGCGGGGGCTGCAGGCGGCTATCTAATTCATTTAGCAGCATAAAAACCAACGACCAAATGACACCTTGTTAGGGGTTTGACTTATGGTTGCCATTGCTATGAGTGTGTGTGTGTTCATGTGTGTGTGTGTGTGTGTGTGGGCTTAGCTGGAAATCTGGCAACTAGGTGTTAATTTTGAACAAGAACAAATGCTAAAAGCTAAGAAAAACACGCATTTAAAATGAAATAAAATGAAAAATTAACATGACATGCGGGCGAGCGAGGCAAATGGAATGGAAATCGAATGCAAATGACAATGAAAACATAAATAAATAAACAGAAAATAAAACATATGCAACATATTATTAGCTAAACATGTTCTGTTGAAACCAAAAATCAAATGGAAATGACAATGAAAATAGAAATAAATAAATAAATAGTAAAATAAAGTTGAAAATTGAATTTAAAAGGAAAATAAAATAATGTAAAAATATTAATTTAAAAGATAATTAAATATATTAAAATAGTAATAGTTTAAATGCAAAGTAAAAACTAAATATAATATAATAAATAAAAATATTATAATAAAATTAATATTTTAAAATTTTAATTTTAAATTAGAAGAAAAATTTAATGATAACAAAACATTTATTTTAAATTGAAAACAACTTTAAATGGAATGACATTAAAAAAGTTGCTAATTAATATAAATAAATATATAAAAATTAATAAATAATATAAATATTTATGTACAAAAATAAATAAAATATTTTCAAATTAATTTATTTGATTTAGTATAACTAAAACTATTTAAATATAAAAAATTAATAAATAATACAAATATCTATTTACAAAAATAAATAAAATATTTTTAAATTAATTTATTTGAATTAGTATTACTTAAACTATTTTATTTATTTCTTCTTCCATTTTTCAATGCACCTAATAATTATAATAAAAAGCATAATCAATCACAAAAATCTGTATAACAAACAGCACAAAAATTTTGTTGAGCAAAGGAAATTATTTTTGAATTTCAAATTATTTAAATGGTAAATGAAACTAAAAAAAAAAAAATAATTTAAACATAAAATATAAATAACATAAGTAAAATATATATTTAGTTAAATTATTATTTAATTTTAAAATAAATGCAATTACAAAACCAATAATATTAAATAAAATGAAAATTTGTTAAATATTAAATATAGCAAAATAAAAAAAGAAAAAGGAAAAAGAGTAAATCAAATTTAAGATAATTTATATATTTTAATAAATATTAAAATATAAAATAAAAATAATAAGAAATATATACATAAACAATATAAACATGTAAATAGTGCACATTTTAATCGTATTTACAAAAGAGCAGATCAAAATATGCCTTTTATAGTAAACAATTTAATTAAAACAAGCTGGCCGATAAGGGCAGAGGTTCAGCTGCTGCATGAACTGTTCGATTCCATTGAAATCAGTTAAGAAAAGCAGAGAGCAACAAATATAAAATATAATAAAAAGAACAAGAGACAAGCAGGGAATATATGTATATATATGTATATATGTATAAAAAGAAAAAACGCGACGAGTTTAAGCAGAACTGAGCAACTGAGGCGGGAGTTGCTGGACAGCAGCAGCAGCAGCAGGAGCAAAGCGATTCGCAGCAAGAGCCAAGAGTCAAGCATCATTAATTCTCACCCAAGTGAGCAGCAGACGCAGTCAGCATCGTCTTCTTCTTCTTCTTGTTGTTCAGCACAGATCTGTGCATATTTCCAATTAAAGCAACTCGCAGCTCTAATGAACTTGGAAGATATCAATCTACGCGCTGTTAACCCTAAAAACCGCAGGCAAAACAAACCAAAAAAAAACAGTCAAGAAAATGTCAGGCTAATTAAAATGAAAAAGAAAGAGACAGATAGAGAGAGGGAGGAGCAGCTGGAGCAGGAGGAGACACAGCAAAAGACCTGAGCCATGCAATTTATATATAATTCATAATGAAAATTGTATCACAGCTAAAAGAGAATTATGTGTATTATGCTGTGAGCCGAGCGAGCATCAAATTAATTTAAATGCTGCTCCAAAATAGACGGCATAGAGAGAAAGAGACACGTGCGTGTGTGTGTGTGTGTGTGTGTGTGTCTGCTGCTACTTCAGCTACAGCTGAACTGCACATGTATCTCACAGATACGCATCTCTGTATTGCATGCACACACGCACGCACACTTGTGCACATGTGTGTGCGTAAAGGAAGCGCGTTAAAACAAACAAAAACATATTTTTCTTATAAACAGACGCAGTGAAATGAAATTATTTTATTTTCAGGCCGACGTCAGTTTCTTTTGTATCTGTAGAGCTGTAGCTGTAGCTGTAGCTGTATTTGTATCTTTCTCTCTCGCATCGAAACATAATTAATTTTTGTTTGTTTAAGGTCTGGGCTCGGTCTGTCTGCCGCTTCCTGCAACGATGAGTGTTATTTGTTTTTCTTCGTCTGCTCCTTGAGCTGCTGCTCATTGGAATTTCAATTTCTTCTTTATTTTTTTGTTTTTTTTTTAAGATACAATACATATTCATTGTGGCTCGTTTGCGCTGAGCATTTCAATTTTTTTGCCAGTCATAAATTTAGCGAGAAAGTCATAAATTAAACATTTTGGTAACTGATACGAAAAATTTGCAATGCATGTTTATGATCACATATTGTTTAAATGCCATTTATTGACAGAGACGGACTGAGATAGAGAGAGCAAGACAGATGCTCATAAATTATGCGCTTAATTAATTGGCTTGCCCATACATATGTCTATGGCTCTGGGCCCGAGAATCGTCCATTTAATTAGGCAGCGTCTCACACAACAGCTTCACAATGGCCCGATCTGAGATTTTGATCACAGTCTCTTCACTAAGCAGGTTGTTCGATCAGATTTCTATTGAAAGACATTTATACAAACATACAAAGCTCAAATTTGGTATTTGTATATCGTTTCGCGGAATTTGATTTTTATTTATTTTTGTATTATATTTTTTTTGATTTATGTGACAGGCTGTGTTAGATCTGCTGATCAGCGCCATCTACATAAACTATACGCTGTTTGTCAAATTTCGTTGGGCCATTAATCTAGGCGACAACATGGCATACTAAAAGACCTAGACCTAAAGATCTAGCCATAGTTTAGATATTGATTTTTGCATATCGATAAGTTTTTATGAGCTGGGTTTTTGTGAAAACTGCGCTGACTGGTTCGCCAGAAAGATATGTTAAAACTGTTTTATGTCTTGTTTATACTATATATATTTATATTTAAGTGTGCATAATAAAAGACTGGAATTTAAGCTTAAACAATGTCAAGCATAAAAGTATTTAAGTCAAATTTGATTTCTTTAAAGCGTGAACCAGGGCTGCAAAGGAACTGAATCAATTTCCAGGCTCGTGCAGCACTCACGATCAATATATCGTTTAATGCAGTTATCGTTTCGTGTTATCTAAATAAAAATTAATTGCATTAGCAAATGTTGGCATTGCATTAAAATTAATTTTTGTTTAGATAAACTTTCATCAGATAGAAAAAAAGTACAACGAATTTCATATTTAATTATAGTTTTCAGTTAGACTCGAACTGTTTCGACTGCTCTTCAAAATGATAGCGAACAAGTAGTTTGGCAATTTCCACATCGCTATTTTTTTTTAATTAAACAAAAGCGCAAACGTTTATAATTAAAAAATTGTCGTTTTATTGTCGTTTGCTTAACTTTATCAGCGGCTCTCGATTTCATTTTTAGTTGTTGTTGGTTTTTTTTGCTGTTACACTAGAGATTACACCTGGCAATTTGAAGGAGGCGCATCAAAGGCGGCACGCAGTAGAGTGTGTGTTAGTGCGCGTGTGTGTGTGTAGACAAAAGATATTATTGTTGTTGTTGGAGTTATCTACAAGAAGCTTATTAGGCAAATCTACACACACACACAAACAATGCTGTAGCTCACTTGTCTCTTCTACATCTTCTCGGCTCTTCTCTTGAATTTTTTTGTCGCGCGCTGATTAAACTTGCATTATGGCATATACAAAGCGCGCCGTTAAACTCAAATACAACAAGAAATAATAACAAGGGGACGTCTTTAATAAGAAATAAAAACAAAAAAGTTAATTAAATTGTAGCCAACCCCAACCCTTACACCGCACCTCCCACTACCGCTGCCTAGACAAACTCTGGGGCACACGCAACTTCTTCATCATCTGCGGCATTGCCCTTAATCCCATGGCGTGATTAAAGTAGTCCAAAAGTGCCTAGGCTCAACATTGTCTCCCACTCTCGCCGTCACTCTCTCTCTCTCTCACTGTCTATTTGCTTTAGCCGCCGCTCTCGTTTTTCTTTTCCTTTTCATTTTTGTCGCTGCTGGCTTTTGAAGTGCGGCGCAGCAGTAGTCGTAGGAACAGCTACTTCAATTGTCTTCCGTTTGCCCCGACTTCTGCTCGGGCCATTCATTAGCTAAATATTAACATATTTGGCTAGGCGGCACATAACTCAGGCCACAATTTAGAACGCTGCCCCGCCCACTGTAAACTCTTTTTGGTTTTTTTGTAGCTGCCGCCTACACTTGACGCCCGAAATCCAAAGCCGAAAATCTCCCCAAACATCCAACCCCAATGCGGCGCATTCTTTTGCCCTGGCCTGTAAATTATGTCGCATTTTACTGCCATTTTCTTTTGCTGTGTCCAGTTTTTCACGCCATTTTCTTTTGTGGCTATGGCACGACATAAATCAGTCGAGCCGGAAACTTTTTGCTACCAGCCAGGCTCATCAACTTTTACGCTCATTACATAATTAAGTTGTCTCGTTTTAATATTTTCTAATTAAAAAATTTATTAACATTATCTTATGCTTGAACGGGAAGTGAAAAAAGGGTATATTGGTTTTGTAAATAAAAGTTTTCTATTCAAATAATTGAATTCCAAAACAGGGCTGCAAAAAACTAAATTTAATTAATTGAGCCGATCAATTTGACAATCGATTGGATATTATTTGATACCAAATATATCGTTTAATTAAATACCAAAATTTAATACAAAAAATACTGCAAGCTCTGTACTTTCGACTGTTAATAAATTCTAAATTCACGCCAAATAAGGGCTGGCATATCAAACAGAAACAATAACGAAATTTTTAAAGTATGAACAAGTAATTGAAATTGAACGAGTATTAAGCTGTCAGCTCAGCTCAATTTCTAAGCTTATAACTTCTCCTTCTCTTAAGCTTAACCAACATAAACTTCTGATAACTTATCTAATTTCTTTGCATTTTTTTCCATCTCATTACAGCTGCGCTTAAAATTGTGTGTACAAAGGAAGCTAACAAAAAAAAAAAAGCAGAGGAAAAATAAAACAACGGAATGGAAAACATGGTAAGCTTAAAGACCTAGATATATATATAGATATAAATATTATAAAAGAGAGCAGCTTAAATGGGCATAAACGAAAAGTAACTTAAACCAATTCAGGCCTTAACAATTGCTTCAGCTGCGGCTGCAACAGCTTTCCAATTCCTTGGCTCATAATCTGTTTGTCGTGTGGAAAAGCATCTTCGAGTTGTTGTCGTTTTTTTTTATTCAGTTTTTCAGTTTCAGTTCAGTTCCGTGTCATAGACACGAAAAGCTTGACCTTAGTTGGGAGCAGCAGCTGTTGGCTACTTCATAGCGCTTAGTTTGCCACGGAATGGAGCATGAGTGCAGTTGAGCGCCTGACCCTGTGCAATTGACCATGCCGCATCGCCTCCATCATCATCATCATCTTCCTTCGTCGTCGTCGTCGTCGTCAGATACTTTTCAACGCCAATTTTGCACTTCAAAATGTTGGCATCCTGACTGTGGCTTCAACTGTTGTGGCTGCGGCTATGGCGTGGCTGTGTCTGTGGCCGTGGCTCTGAATCTGGCTCTGACTCTTGTTGCCGTGGGCGATGCATCTACAGACGCGACTTGTTGCCCCATTGTTGGTTACCCTTTTCGCAACAGCATTGGCTCGTCGCGTCTCGTCTCGAGTCGAGTTGAGTCGTAGTCGTAGTCGTCGCAGTCTGGGCTTTTCAGTCTTCGTGCATATCTCTTGCCACTTTAACGTTAACGAGCTGTTGACTTCTTTCTGCTCGCCGACAGCTGAGTGTGCCTCTTACTCGGCACCCCTCACCCCCTCTCTCTCTCACTCTCTCTCACTGTTGTCTACACTCTCTTCGCTCTTCTTGGCATCTTCATCATTTAGCCAGCCTGCTTTAGTTGCAAAATATCCTTTAGCTTTGCTTTGCTTAAACTTTTTATGCTGCTACCTATATCGCTCTCGCTCTCGCTCTCTCACAGTCGCCACCTCTCGCTCTCTCTCTCTCTCTTTCTGTTCTTTCAGTCTAGTTGGCATGGCTGCGCCTCTGCTTAACTTGTTTCTTGTTGCATGTTGCTGCTGTCTGCTTGTCTTGTCTGGCCATCTGGCTCAAGTTTTGTGGCTTATTCACTACTATCTGAATGTATTTTTGTTTTTGTAATTAAACCTGAAAATATTTCCATAAATGCTTTTCAATTTTTTTTTTTTTACAGAATTGTTTTTCGTGTTTACTTGAAAAATGCACACAAAATTAATTAAATATGCCAAACATGCCACGATTTCTTAATTTCTCAAGAGCTTATATAGCTAAAATTCTCAGCATGTGGCAGCGGCATTTTAATTTTTCTTTTTGTTTTTCTTTATTTATTTCGTGTTGTTGTCGATTTTTAAGTTTACTGTTAATTGAATTATAATTGTGAACTCTTTGGCCCCCTCGCGCTTATTGATCACGAAGCATATCGAGCAGTCAATCAAATGTACAACAAAACAAAATATAGATTTCCATAATATTTCTACGAGTTGTTTAGGCAGCCGAAAAGGCGCGGCATTTAATTACAAATGCCACTGAGGTAGACAAGCCAAACAAAACAAGAAAAAGGGAGTGGAACCCGCGCTCTAGAGCTCCGAATTGAGATGTTGAATCGAGAACAAACAAATGTATTCTCATGTGAACTTATCTACTAGCAGATATCCAGTTTAAATGCAAAAGTTGATCTGTTATGCATTAAATTATTTGTAAACTAGGTTTCGGTTAAGAGACGTATAAGAAATCAAAAATACGCTTAGCCTAAGACTGCAAAATAAATTAGAGCTCTTCACACTTTAACGCTTTCAAGTTATGTTTAAAAAATTCACTAAAAATGCCTATGCTTGCCGATAGTAATCAGTTCTCAAAAAAATATCCTAATTGTATACGATATTTATTTCAAATTTCACGACTAGCTCTCTTCTACTAGTTCACTAGTTCAGAACCTAGCTCAACTCAGCTCATCATTCCACTCAAAAATACATCAACTGGCATTCCTCACGCCTACTTCTGCCTGCCGCGCATTTGCTAAAAATTAATGCTCTCTACCCACAATTGTAATTGTCAGTGAGAAAACAATTTGTTATTTTATTCTCGCTTATAAAATATTTCACTCTTTAACTTTTTATGGCGCGCTCACAATTCTTTTGAGAACTCGCATAAAAACCATATTTTAGCTGTGGGCTCTAGTCGCATTAGACTAATCCATTAATTAGTTGTACATATGTATGCCTTGCTTTAGTTAAAGCATGAATGTTTCCCATGAGCTGGAGGGCTTTTCATTACAGCACTTAATGTTGTCTTATATGACATCTGGTGCGTCCATTACCTGATATTAATTGACATGCTGCAGAGGCCGTAAAAACCAAGTTGGACTCGCATATAGAAAAGTGTTCACAATTTAGCCAAAAAAAAACGTGTAGAGAGACAGAGAGAGTGAGTGACTCATAAAAGCTGGCCGTAAAAACTTTGCCTAGTCTAGATAAATATCTAGATAGCTAGATTTATATATTTGAATGTATGTACATATGTATGTATGTATATATAACTTGACTGTATTGAAACAATTCAATTGGCGTCAATGTAAACAAAAAATGCTAGCTGAAGAAGAAGAGGAGCAAGAGGTAGCAGAAGTTGTGAAGCGTTTCAGGCACGCACCAGAAAATAGCCTAAAGACTAACACCATGAACTAAACCACCCAACCCAACCCAACCACCCGTCGAGTCGCCTCGTATTGAGTGCGTGCATCAACATCCCAATATTCAACATTTAACATTCAACATTCACCATTCAACATTGAAGATTGAAGATTGAGAATCGAGCATTGAGAACATCCCTCGGTGCTGTTTCCGTTCAGCGATTTGCCTGATTGCTTTGGCTGTTGAAATGCGCGCTTGAAAAAATAAACCGAAAAAAAAACGAAGAAGAAGAAGAAACAACAACAACAGCAACGAGAGAAATACTCATGGAAAAACGCATAAATTATTTGCAGCAGGGTGAGCGGGCCAAATTAAGGTGACCATATGTGGCCGCAGGGCAGAAGCACCCAACCGGGTGCCCTCTCTCCCTCATCCTCTCCCACCCACTCGCACTCGCACTCTCACTCCCAGACGGGCCAAGTGAAGCAAGAAAAACAGTACATAAAATCAACAAACAGCAAATGAGATGCTGAGATGCGAGAAAAAAACAACAACAACAGCAGCAGCAGCAACAACAATATTTGGAATATGCCCTGGAATGAAATTCTTGAGCATTTGCCTTGTATGTTTCAAATAAACTTCGAAATGCATAAATAGTTTACAACAATAACAACAGGCGGGCGGGCAAGCAACAGCTACAACAACAACTAACAACTAAAATAACCAACAGGAACAAGTGCGTTGATTGCAGGCAGCCCGCACTTTCATAAGGCATACGAAGAATGCAGCAGGAAGAGAAGCGTGGGCTGTTGCTGCTGCATCTATTTTAAAGAGCTCGCGGCGTCTGTCCATTGCTCGCCCGTGCTGCCTGTACAGGCGCAGAGTTCATTGCATTTGCTACCATTCCTCCTCGGTCCACTCCCCCATCCAACGTTTTGCTGCTCATTTAACGCTTCGATGGTAGCATGTCTGGGCATTTTGGCAAAAATACTAAGAAATAAAAAATCAGAAGAATTAAAAACAAGAGAATGCAAAAACGATACATTTAATATCGAGAAGCAAATATCGATAGCATGGGAGAGAGTAATTAATGCTAAATTAGTGTGCCATTTTGAGTAATTAGGCATAAATACTCGCAGCATTTTTTAGCACTAAAAAATATTTGAATTTCGCTTGAATTATTGTTGCTATAAAGGGACAAATATTTGAATGTAGATTTTATGAAGTTACAAATATGCTAAATAATACCTGAAATATATGTTTTGACTTTTTAAAGGTATTTATTTGCATACATTTAAAAAACTTGCCAATTTTTGAAGCTAATGCTTCCCAGTTTACTATTAATTAGCATATTTTTAAACATGTCTGGCATGGCATCAAACAAAAAACACACACAGCTGCTATCTCCACTCTGGTGAGTTTACAATGTACTCGAAATAATACCATAGATGGGAAAAAAGAAACTCCAACACAATTTCAACTGCAGCTCAACTGTCGCCGCGTCAGGAGTTTTGTCTACTCAAGAACCTGTGCATAATTTTTTTGATTGACTAGCGCCCTGGCAGGCGACTAGAGAGACTGGAGTCAGCGTCTGGTTGCTGGTTGACAACAACAAAATACACATATGTATGTATATGTAAAAACATATAAAAATAGCAGCAGGTCTGAAGGTAGAACTCGAAAAATGAAGTTTCCACACAGGCCCATTAGCATTTCTGCCACATATGGCAGGCAAATGGAGGAACCCACCAGAAACCAGAGCCAACAGCAATCTCTGAACCAGGCAGACACAACCGAAACCAAACAATGCAGGCGAGCAGCTATAAAGAGTAAGAAATAGAAAGAGAGAGAGAGAGGGAGAGAGCAACAACGGACGTACTACGTTTTTTTTATACGACTTTTTCGTAGGCGTAACATGTGTGGCATAAACAAAGCCCAAAAAGCAGATATAAGATACTCAACAGCTAACAGATACAAGATACAAGATACACTAGCCGATATAGATGCATGTGTGTGTGTGTGTGTGTGTGTTTATACAGGAAGGCGTGAATGCGTTGATAGCAAGAGCGACTAGTCTATTGCACTTCTCCTACTTCAACTACATTTTATGGCCAGGGCATGCAATAAAATTATTTACGATGCCATAGCGCCAAATATGTCAGAGACGATTCTAACGGGCAGCGTACGGAAAACCCACCCAACACTCTTAAATTGGCAAAAAAAAAAAAACAAAAAAAAAGGAAGCAGAATGAAATGAAATAAAGTAAAATAAAAAAATGAAATTTACGAGTACTTGGCTTATTATTTCTATATCTGAATATTACTTATTTAAATTGAAGGCATAAATATTGTAGAAATAACAGCTATATGCTGTGTGCGAGAGTAGTTTGAAAGATTTATGAGTGTAGATCGATAGATAAGGTAATCAAAATAAATGTTTATCAACGACTATATATATGATTTCTTTGATTGTGCATCGCACAAACTGCCCTCGCATGATAACAATAAATTATTATTAAATATATATATTTAGAAATGAAGTAGGAAATTGATATAACTGGCTTGTTCTATCTTTCATAATGTCTATCGATATATCGATTTTGCTGATATCGTTGACTTTCATTTAACAATCGAATTCACTGTGATGTTGATAACAAGAATATGCTACAGATATTTATATATGTATATATTTAATTTGGATCAAACAAATCATAAATTTAAAATGATAGCAACGTGCAATCTATTCCTGTATAAATTATATGTTAGCAAAAGTCTAACTTATCTATAGACAACGATATTTATTTGCAATTAAGAAATTTGTTGATGTATTAATATGCTTGAGATAATAGCAAAAGACAACCTATCAATATACGGTTTGAACATTCAACTAACTAAGAACATAGTACACTTATGATAACCCCAAATCAGCCTATCGATATTTCGATATTTGATCTTCGATTAACAAAGCAGTTCTTTACAAATTCTAACAAAACAAAACACTTATGATAACAAGGAAAGCAAGAAAAAAAAAAGCGAGCAGTCGCCTTAATGTAGAGCTACAAAGCACTTATCAAGACAATTCACGGCTAGCTTTGACCCGTGTCCGGCTGTCCAGCTGTCTCTAAACTGTTGCCATATTGAAAGCAAGCTGACAGCTCTACGATATGAAAGCATAGAAACCGAGTCAGAGCGACATTTGTGATATTTGAGAGTACAAAGTTCAGTCGAAAAGGCAAGAATCAATATTCGGACTCGTATTCGAAATCGAATTCGAATTTCGGATACACTCGAGACTCGAAACTCGAGAGGCAAGTCCCGTCCACTTTCCCAAATAGAAAATGCTTTTTGGGCGGCCTTTTCACTTTGATTTCGTTGCGGGAAACCGTCGAGCGATAAGCGAGCGATTTATTTATGATTTCGTACGATTTGTGGTGGCTGCTGCTGCTGCTGCTTTCATAAATTTAAATTTTGTTGCTGGTGTGGCCCTTGTTTCAATTAAGCAATTGTTATAAATTGTTTCGATTTTTTGTTGTTGGATTGGATTGATATATGAATGCGCCTTATCGATAAGATAGCTCAGACCAACCAGTTATATACTATATGCTATATACATATATATATATTCGTATATAGATTAGATGTGTGGGCATGCATGCAAATTATTATTATGAACAATTTGGGCATTAGCCACAGCGCCATAAATTATAACCGAGATGCTTCATTGAAATTCCTCGCTGGCCTAGAAGACGCCGTCGGCCCAAGTTGTGCTTTGGGGGAAGCCAGAGCAGAAGTATATATATATATATATTTGATTTGGTTTTTTTTTTTTTTGGTAATTTGTTATGCATTTTGGATTAGCTAAAGTTTATAACTCAGCCAGGGTGTTAAATTATGCACATTTATTTATTTTTCGTTGTTGTCGTTGGCTCGATATATAGATATATAAATAAATCTGTTGTATATAGCTTCTAAATAGCTGGCTGAAAATTTACGCAACTAATTGATTTTGATATTTATTTTCGAGTTTTGGTTTTTTTTTTCTCTGCTCCTCCTGCTCCGCCTCTGCCTCTGGCTCTGCTTCTTTGCAAGCAACAACAAAAACAACAGGAATGCCATTAAAAGCCATTAACTGTAAACTTAAACGCATGCCAGAGACAGTCCAGGCAGGGGCGTGAAGAACGTAGAGCAGGGCAGGGGTGGGTTGGAGGGGGGGTTGGTGGGCAGCCGCGTGTTTATCGCTCGGCGTCGACGTCGCACGCATGCCAACAAAATAAACCATGCTAGCAAAGCCATTAAATACAAGAATATAATACAAAACAGGCTCCCGTCCCGCGACGGCGAAATGAGAGAAAAGCAGCAAACACAACAAACAGTCAGCGAGACAAACATATAGGAAAAATCAATGCCAGGAAGCCACCCACCCAGAAGAAGTGAAGCAGATTTTTAGCTACAGGGCGTATGCGTAATGTAACAGAACCAACCAACCAGTCATGTGTGTGTGTGTGTGCGTGTATATTTTTACAGAATAGCGGCGACAAATTTATGGCATTGAAATACAAACCAGACATTGAGACGTCGACAAGGAATTTCACAAAAAAAAAAAAAACACACACACACATTCAAATGCCGCAAAGCTCAAGAAATTCGCCAAAGAAAATAAATAGAAAACTATTCAAAAATAAAATAAACTATTAAAAAGCTGAATTTATGAGGCAGAAGCAGAAAATAAACAAAATTGCATTTGCATTCGCACTAAAAGAAAAGTACTTAATGTTGCGGCAACATGTTGAGCTAACGAGCCTAGCAACAATGTTGCGCGGCTTTGTTATGCATAAAAATAGCCATAAATTAAGTAGAGCACACAAACAATTAATAGCTTGAACCAACAACAATAACATAACAAAAAAACAATCAGATTAATTGTGGTACAGGCCAAATTGACTATGATGAACAAAAAAATATATTTTTTATTGAGCTAAATAATTGGATTAAGTTTGAGATCTAAAATTTACTCTGTGTTGAGTTGAGTTTAGCTTCAATAGACTTGGCTTGGACTGCACTGCGAAGCTTTACTGTACAGGTATTTCTAGTCAAGGCTAAAAACAAGCAATTAAGCGCAGCAAAGTAGCTGCTACAGGAGTCAAAGTTTACGCACAGCACACACATTTAGAGAGAGCGAGAGAGAGAGAGAGAGAGGGAGACAGAGTCACACACACACACCTCAACTCTCCCACTCTTGACAGACCATTAATTATCCATGTCAGCGACATTTTGTCACATAGACAACAAAGAGATAGAGGGAGAAAGAGAGACAGAGAGCGGAAGAGATAGAGAGAGTGCGAGATGTGAAACAGCGTCCATGATAATAATGATGCCGACAACATCCTAGCAACATATAAATATATACACACACACACTCACACATAGATATGTATGTATTTCACTTAATTTCCACACAGACATTAATTAATACGCGTGCATAGCATGAACCAACTGAGAAGTTGGGCGAAATAGGAAGTTGTAGTTGTTGTTCGACAACAAAATGGCACTAAAAATGTTGTATAGTTCGTTGGAGAGAGAGAGAGAGTGGCGGGGGGTACCAGAGAGATAGAAAGGAATACCGGGACAGGAACATGAGCCATACATAGTCAGCTCGTAACATGCATCATTCATGTGGTCGTTAGTTTGACGCATTCAAATGTCCATAAAAATTGTGTTTATTGAGCGAAAGACACACAGCGAGCGGAGAGAGAGAGGGAGAGGGGCATATATATATATATATAGAAAAAAGACAGGGTATTAAAACGCGTTGCGCTCTGTGTCAATGTCAAGCATAAACAGATTCTATGTTGCGTACGTTTAATTGCCAGAGTCAACCCCATTCCATCTCTTTCTTCCACGCTCTCTACCATCCATTCTCTTGCTCACTCACTGCAATTCCGAATCCCACATCTAATGGCAATATAAACATTTACGATCCCAATATGCATTGCGGCCACCAAACAAATTAGTCATAAAACGCAGTCGATTATTAAATGCCATAAATGTAAATCATCGTAGCCGCGCTCTTCAAATGGCAATAAACATTTTCATTTTATTAATAAAAATATAATAAAAAAAAAAAAATGAAAATAATATAAAAACAAAAATGAAAGCCATTAAATGCGTAATATTAAATAAAACCAAATTGTTGGTCATCAAATTTGCTTCTTTTTTTTTAAATAATAATATAATAAAATAAATGTAGATATTTATTGAAATTAGAAAAATGGCTATAAATTGCTGTGCTTTGCCATAAAAGTGACTTGTGCTGTGAAAGGATGTGCCTGACTAGGAGATACCCTACAGAATGATCTACAGTTTCCATACTTTTCATTTGATGCTTCTGAAAGATATTAGCTTCTGACACTAGCTATAAATTTCTCTAGTTTGCTGTAAAAGATGAAATAAGAGAAATCAGACAGGATTTGCTTGACTTTGGATATTTCATATTAAACTAAACTAATTAAAGAACTGCCCAGAATTTCTTTTATATACTTTTTCTTTTTCTCGTGCTATAAATTTCTCTGTTTTACTATAAAAACAAAAAAGTAATCAAGAGTGATTTGATCGGCCCGACTAGAAGATGCCCTGTACCAATAGTTTCTACTTTCAATGTTCCAAATCTATCTTTTTATATTTATTTACCTCTGCCACTTCTTTAACTCCATCTTCTTCTTCTTAACATACGGCCAAAGCAATCTTCTGCCAACGTTTTGCGGCAAGTTAATTTCTTGTTGTTGCCTTTAATGCTATCACAGATTTTCCGTCAACTGAGTTGTATGACAAAAGGCAATTCGTTTTTAATTGTTTTTTTTTTTTTTATGTATAAAAGTCGAGTCGTTCCGCCCTTCGCAACACAAAAAGGGTTAAAAAGCAAGTCCAACTGTCAAAATAAAATGCTGGCTCATCCAGCAAAATTTCCATATGAAAAATAAATCTGCCAAGAGACAGAGTAAGACAGAAGCAGAAGGGAAGGGCTGTGAGTTGGCTTGTGAGTTCTATATAGAGTCTATATTTTTGTGAGTGTGAGACGAGAGTGAGAGAGAGAGAGAGAGAGAGAGAGAGAGAGAGAGAGGGAGTCAGTCGCACACCCACATGTAATGCCTTTTTAGCGACACTTGACACTCTTTTGTGTGTTTAGCCAGCCAGCGTGCCGCTCACGTCCCTGCACCACGGAGTCACCCTAGTGTGCCAGCCATGCCACACGCTCTCTCCCTCTCGCTTCCACTCGCTGCCCGTTGCAGCTGCATTCGTTGCGTTATTAGCAAAATTTTGCTGCTGCCTTTTGCCAAGACAACAAAACGAGCCAAAGGCAGTGGCAAAGGAAATCGGAAATTTAATTTTATTTTCATGTTTTATTATTTGTTTTTATTTTTTTTTTCGTGTCGTTGCTGCCTGTCCCGTTGCGTTGTCCTGCCCACCCGAAACAAGAAGCGCTCAACGCCTGTCACTTTGTCCTTTTTTCTGCGGTGTCATTTAGCTCCCCCCGCCGAAAACACAGTTTGTGCAAAAAATTTAATAATAGAAAACACTCTCGGAAAGTGGAACGACAGCAGCAGCAGCAGCAGCTGAAATCAACCCCTCGGCAGCTCCGTAAGGGTAACAACAAAAGACGAAGAAGAAGAAGCAGCAGCAGCAATATCAGCAAAAACAAGAATTTGTGTCGCATTGTTATTTATGTTTGCCTTTGCAAAGAGACATTGCAAATCGCTTCAAGTTCCATGCTCAATATTATAGCTGCTTCTGCTACAACTATAATTTATGCATTTGCCTCATTATATAATTCATCACAACAAAAAGCCGCAAATGCGATCCCTAGAGACAAATATCGTAATCAGCAAAGCCAAAGCTCAATGGAGTTAAAAGGCTCTAAAGAAAGAGAGCGAGAGAGAGAGAGAGAGGGGGGCGAGTGAGTTGGCGAAATCCTTCTGTCCACTTAATTAAAATTTAATTGTAGAAACACAAGAAAAAAAGCAACAACTGTTAGAAGAGAAACTTTGAGGCAAAGAGCATTTAATGATAGAGTCAGCATTGCACTCGCTGGCCGACAGTGGGCGCTACACAAATACGCTCACTCACACACACGCGCACACAGATTGAATTTGTATGCAGCGCACAAAGCAACAAAAGCAGCACACAAAAAATACAAAAACATCAAAGCGCCAAAGAGCTGGCAGAGAGCTCTCCAAACTCCAAACTCTCGCAGGCAACTGAAACGAAACGAAAATCCGTTAGGCGCTGCCTCTGCTGCTGCCTCTGCCGCTACCTGCTTTGCTTCGCTCTCTAAGTCAAAAGTAGCAAATAGTAGTGCATCCTGGCGCCCTCTGGCGGCAGCAAAAATTGCGCATTTAAATGTCAATGATTTTAATGGGCGGACGCGGACGCGTAAAAATCTTGAGCCAGTTTTGTTTATTACGTTGACGTTTTACAAAACCACACACACACATACAGGAGCAGGCCCAAACTACTCAAACCAACCACCCATCCAGCCATCCAGGCAAGTCCCAACAGGACACGTTGTGGGGCACACAGCTGTGGCTCAGTTGCTGCTGCTGCTGTGTTTGTTTCTGCTGCGTTTGTAAGGTCATGGAACTTGTCTGCATTGACTTTGTGGTTGCAACGACAGAGGGCGCCTCGGTGCAGGGGGGATTGGGCTCGCTTGACTGGCGGGTAAAGTTTTTCATTTCTCATTTGCGCGCAGGGGAATGAGAGGGCAAGGGAGAGTGAGTGTAAGAGAGGGACGGAGATGGAGCGCACAGGCCCTCGTCAACTGGCAGTCGACAAACTGTTTTCATTTTGCGCCGCTACGCGCTTTTTGATGCCGCCGCCAACAAGTCAAAACAGTTGCTCCTGCAACCCCCACGTCCCTCTCGCCCTACCTGTGCTCCCGCCCACATCTGCTGTAGCGGCGCCCGCTATACTTTTGTTCCTTTGGCAGTGAGTTTTTCAATTGATTTTCGCGGTTTTGCCTGTGCAACAGAATCAGCAGCAACAGCAGCCAAGGCCAACTCCAACTCCAGATATATATTTTCTTTTCTCTTTTTGCCATTTTTTTTTCTACCTGTACTGTTGCACCTGTGCTCTATGAAACTATGTTCCTGTTGCTGCTGCTGCTGCTGCTGCTGCTGCTGCTGCTGCTGCTGCTGCTGCTGCTGCTGCTGCTGCTTCAACGCTTCTTTGTGCTCAGCGATCCATAGAAAAGTTTAAGTGCTCTGTGGTTTCCAAGTTTTTTTCCCCCGTTTTGTCGTTCACCTGGCTACAAGTCTATTTTTTTTTTCTTTTTGAAGGCATACGAAGGCTTTTTCACAAACGTTTCTGATTGATTGCCTCGATTGCTGCAGACGATAAGTTATCGATTAACGCACGTCATTGAATAGAATTTCGCTTAACCAAAAGTTTTCTGCTGTTTCTTAATGGTAGTTAAACTGTTTACCAGAGACTTTTGTGAATCCATTCGATTGAAGTATGTGTTCAATTCATTTATTTCAAGGCGAAATGTAATCAAATAACAATTAATCGATTATTCGTAATTTATTTTTAAAGGATACTCGATTTTATAATTTATTTTATAGCAATTAAACAATTCAGTTTTGAATTGTTTCATTATTGATTATTTATTTAGTCCCGTTATGTCTTGGTTTAAATACATTGTTTGCTTGCGTTTCGCAACACTGTTATCGCCTTTGCACATGCTATGGGTGTCAACTGTACTTTGTATTTAAAGCAAACATCACTTGCTACCTGTTCGTATGTCTCCCGGTCTGTCAGTCCGTCCGTCCGGCCGTCCGTCCGTCTGTCTGTCTGCTGTCTCCTGTTTGTTTGTTACTTGCTGTTGTCGCTGACTGCGCCTGCGCCTTGTTTGTTTAATTAAAACAGTCAAGTTGTAGTTGTCGCTTGTCTGGCTGTCCGACTACCAACTTTGGTCACAGCTTCCGCCAACGTCTGCTGCTGATGATGATGATGATGATGATGGCGAGGCTGTTGGCCATTGGCTCTGGCCTGTTTACTGCATTGAAGCGCAGCCATTCACCAATTTCCAAGCGCTTTGGCACGCACGCACGCACGCATATCAGCCGGCGATCTCCACTGGCGATCTCTGCAGCCCGATCGCACTATCCCCCTTTCAGGCACTCTCTCTCTCTCTGTCTCGCTCTCTCTCTGTCTCTGTTGCTCTCTCGCTTTGGCTTTACAAGTTTTGCAGTCAAGTCTTGGGTAAACATGAGTGTGACTCTAGAGCTTGTGCAAACATTGTTGAGACTTGTTGGCAGCGTGATTTTGTATAAAATTCTAGAGTCGACTTCTGCTGCTGCTGCTGCCGCCGTTGCATGATTTGCAAAATGAATGCAATGCGAGCCGAGTCGAAGCCTCAAAGTCTTTGGGGCTTAGTTTGGCCGTTTGTTGGTAATAATTTGTTACTTGTAAAAGAGCGAGCTGCGAGCTGCGAGCTGCGAGTCACCCGCTCGCTCGCTTGTTAACAATTAAATAAACAATATGAGTCGCATTTTCAGTCCGACAAAAACAACAAATCACTAAATAAACATGCCGGCCAACGGACGACCGACGACGGACGAACGGACGGACGTGTTTCGATCGGGGCCAAAACAAACAAAATTATATTCAGCTACCACTTTCCGTGGACCTCAACTGGACGAGTCAAACACTTGAGACATATTTTTGTTTCTCTACTGTTCTCCCTCTCTCTCTCTCCCTCTCTCTCTCTATTAAAAGCAATATTTATGCATTTTCTCTTTGGGCTGCGAATGAGGCACGTTTGCTATTATTTCCAAGCCATTTCCCATGAACACACACATGCCCAGAGCAGAGATGCGAGTGAAGTGCGCGTACTTATTAGTTTGGCTTTTTAGGCTCGTAAGCAATCAGAGGGCGACAGCCATGGAACCAATCCAAATATCTGAGTGTGCCGTATACTATATGCATGCCACTTGATACTGTAGCAACAACAACAACAACAACAACAGCGCGCCCTTATTATGGGCCGTTCTTTTTAGGCCATACCAAACAAATGTTTTCATACCTTGCCTAGACGAGCTATATATGTAAGTAAGCGCGTGGATGTGAACGTGTTTTTCCTTTTACCCATGCTGCACAACGTTTGTCATTAGACGCGTCGTCCATTTTGGTCACGTATTTAAAAAGGGGGCAAGTACAAACACATACATACATATATGTATGTATATGTATATATCCGTCTATATAAGTCAATAGCTGACCGTCTATTGCATTGAAATGCTATGCAAGCAAGTCTCTGTAATTACTAATTACTATTGCACATCCCGAGAAGTAATTGCCGATATCGTTATGCAATACTGGCAATGTTATTGGAAATACAATGAAATGTCTTATATCGTATATCGTATATATGACATTACAATGCTAGGCTATGCTAATCTTAATAATTGTAGCCCATCTCTAGAAGCTATAAAGCCTATAGAGATGAATCCTTAGCAGCACTGGCCATTCTATTATCGTATATGTCCTAGATCGTATATCTTAAGTCGTATTAAAATGCGTAAAATACAAGTTCTGTTATTTCAGATATCGTATATCCTATATTGCATTATAATGTAAAGTTACTGAAGTCTCTATACGAATTTCAGATCTCTAAAAGAATTTGAAATATTCAATATCGTTCACTGAGATATCATATATCGTAAATCATATTACAATGCTCAGCTGAGAGAAATCCCTATTATAAAGAAATCCCTGTTATAAAGCTCTTATCGTAGATATTATGGAATATCGTATTTTGTTTAATATACTGAAACTGAATGCTATGCAAATGTCAATAAATAATGCAAATTCATAGCTGAGCAACGTTATGCAACAGCAGCAATGCTGCAACTTCGCCCACATCACTATATCGTATTACAACATTTTTTGTGGAGGGGCGGGGCGCAACAACAACTGCTAGAGGGCGGGCTGTTGATGCTGTTGATGATGCTACAACACTTGGCATTTTCCCATTTTGGCAGCATTATTTACTTAATTATTTTGAAGTGCTTGGCAAACAGATTTACACGAAAAATGTTTCAGGCAGGCGACTCACAGCTCCACAAACCAACCCCTCCCGCGCCCGCCGCCCCTGCAACCGAAAAGCACTTGAGCTACGCAACTGACAGCGAGTCTCGTCGTTGGCAGTGGGGGATAGTGGGGGGAGGGGTGGAGGTGCGGGTGTGGGTTTTTCGACATGCAGCACAAATGTTATTAATTAAAATGTCATTCATTTATAAAGTAAAACAAAAGGCAAAAGGCAAAAGGACTTGCACACATAGTGCCATTCGCAGCTGCCGTTGACAGCTTTTGCCCTGCTGCTGTTTAAAGCGAAAACTTTGCGCTCTTTGAGGCGACCACACGCAGCTGCTGCAGGAGCTGCCCGCAAAAGCCACAAATATGTATGTCATTTGACACTTGCTACTTGTAACTGGCTGAAGCTGCTGCGGGTTTAGTGGAACTGAAGCTGTAGCTGTAGCTGTAGCTGTAGCTGTAGCTGTAGCTGTAGCTGCAGATGCTGCTTAAACGCCCTTCACTTTTTGGCTGCCACTTGACGCCACGCCCAGCTTGTTCGATCGCCTGTCAGTTCAGCTCAGGCATACACGCAGCATCTTTTGTTTGACCACAGAGCAGCATCGACAGCGACATTGATAGCCACAGACAGTGTCAGAGTCAGAGCCATATCCATATCCATATCCATATCCAGAGCTGACACAGTTTGCAACATTGTTTCACATCAGGTGGCAACGCTGGTCACGCAACGCTGCCCCCTTTAAGCTATGTCTCTCTCTCTGTGTGTGTGCGTCATCAAGTGAGCAATTGTCTTGAATTAATTTCTGCTTCATCACACACGCACGCATCGTGGAAACCCTTTAGCCCCCTCGCTTTTTCACACCCTTCAACACACGCTACAACTGGTCAGCGCTGAGCAAACACTCTGATCAAGCAGCATCAGCATGAGCATCAACAGCTTTCAGCTTCCAGCTTCCAGCAGACGCCGTCAAATTTAATAAAAATCACTGATTTTGATTGATGCGCCTCTTTGGTCAGCAGTAAAACTCTTCAGCCCAAGCCCAAGCCCAAGCCCAAGCGAACCCAGCCGAACTACCCCTTAGCCCCTGTCCATTGCCCAGTTCCCAGCAGTGTCCGCGTCAGCAAATATTGGCGGAAGGGTTGACATGTGACATTTGGCTGTCGCCCAAGTGTCGCTCCAATTGAAACAAATGAAGCGCACGAAGAGAACAGGAAAGAGCAGTTGTTGCAACTTGTCGACGCCTCATCAGCGGCATTTACAGCTCTGCTGGAAAACTAGATGCCAGTTGAGGTTCAGTTAAATGCTGACGGCGCTTAGGTCTAGAGCTGCTCACATTATCACATCATATCGGATTCCTTACTAATCCATATCTCTCTCTCTCTCTCTCTTTCTATTACTTACAGCTAGGCCACGCCGTTTGTCAAGCGTTGACAATTTGACGCTCTGCACAGAGAATCATCCTTGATAGCAAATAGAATACAAACAACAACTCGGCTAGCTCGCTGCGCTTGAGCAAGGATTAAGCGAGCTAGAGTGAGAGAGCGCGAGCGCAAGCGCGCAATAGTAGACAGAGCTAGAGTACTCTGAGTTAGACTAAAGCTGAAGAGCTACGCACAAAGCATGAAACACATTATGAATCTGGCAACGCTGTTGCTGCTTGTGGCAGTCGGACTGCTGCACGTCCAGGCGGACAGCTCGCAGCACATGACGAACAACGGAGGAGGCGGACACATGGGCATGGGCGGCATGGGTGGCATGGGCGGCATGGGCTCACACTCGATGGACGTGAGTCCGGCGCCGGGCTATGGCGTGCCAGCCATACCCAAGGATCCCAATTCGCGCTGCGAACAGATCACGATACCCATGTGCCGGGGCATCGGCTATAATATGACTGCGTTTCCCAACGACATGAATCACGAGACCCAGGACGAGGCGGGCCTGGAGGTGCATCAGTTCTGGCCACTGGTGGAGATCAAGTGCTCGCCAGACTTAAAGTTTTTCCTGTGCAGCATGTACACGCCCATCTGCCTGGAGGAGTACCACAAGCCGTTGCCCGTCTGCCGCAGCGTCTGTGAGCGCGCGCGCTCCGGCTGTGCACCCATCATGCAGCAGTACAGCTTCGAGTGGCCCGAGCGCATGGCCTGCGAGAATCTGCCACTGCATGGCGATCCCGATAATCTGTGCATGGAACAGCCATCGTATACGGAGCCGGGCAGCAGCTCGGGTGGCAGTGGTGGATCGGGTTCGGGCGGTTCCGGTTCCGGTTCCGGTTCGGGTGGCAAGCGCAAACAGGGCAGCAGCAGTGGCTCGGGCGGATCGTCAACGACGTCCAATAAGTGCAAGGGAAAGAATTCAAAAAACTGCCAAAATCCCCTAGGAGAAAAGGCAAACGGAAAGGAGTGCACATGCTCGTGCCGTTCGCCGCTGATCGTCCTGGGGAAGGAGCAGCTCATGCAGCAGTCACCCATGATGCACCATCATTGGTACATGAACCTAACTGTGCAAAGGATCGCCGGCGTACCAAACTGCGCCATACCCTGCAAGGGTCCGTTCTTCACCAACGACGAAAAGGACTTCGCCGGCCTGTGGATCGCCCTGTGGTCGGGTCTATGCTTCTGCAGCACCCTCATGACCCTAACCACATTCATCATCGACACCGAAAGGTTTAAATATCCCGAACGACCCATTGTCTTCCTCTCCGCCTGCTACTTCATGGTTGCCGTCGGCTATCTCTCCCGCAACTTCCTGCAGAACGAGGAGATCGCCTGCGACGGACGGCTGCTGCGCGAGAGCTCGACTGGCCCGCATTCCTGCACCCTGGTCTTTCTGCTCACCTACTTCTTTGGCATGGCTTCGTCCATCTGGTGGGTCATCCTGAGCTTCACCTGGTTCCTCGCTGCTGGCCTGAAGTGGGGTAATGAGGCCATAACGAAGCATTCGCAGTACTTCCATTTGGCTGCCTGGCTCATACCCACGGTCCAGTCCGTGGCCGTGCTCCTGCTCTCCGCAGTTGATGGCGATCCCATTTTGGGCATTTGCTATGTGGGCAACCTGAATCCGGATCATCTGAAGACATTCGTGCTGGCACCGTTGTTCGTTTATCTCGTCATTGGCACTACCTTCCTCATGGCCGGTTTCGTGTCGCTCTTCCGGATTCGATCGGTGATCAAGCAACAGGGCGGCGTTGGCGCTGGCGTCAAGGCTGACAAGCTGGAGAAGCTCATGATACGCATCGGCATCTTCTCGGTACTGTACACCGTTCCGGCGACAATTGTCATTGGTTGCTATCTGTACGAGGCGGCCTACTTCGAGGACTGGATCAAGGCTCTGGCCTGCCCCTGTGCTCAGGTGAAGGGACCCGGCAAGAAGCCCCTCTACTCTGTGCTCATGCTCAAGTATTTCATGGCCCTGGCGGTGGGCATCACCTCGGGCGTGTGGATCTGGTCGGGCAAGACTCTCGAGAGCTGGCGTCGCTTCTGGCGTCGTCTATTCGGTGCACCGGATCGCACTGGCGCTAACCAAGCACTGATCAAACAACGGCCACCTATTCCGCATCCGTATGCGGGCTCCGGCATGGGCATGCCCGTTGGCTCCGCGGCTGGTTCACTGCTGGCTACGCCCTACACACAGGCCGGCGGCGCCTCGGTGGCCTCCACCAGCCACCACCATTTGCACCACCACGTTCTCAAGCAGCCAGCGGCCAGCCATGTATGACATGGAGAGTCGGGAGGAGCTTCAACCATGGGTGGCGGCAGCGTGCTGGGTGGTCACGGCACACTGATGAGCACGGCGGGCATGAGCAATAGTACGGTTGGCGGCGGCGGTATGTCTGGCATGGGAGCTCCTCCTGGCAGCTTGTTACAAGGCGGTGGCGCCAATGGCGGCGCCCCTGGCACTGTCTACGGCAATGTCAATGGAGGCGGTGGTGTGAGTGGTGTTGGTGGTGTTGGCGGTGTTGGCGGTGTTGTGGGCGGTGGGCAGAGCACAGCGCCTGGTTCGGTCATTGATTCGCGAGCCGTCTCTGTGGTGGTCACCCTGCCCGGCGGACCCGGCTCTCAGCATCCGGGGCAGGCATTGAGCGACTACGGTCCCATATAGTTAATGGTACGCCCGGACACCGCGCACTGGGTCTCAACGAGCAGCTTTAGTCAGCTGTAAGAGTGCAGTTAAATCCCTCTCTACAACAGAAAATCTCTCTCTCTCTCTCTTCACATTCTATATCTCCCTCTCTCTCTCTCTCACTCTCTCTCTCTCACCTGTCAGTTTCTCAGAGGTTTAATAAGCGATTGCCATATTAATTTTTTGTAGCTGTAGTTTGTTTAGAGAAAGGCGCAAAAACAAATTTTAAGCGATTTGCCCAAGATTCTAGTCCGTAAACCTTATAAAAGCATATATACGAGTAAATCAGCAAACGGCAAGGGGCAAGCAAAGAGGGTGGCGAGCACAGAGAGTGGAAAATGCTCTCTAGCAATTAGTTGAGCGGAATGGGAGCGAACCAGGCGCGCATTTTGTTGTTCTGAAGCGGCTTTACCTTTTGGTTCTTTCCATTAATTTCTTCAACCAACCAAATAATAGACTGAGAAATCGAGTAACGAAATTGCATGAAAACAAACAGAATTCAAGAAAGAAGGAAGCAAAATAAAACAAATTCAATACAAAGAGAGCAAAAGCGTTTGCCAACACTGCCAAGTCAGAGCCACGAGCCATATTTCGAAATTACAAGTAACTTTTAATCAAACTACCTAAACTATTAACCTTAACCTAATACATAGAGTCACATTTAATATAAAAATATATATTACGAAGAGACACACACACACACACATACACATTTCGAATTCGCTAAGTGCGTTATGTTTTAGGGTTGTCGCTGCATCCACATTGCAGAGAGAGTGAGTAGCGCACAGTGTTGCAAAAGCATTTGTAAATTATTTAAAAATCTTAAACTTAAGAGCCAGCATTATCCAGCACTAATTTCTTGTACATATTTTCAAATTGCGCTTAGTTTGTAAACGACTTTTTTTGTAACTTATCCTAAAAAAAAAAAAAAAACTAAAAGCTAAAAACTAAATAATAGAAATTTGCATTTTAGCGCTGCATTTAAGCTCAACAAAACAAAAATGGAAAAAAAAAATGAAAAACTGAATTTAATTTTTACACAGAAAATTTAATTAAAAAAAAAAAATAAAAATTGCATTTAAAGAGCAGAGGAAAAATTGTATAAAGTAAAAATTGCGATAAGAGTATTAAATAAATGTAATTTTCGTTTGTTAACGAAATTCAAAAACAAAAGAAATCGAAACAAAAACATTTTTCATGCATTACAAATCTATTGTATTTTTATTTAATATATTTAATATATATATATACGAACAACAATTACAACTGTTGTTGTTGGCATTTCGAAACCAATTTCACATACGAAACAAAACATAAAAATTATCTATAATTAAATATATAAATTATATTATAATATAGCAACTCTATGTGTAATGTTATAGCAACTATAACTATTTCTATAAAAACATCAACATTTAAAAAACAAAAATAAAAACAAAAAAACGAGAAAAAACTGTAATAAAAATTACTTTAAAAAACAACTTTTTATATTTTTGAGTTTTTATTTATTTGGAATGTACTTTTAATTTTCTGTAAGTAGATTTTTTATTTTCTGTTTCAGCTTGCTTTATTTTCTTTCAATTTCTGTTGATATTTAGCATTCATGAGAAAAACCCTCTACACTTATACGTATCATAAAAACGAAGCTCTCCAAGTTAAGCGAACGAAAACCAAAAAAATAAATAAATAAAATAAAACAAATAAGACAACAAGTAAATATTAATTAGCAAAAATTTCTCTAAATGACGTACAATGTTTAATATACTTACATATTTATACATATATGGAAAACAAAAACAATAAGAAAACAAACAAAAAATACACGTACTATTCGATGTTGTTAATAAGCTTAGTAAACAACCCAAAAGAAAAAGAATATATAAATATATTATATATTTAAAAATATTAGTAGTAGAGTTTAGTTTGGAAGGTGGAAAATATTTGAGAGGAAATCTTAGAATTTCGGCATTTGAAAAATTTAGTTTTGAGCGTAAATAGTTGACGCTTCTATCATAATAAATTATACTATATATATACACAAATATATATATATTAAAGGCTAAACAAGTGTAACGAATATACGTAAATGAAATGTAAAAAAAAAAAAAAAAAAAAAGGGAAAAGAAAGGAAAACGAATACGAATACGAAAACAGATTAAAATAAAATTAATCCATTTTTACGTTGATTTTTTGTGATTGAAAATTCATTTTCTAAATTGATGAACAAAAATTGATTGCAATTTGCGCATGTATACGATTTTTTAATTTTAACAAGAAATTTTAAATTTAAAAGAAACAAAACAAGCAAAAACAAAAAATTAATAATAATATTGATAAAAATATTTCATAAATGGATTTGGATTCAGATCGATAGAAGATATAGCATGAGCGTGATTGAATGGATTAGTTACACACAGAAACCATAAACTTGACGTCAAGTGTAGTTGTGAATTGTATTTTGTGAAATGTAATTTAAAAATAATGAAAAAAAAAGCCCAAAAACATAAATAAATATTGAAAAAAAAAGATAAATTATATATACAATGCATATTTATATATAGTATATTAAAAGGAAAACGCATTGAAAGGCATTTAATACTTTAAACAATACAAATAATGCAGATATTATTTTATTTACAAGCAACAACCAAAAAATACATTTTTTAATCAAAAAGCAGTTTGAAAATAATAAAAAAAAATCGATTTTGATGCACGTCTAAAAATTCTCACTCACTAAAAACAACAAAATAGAGAAGAGAAAAAAAGCAAATACCCAACAATAGACGCAAAATAATATTAAATACATTTGTAATTGACAAAAAAAAAAAAAAGGAAACCATTTAAAATAAAATCTAACATAAAAAAGCTTTCGATTTTCGCTCTGGTTTGAGGCTTCAATTGTCGCCTAATGTTCGCTGCTCAATGGGCTATTGAAGGTGCTAATGGCCAGTGCGCCAGTTAGCCAGTTGGCCATTTTTCCATTTGGCCAGCTTGGCCTATTTATAAACGCAATGCTGAATTACATTTATTTGCTGACGGAACAAACATTCGAAATACGAAATGGATGCTTCGTTTTTCGCTTTTTATGGGTACAAAGCTTATCAAACGGTGTGGAACAGTTTATTTCGATTAGTTTGGTGAGAGCGTCTATAGATATTTATTGCAACACATTGATTTGATTGATTTTATATATATTTTATAAGCTATAAAATTCTGCTATTCAGAAAAATACTGAGTATATTATTTATTCGAAATAGATCATATAAATTTTAATTTTAATTTTTATCATATTATTTCTTTAAAATCTCTCTGTTAAGCATCAATCATCAGTCTGCCTCCAAAGTGGCTTTTCCAAGTCCAAAGGCTATAGGAGATATAGTTCTATCGATTACCATACCATATATTCTTCCTTTGAAATTGAACTCCAATATATTATATGACTCGATAAAATCCCAGTTTATAGCTATACATTTGCCATACATACTTCAAAGTGTTAACATTAAAGAAAGCATTGCAGTTCAATTCAACATTTAGTCATATTTATTTGTAGATATTTTACAAGCGTTTTATTGTAAACATAAATAGATTAAACTTATATGATTGTCCAAATATATAAATATAGTTTATAATTGGACAATCGAGTGACTCTCTTACTTTGTACGTAAACTCGTTTCTATGTATTGTTCACATGGAAGATCCTGATGCATTTCAAAATAAATTCCCATGCTCTAGTATTATTTCTATGGTTTTTATTTTTCCGTATTATATCACATACAGATGCTTGGTAGACTTTGCTTTAATATCTTGTGTATTTGTGTAAACAGAAAGTTAAGTTTGAAGTAATTTGCCAGCTACGCATCTAGTCATAGTTTGAGTTGTATAAAATGAAGCTGGCACTTGGACAATTGGAATTCCTATTGGTACGTACTTTTCTGCTCTTTGTTGAGCACTTGGCTTTGGCGCAAATATAAAATGTACAGGCAATTACAACAAGCTAACAACAATTTGAACTAAGCCTAAAGGCATTACAAAAAAACAAACAAACAAACACCCAAAAATTCTATGGCGTATCAAACTATTTCATAATACTCGATAGGCTCGTGTAGCCGCTGTTGCCTTGGACCGTTTCCTGTCGTCGAGTGCAGCACGTGCAACAGCACAGGTTTCGCACCACATCCACGAAACTCGTTTGCTCGAAGTCATCCAGATCGTTCATGAAGACACCAGAACTTATATCCTCTGCGGTGCGTGTGCCCACAAATGCCTTGAGATCGGAGACAGGGAACCCATCCTTATAGTACGTCTTAATCGTATCGTAAGCATCCATAATAACAGCTATGAACAGCGATAGCACAACATAGATGTACAGCGAAATGAAGGAGTACAGATAAATCTGACAGAACCACCACAGCCAGGTAGCCTTGTTGGAGAGCGTCGCGAACGTTGCGAACATATCGTCGCCGTTGATTAGCGCAAAAAGGCACTCGGAGGTTGTGGCCAGCGATCGGAATTTCATGTGATACGGGCCCAATATAAGCCAGCCACAGAATACGAAGCCCGCATATATCAGCAGAGCAGCGATTAGGAAGCGTAGAATTTTCGGTGCAGCTTTCTTCAGCGTGAGTATTACAACATTATAGGTCTTGAAGAAGCCCAAATAGCGTAGCACGCCGAACCATACCAACATATTGCCAATGCCCAAAAACAGTGAGCAGGTATCCCACTGATCCACGACCATGTAACGACCTTCAATTTGTTCCTTGAGCGCCGAGCCAATCATCAGCAAGATATCATTGAAGATGATCATAATATACCTAAAAGGTGCAGAGAATTAGTAATAATATATCACAGTATACATATATGACGTTAATTTCACCAACCAAAAGTTAACAAACTCCAGTCCTCCATCAAAGCTCAGTTCCTTGCCGAAATGAGAGCGGAAAAAGTTCTTCGTGGTGCACTTCAGCAGATAGGCTCTCCACAGAGCGCGAGTGCACAGGGCAAAGGAGAGAGCGCAGGTCAAGAGCACAAAGATGTTGAGACTGCTTCTCAGTATGGCATCGAAACGTGCCTCCGAAATGAAGTCCGTGTCGCCCTTGCACTTTAGGCGCGTAGCTTCAGCATCTAGCGATAGCAGCATTTGGCCATCGTGATCCCGATTGTTAAACAATATGGATATGTCGAACTTAAAACAATCGGGAGCTGACAAAGCCCCCGCATTGGCCTTAAAATTCACGGTTTTAATATTAAACGTTAGCTCCGCTGTCACCAGTGATGCGAAGTTGACATCCACGCCTTGACTTATCAAATATTTCTCGACTCCAATGCTGGATACATTTGGCGGCAGTTTTTCGCACAGCTCGTTGATATGTGGATCGAAGATATACGATTCATTGAAACCAAATATTGTGCCCTCTTGATAGTTCTGCATGCAGAGCGTCAACGGCGGCATCGTATTATTAGGGGTGGGATAAAAGTAGGGTCCAATAGAACGGCTAACATTGCCATAGCCGTCCAGGGCAAACTGAACTGTGTTAAAGAATTCCGATTTCTCATACAATGCAAATGGTCCCACAGCGGGTGGATAACTCTCAACCTCTCGTGATGAGTCCCAGCCCTTGAGAAACAGGTGCGAGAAGGCAATGCGATTATCCCACGTGTAATTGATGTGATTGTAGCGCGAATGTGCAAACAGACATAGCTGCATCGTCACGAGAATTATCTTCACTATCTAAAAGCAACAATAAAAGAATATAGTAATTAAATACGAATTCATTCAAGGATTGAACCGCGACCACAAATTGCTTTTATGATGAGATTTATGAGCAGAAACAGTTCAGGCATTAACAAACTTCCGACTATATGAATATATGAAAATATAGATATTATATTGGTTGGGTTGCTCAGCTAAATCAATTGACTTGAGTTCTATATCATTTTTTTTTTAAATTAGAAAACAAATCAACCTACTCATAATTTCTATTTTTCTAGAGACATAGCAGCTGCTGGCTGCTCTCGCAGCTAAATAAATATGTTTGTTTGTTTGCAGAGTAATTTAACAATTGATTAGATTGTTGACGTAAACGAAAAATTTGCGCTAATTATTCGTGGAATCATCTCTGTGTGGGAAAGTGTTTTATTAGGAACAGAGTACTATACACATATATATGTCTCTTGTGACGATCTAAAAATACGCTATATCGAGCCATACGTGTATTCCATATCTTATTAAAATCATTTCTTTTTATTTTTCGCTACGACGCAGACTATTAATCATAGCCTTAGAAAAAAAGGCCCTAGTCAAAGTAATTATTTATCAAGTGGGTAAGTACATTCTAACGGCCAAGTAAATGCTTTAAGTAAGTGTATTACGTGGTTCTCTATAGTTAGAATTCAGAGATAAGGCCAGGCAAGGTTCGTGTAAGTGTGTGGGTGTGTAATCTTCGGCTATTGTTTAAACAAAATAGATAATTGTAGGTAGCTGCTCAATTATAAGTGCCTTCTCCTTGCCTTACATACTGAACAAATGTTGAGCAATATTTTTGGCGCAGGCAAAGCAATTTCATTGTTTAAGAGATGTGTCACAACTAAGAACGGAAATTCGGCCCCCATCGTATGCCCATCACGTGACGTCAACCAGATGAATTGAGCTGAGAGACAGATTCATGAGAGAACTTGTTTGAGTGTTTTTGTTCTTTACCTGCACTACAAATTTGTAGGGAAACTTTCGGCGCGCTTGCCATTTCTCGATGGGATTCATAAAGAAGAACTGCAGCTTGCGACGCATGCGCTCCTCGTTGTACGATGCTGCTGAGGTTGTGGCCGTTGGAAACTGTGGCTGCTCCACATGACCTTGGCCTGACGCTGGCGCTGACGAGACGCTGGCTGTGACTGTTGTGTTTGGCGCCACTGTCACCACTGGCGTCGACTGCAGTTCCATGCGCCGCCGCAAGATCCTGGTGTTCACATACTCCTCATCGCTTTCGCAACGCGAGTTCTCGCCACTACTGGGCGTATGTGGATGATTTTGTGCAGCCTCATAGCTGTCCGTACGGCGCTTGACGGCTGGAGTTGCAGCAGCAGCAACTCCAGCGCCGTAGTTCTGCATTTCAATATATTGCACTGGCTGCGTGTCGAGGTCGCAGGGTGTTGCGTAGTTGCCTCAGTGTATAGATTTTCTTCTGCTTTGGTTTGTCCAACATGCAAAAGAAATTCTACACTCGCGCAACGGGCAAACGAAACTTGGGTTTTATATAGATAGTTGGAAGCGCGGTTGCGACGTTATTTAGGCGAATTGATAATAAACACTGCCAAAAATTATAATATACGTAAATTGCTTTGTTTTTGCCAATTTTGTTATCGTCTCGATAGACCGATAACTGGTTTTCGAATTGGCGATAGTTTCGTGAGGGCATATTAAAACAATAATCACGCCATCAATACGTTGATAGACCTTATTTGAATTAAGAGCATTCTAGTTAAAAATATTGAAAGACAAAATACTTAGTTAATCCATTTTTAAAGCTAGCTGCTTTTTTAGAAGCCACAAAATGTATTAACTGTATAGAAATACCATTCCCCTCTTATCGATACCTATTGTAAGCACGAATACAAATTACGTTGTAGTAGAAAATTAACACGATAGTAATTTAAATTTATTAGTCGAATAAAAGCACTCGCTATCGAATAGCCGCCATTATACACATTTTTCAAAATGGAAAATTCTGAATTTAATCAACAATTTGATTTATTTAAGTATAAATGACATGATTTATTTTTCTTAAAATAAATAATCTTAGTTTAAAAATAAATATTACAACTAAACAAATAAATAAATAAATTCATTTAAATCGTAAATTTAAGCACATGACCCTTTGCTCTTTATCGACACTTCTGCAATAGACGAATATAGTTTAATAAATTAATTAGCATAAAATCTGGATATACTTACTAATATTTAGACATGTCGAATAACACTCCAGTTGGGTTTCTCCAGTGTACATATATCCATCAGAGCCACAAACAATTTCATCATTTTCATCGTAGACATTTGCGCAAATCTTTTCGCAATAAGCTTCGTTATCCTTTGGGGTCTCTGCTGGCTGAACGGGTGCAGCTGCTGTAGGCGCCGGCTCCTGGATATTCTGAAATATTTTTATATTAGTGTTCATCTATTTATTAATGTGAAGAATATATATTTTTGTATAATAAATAGATGTATATTTAATATATAATCATTATCCGTATCTTTCTGAATATGCATTAACTTTTTAAATGACTTAAAAGCTATTTAGATTGATTTCTAGTTTCTTGGAACGCGGTGAAAGCATTAAGAAATTGGTCTATTCGAAATTGTTGAAATTTGAAAACAAATTAAAGCTGATTTAAATCTTTATGATAGCTAGCACTGTACTTTGATTGATATCAAGCTTCCGAAGCGGGAAGAAAGTTGTGAGCCGAGGCTTTTAATGGAGTGTCTTGGCATTTGTTAATGATGGAAAGTAGCCAAGTTCTTCACAGTCATTAAGATTATGATCAAATGTTCAGCTGATAAAGCCGCAGCTGAACTGTTATTATTTATTTATTTTTTATTTTTTGAGTTATCTAGTTTTTAGAGTAAGCGCTGAAAAGAGAGACAGAAAGAGAAAGAAAGAAATAGACGTACCTGCTTGGCATATTCAGCGCTCTCCTTTGACTCCTCCTTCACTGGCGGCAGACTCTCTGGTATGGGCGCCACGCTCACAGCGGGTGTGTATGGTGCAGCTGTGTGGGTTTCGTAGTAAAATTTTTGTCCGTGTGGTGCATTCGTATAACTAGCCGAGCCTCTGATCGCGTCGTGCTCCGTAAACTCAAATCTCACTGGCTCTGGAGTCGCTGTCTTCGGCGCACTCTGCCAGACATGGCTGTAGGTAGAGGCTGGTGGCACTTGAGTAGTGCGCGGCGTCAAAGACGTGGACAAGATGTGCTTCACCGACTTATTGCCATCGGACTTGACGACAAAGGCATTTTGACCCGCCTGATAGCTGCCACGCACCACTGCCGAGCTATGTGGTGCAGGATCCTGCTGATAGAAGAGATCCGCAACTCGCAAAGGCTTATTATAGCTGGATGAAACGCTGCTATCCAGCAGCTGTTGCTGTTGATGATGCTGATGTTGCTGTTGATGTTGCTGTTGCTGCTGCTGCAGTTGTTGTTGTTGTTGTTGCTGCTGCTGGAGTTGCTGCTGTTGTTGCTGCTGCTGAACCAGTCTTTGTTGCTGATAGTTGAGTTGATCACGCTCCATGTCTTGCTGCTTGTAGTTGGGCTCACGCCTGGGCAGGAAATACTCATTGGTGCTCATGAATTGCAAATAGCTTTCCGCTTCCTTGGACAACTTTTGTGCACTCTGCTGATAGTTGTTGGCAAATGGAGCGACATTCTTGACAGTGTCTGTATCTTCATAGACGGCATAGCTGTTGGCAGCTTGGCCCAATTGCTGAGCCTGCTTGGTTGATGTCTCTGCATAGTTGGCCACATATTTGGTGGCCTCCACGGGTATGGCGTACTGCTTAATTGGTGCATATCCTGGGAACTTCTGCTGCGGCTCCTTGTTCACATTGATGTGGGGCGGCGAGGCCTTGAAATTCTGCGTGTACTGATTCACATTATAGTTGTATTGTGGTGCCTCCTTGGGCCGATAGAACTGATTCTTGCCCACATCCAGCACGGGCGCCGCATCCTTGGAGTGAGCAAAGCGTGTGCCAGCATTCACAGCATTGCCATATGGCCAATTGCCATTGAATTCGCGCCGCATCAGCTGCTGACCAGCGAGCACTGGCGGGGGTAGTGGTGGTCGCCAGGGAGTTGGTGGCTTCAGGCTCTCTCCATTGGGTCGCAAGTGTGGCATTGGCCCCGGACCAACACGTCGATTTGCGTGATAGTTGGGCTGCGGCTCTCTCAGGAATTGCATTATGCGTGCCGTGCGAGGCGATGCAGTGGTCGCTGCACTTTCCACTTCCCGCTGCAGGCAGACGGCAGCTAGCAGCAGCATCACGCCTAGCATCAGGTTACTTCTACTATTCCTACACTTCCACATATTTGAGTCTGATCTGTATGAAAAGTCGCGTATCGCGTCGCGTTGTGTCTGACTTCTGCGACTGTCGATCAGCATTTAATTCTGCCGTTGGCCGCGCAGCTCTTCGGTTCTTCAACTTTTACTTTACTTTTACTCGAAATAAACAAATTCCGATTTTCTTAAAATTTAACCAACAACAACACGCAGACAGAGCTTTGTTGTTGAGCTTCTTTTGTTTCGAACTGGTTGTGTTTGTTAGATTGATCTCTCCTATTGCGGTATCTGTTGGCAACTGAAGCGCGATCCGCGAAGTGAAGAGCTCTCAGCACGCTCCGTTGTCTCTGGGTCAAATGCTGCAGATTGGTTTTTCTGCCTCTTCTCCTATTTTTCAGCAGAACACAAAGCAAAGCAGAGCTTCATCGCACGCGTATGCAAGGAAACCGGATTGTTTAGTTTAGTATTAGTTTAGCTGCGATAGCAGCCGAAATAGCATCAATGCATTCAAAAAGCACTGCGTTAACAGCCTCTTCTAATATATTCGTTTCTCTTTTTCTTTCTTTGCGTCAACACACAGCCTCTTCTTCGGCTTAAAAGCCAAACCAGCCCAGCTCTAGAGTGCAAAACTTCCCTGAGATTCAAGATTATTGCGACTAAAGCGGATATTTCATTTTCAAATGACATTGAATCAGGCCTGCAATGTGCAGAAAACTAATTCTGGCTCGGTTCAGTTACCTAAACCTACCTTTTGGTTCAGGCTTCAATTTTGAACCAATCCTTTTAGTATTTTGATTTACATTTTAGTATCATACAGTATTTCTTTTAATATGCAATATGCGCGCCAAATTTAAATGAAATTCATATTCACATCTTCATTAATATATGGGCTTATTTATTTATTAATGATTTTGCATATTTTTAATATTAATATGAATAATATAAGGTATACAATGGTCTTTATCATATTCTTACATATTTTCAATTCTGGTTTTAGCTCATCTCTCTGCGAGTCATCTTACATCTGCTTAACGACAAACCAGTTTCAAGGTTTCTCTCACGCACTGCGTAAACAAGAGCATTACAATACCATATTGTTCCACATTTAATTGGATAATTGTTCTAATCAACGTCGCGACGTTGATTCACTGGGCATTGTGTATTATTACGTTAAAGTTTTCACTTCAAACGAATTGAGTAGCAATTTATTTAGATTTTTTTTATTTTCTTAAGCTTGAAAAAATAAAGATTTTAATGCCCATGCAGCCCAATTATAAAAGGCATGGGTAAAACTTTCACTACGGTATTTCGGTTTTGTTTTTCTGAATGATATTGTTATGCAAATCAAGCACAGTTAAACATAGATATTCAAGAAATACTACTGTTATTCTCAAAGAAAAAAAAAAAAATAAAATAAATAAAAATAAAAAAATACATATGCATTGATGCGATAATTAAGCTGTGACTTTCTGAATTACATATGTATTTTATATGTTTACTCTTTGTTTTATTAAGAAAAAAAAAAAACAAAAAGAAATATAAAGTTTAAATAGTTTTATTCATAAGTTTAAAATTTTAGAGCTTAGATAATTTAATATCATATAAAATACAAAGATTATATATATAAAGAATAGCAGCTTTATGTCTCCTCTTTTTTCATGTCAGTTTCTTCGGGTATATTGCTACTCATTTCTCTTCTAGTATTGCCAAGCACTATGACTATTTTCGTAGTGCTTAGCAGAGAGCAGTCAGAGGCGCGATTCTACAAGAAATGTATATGTTAATGAAATAATATAATGTATTCAATAAATCTTACAGAATGTACTCGACTATAGCGCGCATTACTGCTGCTCAAATTATTATTATTATTATTGTTGCCATTTCGACGAAAACTCGTCTCGTCTCGCATAAAACTCGATTGATCTCGGGCAAAGCCGCTGTTATAAAAAGCGCCAGCTTTCTTGCCACAGAGAATCTCCTTGAAAGCAACTCGATAGCGCTTGGACATCACATTATACACAATTGGATTGATAGTGCTGACAAGAATTAGAAGTAAGAGTATAAATAGTATAAGACACTCTTCATATAAGAGCTTACCAAGACACGTAGTAGGCGAAGCCCGCTATCGAGAAGAGCCATTCGTTTACGTTTTGAAAGCACGCAAAGTTTTTGGCGTATAAGAACCATAATCTTTGCAAGTGAAAGGGAAACCAGCAGACAAAGAATGTAATAACAACGGCGGCTAATTAAAGCAAATTAAATTCATTTACAAAGAAAATAATAGTTTAATATATAAATTTGAATTTAAATATGTATATAAAGCTCACCCAACATTCTAATGACAGCTCGCTTTTTCTTCTGTGAATTGCGAGACTCTCGATTTCGTGAACCCTGCTGAACTCCTGCAAGCAAAATTTAAATTTAAATTTAATTTAATTTTAATTAATTGACCTACCTAATTTGTCAGTGGCTCTGGAGCGTATTTGTGCGCCCATGCGACCATATAACACAAATATGAGTATCATGGGTATTATGAAAAATATGATAAAGGAACCCTCAAACAAGGGATATTGATTGGGGAACTCTGATTCCATGGAACAAAATGCAGATTCCTGTATTCGAGATCCATCTGTTAGAATAAAAGGTTTTTATATATTGAAAATATTTATGTAGAACATTCATCATACCGATAGGATAATTCAAGTATTGAATTTCAGTCTTTACACCGAATGGTATAGCAGTTATGAAACTAATAATCCACAGCACAGCAATGATTCGCAGTGCTCGCTGAAAGCCGGACATGGCACACACATGCAGCGGATAGCATATGGCCAGAAATCGTTCCATGGAGAAGGCAACAATTGTGAATACGGAGACATAGGTGCAGCTGTTATACAACTGGTATAATTAAATATTTAACTAGATTTCAAATGCCAAATACTTACGCTTCCGATACAAATGCACGCAGCTTGCAGAATTGTATGCCGAATAGAAATGGATACTGATGCCAGTAAAGAAATACCTCCGTTGGCAATCCTAAATATTTGTATACGAATTTTAATTTAATTAACTAAAATGTGAGTGTGGCCTACCCACCTAAGAGTAAGTAAAGCAAATCGGATACAGCTAAGCTAAATAAATAATAATTTGTTGCCGTATGCATGGCCGCATGCCTGATGATAACCATGCAGACCAAGACATTGCCCAAGACGCCAGTTATGAATATGCCACTAAATATTATGGTGATCTATAAAATATGTTTAGGTTTAGGTAAACCAATTCAGCTGAGTTTCTCTTTCCGCTCACCAGCAGCGCCTTATGTAGTGGCAGCGTCTGTGGACCGAGTATAAATTGCGTAAACTCCATTGGAGTGCAATTCAAATTGGGACAACCGTAATCATCTATGTCAGGCAATGCTGCTGCAGTGGCATCCATGGTGCCGAAATGTGTACTCAAATTCATATTCAAACCCGAATTCATATTCGTAATCGGTTGAGATATATCAATCAGTTAAATGTATATCCAAGCATTTTTTCAAGTAAAACGAATCAAATGTTAATGAGCCTGAAATTGTTCAAGTAAAAAATATATCCATAGATTGACAAAGCTTTTAAGGCTCAGTGCAGACTCAGCTCCTGCATAACACATATCCACATCGAAATTTGCACTTAATAATTGAAGTATTATTTATATTCCAATTTAAGCACATTTATTTGTCTTTTGTGTGAGATTGTCGGCTCATCGGTTATTAAATAAAATTGCTAATATTATAAATATATTATTAAAAGACAATATGCCGTCGAATTTTTGGTGGCTGCTCGCAGGTAATATCCCAATTTCTAACTGAATCTCTTAGATGACCGCAGATTACTGTTCACACAAAATCATATTCAGATAAGAATAAACGTTTTGCAAATATGTACTTTTCTTCTTACTATGCGCCAAGGCAGGTAATTAATCTTTCAAAAGTAAACTACGTACCTGCCCACACATTTAAGCACATGAAGCGGAGTAAAGAGAAAAGCGTCTTAATATTAATATTGCAAATTGAATTATGCATTGTTGTCTTCTAATACATTTATCTCTGTTTGTATTTGCATATGATCTTTAACTTACATTCCAAAATACGTCACATATGAATGCTTTAAATGTATTCATTGATCCATTGGTGCTTAAAACACGCAAGTGTTGAATTGTTTGTGCTTCAAGCTAAGCTGGCAAATATATAGTAAGTAGAAAAGTAAACAATATAATTGATTAGATAAAAATCCATCTTATCCAAATAGCAGCAAAAAGATAAATTTAATAACCGCGCTACCCACAATGTTAATCACTGTTTAGGTGTATGGTAATGCAGGTAAAATGGTCTGGTTTCAATTAAAATGATAAGGATTTTATTTTATATTTGATGTTTTTTTTATTATTGAGGGTCTTAAACAATTTATTCTTAAATGAAAACATATATTTTAACTAATTATGTTGTTGCCATAAAGATTTTAGAACATAAATTTTTATTTATTATAAAATAAAATTAAATACAAATGAAAACGGTTTTGTGCACCGATAGCCACTTTTATACTCAAATTGGCAGTTATTTGTAAAGTAACTCCTTTTGATTAATATCGCAACAAACGAATATCGATAGGTAATCCATAATCATATTCGTTACATCGCAATACTTTATTTGGCAAGTAACAGTAACATCAGTATCGCACACCACTAACTAGTGCTCCTCTTGTGTAACAAATAGAACATAAAATAGTCTTTAAAGTGTTGCTGAAACAAAATAATATAAAAGTCATGCAAATATGCAAGTGTGAATAGTGAGTTGATGTAAAGCGACCACAAGCAATGCAGCTAAAATATTAGCCATATACAAAGGAAAACACTTTAACAAAGACAAATAGAAATTATCGATATATCAGATTTGTTGGTGCGGGGACGGCTACATATGTGGCGGTATATTTTGTAAATTTGTTGTGAAATTTAATGAATGTGCTACGATTTTAATTTATTTTCCACAACTATTTGACACATATCGTGCAGTGTTACCAATCTTATTTAATTTTTGACCATGGCGCAGACGTATAATCCGTAATTTCTATGCAACGGGCTTGGTGGTTTTCCACGTCTATGACATCATAATCAGTGCGAATCAAGTATTTTGTATGTTATGACAAGTCGCAGGATAAATAAGGAAAATTGATAGTGCAAAACGATATTTGTTGTTGCAACGACTCAATTTGACATATATGCATATGTATGTATGCATATACGCACGTACTCCTGCACTTAAATATTTATTTGCATGTGTAGGTGAGTACATCAATAAGTACTCACGTATATATGAACGTGTGTGTCACTGAGCGATCGGATAAAAAAAGAAAAGAAAAAGAAATAAAAGAAACAGAAGTCAGCAAACAGTCGGCAGTGAGCAGAAGTAGGCGTAGTTTGGTGCAATTGGGTTTTATGACTCATAATTAAGATACACCCCACAAGAAACAAAAACCGACGGCTGTTTTGCAATCAAACAGCACAAAGTACATATGTTCAGACAGTGCCACATACAAACAAACAATAGTACATAGATATGTGCTATGTATTTATATATAAATGTATGTCTCTATGTATGTATGTATGTATATAGGTAGGTATATACGTATGTATGTATGTATGTATGTATATAGGTAGGTATATACGTATGTATGCAGATAGATATACATATGTATACCGTTTACATACGTACATTTGTATGTTATTAGAGCACAGGCGCAGTGAAATATCAATAGTAATAAAAACTCTCGATGCATAACATAACAAAAATGCACGACTTGAATAAACAATGTTTTCTTGCATCGGAATTAAACCTGTAACGAAATATAAATCGATTATTAATCGGCTTTTTCCCATATACTGATACAGGCAATCAATTAGCCACAATTTATCTATTTTTCCAATACAAATCAATGTATGTATGTAAAAGTTTTGTGTTTCTCTCTGCAGATTCCAGCTGACCATTGGTTGTTGAAAACATTGCAAAATTGGACAAACCCTTTGCGACTTTGTACGACATAGAGAGGTCGTACCCACAAACAGTATTCGGAAGGAAAGCACCATCAGCGAAGATGGTACTACTTCCAGTACCACGCAACCTCAAAGGTAGGTTGAAAACATTACCATTAACAACAAGGAATGAAATTTATTTAAGGCATTATTACAAATCATGTGTAAACTTGATTAGCAATAGCTGATATGCGTATGGTTTAATTTATTATTTATTTATTACGTTTCCTTTTAATCGACATTTGTTTACAGAAATAACTCATATATTTCTGGTGAGGAACAAACTGTGCAAGAAGCTAAAACCCAAAAACCGGGACAGTGTGCTTCTAATAAAACTGCCTCGCCAAGGAAAGTCATCACTCCGACTTCTAGATTAAGAGGCGCAGCACAGCAGAGAAGCAGATATCGTCGAAAGCAGGAATCGGCTCCTGTGCACACTAGCAGCACCAACATTAGCACCAAAAGCAACGCCAACATTAGCACTCATCAAACAGCAGCACCAGCATTGGAACCAAATACCGCTTCGCCGTCATCACATAGTAAAAGTAACGTTTGGAGCCGTTTACTGCGTCAGTTCTCAGGTAGCACTCTAACTGGAAGATCGGTCAGTAGCAACAACAGCTCTAGAGGACAAATCAACGTTGACGAGGCAACGCACATTAACTCTACTAAAGAAGAGGAGTCCGTGACACTTAGCGTTGTGGGAGTTGGCCTGGAGGCAACGGATACTGCCGTTGCGGAACATAATGAGGAAACAATGGATGGTGAATCCCAGCCATCAGATGCAGCCAATAGCCTTAGTAGTCAAAAGGCTTCTGTAGTGTCCGCGGATAACAGCAAAGACAAAGACATGCCAGCCAAGGCTGTTGTGTCTCCGTCCCCAGCTGCTGATGCCAAGCCGAAGAAAATGGAAGGCCGTAAATCGTCATCGGATACGGGCATAGAGCCGGTGTTGAAACATCAGCTCTCGGGCAGTGGGCCGCAGTCGATGACTGGTCCCTTGCCGTTCAAGGCGCCCCACGGCAAGGGCAGTAAAGCGGGCAAGGGGGCGGACAGCTATGTGCAGACAATGCGTTTTGTGCGTAAAAATGTAGAGCAATCCAATAGAAATGCGAATCCGTTGCAGTTTGAGGAACTGGAAACGGAATTCCCTCGTGATTACGATGACAACATTGAGATGTTGTCGCGGGAGGCGGAGCATTTGGAGGAGCAATTCCGTACGCCTACCCGTTCAAATACCACAGATGCAAGTAATCATCAAGTGGCTGGCATTATTGAGAACATTATTACCGAGGCATCGCGCAGCGTGAAAACCGAAAAGACTCAAGTTGAAGTGCCATCGAAACCTGCCAATAAACAGACAGCCGGTGGGAAGCGCGTAGGCTTCCATGTTGAGGAGAAGCGCGACGGCGAATTGTTGCATGATGAAACGAAGGTCTTAGAGGATTTGTCTAAGCAGTCAGAACGAGGAGAAGGCATTTCTGGAGACGCCACCGTTTCTGGCACAGAAACATCGGTGTCTCTGCAACCATCATCTGCGCACACCGCATCGGCTACTTCATCAGTTACGTCCCTGACAAGGGAGCGCAAGAGCGATGAGGATGACGATCCAGTTGCGATGTCGCCATGTGGACGCTTCTTCAAATACGATAAAGAAGTCGGTCGTGGTTCCTTTAAAACTGTCTATCGCGGTCTGGACACTCTGACTGGAGTACCGGTTGCCTGGTGTGAATTGTTGGTAATTTCATGAAAGATATTGTGCAAAACAATATCAATATATTTACTCTCGTAAAGACATTGCTAATACCTCTTCTTTTTTAGGATAAACAAGTGAAGAAGAGTGAACGCACTAGATTCCGGGAAGAAGCAGATATGTTAAAGAAATTGCAGCATCCAAACATTGTGCGATTTTATACATATTGGGAGTTCCCAATTGGACGGAAGAAAAACATAGTACTAGTCACCGAGCTAATGTTATCTGGTACTTTAAAGTCGTAAGTGGGCTGATGAATCACTTAAGCTAAACAACATTATTGATTGAGTTTGTTTGAAGGTATTTAAAACGATTCAAAAAAATACACCCAAAGGTATTGAAGTCATGGTGTCGTCAGATCCTAAAAGGTCTCAACTTCCTGCATACTCGTCAATTTCCTATAATTCATCGTGATTTGAAATGTGATAATATTTTTATAACTGGCACCACTGGTAGTGTTAAAATCGGTGACTTGGGACTGGCAACTTTAAAGAATCGGTCCCATGCTAAATCTGTGATTGGTACACCTGAATTTATGGCACCCGAGATGTACGAGGAGCACTATGATGAATCGGTTGATGTCTACGCTTTTGGCATGTGCATGTTGGAAATGGCCATATCCGAATATCCGTACAGCGAATGCAAAGGCCCCGCCCAGATATACAAGAAGGTGATATCCGGCATCAAACCAGCCGCACTCTCGAAAGTCGAAGATCCCAATGTGCGTGACATCATAGAGCGTTGCATCGAGCTGAAAAAGGAAGATCGGCCCAGGTGCAACGAGCTGCTGGAGTCTGAGTTCTTTGATGAGGACATTGGCATACGTGTGGAGCCCACCGCCTCGGAGCAGTTCCTCTCAGATCCTAGCATCAATATTATTGAGTTTCGTCTGCGATTCATGGACCCAAAGAAGCGTTCATCTCGACACAAAGAGAACGAAGCCATTCAGTTTGAGTATAACGTCGAGCACGATGAGTACGAGCAAATTGCCCAGGACATGATGAAGGAGAACATCATATCTGAGGATGATTCTCGTGCAGTCGCTCGCCTTCTCAAAGTGCAAGTAGTTTCCCTGCTTAAAGAGCGTGCTCAGCGCCAAACACAAATCAAGCTACAGAACGAAAAGTCACGGCTAGAGAAGCTGGCATTGCAAAAACTGCGCGAAAGCTTGCCAACCAATGTTGAGGAGGAGGACGATGAAGATGATGAATCTGAAGACGAAGAGGATGGCGTTAAATGGAATCAACGACTCAAGCTCGAAATGCTTAATACCGACTCAGAGACTAGCTTGGTCACATCGACAAACAGTACCGATCCACAGAATCTACTCACACGATCGACAACTTCTATTCAAAACGGCGGAATTCAAATGCAGCAACAGCAGCAGCAGTTGCCACAGTCAGTGCCGGGACAACAGAAGGTGGTCGCATCTCCAGCAATAGCGCAGGTGCAGCAACACTCAACTACAGTTCACTACATACAGAACCCTCAGATGGCTTCATATCAGAATCCAACCAACGCCATGCAGGAAATAGCAAACGGCCATGGCCAGGTCATATCACCGACAGGCAATCAACAGCAGCAGCAGCAACAGCAGCCAGCTCAACAGCCAGTAGTACAATTACAAGCCCCGCAACAGCCTGTACCACCAACACAAATATTAGCACAGCAAGTGCAGGTACAACCAGTTGCAGTTGCCCATCCACAACAACAACAGCAACAACCTGCCGCTGTTATGCAGCAGCAGCAACAACATCTATCCGAGCAGCAAAAGGTACAGCAAATACCATTACAGCAGCAACTGCAGCAGCTTATGCAGAATAATGTGCCAGCAGCTGACTTAGTGCAACAGCAGCAACAACAGCAATACTATCAGCAGCAGCAACAGGCGCAGGTACCACTTCCAATGCATCAAGTGCAAATCCCACAGCAACAACAGACATATACGATGCAACATTCACAACAACAACAACAACAGCAGCAGCAAATGCAGCAACAGCCAATTCAGCAGCAAATGCAACCTCAACCAATTCAGGCACAATTACCAACATCACAGCAACCACAAATGCAGCATCAATTGCCACAGCAACCCATTCCAACTCAACCAATACAACAGCAACAGCCCATACAACAGCAGCCTATACAACAGCAGCCTATACAACAACAACCTATTCAACAACAACCTATACAACAGCAGCCACTTCAGCAACAGCCCCTGCAACAGCAATCCCTGCAACAGCAGCCTCTGCAACAGCAATCCCTGCAACAGCAATCCCTGCAACAGCAGCCTCTGCAACAGCAACCCCTGCAACAGCAACCCATTCAGCAGCAACCTATGCAGCAGCAACCTATGCAGCAACAACCTATACAACAGCAACCCATGCAACAGCCAACAACAACACAACAACAGATTCTACAACAACATCACTTGCAACAGCTGCATCAGCAACAGCAGCAGCAACAGCAACAGTTCGTACAGCAACAACAACAGTTCCTTCCAAATACATTAGCGCAACCTCATCAAATTCCAATTTCGACAATGCAACCAGTTGTTGCTGGTGCTGCTCAAATCATGGGGCAACAGCAGCAGCCGACGGCCATACTAATGCAAGGCCAGATGCAAGTGCCGCCAGTCATGCACCAGCAGCCTATCCCGACCTCATTTAATCAGCCACAGGCAGCTCCGCAGCTGCAACAGCAGCAGCCACCACAACAACAGCAGATTGTACAGCCTATTGTTAATATTGCTGATGTTCAGCAACAGCAAGCTCAGCAGCTAGTTGCCCAATTACAGCAGCAGCAATTCCTACAAAACCAACAACAGCAGCAGCAACAGCAACCAATGCAGCAGCAGCAACAGCAACCAATGCAGCAGCAGCAACAGCAACCAATGCAGCAGCAGCAACAGCAGCCAATGCAGCAGCAGCAACAGCAGCCATTGCAGCAGCAGCAGATACCTTTAGAGCAGCAACTGCAGCAGCTGTTGCACAGTCAGCCACAAGCTCAAATAGTACATCAACCAGCACCACCACAACAACAGCAACTACCCCAGCCACAACAACAACAAGCACAACCACAAAATGAACAACCACAGCAGCAGCAGCAGCTGGCAAGTAAGCCCATTAACCAGCAGCCAGCAACTGCAGCACAGGAACTAACACCAGTTGCTGCAACAACAAACTTTGATGCTGCACCTGCAAATGTCGAGTCACAGCAGGCAGCAATAAATGCTGCAGATGCTGATAAGCAACAAAAGCAACAGCAACAGCAACAGGCCGCTGGAGCACGTGTGCAAAAGCCGCGTCGCTCAAATCGCAGTGGAAACGAACGCATACCAAAGCTAAGTGTAACCAGCGTAGACGAAGGCAGCGTCATCAACTGCCACATGGAGAATAAATTGAAGACTATAACATTCAAATTTGACATAAGCGATGTCAATCCCGTTGAGATTGCTAACAAACTGGTAAGATATTGATCAGCTAGTATATATAGAGTATACCATTTGAATACTCACTTTGTCATTCAATATGCTTGCAGATAGCACAAGACTTACTCTCGAATTGCCAGAGCACTGTATTCGTGGAAATGATAAACGATATTGTGGACCAAGTTAAGCAGAATCCAAATCAAATTCCTATTCCGACCAATTATCGCCGCAACATTGAGAAGGTACTTTAATTGACAACTAATCCCAGACATAGATCTATATATTTTCTGTCCCGATTTTGCTTTAAACATTAAGAGAAAACAAAAGCGTTTCGTCTTGTGTTCGATTTATATGCTCTAAAAAAAATTTAAAAGTTCCCTATATGAAGCTGTGCGGCCACGGAGTCTCTATGTGGAAGTTGAAATATTGATTTGAATGGAGAGTTTCTACTACTGTCACTTAGTTGATCGTAACAACAATGGAATAACGACAAAATCCTCTCGATATGGCTTCGTAACATAAAGCTGAATAGAGCGCGTTATCAAAATAAACTAAATATATTAATGAATCATTTATAATGCGAGCGGACTCTCGAAACGAATTTTAAATCGAAATATATTTTAAAGATGATGTTGATTGTATGTTGTATATCTCTACTACCTATAATAAAACAGGTCCGTCACGCGTCTCTAACTCGACAGCGTTCCTCATTTAGAACACATCAAAGACATAGATCTGTAAGTGTTAAGTGCACTGTTAAGGGCTTATATATTTATATATGTATGTAATCTTATATATGTATATCCATATATATTTATGTACATATATATTTAGTTAAAAATAGGATTTATGATTTATCGCATTTCAAACAAAAATATCGAATATTTTAATATTTTTTAATGCTGTTATTTAAGTAAAATATTTTATTTTAATATCTATTACAATACTAAGCACAATATTTATGAAATTATGTACGAAATTAATATGATGTATTTATGATTTTTTATTTTATGGAAACTCCAATTTACGATAGGAAATTTAATTGTATAATTAAAGAAACCCTTTGCCAATTGTATTTTTATCAGGACCAAATTTTTATATTCCCCATTTTTGAAATGTCGTTTTTGGTTTGATACAAAATTTTAATGCTTACGCGAAATTTACACTACATTTACAACTAAATTATAGTTATAAATCAATGACAATTATATTTATAAATAAATAATTTACAATTTACTTCGGCTTGCCGAAGCTTCAATATCCACGCAGAAAGATCTCTATCTTAGCTACAATAAGAATTTTATATATATTCCGTTTCCGTTAATATTATATTTGTATACAAATAATTTTCTTAATATATGATAGAATATAGTGATATCTTCTGCATGGATATACAAATAGGAAATTAGCTGAATAGCTGATTAGCTTAATTACTGTCAATGGCTTAACCGTATATAAATATGTGTATATATATTATTTCAACGAAACAATTATTTTAGCGGGATGAAACCGCGAGCGACATCACAAAGATGTTCGAGCCGTCGACTCAAAATGCGGATGCACCGGCCAGTGGAGCTGCCGATGCATCAAATACCGAACAGTCTGGAGCAGGTGAAACGAGACCACGTGAAGCTTCAGGACAAAGTAATATGGAAATGCCAGCAAATACAGCAACGCCGCCAACGACCACATCGACCATGTCCTCCTCCTCGACAGCTTCGCGAGATGCTGGCAACAATAGCAATGATGTGACAATTGGTTCTGGTTCGGTCTCCCGGAAGACCAGCACCGCCTCTGAGTACACATCGCTGTCTATTGACTATATGCCGGACAATGCCATTACGCCAACGGGCAACGAGCCATTTCAGCCACTGGATGGCGGTCTGGACAAGCCGCACGCTGAACAGAAGGCGCGCAGTCTGGCCATAAGCCGTGTCCAAATGCTGTTGGAGTCGACGAGAAGCGAGGCGAAGCCGAGAAGCTTGAATTTGCCATTGAATCGTCAGTTGAAGATTATGGATGATTTAAAGCACACCCGTAGCCTGGATGACCTAAGTGAGGTGAACATCACATTCGAAATGCCGCCCAGCAAAGCGGCCAAGCATGCCAGCGAGCTGAACGCAGCCAATGCGGACAAGTCCAAAGAGAGTGGCGTTCAACTGGGTGCAGTGCAGCCACCAGGCGCGGCCAACACACTAGAACAGCTGAAAATCGAACTCGAGAATATAACACACGCGCATGCTTTCGCCTCCGCCGTGGTTGCCTCCATTAACAACAGACCCGCTACCTATCAAGCCTCGCCGAACATCGCCTCGATGAAGCCGCTGTCCTCCGCCCAGCAGCAGGCCCAGGCCGAGACAGTGGTTGGTAGTAAAACTCTTGCTATGTGTTTACACGCTAATCGTAGAACGTTATTCCATTTGGTTTATCTTCCTTTTTAATTTTTATCAAATCTTTACATGTATTTGTATTTTGTAGCTTTGCGTATTGTTGTTGTTTTTCTGCATTATAATATTGCCTTTCTTTTTTTTTATTAATAATCTTTTTAATATTTATTTATATTTGTTTTTGTATAAATCTAATTGTTGAAAATTGTATATAACTTAGCATAAAAGCAAATTTAACTAATTTATGTTAAATATGTTAGCAAAACTAATATGCTTTGCTGATGGAGGGTATATCAAATTTGATTTAAATATTTAAAAAAGAAAGAATATATAAGTTTTTAAAACATATTCACTCATTTGCTTCAAGTTCTCTAAGAATCATGAGAATATATTTCCTTGCATTTCCATTTGAAAATATGATATATTTATGTAAAAACCTAGTAATTGAGAGAGTCTCAAATATGAAGTTCTTAGTCCGCACTGGTTAAGGGTATACGCTTTATTATCATATATATTACTTTATAGTACTACATGTCCATCGGTTGAAGTAATATTTGTAGTTGTATTTGTTGTTCCTTATGATTTGATTTGTTTATTTATGTACTAACGCTTTTCGTTTTTGGTCAACTTTAACCGATCTTTGTGTTGCGCTTTTTGGTATCTAATTTTGGACATTTATATTTAATTCGATTTTGATTTGTTTTATATTTCAATGTGTAGATCAACAAATCGAACAGCGTGGGAGGTGGCAGTTCGGCGGCCTCATTTGGCCAGAATACGCCCACCGCAGCGCTTAATTCAGCTCGTGGCTCGTCTGTTTACAACTCTCGCCGCACGTCCATCGACAACAGCATGGGCTCGGATATGCAGTTGCCTGCACCGAGCCTCCATGTTAACCATGAAGCTGCTGGAACAGGTACTGAGAGCACAACGAACGCTGAGGCTAACAGTGATAAGAAGCTAGCCAAACAGGAGAGCCTGGATAAGCTATCATCAAATACTTTGAGTGTGACAAACGATACAAGAAATCCCAATAATGGAGCCCTCAATCAGAGCTCCATAGCGGATCTAGAGAAAAAGTTGGCTGCATTACGCAATGCAGATAACACAGAGGAGGTATTATAAATATATAAACATATATATTTATTTATTTATTTATTAATCGTGTTTATATATTGTAGTCTACCGCTGCACCTGCTGTGCCAGCCACCAAGCCTGCAGAGGAGCCTGTGGCTAGTGTGAACGCGCGCAAGATATCCCGCTTTAGCGTTAGTCGCGTACAGGAGCAAAAGACTTCGACAGAAGCTACGGAGGCTCTGCAGCATCAACTGAAGATTGATCTGCAGGTCGCCGGCCTAGCTGCTGGCCAGGGTCATAGTTATAATGCCAGCAACTCTGTGCAAAATGGCACCGCGGTCAATACACCCACAGAACTGATTAGTTCGCCCATACAGAATGTTCCGATGGCCATTAATGGCGTTCAGTTAATATATCAACAGCAGAACGCACCGGCAGGCGTTGGTGCGGGCGTCCTGGTGCCTCCAGCAAGTCAAGTTGCCGCTACGGCACAGCAGCCAACAAATGTGCAAATGCAGCAGCAACAACAACAGCAGCAACAACAACAGCAGCAGCATCAACAACAACAACACATGTATTCAAATATGCCACAGCGTCATCAGCCAATGCCGCAAATGGTGAACGCTGTGCAGCAGCAACAACAAATTCCACTGCAACAACTGCAGCAGCAACAGCAACAGCCACAGGCGCAGCAGCCAAATCAACTATTGGCTCAGCAACAACAGCAACAGCAACCCATTCTACTACAACAACAACAACAGCAGCAGCAGCAGGCTACACAGCAGTTTGCGGTGCAAACATCACAGCCACAGCAGCAACAACAGACACATGCTGCACAGCAATTTTTGCAAGCACAAGCTAATCAAATGCATCAGCTGCCGCCGCTGGTAATGACGATGCCAATGCAACAGCATCAGCTGGCGGCGATGTCGGGTAGCTTGCCAAATCAAATGTCTGCCTCGCATCAGTTGCTACAGCAGCAACAGCAGCAGCAGCAGACATTGCAAATGCAATCGCATTTGCAGCAGCAACCGCAGCAAACTGTTACATCCATTTATAACCAGCAACAGCAGCCGAATTTCCAAGTGTCTGCGGCTGGTCAGCTGCTGCAACAGGCGCCGCTGGTAGGCCAGCCACAGCAGACAGCGCAGCCTATGCAGCATGTGCTGCAACCTCTGTTTAACCCAGCTGTTGCTGAAGGTGAATTTACAATCAAATGTCATTTTCTATATCTCCTGTAAACAACTTCTATTTCTTTTGCAGTTGCAGAGGAACCTGTGTCATTAGCTGCCACTCATCCTCACCTGTTGCCGAGCGATATTCAATCGGTAAGGGAATTAATTTGTTGTCGAATCAGCATAATACTATTTAGTTTTTGTACGTGCAGGACATTAAACATAATTTAGACTCATTGGTGAATCAGTTGTGCAATACGCGCTTGGGCACAAATCAGCATCAGCGACTGTTGCTGTTGCGTCAACGACAGCTGATTGAGGAGGACGAGCTGCGTCTAAAACACTATGTGGAATATGAAAAGTTTCAGAAAGCACTACGCCAATGTAAGCAATGTTAGAATTCAGACCGAAATATCAATCTAATTCGTTGCATCTTATTTCCAGCTCTAAGCACAAACGCTCCAGCTGCTACCGCGTATTATTCACCAGCTGCTGCACCAGTTCAAGCCAATTTGACAGCGCCAGCAGCAGCGGCACCGCCAACAGCATCAACAACAACTACACCCGCAAGCTCTTCACAAACATAATTATCTAAATCCATTCTTGAGTTGCCGTTGCCGTTCCTCGTATTCATGACAAGTCAAACAAAAAAGAAAAACTAAAAAAAAAACATTGCTATTGCCCAATTATTCGGCAACTGTTCTGAATTCTGGCTTTCTGGATTTCGATTTTTGAAAAATATGGATCTGGCGTTAGTTATTAAGTGAAAAGTTGTCGAATTATGAGGGGATTGTCTGTAAATATGTAGTCACACAGTTTTGAGTTGATTTGCCATTGTTTCGCTTATTGTTTTAATTTTGTTTTTATTTTACCCTATTTCCCATTCTTTATATATGCAATGCTGTTTCCTCTTTTTTGTTTTCTTTTTTTTTTTTAATCAAAATGAAGTTTTGAATTTTATTTAAGCAAATTGTAAATTTGATTAGCACTAAAGTGTAAATAAATATTTCAATAATATCATATACACTCATACATCAATATACATACTTATTATTATTATATATATACTATATATTTTAAACCATTCAGTGATTTATGTTTTGCGTAGTTAATAAATAAACTTTTATTGAACTTAAATTGCGAATTCTGTTCTGCTGTTTTTCAAAATGCTTTGCTTCTTGAGTCCATATTATAGTTTATTATTTATGGAGAGAAGCAACCAATGTCTTCACGACGTATTCTTTCATCCGGTTTTCTAAAAAGAATTGGAATAAATTACTCAAAATTCCTGTCCAGAACAACAATCTTTCGGTTCATCATACACACATATGGAAAATATTTATTTGTATATAATATAATGCAAACTTAACTTTTTAAAAAGACACATTGGTAAACACAATTGAAGGATGCAAACAAAGTTAATGGAAAGAAATAACAAAAACGTTTAAAAGGAATGGCATTCGATATTCATTTTTATGCCACGACATCCATGGTGTCTTTGATTTCGTTGCCCCATTCACGTGCCATGATCATAATTTCGTTCATTGATAGCTTGGGGCCAATGAGGGGATTCATCTGGGTCAAATAACAGCACAGCCAACTGCATAAAGAATGATAAGAATTATTGGATTACTCATAAAAATGTACACACACATATATTTAAATGTATGTATGAGTAAGAAGTCTCATGGTCAATGAGAATAAACTTACAAGAGCCAGCAGGTAACAGCAGTTAGCATAATACAGCATTGAGTCACTCTGAATTTAAATATAGATGTAAGGCAATATTAATTAAAATAATATAATCATATATAATATCCGTGTTATAACTTACCCCCTATTAGGGCCTCGAGCGAAGAAGGGGCATATAATGCCAATGAACGCCCAAATGACGGTGATAACGACTGGAGGAACGTAAGCATCAACCATTTTTGTACACTTTTAATAACTTAGTTGTAATACTGCAGGTCTGCCGTGCTCAGCAGGTTTATTGATTAAACAGAAAAAACAAAATTATTAATAAGTGATCACGAAGAAGGCACTTTTTTCAATCTTATGAATATCACATGACAGCCATGGGACAAAAACATATGTTACCAGGGATACCGAGTTTAAGTTTAATAAAATTGGTTCATTTTAAAGATAAAGAACATATCTTCAATGTTCCCCAGACGACAGCAAAGAAGCTCAAAATTCATTAAAATGTTCACATATGTATATAAAACACTTAGCTAAGAAATATTTTAAAAATATTTTCTTACATTTGGCATTTACAATGGAAAATACAATATAAATTGAATGTAATATTTGTTATGGTGCTAGTGTAACAAAAATATATGAAATATCGTAGGTGCCATAAATTGTCAAATATCGATAAAAAAAAGTAAAAACATAAAGTCGATTTATTCAAGAAAACAAACAACTCTGTGCAGTTAGATAGGTATTATAGTTCAGTGGCAAAGTGACAAGCAAAAATACAAAATGGTCCTGGAAAGTACTATGATATGGTAAATAAATGTTTTTATGTCGGGGAAATGGTTCTACTAATTTAAAATTTCGCTTCTTTATCATCTAGTTTCGACAACAGCGATTACCAACGCAATGGTGACTACTTTCCCACCCGTTTAAATGTACAGAAAGACGGCATCAATCTTGTCTGCCTCACCAAGCTGAGATCGAACCCGGAGAATAATGTTGGTCTAATGACCCTATCAGAGTGCGCATTTATTTATTTATAATTTCTTGAGTATATTAACATTTCCTTTATTTCCAGCACCGTTGAAGTGCTGGCCACACTAACCAGCGATGTCGGTCGCATATTCTCAAAGATGCATTTGATTCAGCCAAAGGGTGAAATAAATCTTCTAACTGGAATTCGAATTGCTCATTTGGTGTTAAAGCATCGTCAAGGCAAAAACCATAAAATGCGCATCGTTGTCTTTGTTGGGTCACCAATCAACAATGATGAGGGAGAACTCGTTAAGCAAGCCAAGCGTTTGAAAAAGGAGAAAGTAAACGTGGACATTGTCAGCTTTGGCGATCATGGAAACAATATTGAAACATTGACGGCTTTTATTAATGCTCTGAACGGCAAAGACGGAACTGGTTCCCATTTAGTAAGCGTTCCTAGAGGCTCAGCGCTATCCGATGCCTTATTGTCGTCGCCCATTATACAAGGCGAGGATGGCATGGGTGCAGCTGGATTGGGCGGTGCCGTCTTCGAATTTGGTGTCGATCCCAATGAGGATCCAGAGCTGGCTCTCGCATTGCGCGTGTCTATGGAGGAGCAGCGCCAACGCCAGGAAAGTGAGCAGCGTCGTGCTGACAATGCTGGGGGTGCTGAAGCTGCACCTCCCTCGGTTGCAACTACCGGCGAGAGTGGCACTGCAGGCCCAGCCGTAACTCTTCCCAATTCCAACTCTGAGGAAGCCATGTTGCAACGTGCGTTGGCTCTGTCGACTGAAACACCAGAGGATAATTTGCCTGATTTCGCCAACATGACTGAAGAGGAGCAAATTGCTTTCGCCATGCAAATGTCTATGCAGGATGCAGCTGATGATACTGTGACTCAGCAAGCCAAACGTCCCAAAACAGAGGATGCCGCTGCCCCCATGGAAGTTGATGAGGACTATTCAGAAGTGATTGGCGATCCGGCATTCTTACAGAGCGTTCTTGAAAATCTCCCTGGCGTCGATCCCCAATCAGAGGCAGTGCGTGACGCTGTCGGTTCTCTCAATAAGGATAAGGACAAGAAAACCGATGGCAAGGATGAGCAAAATAAATAAACTACAAGTATATATTTTTAAATTTGCATTAAAAAGAAATCATAAGTGAGCTAATATCTCTTAATATATTATGCAGATTATGTTCATGCTTCTAATAAAATAACACACATACATATATTATCAGAGGGAACGTCGTTGTTTGTTACCGCTATTTCAGTATATCCCGTTTACCGCATTTCCCCTAGCTGGCCAATAAAAACATCAGTAAATAGATACCGCGGCTGTTTAGCGCTTTGTGTAGTATTTTTTATATATTATAATATTTTCAATCTACATTTATAAGCAACATTAATAGTATTAAAGCGTGCCTGCTGTCGGATTTACTTTCCACCCTTGTAGTCACGGATGTGGTAGAGCACCCAACCGGGAATGAACAAGGAGGCGACGCACATGCCACCACCGAGAATCACTTTCTCCTGCAATTTATTAAAATATTTGCATATTGAATTATATGATTATAGGACTCGAAAAATACAATCGAATGGGTTTACGTAACCCAACGAAAAACTATCAGAATTACTCACCGCTGTGGAGACGTGATTTGTTGGTGGTCCGGAGACGACGGATTGACAGCGCCTTTGCATGGCTCCACGAATCGCGGGCACCAAAAGTTTAGCAGCACTATTTTGGAACATTTTTAATGCAGAAATTGTCCTATTCCTTCTAAATCGTAGTGCTGGCAAACTATCGATAGCACTATCGATATATCGAATTTTCACATTTTTGCGCCACCATCGATATTTTTTTATCCACTATCGATAGGGATCGAAAATAACGCTCGCAGTTTGACACATCACTCGTTTTGGCGATTTGGTTATACGAAATTTATTAAAATATAATCCGGTATAAGCTTTTTGGTTAGTGGTATAGAACAAATTTGGCATGGACAAATTTTTGATCGATAATAACAAGGGTGAGTATTATTTTCCATTTCATTGTTAGAACCGTAAAACTAATTTTATAAGTATGTATTAACATAGATGGCGATATTTGCAATGTGGATCTTGAAAACACGGTTGCCAAAAAACCGCGCATTGGCAAATCTAAAGTTTGGCAATTCTTTACAAAAACTAATGATGGTAAATTGAAAAAGTGTCGTTCATGTGATAAAACGTACAAGACAAGTGGAAATACATCTAATTTATTCGACCACCTCAAACGTGTACATCCAAAACTGCAAATAAATGAATTGCCAATCGTTAACAAAATCGAGAGCTACGTAAGCGCAACATATGATTCTTCAAACAAGCGTAAAAAGGAGCTTGATATCGCACTTATAGAGTACATCTCATCAGACATGCGACCATTCTCCGTTGTTGAAAATGCCGGGTTCGTTAATTTTATTAAGCTCCTAGACCCACGGTATAAGTTACCATCAAGGAATACTTTAAAAAATGTTATGATGGTTGAGCTATACGAAAATAAGAAATCGAAGTTGCAAGACTATTTACGCAAAACTAATGTTTGTGCCATAACCACTGACATGTGGACGTCTGTATCCAATGATGCATAAAAATGTGGATATGCTCCTCTTTCTCCAACACAATCAATGGATCTCCCAGTAAAATTGTTTTAACTTTAAGAAAAAAGTCAGTTATGAAGTAAAACTGATTGTTTTTTAAGTTAATATAATTTTTGTTATTTTGTTAATTTTCTTGTTATAATTTGTTTTGTTATTTTTCGTTATTTTTAAATTTAAATGAAAATAAAGACGGTTTTAGCGATAGTATCGATAGTATCGAATTTTTTTCTAGAAAATATCGAAAATATCGAATGGCGCCACTATCGATAGTTTGCCAGCTCTACTAAATCGATGCTGGTAATAAGTGCTCGATAGGGATGGCAAAACTACAACGATAGCAAGTTTTTGGCTGAGGTTAGTCAAAATCGATAGCTTTACGAGTGCCCGTACTCTGACATTGAATAAAAAAAATACTAAACCTCATTAAATTAAATAACAAAAATGTTTGTATTAAATATTTAAAATAAAAAAAAAATAGTAAGGAAATGTAGATTTTTTTAGACGGCTTAGCAATTTATTATTTTCCGATTATCTCAATATTACAAATCATGTTAAAGATACTTAAGCTACATTTTCTGTAAAAATGTAACGATTACAATAATGATTATTTAATAAAAAGTGGCACTGTTTAGTTTTATTGGGATAATAATTGATATTTTCATTCAGTATTAAATATAAATGTATACTGAACGATTTCTTTCATTGATTGTTTATATAGCTTTCGAATTTCATTGTTAATGTGTTCCACATATGAATATCGCAATTTTTAAAACAGATGAGATAAAATTCTAATTGTTCAGAAGAGATATTTCAATTAATTGATATTTAAAACTCATCCACACAGATAACAGAGGGTTATATAAATATATATTTTTTTCGTCCTGAAGCAACATATTCATTGGCTTAAATATTCGAAATACTGCAACGCTATTTTTCAATCTTTACATATATAATTAAATATTTTTTGAATACAATCTACTCTTTCACACCAATAAACATTGGACATAAGTTTGAAGTTGCATTTACTTTATAGTTTATCATTTAGCATTTTCACTTAATAATTAGTTCAATAGTTAAGGCCAAATATTTTAGAGCCAGTTATTTGTTACATAGTTTGTTAATACACATATGGTTATTCAGATCTACATGTTAGCATACATATACATATAACATATACATCGACTTTTCTTTATAAGGCTAAAGCGCTCCGATTTTCAATTTATGATGTCTGTTGAGTTAGGTTCTACAGAGATCTCTCTATACATGATTGATGTATGTGCAAAGCAGGTTATTTTCGTTTTAATCCTACTTGTTATTTAAAGAAATAAAGCTGAATTGTGAGAGTTGTATATGGTTGAATATAATGTTATGTGGAATGATAAATCATAAAAAACAAGAATTTTTCTTTTATTACTTTTAGCTTTGAAATATGTCAACTTAATAATTCGTTTTGTGGTTAATTTATTTGAATTTGTTTTGTGTTTTCTATGATATTTGTTTCTTTTTATAACAGTTGATAACATGACATAAAATATCTTAAGTATATATGTAGGCTTTTTTCTTTTTGCAAAGATCATTATAATCGAATAAATAAAAATAGAATATAGAATATATTGAGATTACACAGAATGTTTGCTGCATTTGAATTATATATAATATAATATATCTAATTAGGTAATAAGTAGTTCTCGTAACAATACAAACAATAGATTCTGTAGACAAAAACAATTTTACATTTCCATTCCTTTCTTTTTTGTTTTTCATTTGTTTAAATACATGTATGTTTTTATGTGCATGAGCATTTGAATATATTCCTGTGTGCGCATCTATCTTATTTTTAAGTAATCTTTAAAGGACAGTAAGTGGAAAACATCATAAAAAACTCGCTTATTTTTTATGTTTACAATTCAGTCTGAAAGGCATAGTTGTGTATACACATTTTCATATCACCTATTTTGAATAATTCACTGTTTAATGTATCCTGCTTTTTGTTTTATTTTTAAAATATTTTCCTTTTTGCATTTTTGCTTTTCTTTTTCTCTTGTTTTTATAAGTGATTTACAATTTTAATTGCTTAAATTTAGTTTCAACCGCATCTTTTGGATTTGCTTTTTATCTCTTTACAATTTTGTTATTCTTTGCGTTTTGCGGAAATTTTTCTGTTGATTTCGTTGCATTAAGTTGGGCAAAAAATATATATATATTTATTCCGTATGTAAACAAAAATTTGGTACTTAAATGATCTCTTACTTCTAATTACACATTTGATTTTTTCATGCAGTAATATTTATATATATATATATATATATACACACATATATATATATATATATATATATATATATATATATCAGCATTGTATGGTTATGTTACTTTTGCTTCTCTTGTTATTTAACTTTTAGTTATGCATATGTTACTCATAGTTGCTCCGCTAATATATTCTTGATTATTGTTCTTCACGCGAGAAAAGCTTATTCCTATTCTTCATCGGTGAAATCGGAGCTTTCGCTAATATCACTTGAAAAGAGTTCCAGCCAATGATAATCGCGCCGATCGACATATTCCCAGAGATAAATCTACGAGAAACAGGATATTAACGATAAAGAAAGGGAAACGTTAAATCACATTTAAGAAGACTCGTATTGTAATATTGTTATAATATATAATATATATATATATATATATATATATATATATATATATATATAATTGTTAATTTATATGCACAGTTTGACATACTTACATCAAGTAAATCCATTAGCTGATTTTGGCTATGCAACTTTCGAGCTCGCTTTGGCAAACCAACATCCACAATATCACCGTTAGCTAGAGCGTGCTTATAGAAACATTTGTTGCCAAATGGACATTTGCCTTCGCCTTTCTTGAAATATTTGCAATCCTTGGCGCCGAGCGCTGCACGATAATCATTAAGCAGCTTATCCTTTTCCTCTTTAGTTTCAACCCAATAAGCGCTGGGGCAAACAAAGTCAGAACAGACGCGACATTCGGGGCAAGCTCTGAAATGTGGAGCGTAATAAGTATTAAAATAATCAACTAGCATTCAATAATTGTCAAAGAAGCTTTGATTAAACAAATCTTACCGAGTAATTTTATGCTCAAACTGCTTAGCCTGTCGCCATGTACGGATGCACTCCAAGCAAAAGATATGATTGCAGTTGGGCAGAATACCAAATCGTTTCTCTCGACCAGCCTTTTCCATGATGGTATCGAAGCAGATGCCGCACGTCTTATCCTTGGATTGGGCAATAGCAAAAGATAACTCCATTGCCTGTTCGTGCTGTTGCAAGCATTCGCGTTTGTGTTTCTTGCGCTGAGCTTGGTCCGTGGGATGCAGGCAGTATTGGTCGCACATCTCGCATAGTTCCATATGTATGCGATAGGGACAATACTCGCCATAGGGGCATGGGCTCTCGTATGGACAAACCTCCTCCAAAGATTGCGGTTCCCCATGCTTATTGAACACGTCAATGTCATTCATGGAAGGACCACCGACAATTTCCGCATATGAGATTCCACTTTGCACAACGGCACTGCTAGTAACACTAGCCGCAGCCTCATCTGCCTCAAGATGATAGTCCTTTAGACTTTTCTTACCGGGCACAAAGATTGGCGCATTTACCCAATTGCGTCGACTGGTGCTAGGAAATACGGCATCACCATCAGCATCCACATCTGCCTCGGCATCGGTGATTGAATTTGTATCGCGGGCACGCTGCTCATTTTCGGGTCGGCCTTGAGTTAAATCATGAGAGAAGCGACAAAGGTCACCGAATCGACAAATGCCTCGTACATAATATCGGCATATCCTTTGGCTTCGTCCAGGCAAATTGTTCAAGACAGGAGCTTCTGCGACGGTGGCGGAACTCATTTTGCACTTGCAAAAGTTTGTACAGATGATCTGACCAAACTAGAAGTTCTGACCTGAAACGCTCGCAAATTTGATTATATCCTCGATAAACTCGACCTATCGATATACATGCGTACATGTGTGTTGAAGTGTCTACATATGTATGTATATGTATATGGATCAAACACAATTAAGATGTCGCAATAACTCCTCTTTTGCGTTTTACGAAACTTGATTTTTAATGTGTACACTATATATATATATACATATACATATATATAAAGAAAAGGCTCAACAAATTTTATAAATATTTCAATACACAAACATATGTAAACGTTTTTTCTCTGGATACAAATACGTATATTTAAAAATGTATATGTACATACATATTTAGATACGTATATATGTATGTACGTAAGTGTCTACTTCTGAATAAAAATGCACATGAAACTTTCTGTTCTATTTCAAAACAAGCACGCCTATACTTTGGCTGCCTGGCGTACAATATTTGAATTTTAATTATTATTGTTACTGTTACTATGTTGATTAAATATGAACACTTTATTATCTTACGTTTTTTTTTTTTTTTTTTTTTTTTGCAAATTGATGCTCACAAAATTTTAACTAAGGATGGGGGTAAAATTATGGAATATCGACAAAATCTGATAAATTAAATTCGATTATTTTTTGCGATACTTATGCTTGACAATTTTTCAAAAGTATGTCTGACATTTAAAATTCAATTATTTGACTTTTATTGAAGTAGGTATATATTATAGCTTCATTACAAGTTTATAAAATTAAGAAAAAATAAATATCGTTGCCAAGTAGAGTGCCTATCGATATTAATGACTGTTGTAACCTCAGACCAGCTGATTGCATTAATTTTTGTTTTGTTAACATGACTATGAAGTCGGATTCACAAATCATATTTGAATTAAAATGTCTGGTGAAAATAGAAAAAACTATGTTTGTGTTAGCTGTGGCAATCCAGCTCGCGAATTGATTAAAAAATACAGCAATACTGTTAAGCCTACCCACTGTGTAAGTACGCTTTGTTTCAACAATATGATTATTCTAAGATATGTATATGCATTTATAGGATAAATGCCATCAGATAACTGATAAATATATAGAAGTTGAAGAATTCATTATCCTAATAGATGCTCTGCTACTTGTCTCTGCCGCATTTCGACATATGATTTGCAATGGAAATTTTAAGGTGAGTTGTCGGCTTTTTAAAACAATATTGAATACTAAGATTAAGTAATTATAGCTGTATTGGAAGATTTCACTCGTTGTCCTCTTATTGGAATCATTCGCTTTATGCAGACAGAAGCGAGGAGATGGATCCAACACTGCACTGCACGAGAAGGGGTTTTACATGTGTACACTGCAAAATATTGGTGGTAGGCTATACACAATCTTTAATCATTACTATTGCTCAACTATATTTATTTACATATTTCTATATTACAGAATACCTTTTAATAACGGTGCTGTTATTTTTTATTACTGCCCTCCTCAATATGCGGCAGCTGACTAAAATTGGATTGGCGTCTGTTACACTGACTATTTTAAAAGTAGTAGCCATTTCCAATTTCTCCAAGTTCTTCCTGCTACCCATATTGGTGTGGCGCAGTAATACAACAGATTTTGGACGAAACCTGCACTATATGTTGGTAACGGGTCACCATCTGTGTTCATTAATAATGGCTTACAATGTAGTTGGCATTAGCAATAGCCATCTTCGCTGGCTGACCATAATATTGGTAATTTGTGCTTTTGCTATTAAAGAGTACGTTAGATATTTGGCAGCATTTAAGATGGAATTGTATTTGTCATAATACTAGTTATAGGACGGTTAGATATTTAAATACCTGAAGTGAATGAAATAAAAACAGTACTTTAAACTATTTGGTATATATGGTATTTATAAATGTTCACTGGTCTCTTTGGATTAGTTTTATCGTTCCTACAGCCCTGGTACTTGCAATAATCGGCCGAGCTCTGTCAATGTCGCATGCAGAATTTATGAGAATTATAAAATGCTTATTTTGCTTATTTCTATTATGCAAAATTGAAAATAAATTTTGAGAAATCATTTTTATTATCATAATATGAAGAATTTAAATTTGATATCAAATATCGCGAAGTAAATCAACATCTACGCATATTTTTAAGCACGTAATGTGTGTTCTGATGATCTAAAAAGAAAGCAAACGTGTTATTTAATAATGTAAGACGCAACACAACAAGTGAGTGTGAATATTGCAAAAAACTTTCAAAGCAAAAAAAAAAAAAAAACAGCATAGAAAGTGAAGTACGGACAATAAAATTAAATATTGGTAAGTCTATAGAACAAATAAAATGACCCACATACATATATAAAAATACATACATATATGTACATGTACATGGGACATTGTGTGTGTATTAACATACACATGTATGTTGGACTACATTGTTGCCGCAAGCTAAATTGTTTTTTGGCTTCTCGACGTAAATAGTTTGAATTACATATATTAAAAAAAAAAAATAATGATGTATGTATGTTTATAAATACGTGTACTCCATATATGATAAACTTTTATTTCAAATTGCATTAGATATGAATATGACAGCTCATTCATGTTAGCAATGTGACCGGTTAAATATAGTATTTTTTAAATAATTCAAATATATTGCAATCGTATGTTTAAAGAGAAAAGATTCTATTGATTCCACTATTGAAGGAATTGTACAAAAATTATTTAATAGCTTATTCTCAACTATATGCATAAATTTCGAAATCCAAACCACTGGTAAAATATCAACACACCGGTTTGTCATGAATAAAGTTAACTTGCTTACTTTTTTAAAATCAATTTTGAAAATAAAATGCAAGCACGATCTGCAATGTATCCAATATGATATGCATTTTTTTAAAAATACATTTATGGTATTTTACACTTAAGCAAGATTGGTCACACATGAAATATAACCTTAAAAATGGCAAGTGACAAATTTCTTTTTGTTCATTTTAAGCTACTAAAACGTTATCGACGATAATAAAACCCAATTTTCTGGAGTACGTCCACTTGAAGCACTCGATCTGCTTTTCGTTGATATGATAAATAATGGATACATCATAAAAACGGTCTGACGTTTCTGCTTTCACATATGCAACGATGTAAATATTATAAGCAAAAAGTGAAAATTACAAATCAACAGACCAACCGACTAACCAACCGTCGACCGCATTGATACACACATATGTACATAATTGTACATAAATTTATTAATATAACTCCGAAAGGCAAAGATCACGTAGAGTGTCAACTCAAATGTCATCTATATCGGTTGTGTTTGCGAGTTTTGTTGTAAAACTCTGCACTAAGTACTCAAACTCGCGAAGGACAGAGCTCAAAGTTAACAAGTGAATCGATTGCAATAAACAACATATATCGTGAATTTGGATAGGTAGATATTGCCAAATATTTATATATATATACATATATATATATATATATAAAAAGGCGTGGAAAATGCATTCCTCGTCTGCGGCGTCGAGCGCATTAGTGGAATACTCCGATGTTAGTTCGGAGGATTTCTCTGATCCCGAAACTGGAGAAATTGACTCGGAATCTGCATTAGCTGGCCGAGGAGCAGGAATTTCAAACGCTTCCAATCGAAAACCGGAAAATCAGACAAGAAAACAGAATTCGAACGCCGTTTTGCGCAGTACCAAGAACAATGACTACAGGTAAATAAAAGAAAAAGAAAACGTCATTTCAATAACAAACTGTCATTTTGTAGGAAAATACGCACTGAGGAGAGTGAAGATATGGCCTCGATTCTTGCCGTTGGTTCAAGATCACGGCAAGTTTCAGTTGTAGGCAGCAGCGGTAGTAGGGTAAGCATCGGCTCTGTCACCGAAAAACAGAATCATCATCATCGCAGCGAGGTCAGTTTGACGCCAGCCAAGAGCTCAAAGGAGGAGCAATGGGATCGTGAACTCTACATGTCTAGCGATACGATAGATACGGATGAACTGGAGGCGGAGATGAAACGGCAGAAGCGTAAAAAACTGAAGAAGGACAAGCATAAGCACAAATCAAAAAAGAAGTCGAAGAAACGCAAGAAGAAGCGAGCGAAGTCATACTCAAGCATTGATTCCCTTTCGGACAGCAATCTCAATTCATTGCTGGACAGGCATAGTCGCTATACGCCGCCAACGGTACCGAATCGAACCAAGAGTGCCGAGCGTACTGTCAGTGCCTCTGTGCCTTCGTATACGCCTCACAAAGACAGTCAAAGCAGTCCCATATCAGTGGGCACTCCGCCTGCCCGACGTCCAACTAGCAGTAATAATGCCTACTATGGCGAAGTAATCGCTGCTCCAAGTACTCCACTAGGCAGCAGTCTGCAGGTGACGGTAACCAATAAAACCACAAACAGTCGGCATCGATCCCCACAAATACGTTCCGGCGGTGGCGTTGGTGGTAGCAGCAGTAGCCAGCGTTACGCCACATCTCCGCGCACGCCTCCTCAGTTGCTTAGCCACTCGCATTCATCCACTGGTGGTGGCACTGGTGTTGGTGGCGGGAGCAGCGCACGTGACTCACGTAGCTCTCGGTATGTGCAGAGTCCTCTGAAAGATGATCATCGATCGGGCAATGCGTATGTATCCCGCTATTCAGGCGGATCAATGGGTGGCCAGAACAGCAGTCTCGATGCGAGAAAATTGAAACGCATGTCACCAGGTAAGCGAGCACAATTGAAGCAAAAGAGAGAAGAGTCTGCTAATTTTCTTGGTTTTACAGAGCTGGATCGCTATCACCATCAACCGAGCACGCCGCCTCACAAGCGACGAAAGTATAGCGATGGACGAGATGCATCTATGCCGTCGTCTATGGCCCCATATGAGCACGGCAGGCACCATGCTGTTAAATATGAACGCTACAGCAGAGATAGATATTCACGGCGGGTGTCCAGGTAGGGAATTGTTTACGAAATCATAAGCAGCATATACTAATCAAGCGTTACGTTTAGGAGTCCCAGCGTTCATCGTATGTCACGCAGTCGATTGTCGCCTGGCGGAGGAGGCAACGGATCAGGCAACAGTAACATGTATCGTCAGCGAAGTAATAGTAGGCATAGACACAGCAAATATGGCGCACCTCATTCACCTTCGCCACCGATGCCGACGCGGTCGTCTTCCAAACGGGGATCGGGCAGTGGCATTGGCATCTCCAATGATCGCTATTCCTCGCGTTCTCCGCGGCAAAGTTCGCGCTACTACGAGTCATCGCCACCTTCACCGGCGGGTGCCTCGGCCTCGACCTCACATCACCATCGTCGATCGCCAAGGGGTCATCAGCATCATCGCAACAGTAGCCGCAAACGCACTCCTAGCTCAGGAAGCAGTCGTAGCTCGGCGTCGCCCTCCCGTTCGCCAACGTCGCGTGATCTAAAGTACAAGCGCGAGGAATATATAAAAAAGATAAGCGAGACTAGCTTATTTGCTGAGTTGGTTAAGGATCGACATAAGCGGCAGAAGGCACTTAAGGAGATCATCGAACGACAGGAAGAGAACAGCAATAGCAACGGTGCTTTGACTATCAACGAAAACAGTTCCTCGGTAGATGGTAATACGCCCAACGTTGCGGACAATCGATCAACCTCTTATATGACAGTCCAATCCTCCGCTGGCGCAACACCAAACGGAATTGTCGTGAGCGGTGTTGGCGGAGGTGGTGGTGCTAAGTCTGATTTGGACCTGAACAACATTCCAATGCCAATCAAAGATACGGAGGCGCTAAAACTAAATTCTAATGTTGCTGACGGAGATGTAACAGATGCCTCTTCAACAATTGCCGCGCTGACGTTCAAAATGAATGCCAATATAAAACCGAAGAGTCTTACGGCCTTACCCATGCCACCCGGCATGACTGTGGCCGATTTAGAGAACGCGCCAACCCCGTCCCCTCCAGATGTTAACAAACAAGCGACGCCGAAATCAACAAAGAAGTTTTCCCCAGACGATAAGAATCTAAATACCAGCAGCATCAATGCCAATGTCAATAAGAGCCTTTTGAATCTGCCAATGCCACCCGTCATACCGGGCAGTGAGGAGTTAAGTGGCGACGATGATGTCATCGACAGTCCCGAGGATTTTGATACGCCCAGTGGCAATAGTAACAGCTTAAATGTAAGTGCCAATACAAATACATCACATGGTGCCACCCGTCGACGTCCAGTGATACTCAATCGGCGCGACTCGCGCAATAATATCAGGGATTGGGGTGAACGATGTGTGGATGTTTTCGAGGTGATTGCACAGATCGGCGAGGGTACATACGGACAGGTAACCTATAAAACCAGCACTTTCTCAATGATACAGAAGTCATTAAATATAATTATTTACATTTTAGGTGTACAAAGCACGTGATCATCATACCAATGATATGGTAGCATTGAAGAAGGTTCGATTGGAACACGAAAAGGAAGGTTTTCCCATAACGGCTGTGCGCGAAATCAAAATATTAAGACAACTCAATCATCGCAACATTGTGAACCTACATGAAATAGTAACGGATAAACAGGACGCAGTTGAGTTTCGTAAGGACAAGGGCTCCTTCTATCTGGTATTTGAGTATATGGACCACGATCTCATGGGCCTACTAGAGTCGGGAATGGTTGACTTTAACGAGGAGAACAACGCAAGCATTATGAAACAGCTATTGGATGGCCTTAATTACTGTCACAAAAAGAATTTCCTTCATCGAGACATAAAGTGTTCCAACATATTGATGAACAATAGGTGCCCTCTTAAATTGGTCTCTTTTAATTTCTGTATTTTAAATCATGATTATTTTTATTTTAGGGGTAAAGTTAAGTTGGCAGACTTTGGATTGGCCCGATTGTACAATGCAGAGGACCGTGAACGTCCGTATACGAACAAAGTAATAACACTCTGGTATCGACCACCGGAGCTGCTGCTTGGCGAGGAGCGTTATGGACCGTCAATAGACGTGTGGTCATGTGGCTGCATATTGGGCGAACTGTTCCTCAAGCGCCCGCTATTTCAGGCAAATGCAGAAATGGCTCAACTGGAGACAATATCCAAAATATGTGGTTCACCGATTCCCGCCGTTTGGCCAAATGTTATTAAGCTGCCGCTCTTTCACACGCTTAAACAAAAGAAAACACATCGTCGGCGTTTGCGTGAAGATTTCGAGTTTATGCCAACATCAGCACTTGATCTGCTTGATAAAATGCTTGATCTAGATCCGGACAAACGTATTACTGCGGAAGATGCACTTAGATCACCTTGGCTGAAGAATATCAACCCAGATGAGTAAGTGTAACTCTTTATCTATTAAGTACGGAATGAAATGTTAAGTATTTGTATATATTTAACAGAATGCCAACACCACAATTGCCTACATGGCAGGATTGCCATGAGCTTTGGAGCAAGAAGCGGCGTCGCCAGCTGCGCGAACAACAAGAGTCGCTGCCACCAGGTGTCATTTGCTCAGCTAAGTATCAGCAGCACGGCGCTGCGATGGTAGGGGATGCCTAGCATTTACTCTATGCTTCATACTACAATGAAGAAGAGGAAGACTATAAACAGCGAGAGGAGATGGAGTGTGCCTGGTGGCAAAGTTAATACCATCTAAAATTATAACCAATTATAAATAATTGGCAGGGAGACTCGCAGGCAGTTCGGGTTGACATGCTCTACCAAAGCACTCTATTCTTTAAGTCGTCTCTTAAACAAAATAACTAATTTAAGATTATATTTAAATAGTGATGAATTGATAAACAAAACCGCAGAAAACAAAACAAAAATCAAGAGCATTTCGAATTGACCGGTGTATAATATTGTAATATATATGTACTAAATGCAAGCAAATAACCTATTGCAAATTAAATTGTTTATAATTTTTCTAATGCTTAGTATAATATCTTAAAAACATATTGGCAATAAACAATGAGCATGAGAAATAACACAATCAATCAATGTATCAAGATTCGTTTAGTTCGCATTGACTTTTATTCTGTTAAAAATTTGACTAATTCAAATATTTTTAGTTAACAAACAAATTGGAGAACATCGCGAAGTTCTGAAGCAGTTAAAGGTTAGCATTGTACCATTAAATAAATTGTTATATATATTTATCAATCAATATATATATATATATATATATATATAATGCAGAGTATAAACATATTACATAACGCTATAAGTAAGTTAGTAATAATAGTATTAATTAATTTAAACAACATACTCATGTTGTCCACATAAAGCTATAAAAGATTATTTTGTTAGGTATTTCAATAAAATTGTAAAGTTAATGATGAATTTATCAAGTAAATGTGTACGAAAATATAACAAACAAGCAAAAAATCACCCATACAGATATTTTAAAAAGCTTATATTTTTTAATACATAAACAAAGCCGGATAAGAATAAATATATGTGTATGACAAATTACTATATAATAAACAAAAATCTGTGTGAGACTGAAGATAATTGATCACAAACAATTTGTGCAATTTGAATAATGAAAATTTGTAAAAATCATAAAGTACGAAATTCCAAATAACACGCACCTTTTCCTAATCCCTAATCAAATGAACGAATTTGGTTTCCAAGTCATATTTAAACACATACAAACATTGTTCTGTAAAGCCGTTGACACAATATAAATATACACAAAATGCATAACTAAAACATTGAGTACGAAATCTATTTAAAACATATTTATTCAATTTTTATGTTTGACAAATGCGAGAATCAAACGCTGGGAAAACAATGCTGTGGATTAACAAATGCCATATTATCAGTACTAGAGTTCTGTAATCAAACGGTTAATTGGTTTAAATAAAGTTGCCTAATGTTTACAAATTATTAATATTTTAAATATTGTTTTTTAGAATAGCTTAAAAAGCTTTGTACATTTAAAAAAAAAAAAAAGTTAAGAGTAGTCCAATTTTTCGAAATCAGAATCCCTATCGACCTGTAATTTTATAGCTTAATATTCCACAAATATTTCTACTCCTCTTTTGTTAATAACAAATATCGAGTCATAAATGTATCAAATGATCTAAATTTATTTATATCGATAACAATAAGTCAGTATTCCCAGTGCAGTGTGTACTGCATTAATATAAATTTTTAGTATTTTCCAACACTAGATAATTGGCGTTCTTCTTTTTAAATGTTTTTGGCTTGTTTTTGTTTATGAGAATAAGAATAAAAAGTGAATGCAAATCAAAGTAAACTATGCTACCTTATCGAAATTTCGGAGAAACAATCGATGTAATTAAATGAACATATACAATTTGATGGTGCATAACGCAATTGTAATAAATATTTGTGTTTATAGGAATATGAAGTACAGCACCTGCTGGGTAAAGGAGGCTTCGCCTGTGTTTACAAGGCAAAATGTCTGCGAACCCATCAAAATGTGGCCATTAAAATGGTAAATACATAATAAGAAGATCATAACATGAATATTTATATTTAATTTTAATTAAATGCGTACAGATTGACAAGAAGCTCATACAGGGCTCAGGCTTAACGAATCGTGTTAGACAAGAGGTCGACATACACTCCAGGCTGAAGCACCCGTCTGTGTTGCAGCTGTACACGTTTTTCCAGGACGCCAACTATGTCTATTTAATATTGGAACTGGCCGACAATGGTGAACTGCATCGCTATATGAACCAGCAAATGAAGCGTCCCTTCACAGAGGACGAAGCGTCTTCCATACTACGGCAGGTTGTAGATGGTTTGCTTTACTTGCACTCACACAACATTATGCATCGGGACATATCGCTATCAAATTTGCTGCTCAGCAAGGATATGCACGTGAAAATCGCCGACTTTGGGCTGGCGACCCAGTTGAAGCGGCCTGACGAACGGCACATGACTATGTGTGGCACTCCCAACTATATTTCCCCGGAAGTTGTGTCGCACATGTCCCATGGCTTGCCTGCTGATCTCTGGAGTGTTGGTTGTATGCTTTACACGCTGCTAGTGGGACGTCCGCCATTCGACACAGATGCCGTACAGTCAACACTCAATAAGGTGGTACACTCTGACTATACAATACCAGCACATTTGTCATATGAAGCACGTGATTTGATCGACAAGCTGTTAAGAAAGAATCCACATGAACGCATTTCCCTGGAGCAGGTGCTCAGGCATCCATTCATGTCGAAGGCAGGCGGCAGCACAATATCATACACAACGTCCAGCTCATCGTCAGACTCTTATGGTCAGAGCATTGCTAGCGGCGACAGCGGCATTGTGACGTTTGCAAGCAGTAAGTAGAAGAGTTTAACAAGTTATTATCATTATTGACAAATCTTCCTATTCCTAGATGATTCAAAGAACTCACAGCGGTTACGTTCAGTAGAACAGCAATCCATGCCACAAATGCTGCCACAGATTCAAGAGGAATTTGGCTACTATCAAGAGAATCAAAAGCCGAAATATGCAGCGTTCAGGCTAGGAACAACTGAGGCAGTGGACAACTCGGATATGGACTGGCAGCGCATGACGCCGAATACACAGAAGGACAATTTCTTGGTACACTCGACGCCATCGCTAGCACCTGCACCGTCGGCCGTTAAACCCGATACTGAGCGCATATCCGTGCCACCATTAAACACACTCCGATTACAGCCAACACGCTATAAGACGAAAAATGCCATCATGAGTATTGTGGCCAATGGCGAAGTGGTCATCGAGTTTATAAAGTGCAAAAGTAAATTGAATGAAGATCGAATTGTTGATATATGTCGTATTTCCAGCGATGGACGTCGGATAATAATCTATCAGCCAGATCCGGGACGGTAAGAGAGCCTAAGAGCAAAGAAAAGAAAAGTTTTAACAAAAATATTTACTTTCAGAGGATTGCCCATAAGAGAGAAGCCATCAGAGCTCCACTCAAACGGCATGGAAAATACTTACACCTATGATAACTTGCCCAGCAAACACTGGAAGAAGTATGTGTATGCAGCGCGATTTGTGGGCTTGGTAAAGAGTAAAACTCCAAAAGTGACTTACTTTAGCAAATTGGCGAAATGCCATTTAATGGAGAATATGGCCGATTTCGAGATGAGCTACTACTCCGGTGCAAAACTGACCAAGTCTCCCAGTGAAGGTATCAAAGTGCATGATGCCCACGGTGCATTGCTCTCGGACCACTCATGTGCCGAGGCAAAGAGTTTGATTGATCACAGCAATGAATGCTTCGCCCACTGCCTGAGCATCTGCAATGCACTGGAGCTAGCACAAACAGGTAGCAATACATGCTTTCCAGTCACAATTGGAAGGCGACCCATTGCCGAAGTGTTACCCTCACAACGCTCAGAGAGCCTGAGGGATACAACCAATTTTATATACTCGACGCCCAAGTCGCAGCAGGTAATTAAAGCTCGAATACCAATGAGTTCTTCAAGTAATATTTTTCTCTTACAGGGCTCAATCAACTTCTCCATTAGCACCATCTCCTCAATGCGCAGTGATGGTGATTTAATTGGCTCTCAGCTGTTGGCTGCTCAACAGAATGTGCCCATTAAGCGGTTGAATATCCAAGGAATTGGTACTGCCACAGAGGTAAGCTTTAGTCTTTATAATAGCTCAACAAATTGGAATTAAATTTATATTTTATTTAAGCTGTCTCATGGAGTTGTTCAAGTTCAATTCTATGATGGATCAGTTATTTCCGTTATACCAGAGAGTCAGGGTGGCGGCATAACATATACACAGCCCAATGGAGTTTCCACCCACTTCCCCAACTATGACGAGCTGCCATTGGCTGTTAGGGATCGAGTGTCCCAGCTGCCACAGGTGCAGATGAAGTTGAGGTGTGCTCCTCTGCTGAATGGCAAAAAGTTTGACTGCAATGCGATGAACTCCAAGCCAGCGGCGCCCGCACCGTGGCACAATCGCATGCTAATATAGATCTAATACCACCGATAACAAATTAATTTCTTATTTAAGGAAAAAGTAAAATTATATTCTGTATTTTAAGATAGCTATAATGTTTTATATGAATATATATTTTATAAATATTAATTTGATAACAGTTGATATATTAATATGCATACATTTATGAAATTTAATATAAACGCTTCGTTATTTTCAAGTTCTGTCTGAGACAGAAACTTTTATATAAAAATACATGAATTAAAATATTTGTAGAAAATAAATATTAAATGATAATAAAATAAAAAATAAAAATGAAAAAACTATATGAAAGTAAACATTTTATTTTAATAAATACGAAATTAAATTTAAAAGTAAACATAAAAAAGAGCCATGTTGTCTAATTTAAAAATATCGTTTATTTAAAACCTTGTCATAAACATCGATATACAATTAAAATCGATACAATTTTAACATCACTAGTATATTTTGTACATACACACGAATTCAGTGTTTTTGACAGTGCTGCACAGTTTGGTTTAAGTTTTGTTTTATTTTATTCCTGGGCTCACAAGCTCAGAAATAAATGTTCGTGTAATAAAATAGAAAAGTTAAAAAATAGCTCAAATGAATTACAAAACCTAAAGTTCAATACATAATTCCCACGTATTATTTAGTGATTTACGTGTTTCTTTTGGCTTAATCGCGCAGAGTCTGGCCCATAGCTCAAAAACTGGTTTCTGTTGGCTTCGTTCGTACCAACTAACACCTCCAACCACATTCATTCAGCGAAACACACACAAACATATTACGTTTGTACACATGTAAACAAAATAACTGTAAACAATTGCAATACCAAGCCCGCGCAATATCCTGCCAATAAAACTGCTTGAACTGCTTTCGATTTCAAACTTGTAATTGAATTAAACAGGATTGTTAAATAAAACAAAATGCGTAAGTTTTTGCTCAATATAAATGTTAACGTATTGACTTAATGACCTAGTTTTTAAGAAACGATGCAGTTCCATTTGCATGTGCGTTTTGAACATGCAAAGCTCGCGCTGAAAGTATCTTGAATACATACATATGTACATATATACATACACAAAGGTAGACAACAATCATGTATGTATGTATTCAACTTCTTTTGCTACCCTTTTCCTTACTGTGAAATAATAGGGTAATTCTCTGTTCTTGGTCTGATCGTCTAACAATTTTAATACATGAAAGGTTGGATAAGATTATCAATACGTAATATATAAATAAATGTTAAATCCGTTCCCAATTAATAATAATCTTTCTTGTTAATCTGAAAAAAAAAAATACTGAAACAGAAAGGGAAGTTATTTTGTATAAAATACCAATAGTATTAAAATTCCTACTTGATGGGAAAGACTAAGTACGAGGTCAGTCTAAAAAATTATCCAAATATATAAAATAAGAATAATACAAATAATAAAATAAAATAAATAAGCCTATGACTAAAAGTTACTACGAGTTACAAATTAAATCTTTGACGTTGCATATACTTGAATGTTTAGATTTACGCTTAGTAAATATTCAAAGTTAATTTTAGTTGTCGATCTGAACTTTAGCTAAACTTTAATCCGTTTAATTGAATAAAGAGCTGCCAATTGACATATGCATTTTATACACATACATACCTTACATACATGTATGTGCTTATGTATGTTTGTGTGTTACATGTCATACGTGACCTTTTAATTGACTACTTCAATTGACAAAGAATAAGACTTCAAATTTCGAATTCGAATGTCCATTGTCAGTTAACAGATGGTCAACAGTTCGGTTCCTCTGCCCAATTTCGAAAGAGAGTAAAACTGATAAGGCGTATTAGATAAAACGTTCTTGTTGCTCGCTTACGCTCTCTCTCCCGCTCTTTCTGTCTTTCTACAAACAAACTGGCTCCAACCGCACCTCAATGCCAGCGAGCAGCAACAACAACAATGAACGATAATTTGCTCAGCACGAAATCGAAATTCTCAGTACTCACACACATGCAGACAGAACGCAGTGAGCGGAGAGTGGAGTCGAAGTCAAATTTGAAGAGAGCACGATTGCCGTCGAGTGAGTGAGAAAGGGCTCACTGGATACACACAAGTAGACTACGCAGGCCAAGAGCGAAGCTTCAGTCGGTTTGTTCTCGGTGACGTCGAAGCGTGAGCGTGATTCACATTTTGTATTAAACTTGTTGAAAGAAAAGAAAATAACATGCAGTGCATATTTAAAGAGCTTTAAAAATACTTGTCAACAAATAGAACAAGAGACATAAGATCTGGAAAACCAATATTCAATAGATAATTTATTGTGCAACATGTCTGGCAAAGGGAATAACAATAATCGCGATCGCATTCGAGATCCACGCGAAGAAATTCTGCTCGAAACGAACTTCGAAGATGACGGTGGGGTACTCACGCGTGCCTATAACAATAATCCCTACCAGAATCGGCGACACAGTGCCTACCTGTCGGATCGCTCCTTGGATAGATACACTGAACGGGGTGGTGCAGGTAGGCCGAGGGCTAATATACATATAAATATAACTTGGCACAGAATATGGCTTACGCACTATTCATTTTGTCGTTGTCCCACCTGCATTTCGTGTACCTTATCACTACGCTTATCGGGGCTATATCTATGTTCATATGTGAGTGTATGCATACATGCGTACATATATGTATGTATGTGTATGTTTACCTCGCACCAATTCGTCACCTTATTACAGTAAATTACAAGCACAAGCGGAAATTGAGTGCTTCTGTTCGTATTATGCACCGTTTACCAACACTGAAATTTAAAACTTGCATTGACTTTAATGGTCTAAGATCAAATATTGTAATTGCAATTTGTTGCTATTTTCTGTAGTGTGTCCTGTTAATCACGTTTTTCATTAATTATTTCTATTTTTAATCCTGTCCAGCGGACTGTTGCCAGTCATGCATGGCACGCATACCCTATGCAACGCTAATAGCGACACTTATGTGTCTGCTGGGCGTTGGCATCTTCTGTGGCACAATGTATCGAGGAGCCTCGCTGACAGTTATTATGATGGATCAAGTCTTTCACCTCCGACTGATTTGGTAAGCTCTTGTACTGCTAATTGTAACTTGTATTCTAATTATATACATTTTTCAGGATCGAGGCTGTGCAGATGATATTTGTCATAATTGCTGCTGGTATGGCTGCTCTGGGCTTTATGATATTGTTCGTCGGCTTTCTGGCAACGGGTGCAACACGCTATAAGGTCTACCGCGCGTGGCGATCACGCGTCGGCGGTCGCATCTCCTGTGCAGTGCTCATGGGCATTACGTATTTGCTGAACTTCGTGTGGACGCTCATTTTATGCTTCTTGGTTATTGTGACGTTCATTTACACCATGTTCTGGAACATGTGCTCAAGTGTTGAGCAGTCGTTAAGCTGCATTGATTTGACGCAATTTCGTAAGCCGATAACTAAAAAGCTCTTTTCAAGATTTTAATTAAAATAAATGTACTTTACTTGCAGATTTCATGTTTCCGCCAAATACGAAGCTCGAGGACATGAAGGTGTGTGAAAAGTACGAGATCAAGGCATTCTGCAAGGATGGCGTTGAGAATGCTGAGGTCATGTTCATTTTGGCCACGCTGTCCACACTTTTGGTCATTCTTAGTCTTGTCCATTATTTGATGTGCCTCTCGGCCAACTATGCACATATTCGTGACCATGAAAAGTTCCAGGAATTGCAAGAGATCCAAAATCTCAACGAGCTTGAGTATAGCGCAACATCAAAGGACCGCTTCTAGGATTTATTTAAAACTATTCGATTCGAGCTTCATCAAAGAGGCACAAAGACACAGAAATGCAACGAAATTCATTTATAGCTTTAGGAATTTTGTTTTTATTCGAAATTATGGATAATCTGTTTCGTTCTATTAAGATATTGGTTAATTTATTGTTCTATATATTTTAATATAAATTTCGGCACAAAACGCCGGTCAAAGACACACAAATTTACACTATAAGAACTGTATTGATATATATATATATATATCTACATCACAGAAGTATCGTAATTATACACATTATCCTGCCCACCACTGCGAAACATTCCAATAGAGGTTTTTAACAAATTTAATGTTCTAATGTTCTTACTATGAACGAGAGAATATATTTTCCGTCCACAAATGCTTAATTTTAATTGGCTAAGATTACCCTAATTCAATATCTGAACTATGTTTATTTAGCTTAATATTTTGTACGCCAGTTTGTGGTTTTTGTTTTTTAAATTCATATAGCTAATATAAGATCAATCAAATATTTGCAAATGTTTAAGTACGCATGCTTATATATATATTACATAAATTTATATAATTATGCATTAATTACATAATAATATTCATATGTGTATAATTACATACAAATAAAGAATTTTTGATAATTTACGCAAACTAGAATGATTATTCAATCATATAATGGGGTCTCAGCTCATCCATTTAAAACGTAACGGCTAGGCTGTCTTTCGATAAAAAATCAACGATATATATAAGTGCTATTGTACTATCGATTTGAATTATATTATTTAAATATTTATACGCATTAGGAGTTTTATTTTGTTGTATTATTTACTTTAACTATTTTCCTTTTTTCGATTATTAATATACGTCAATAATTTTCCAGACTGTTGAGATGTATCGATAGCTATAATCGACTGTCAGCTGGTTATTTCGTAAGATATTAATAAATAACAAATGCGAATATATTAAAAAGAAAAGTATACATTTAAACGACAATGTTGCGAAAACTCAATGTTCCAACGACTACTTTGGTGGTTAGTATTATTACTTAAAGAAACATAGTACATGGAGATTCATTTTTGGATCAATTCGCAGCGAGCAGCATCGACACGCACCGAAAAATTGGAAGAAATTCGTGAACGGTTATCAAAGGGCCCAAATTTTCAAGATTTTATCCAAAATTCAGACGGTGTTAAAGAGGACTGGGAGACCTACGATGGCAAATTACGTCGCGAAAAGGGGGAGAACCAACAATTGCGTTTGCCGCCATGGCTAAAGACAACAATCCCAATGGGCAAGAATTATGCGAAGATCAAGTCTCAGCTGCGAGAGCTCAAGCTGTCGACAGTATGCGAGGAGGCGCGTTGTCCCAACATCGGCGAGTGCTGGGGCGGTGGCGAGCATGGTACACAGACGGCGACAATTATGGTAAGACCTCTTTGACCTGTGATCGTTGCTGATAGCTGATAACACTAATATTTTGTTGATCAGCTCATGGGGGACACTTGCACCCGCGGTTGCCGCTTTTGCTCTGTAAAAACTGCTCGAGCGCCGCCGCCGTTGGATGTCAATGAACCTGTGAATACGGCTAAAGCAATTTCATCTTGGGGCCTGGATTATATAGTGCTGACATCAGTGGACCGCGATGGTAAGGTTACAAATAATTTAAACGATGAGTCATCAATTTAACTTGGGATTTAAATCTCTTGCAGATCTTCCTGATGGCGGCTCCAAACATATTGCAGAGACAGTGCGTGAAATTAAGGCACGGTAAGTAACATTCAATTGTGGCTTCTTAATTAATATTCTCATAATGTTTTTTTTTTACAGCAACTCCAACATATTTGTGGAGTGCTTAGTTCCTGACTTTCGTGGAGATTTGGCATGCGTGAAGACAATTGCGAGTTGCGGTCTTGATGTGTATGCGCACAATATTGAAACAGTGGAAAAGCTAACGCCATTCGTGCGTGATCGCCGTGCTCACTATAGGCAGACGCTTCAAGTGCTGCGCGAGGCCAAGAACTTCAATCCGAATCTCATCACAAAGAGTTCCATAATGCTGGGTCTCGGCGAAACGGATGCCGAAGTGGAGCAAACGATGATAGACTTGCGAGAGGCTGGCGTTGAGTGTTTGACCTTGGGTCAATACATGCAGCCCACAAAGAGGCATCTCAAAGTTATTGAGTATGTTACGCCTGAGAAGTTTAAGCATTGGGAAGAGCGCGGTAATGAGCTGGGTTTTCTTTATACTGCCAGTGGACCTCTTGTACGTAGCTCTTACAAGGCTGGCGAGTTCTTCATTACAAGCATCCTAGCCAATCGTAGAAAATCTGTCTAACTGATCGAAACTGAGATTGAGTCAAATTTATTTGTAAATACATAAATAAGTTAAAAAAAAAAATTGTTAAATATGTAGCTTGTTAATAAAAAAAATATGCAAATTATTATATTGAATAAAATTTGATCCTAATTATACTTTAGAAGTATTAAACTTTAGTTTAAAGTTATGCTTTCAATGAGTTTTACAATAAACCTGCCCTTCTACAATAACTACCCGTCAAATGATGCGCTTTTGCGACAGTGTTGCCATCATCGTATCCGGAATGGAAATTATTCAGATGATCTTGTATTATGTACTTTATTTAATTTACTTATTTGTAAATATAGCTTATATAAAACTATCGCAATCGCACAAAAATACTTTGCTTTTTATTAAAGTTGAAAATTTATTTTTAAAATAGTTTATTCATCATTGATAACTTATCAATAATATTTCAGGTGGTATATTAAGAATACTGAATTATTACTTGACCTTAGATTTTATATGGGCACACTTAAGCTACGTTTTTTTCGTTTTATCTATTGTGTGACCATTTGTCGTTGTTTTTAGTTGAAAGTGCATAAAAGAAGTTCATCGTAAATTTATAAGGCAATACATACGTTGTAAAATAACTAGTTACTAAACGAAATAAATACTAATGTCTTCACAAAGAACGTTGAAAAATATATGCAGATATGAAATAAAATAAGCTGTATATGTATGCAGTTTGCTGTATTTATGTGTACGTACATATGCATGCATACATATGTAATCTGAATATGTATGCATGTGTGGCAGTGCGTTTTTGTTTTTACACACAGTGTTGGAGAGTGTGTACGTGAACGTGTCTGTGTGTGTGTGTTTGTATGAGCGACACAAAGAGTAGGAAGTCTACGAATTTTTAACCCATTAAACAGTAAATGCAAGAGAAAGCAACTGATCAAGTGTAGCGAAAAAGAAAAAATAACACATACATTTATGCGAGTATGTCGTAAATAAAATCAACTATATAAATGTGTACATACATATACATATGTATACTACATCAAAGACGACCATGGAAGGGCACGCAAGTGCGCAAATGTATTGGTGTTCACCAGCAGCAGCTTTGTTTCCACTTTGTTTTTGTTTTGAATGCAATTGTTCCCTTTCTGGCACACTCTTTGGCCATTAGCTCAGTGCTCGGCTCGTTTCTGAAAAAAACCCGATTGCGCTCGGGCTTTTTGGCTGTGCATACCCGAACCAGTATTATTACAAGTAGTAAATGCATTTTTACACATACATGCAGCCAAAATGCATGGCCCCTATGTATGTATGCATGTATGTGTGTGTGTACACCAATTTTCATAAGATTGGGGTACATTCTGTGTACATCGTTGATGAAGACACACGCATACATACACGATAGAAATTAGTTAAGGTATACGTGTGTGCTATTAATTATTAAATATTCAAAATATAAATAAATACATATATTTATTTTCAATACTAAAATCTTTTACAGTTCATTTAAAAAACTACTACAACTACGAAAGTTTAGTATATGCATATGTATGTATATATATATATGTGTATCAAATAAATTAATCGAACTACACTGTTGCCGATCAAATTCGTAGATTGAAAACAATTTAATTTGCATAGATTGAAATATGAAACATATATGTAGATACTATAATTCCTTTTATTGCAAACATAGCAAACCAAAAAGATAAGAAAATCTAGAGTGTGCTGCGTAGTAAAATACATACGCATTTTTGTTCACAATAGATTCTCAATGATTAGCAATTAATTTCGTGAACTTTTTCACAGCTCGCGAAAGTACAAATTATATAATATTAATATAATTATGTATATAATTACAATTGATTCGAGTTCAATTACATTGAATTTAATAGTCTTTCTCTTGACAGTGGATCGGAGCTCAGTGTTATCAACCATCCCAAGATCCTCAGTCAGCGTGGCGGGTGATTAACAAATAATAAATAGGCCGATACGGATTGGACAGTCACGTCGAGTGGGAGAGCGGAGTGGTGGCTACTTGTTGCCGTGCGGATCCTAAAAAGTACTCAAAATTGATAGAAAGAACAGAAAGGCTGCTGCAACTGGTGCCTCAGCCGGGGACCAGCCGCCGCGCAAAAAGGGACGTCGTTCAGGTGGATCCAATTCAGTTTCTGTTGTAGACTCGAACGCCGCGTCTACGTCCAGAGCAGCACAACAGCAACAGAGCAACAGGAGTGAAGCGCAGCCACAACAGGGCCGGCAGAGCAAAAGCAATACGGACGCAAATAGACTGCAATCAAATACCACATTGGACACCTGCAACACGAACAACAGCAACAGTAACAGCAATACTAACATCAACAATAACGCATCTGGCATGAATATGCAGAATACAACCGCGTCGTCATCCTCCTCCACAGCACAAGGAGTTGCCAGCGGCACCTCAGACGGTGGATCTAGCACCGCTGTGGAGCTGCCCGCTGGCAGTGACAATATCACCAACGACACTGGCGCCGGGGGCGACGGGGGAGTTGATGAGGTAGCCCAACCCTCCAGCGGTCATACCAATAATACGACAAACGGCCATGATGTCAAGCACAATGGCTTCGCAGCAAATAACAATGGCAGCAACAATGTCTGCGCCGTGGACGGTGAAAACAATCGAGAGAATAATAGCAGCGGATACATACATTTGGACAAGTCAAATCAAGAGATTATACGGCTAATTGGCCAATATCTGCAAGACGTTGGCCTCGAAAAGTCGGTGAAGACTTTAATGCAGGAATCCAACTGTTACTTGGAACATCCATCAGCAACAAAGTTCAGGGAACATGTTCTCGTTGGTGACTGGAATAAAGCGGATGCTGATCTTAAGGTAGGTGTTTAGGGTATGTGAAGAGAATACATTCGATGTGTTTACAAACTGTCTGGTTTTCAGATCATCATCTAGACCATCTAATTGATGAAGCTGTTTCATAATATATACTAAATTCTAATCATCTTTTCTTTTGTTAAGCTCGTCTTCAAGAACTCACTCTGATCTTATTTACAGGATTTGGAACCATTGATCGATAATGGCAAATCGTCCACAATAATAACGGAAATGAAATTCATATTGCTAGAGCAAAAATACTTGGAGCATTTGGATGATGGCAATCCGTTGGACGCATTGCATGTGCTGCGCAGTGAACTGACGCCGCTGCAGCACAACATTTCGCGTGTGCATCAGCTATCGTCTTATATGATGTGTGCGACCAATCATGACCTCTACCAGCGCGCCAAATGGGAGGGAAAGGGCATAACATCGCGGGCCCTTGTGATGGAGCGTTTGCAGACATTTATGCCGCCATCGGTGATGATGTCGCCTCGACGCTTGCGCACGCTGCTTCAGCAGGCGGTTGAGCTCCAAAGCCAAGACTGCCCCTTTCATGATATGGCCTGGGAGACGAATTTGCAAACGGTGTCGTTGTTGACGGATCATTGTTGCACTACAGATGGTTTTCCCATGCAGACAATACAAGTGCTGAACGATCATTGTGATGAGGTCTGGTTCTGTAAGTTCTCGCCCGATGGCCTCAAGCTGGCAACGGGCAGCAAAGATTCCACTGTGATCATCTGGGATGTAGATCCATACAAACTGACGCTCAAAAATCGTCGTGTGCTCGACGGTCAGGCGCAGTTGAACGTTAGCTTCGTCAGCTGGAGTCCGGACTCAAAGCTTATTCTAGTGGGCGGTACCGAGGACTCGCACGAGCTCTTTATATGGAATGTGGACGATGGCAAGCTAGTTGTCAAGTTCTCGCAATCCCTCGATGATAGCCTGGCCTGCGGCTCTTTCAGCCGTGATGGCAATCATTTTGTCTGCGGTGGCCAGAAGGGCCAACTATATCTGTGTGATCTGAATGGCACTTTGATCGACTCCTGGGAGGGTGTACGTGTAAATAGCGTCGCCTTCCGCGCAGACAACAAAACCATATTGGCGGCCGATAATCACTATCGTATAAGAGGGTGAGTATCAACGTAACTCTTCTCATTCTGGTTTATAACATTCCAATCAAATTACAGCTATAACTTCGACAACCCACGTTCGGACTTTGATATACTACGAGAACCGCATGCAATTATGACATTTAGCATCAATTCGGCCGATCGTTTGGCCTTGTTGAACGTGTCCAATCAGGGCCTGCATCTATGGGATATAGAGGATAAGTGCCTGGTGCGTCGTTTCCAGGGCATACGACAAAGCAACTTTGCCATTCACTCCTGCTTTGGCGGCGTCAACGAGAGCTTCGTTGCGAGCGGCAGCGAGGATAAGGTTGTGTATATTTGGCACCTCAAGCGCGAGGAGCCGTTGGCCAAGCTGATCGGTCACACCAAGACGGTTAACTGCGTGTCCTGGAATCCAGTCTATCCGTCCTTACTGGCCAGCGCTAGCGACGATGCCACCGTTCGCATTTGGGGCCCCAAGCCAACGGGCAGCAATGCAACGACAGAGAGTGATGATTGCTCATCTAGCTCGTCGTCGTCCTCGTGGAACATGACCTAAATCCGCAATTCACTTAACGATTTATTTATGTGGTGTTTGCGCAGTAGAGGTTTGCAATATGAAAATGGGGTTTATTAGTCAAAAGCGAAAAGTCAGAATCTATAGCTATAAACGAATAATTGTTAATTCTAAAGTATATGCAATCGATTTTTTACCACAATCAACTTTCAATCATATAATATCCAGCTTAAGTTTCGTCAGTTTCGATTAGTCTTTAGATATTTTCCTATGTTTGTGTGTGTTCAAATCCTCTAATGCGTAAGTCTACATAAATAGGTACGTGATTACTCTGAATTAGTAATAAGTAAACTCCCAATGTCGATCTAAATGTGGTGCGCATGTCCCAGTCCCAATCAGCAATTGCAATTGGTTAGCCGGGACGGCGTCAGACACAAGACTGCCATTACAAAAGAATCATGTGGATGAGCAGCATGACTTACAATTAGCATTAAAGTTACATAAGGTACATTGACATTGTCTTACACATAATCGGACACAAACACAAGCGCCAGAGATGCCCGTATGTATGGATACTGTTCAAAGCTTTTCGAGAAACAATAGTATTTTTTTTAAACCTATTGCTCATATGTATGTATATATATTTACATGCTTATGTATATGTATTGGCTTTTAATTTTTATCAACTTTTAAAATGCCGAATCATTTTGTTTTAGATTTGCCATTTTAACTACTTTGTCAACTTCGATTCGCATTGCGTTCAGTTAAAATATATTAATCAGACTGAATACGTTCGGTAATAATTAAAATTTTAACTGAATATGGCAAGTGGACTTTTAATACATTTTTAATTGTTAATTACTTATTGATTTAAAGACGTAGTCGCATCTCACGTTAAACAGAATAGTTTTGACCTTAACTGATGTGTTTGCTGTTGAAAAAGTTTAACCAAATTACTGATATAACGAAACCCCCATTTTATTTTATAATCAATACATGCAATAACGATAGCGCTAATTACATACATATGTAATTTAAATTTGACCATAAATTAATTGGTAATAATGCATTAGGAAAAAGAAACACTTTTACCATTGATAAAAATAAATGATATTGCCGTCTTTTTCCAATTTATTTTGTATTTTAATATTCCAACTTAATACTTTTGGGTGGGGAAAGGAATACAGTTTTGAAAATGCCCGCAAAATATGTTATCGATAACTGTGAGCGATAATTGTTTATCTATCAGCTGTTGAAGAACAAATTAACACTGAACTGTAAAACAACAATCGACCGAAAACAACATTTGAAGAAAACGTATTTAATAATTTTTACAGAAATGGCTTCTGTAGGCGATGGTAAAGTAAGTTTGCGGAAATTTGAGTATCCTATGTGTGCAGTTGAGGCACTTACTCGACTAGGTAAGTACAAATACATCAATTCCTCATCCACCTATTTTAAGCAATGTTAACGTCTTCTTGCAGAGACTCTCATTGCTAGCCGAAATAAACAGAACTTGGCAATGCAAATAATTTCGGAATTCATTTTTCTGGAACGTGCCAAAGATGGAGATGTACGCAAAATGCAAACAGTGGGCGTCAGTCAAATGAATATCTATCAGGAGTTTCAATTGATTCTCGCCCTCATCGATTACTTCTCAAGGCCTGGCCGTGATGACACTCGCAACGCGATATTTCTCTCTCTGTTTGGCAGCCATTTGACTCCGCAGCGATCTAGACTCCTATCCAGACTAATAAGCACTGCGGTATCGGGTTCGGTAGCTCCACTGCTCTCTTCGGCTGGCACATGGATGCAACAAGTTGGTTGCAAGACGCAGCCCAGCTTGGAAGTTGCCCAAAGTATAGTGAGCGACTTTATTTCGTTCTCGCGCAAAACACCTGAGCAATTGCGACATCTGCCATTGGTTGGCCCACACTTTGCAGCCAATTTTATGGTAGCCGTTGCCGATCTATATTTGAATGAGAAGCGTAGTGGGGTTTTAACACCACCACCAGATGCGCTACTTGATGTCATTACAGAATGGACGACAGAGAACCCACAGCTCTGTCAGGCACCGCAACAGTCTCTTGTTCTACCTGCCGGCGCCATAGCTATGCCATTTGCCACACCGCTGGCCGGTTTGTTACGCTGGGTGGTGTTAGCCCCATTGGTGTCGAATCGACAGGCTTACAGCAATTTGCATTTATCGTTGCTTCACACACTGCTGAAAACTGTCAACAACGGCGAGTCAACGCCTCTGCATGCTCAAGATCTAATGCAGATTGTGACATCGCTGCAGAAGTACTGCGCTCGTCTCGTCGAGACGAACGTGGCACCAGAAGAGGATGCCGCCTATCAAAAGTGCATGGAACGTTTTGCTCAAGCTGTACAAATAGCCCTGGCCTCCCACTACATCACGAATCACATACAGTTGCTTTGCGTGCTGGAAACGCTGCCACAACACGCACTCATGAAAATTGTACTAGCCGCTCATAAAAAACTATGATAATAATTATTAAGTAACAGGTGTCTATTAACTAAGATAATTTTAAATAGATTTGTTTATTAAATTACAAATATTTTGTGAAATAAATTTTATCTACATTTATTTTAATACATCAAATTTAAGATATTTGCAATTTTTCTATTGAATTTGGTAGATTTGAATTCAAGAGAGTAATAGACTTCTTTTCTATATGATTCTCACCATATGAGAATCTCACATCACATTTAAAACTGGCTTCGTTAAATCAAATAAATCGCTAAATAGTACTATTCATGTTTTAGGTTTAGTCCACTTCATTCAAATTAAAATATCATTGTTGTTTTTATGAATCTAGAGATATTGCCAGACTTTCAAAAGTATGCTCAGGATTTCAGTGCGCAGGACCTGCGTGCGAGTAAATTGAAAGAGGAAAATCAATACAACGAAATTCTCGGATAGTGCTGTTTATTTTGGAAAAAATCGCTTTAATACTGATACAGATAAAAATAAAGCTACAGATAAAGATTGTTGCATACTTGAAGGATGCAATGAATTCAGTGCCAAATCGTGATTTTATGGAGGTGCATCCGCTGCATCAGCATCAGCCGCATTGCAAGCAGCAATGCTTTGTGTTCACAGAGATCGCGGACATTGAGCTGCCAGCGGAGATAACGAAATTCGGCGGCGGGAATGAGAAGCTCCACTGCGCCAATGGCGGCATCCCGAGTTACAATTGCAAGAAAGACTCCTGCAGTGAGTCGTCCGCTGAGCGTCCGGGTGGTGCACGTGGTCGCAAGATTCTGGTAGGCATTTGCGTGGTGCTGGTGTGCATTGCTATGGCTGGTGGAATTCCATTAGCACTACAGTTGCGCTCGTCATCGCTGCTTGAGGCACGCTTGGCCTTCATTCGACGCCTGCTGACGGAATCTCCGCTGATTGAGGGCGCCTGGAAGCCGCCCAATGATGTGAAGTTGAATAGTAGTGGCATGGCGGACATCAGGCAAAATCATATTGGGGCCGTGCTGTGGCCCATCGCTGTACACTGCGGTGCCCAATATCTAGATGCAGTGCAGCTTGTGCTGGAGGGCATTGACGAGGCGAAACGCATCACGGCCTCCACCAATTCCATGCACATTGTCGAGTCGGCCGACGAGATGGAACAGACCCATATCAGAGGCGAAGTGGCCGTGCTCATGGGTATCGGCGGTTTTGTTACATTTTTAATTTAAAACTAAAATTATAATTTTGTAATACATTGTAGTAAATTTTTTAATTATTTCAAATCTTAAAAATTGAAAGTTTTTTTTATAATTGTGTTATATAATTATATTTGTTTGTTTTTCTTTAAATATATTGATTGTTTGTTTTCTTTGTCAGACAATGCTATATGAAATGAATCGGCTGGGCATGTTGGTGGAGATATCACAGCTGAGCGAGACGGCAATGATAATAGCCCTGCGCACCGCCAAGGCACCAGTTCTACTAATGAATGCTGCCCCACTTTCCATGTGCAATGGCACCAATGTGGCATCTATACCGGACCATGTGCTCAGGTAGGATTTAAGTTTGAAAATTGGAATTTCTCTTTTTTAACGAATCCATTTCAGCCTGCTGCCAGAAAATGGTGGGGTCATTCTACTGAACTTGGAGCGCTGTGGAGATCGACCAATTAATGTAAGGGAGGCAATAATTGCCATAAACTACGTACGAAAGGTGGCCGGCGTGGACCATATTGGTCTGGGTGGTGCTCCCAAAAGCTACGCTCTCTTGTTGGCCGAATTGGCGCGCGATCGCGTCTGGGGCAATGCGGCGATCAAGAAGCTGGTTGGCGGAAATGTTATGAGGATTCTGCGCGAAATCGAAGCGCTCAAGAATCGTTTGCCCCTATTTGAGGAATGGATACCAAACGAGTCAATCGAAAGCAATTCATATTGCCGTTATCCAGAGACATAAGTATCTAATTGATATGTTTCATGTGTTTTAATTGTATACTTATGACTTCATTCGATAAAATATTTTCAGCGAGTTGCTTGCTAAACCTTAGATAAATAAATCATACGATTATATAGAAGAATATCAAGAAGAAGTCAAAGCTCATTTATGAATAAAATTTAATTTACCTCTAATTGATCAAAAACCTGATATGCAATCAAATTAATGTACTTTGAAGGTATTTTATACCTTTTGGTACTTTAATTTAGGTCTTGTTTTTGTAGAAATAGGGAATCCACTTGAAAAAAAAAATTACGAAAAAGTAAGTATGAAAGAAGCAGCAAGCATATACTAAATACTAAAAGAAGAGAAATATAACCATGGGATAATTACATAAAATGGATTCGCACTTCGTTGTGTATTTTCTTTTATTTGTATGAATTAAAATGTACATACATCATGCTTAACAAACTGAGATTACTTACACTTAAAACACTAACAATCGAGTATATTTGAATGATTACGTTTAATAGTAATATATAAATATGTAGGCATAATACATGTTTACACGGCTAAATGCGAGAGAGTTTATTTGCTGGCACTATTGCACTCTGGCTAATTCACTTTGATGGCGGTCCGAATGCCAAGAGTGAAGGAAATGACTTCCCGCTCTGGTTGTCGTTCGTTGAATTCGCGTTTCATAATTTTTCTGGACAATAGATCATCGTCTTGATCGGAGGATGTTAATGGATCAATATTTAAATCGCTTAAATCGCGTTTTACTCTCGCTGGCTCAGCATCCTCATCATCGTCTAACTCAAAAATGTTGTTATTTGTGATCGCCAATTTGTTAATCTCATTAAAGAATTTGCTTTTCGCATCTCTAACTGTCCTGTCGTATCCTGGGTTGCTCAACGGTGGCAAATACGTTGCCGGAATGGGTGTTGAGCCCTTATATGTGTCCGGGCAGCGCGGATCTACGGAGCCTGGATAACAATAAATAGGAGTTGTATCAGGGGGCAAAGTTGAAGTCACTAAATTTTGTGAACAACGAATATCAGTGGATCCTGGATAACAGTTGGGCGCAGCTGTCGTCTTTGGCTTTTGAGGACAACGGGGGTCAATCGAGCCTGGATAACATCTTGGTGTTGTAGTTACTAGTGGACGTCGTGTAGTTGGAGGAAGGTAAGTTGCTGGCTGACAATCGGGATCTGTCGATCCAGGATAGCAGCGGGGCTTCTGAGTGGTTACAGGTTCTTGTGGGCAACGAAGATCTCGTGATCCAGGATAACAGTTGGGCGGAGCTGTTGTCTTCGGTTCTTGTGGACAACGAGGATCAGTTGATCCAGGATAACAGTTAGGTCTTGCTGTGGTCTTTGGTTCCTGGGGACAACGAGGATCAGTGGAGCCCGGATAACATCTAGGTGTTGTAGTTATTAGTGGACGTCGTGTAGTTGGAGGAAGGTAAGTAGCTGGCTGACAATCGGGATCTGTCGATCCAGGATAGCAGCGGGGCTTCTGAGTGGTTACAGGTTCTTGTGGGCAACGAAGATCTCGTGATCCAGGATAACAGTTGGGCGGAGCTGTTGTCTTCGGTTCTTGGGGACAACGAGGGTCAGTAGAGCCAGAATAACATCTTGGCTTAGTTGGGGTTACAGGAGGACGTTGTGTAGTCACAGGTGGACGTCGTGTAGTTGGAGGAAGGTAAGTAGCTGGTTGACAATCAGGATCTGTCGATCCAGGATAACAACGAGGCTTTTGTGTGGTAACGGGCTCCCGTGGGCAACGAGGATCTCGTGACCCTGGATAACAGTTGGGCGCAGCTGTCGTCTTTGGCTCTTGGGGACAACGAGGGTCAGTAGAGCCAGGATAACATCTTGGCTTAGTTGGGGTTACAGGAGGACGTTGTGTAGTCACAGGTGGACGTCGTGTAGTTGGAGGAAGGTAAGTAGCTGGTTGACAATCAGGATCTGTCGATCCAGGATAACAACGAGGCTTTTGTGTGGTAACGGGTTCCCGTGGGCAACGAGGATCTCGTGACCCTGGATAACAGTTGGGCGCAGCTGTCGTCTTCGGCTCTTGTGGACAACGAGGATCGCTTGATCCTGGTCTGCAAGCTGGTTTTGTTGGTGTAACTTTATTTCCGGGAATCTTGGTCGTTTTTATTGGAGGTAAGTAAGTGGCTGGTTGACATTTCGGATCAGTTGATCCGTCATAGCATCCGGATCTTTTTGTTGTTGGCACTTTCGGACATCTCGGATCTGGTGATCCAGGGAAGCAGTTTAGACATTCAGGTTCCTTTGATCCTGGATAACATGAAGGAGTTGAGGTGGTTGTAATGGGTTCTTTTGGACAGCGCGGATCACTAGAACCTGGATAGCACCTAGGCTTAGACGTAGTTACAGGTGGACGCCTTGTATTTGGACATTCGGGATCTGTCGATCCAGGATAGCAACGAGGCTTTTGTGTGGTTACGGGTTCTCGTGGGCAACGAGGATCTTGAGATCCAGGATAACAGTTGGGCGCAGCTGTGGTTATCGGTTCTTGAGGACAACGAGGGTCAGTCGAGCCCGGATAACATCTTGGCTTAGTTGGGGTTACAGGGGGACGTTGTGTAGTTACTAATGGACGTCGGGTAGTTGGAGGAAGATAAGTAGCAGGCTGACAATCGGAATCTGTCGATCCAGGATAGCAGCGGGGCTTTTGTGTGGTTTCAGGTTCTTGTGGGCAACGAGGATCTCGTGATCCTGGATAACAGTTGGGCGCAGCTGTCGTCTTCGGTTCCTGAGGACAACGAGGATCAGTGGAGCCCGGATAGCATCTCGGTGTTGTTGTAGTTATTAGTGGACGTCGTGTAGTTGGTGGAAGGTAAGTAGCTGGCTGACAATCGGGATCTGTCGATCCAGGATAGCAGCGGGGCTTTTGTGTGGTTACAGGTTCTCGTGGGCAACGAGGATCTCGTGATCCTGGATAACAGTTGGGCGCAGCTGTCGTCTTCGGCTCTTGTGGACAACGAGGATCGCTTGATCCTGGTCTGCAAGCTGGTTTTGTTGGTGTAACTTTATTTCCGGGAATCTTGGTCGTTTTTATTGGAGGTAAGTAAGTGGCTGGTTGACATTTCGGATCAGTTGATCCGTCATAGCATCCGGATCTTTTTGTTGTTGGCACTTTCGGACATCTCGGATCTGGTGATCCAGGGAAGCAGTTTAGACATTCAGGTTCCTTTGATCCTGGATAACATGAAGGAGTTGAGGTGGTTGTAATGGGTTCTTTTGGACAGCGCGGATCACTAGAACCTGGATAGCACCTAGGCTTAGTCGTAGTTACAGGTGGACGCCTTGTAGTTGGACATTCGGGATCTTTAGAACCAGGATAGCAGCGGGGCTTCTGTGTGGTTACTGGTTCTCGTGGACAACGAGGATCTTGAGATCCAGGATAACAGTTGGGCGCAGCTGTGGTTATCGGTTCTTGAGGACAACGAGGGTCAGTCGAGCCCGGATAACATCTTGGCTTAGCTGGGGTTACAGGAGGGCGTTGTGTAGTCAAAGGTGGACGTCGCGTAGTTGGAGGAAGGTAAGTAGCTGGTTGACAATCAGGATCTGTCGATCCAGGATAGCAGCGGGGCTTCTGAGTGGTTATAGGTTCTTGTGGGCAACGAGGATCTCGTGATCCAGGATAACAGCTGGGACTCGCTGTTGTCTTTGGTTCTTGAGGACAACGAAGGTCAGTCGAGCCCGGATAACATCTTGGCTTAGCTGGGGTTACAGGAGGGCGTTGTGTAGTCAAAGGTGGACGTCGCGTAGTTGGAGGAAGGTAAGTAGCTGGTTGACAATCAGGATCTGTCGATCCAGGATAGCAGCGGGGCTTCTGAGTGGTTATAGGTTCTTGTGGGCAACGAGGATCTCGTGATCCAGGATAACAGCTAGGTCTCGCCGTCGTCTTTGGTTCTTGAGGACAACGAGGGTCAATCGATCCGGGATAACATCTTGGCTTAGTTGGGGTTACAGGAGGACGTTGTGTAGTCACAGGTGGGCGTCGTGTAGTTGGAGGAAGGTAAGTAGCTGGTTGACAATCTGGCTCTGTCGATCCAGGATAGCAACGGGGCTTCTGAGTGGTTACAGGTTCCTGTGGGCAACGAGGATCTCGTGATCCAGGGTAACAGTTGGGCGGAGCTGTTGTCTTCGGCTCTTGTGGGCAACGAGGGTCAGTCGATCCAGGATAACATCTTGGCTTAGTTGGTGTTACAGGAGGACGTTGTGTAGTCACAGGTGGGCGCCGTGTAGTTGGAGGAAGGTAAGTAGCTTGTTGACAATCTGGCTCTGTCGATCCAGGATAGCAACGGGGCTTCTGAGTGGTTATGGGTTCCTGTGGGCAACGAGGATCTCGTGATCCAGGATAACAGTTGGGTCTCGCCGTCGTTTTTGGTTCTTGAGGACAACGAGGGTCAGACGAGCCCGGATAACATCTTAGCTTAGTTGGGGTTACAGGAGGACGTTGTGTAGTCACAGGTGGACGTCGCGAAGTTGGAGGAAGGTAAGTAGCTGGTTGACAATCAGGATCTGTCGATCCAGGATAACAACGAGGCTTTTGTGTGGTAACGGGTTCCCGTGGGCAACGAGGATCTCGTGACCCTGGATAACAGTTAGGTGTAGCTGTCGTCTTCGGCTCTTGTGGGCAACGAGGATCTCGTGATCCAGGATAACAGTTAGGTGCTGCTGTTGTCTTTGGCTCTTGGGGACAACGAGGGTCATTAGAGCCCGGATAACATCTTGGCTTACTTGTGGATACAGGAGGACGTTGTGTAGTCACAGGTGGACGTCGTGTAGTTGGAGGAAGGTAAGTAGCTGGTTGACAATCAGGATCTGTCGATCCAGGATAACAACGAGGCTTTTGTGTGGTAACGGGTTCCCGTGGGCAACGAGGATCTCGTGACCCTGGATAACAGTTGGGCGCAGCTGTCGTCTTCGGCTCTTGTGGACAACGAGGATCGCTTGATCCTGGTCTGCAAGCTGGTTTTGTTGGTGTAACTTTATTTCCGGGAATCTTGGTCGTTTTTATTGGAGGTAAGTAAGTGGCTGGTTGACATTTCGGATCAGTTGATCCGTCATAGCATCCGGATCTTTTTGTTGTTGGCACTTTCGGACATCTCGGATCTGGTGATCCAGGGAAGCAGTTTAGACATTCAGGTTCCTTTGATCCTGGATAACATGAAGGAGTTGAGGTGGTTGTAATGGGTTCTTTTGGACAGCGCGGATCACTAGAACCTGGATAGCACCTAGGCTTAGACGTAGTTACAGGTGGACGCCTTGTAGTTGGACATTCGGGATCTGTCGATCCAGGATAGCAACGAGGCTTTTGTGTGGTTACGGGTTCTCGTGGGCAACGAGGATCTTGAGATCCAGGATAACAGTTGGGCGCAGCTGTGGTTATCGGTTCTTGAGGACAACGAGGGTCAGTCGAGCCCGGATAACATCTTGGCTTAGTTGGGGTTACAGGGGGACGTTGTGTAGTTACTAATGGACGTCGGGTAGTTGGAGGAAGATAAGTAGCAGGCTGACAATCGGAATCTGTCGATCCTGGTAGGCAGCGTGGCTCTTGTGTGGTTGTAGGCTCCCGAGGGCAACGAGGATCTCGTGATCCGGGATAACAGTTGGGCGCACCTGTCGTTTTCTGTTGAGGACAACGGGGGTCAGTCGATCCAGGATAACATCTTGGCTTGGTTGTAGTTACAGGAAGTCGTTGTGTAGTCACAGGTGGGTTTCGTGTAGTTGGAGGAAGGTAAGTAGCTGGTTGACATTCGGGATCTGTCGATCCAGGATAACAACGGGGCTTTTGTGTGGTTGTGGGTTCCTGTGGGCAACGAGGATCTCGTGATCCAGGATAACAGTTGGGCGCAGCTGTCGTCTTTGGCTCTTGGGGACAACGAGGGTCAGTAGAGCCCGGATAACATCTTGGCTTAGTTGTAGTTACAGGAAGTCGTTGTGTAGTCACAGGTGGGGTTCGTGTAGTTGGAGGAAGGTAAGTAGCTGGTTGACATTCGGGATCAGTCGATCCAGGATAACAACGGGGCTGTTGTGTGGTTGTGGGTTCCCGTGGGCAACGAGGATCTCGTGATCCAGGATAGCAGTTAGGTGAAGTAGTAGTCCTTGGCTCTTGCGGACAACGAGGGTCAGTCGAGCCTGGATAACACCTTGGTTTCTTTGGCGTAACAGGTGGACGACTTGTTCCTGGTTGACAATCGAGATCTGTTGAGTCACCAGAGCAACGTGGCTTAGTTGGCTCTATTAACTCCTCTCCGCAAGCGAAGTTTCTTTCGCAAGCTCCATTACATAGCTCAATATCACATTTTAAATAAACCTGAGATCGATCGGGAAACTTGAAAGCCTTAAGAGTATTGTAATATGTTAACGTCTGACCAGGACGTGACTCCAGTTTTTTCCACTGTCCAAATACTTTTGTCTTTAGAGAGCATCCATTTTTATCGGAAAGCTGTAATTTGTTTGCGGTGCCTGTGTCGAAATCAGGATCATCGGAAGCATAACATTGCAAGATGTTAATATCCCAAGTCTGAGTTGACTGTTTGACATTTATAGTAAATGTTATGTCCGTGCCCAGCTTTAAAGTATAATTAATTGGCTTAATATTCGGTGGGAGTCCTGTGCCTATCTCCATCCAGCATTCAACTGGACCGCTTGGAGTCTCTACCGATATTACTTCCAGCATATCGACAACAAATGGTCGAAAATAAACTGTTTTCTCCTGCTCATCGCTGCGACTGCATGTGATCTTGCGTGCCGTGTCCCAGCTCTCTTGAATATCCTGGTCATTCTGTATGATGAGAATGTTGTCCACCGAAGCGCATATAGAACAGGAGGGCTTGCTGCCACAGCCATCGAATGGCACTTTGAAGACAAATCGACGCTCATTACTTCCAGCGCTCACATATCTAAGGAAGAGTGGGTAAGGCAATAAAATATAAATCTTTTAAGTCTTTGTTCTGTATTACGTACCTGCACTTGGGATCATTATAATATCCCTGACTGTATATGATGCCATTAAATATCTCTGCGAATTCCACTTCGACTATCATTCCATTCAACGTATCGCATTTGACGTCGATCTTCTCAATATTCCCGTCGTATGCGGCGCTTTTCCGAGAGACTCGGGGGAACGATAATGCCGTTTCAGCTGGATTGACTTCATTATCAACATAATCATCGCCTATCCTCAGATCTACGCCGCCAGCAATGACCTTTAAAATGTAATAATAAATTAATTGGAATTCAATACGTTTTGCGTTTTGCGCGTTCCATACCAAAAGCTGACTCAAAAGTATTATGTGGCCAGCTTTGACCATTTTCAGTGGATTGTCGCTCAATCTAAAACCTGTTGCAAATTAAACGTAAATGTAATTAAAGTTATTTTTTCTTCGTCTAATATGCATAAGTATTATTATATAATAATAGCTACTAATTCTTTGTCCAAACAGATATATAAATATAACAATAGACATGAACATAATTATATATGCAAATCAGTGCTGAAATATTAATCTTCAATAATCAATTATCAATTTGGAATTCACATATAAATATCTCTTCTTTTTTTTTGACAGATACAAATATATTTCAATAAAATACAATTCAGAATTATTCAGTGATTAGTAAGAGCGATTTTATGTGATAGCTTCAAGGTAAATCTTATTTGCAAACATATTATTAATTTTCATATATAAATATATTTTTGTCTACGCTATACTTCGATTTAATTTCAATTTCATATTCATATTTCAGCTTCGCACAACATTTGCAATAATTTATGCAGCCTTGATAGCAATTTAATTAATATATATATATATATATATATATATATATATATATATATATTAAAACAATCGCAAGATAAGTTCGAAAGTTCGCAGTTTTTCAAGTTCAGACTGCATTTTAGCAAGGTTCTGTCATTGAGCGTTTCGGCATTTCGGCATTTCGGATTTCAGCAACGCACAAATAATTTTGGCTATAAATATTAAAAACCAATTGGTTTTTTGTAAATAAAATAAAACAACAATTTATTTTTTTATGTAAATGCTAATCGCAAAGAATAATTCTAACGAGTTCGAAAAGGTTTATAATTGAAAGATCTGGTTCCATTCAAACGAGTTTCAATATTTTTTTAAGTCTAAAAGCTATATTTTGGCTATCGACCCCAATTTCGCACAAATTTTATGCCACCTTTTATTGCGTTAGACAAATTGAAGAAATGGGCTTAGTATACTACGTTTCAGCGTGATTTGGTTTATGAATGAAAGAACTGCATTTGATGTATTTGTAGTCTTTGTAACTAGCTCAAATTTAGGCAGAAAATATCAGAAAATCATTTGTAATTTTCAAGGAAATATTATAATGCTAACAATTAAAAATTTATTTCAAAAATGAAATTTCATAAATATAAATTAATATAAATTAATTGATGATCCGATTGCAATTGAAAATTCAATTCCACATGAACTTAGCTCTTCAGCTCTCCTATTTACACTCCAATCTGTATCAAACACTTTCTTCTGACATCAAATAATTAATTTAGCATATATAATTAATTTAGCATATATATATCAAATATGATTTATTTGTTCATATATATATATATATTCGATGTCAAATTAACTTTGATCCAGATTTCCAGATTTGTTTGTTACAGAGTTGAAAGTGTTTTAAAAACCGGTTTGGAGCGCGATTTAAAACGATTGTAATATCATTTATAAGGCAAGAGGTGTCATTAATAAAAGGTAAATTTGAGAGGGCGTGTGGCAAGTCAGCCGGATTGTATAGCTGGACAAATCCGCATATACATATACACATAAATATATAAATATATATTTATTTGATTTGTATAGCCGCTTGGCCCAATGATGACTTAACTCTTGAAGACGGTGCAGCTACCACATTTTGTCGATTGCTTTTTACAGATTTATTCATTCATTCATCTTTATTTATTCAATCTGTTCGAATGACCTTCAACGCTTTGGATTCCCTAAATTATTATTTCTTTATATATATTTATTATTATTATTGCTGTTGTTGTTCTTGCTGTTATTGTGAATTATCGATGCGCAATTTGTGCATATTGTTACTTGAGCCCCGATCCTAATTTCAGTCTCTTTGATTTGTTGACTGGTTTCTGAGTTGTTTCTATTATTTTCGAAGATTCTTTGAGGCATTGCGGCGTTAATCGCAAAGTACTTAATCTTAGTTTAAAAAAAAATTGACTGTTGTTTAATGTCTTTTTTTTTACACAATTCTGCCTCGTGCGACAAACAGGTAAACGTAAATTAGAACTTAAATAATATGTATATTGCTCGAAACTGATTGAAAATATGCTAATATATGCAAGAATTAGTACAGAGACTAAGTTACGTGTGTATATGTATACACATACACATACACATATAGGCAGCTTTACACTTGCTAACAATTTGTTGTGGCACTTGATGAGATCTTGAGCATCTTTAGCATCTTGAGCATCTTCACTATACATATGATTGGCGTATAAAAAGATTTTTTTTATTGACTGCATACAAAACGAAATAAATAATAACTTGGACATTGATGATCTTGCCGTGAACTTTTGCCATTTGGGCAAGCGCGAGACAGACAGACAGACGGACGGACGGACGGACGAACAGACAGACATAAATGGGTGCTTACACCAATGCTTATGTGTGTGCGTATACGTATTCGTATTCATATACGTATTCGTATTCGTATTCGTGTTCGTGTTCGTGTATTCGTCATGGCAAACAGGTGAGATTACCCAACAGGCTTTGACGACGACGACGACGACGCCTCAGCCACGCATTGTGCACATATCTTTATATGAATATGTATATATATATATATATATATAATACACATACATCTCTCTACACATATACATCTATCTCTCTGTCTATTATCACAGTCATCCAGCTTTTGTCGCAGTCATCATGGGTAGGTGTGTACTATGAACTATTGCATTTGCAGCGCCGTCCATCTGGCGTATACGCAACTTCGCCCAACCTAAGAATCTGTTATATAATGAGCAAATATGGATATGTAATTATGTCAAGTTTGAATTGAGCTTTAATTGCGTATTTTTCTGGACAAGCATCAATTTGCGGCCGCATAAAGAAAAGTTTTTTTTATCTCAACTATCGCAAAGCTCTTGTTCGCGAATCGACAGCTAAAAGGTTGGCCCAATAATAACCGACTTTATATAAATTTATTCGCATTAGCTTGTTTGTTTAGTTGTTGATTTTTCTTTTGAATTTTGTTGGTCTTTTGTATTATATTTTTCGCTGTTTCTGTTTTGTTTAATAAAGGTTTTTTTTGCTGTTGTAGCTGTTCGGTCGAGGCGCCTTTTTGGGGTTGCAACAATATTTGATCTTAACTCTTACCATTAGCAAATAGTGTATTTACGTTTCGGTGTTCGTCAGGCATATTTTATGGCATCAACATATAGCAGTAGTCGTTGACGTCTAGGGCAAACAAAGTGGGACAATTTTTTGATTTTTTTTTTGTTTGGGTCTTGCGAGCCGAGATTAGCAAATCCGGATAAGCTGATTGCGGTCATATAAATGAATCTCGCGTGTGGAATTTGGCATCCTCATTAAGCAGTGCTCAAGGCTTCGTCAGGAACTACACCTTGTCCACAATTGTGTTATAGTCTATAAATTAGCGCGAAATGTGCGCGGATAATAAATGACTCGAAGCCGACAGCTCTTTTTTTTCCGGCTCCAATCAGTTTGACTCGGCCTTGCCCAGATAGATTACACAAACTTGCAGCGATCTTTCGTCTAATATTGCCTAAGCCCATAATTAAGTCTATGCGATTTTAGTAATAATTTATTAAACGTCTTTTAATTCATTAAAACAAATTAATATTAAACAAAACTAAATGTCGACTTCGTGCGCTTAATGATGCGAATGAAATTGAATTGCTAAGCTCACTCAATGCATGTATGAATACCGAATATCGATTGGGTCGTATGAAGACGATTCTTCTTCGATTTATATATGTATATATCTCTTGGGTCTTTCAAATATGTGAATGCAATTTAAAATTTCCTCAGTTCCTCAAAGTATAATAATGAAATTTAAAAGGCAATGAGATTAATTTATAGCTAGAATTTTGCGATTAACATTAATATTTAATAAGTAATAAAATGATTAATAAATGCATATATTTATACATTTTCCATTTTTAATTCAAATTTATATATTATTTATATTTAATTTTCTTTTTATATATTTCTTTATTTATTTTGCATTTAATTATCAATAATGTTACCATCTTCATATATTTATTTAATTAATTGTATTGTTTTTTAAATATAAAAATATTCATTTACGCAAAAGAAATATTTTTGTATATCTGCTCAGCAATTTCGTAATTTTTTAAACATCTGCATGCATACTTGATTATTGCTTAACTTGTCGAATTTTTATTTCGTTTTCTGCAACTCACGGAATTTTTTAAATATATATATATTTTTATGATTCAACGAATAATTGAAAAATATGTTATGTTATTTTTCTACAGCTCAATGATTTTTGTTTATAATATTGATTTTGATTGCTGAAATTTTGAAGTAAATGTTTTTTACAAACGTAAATTTGTGCGATATTTGCAATTAAAAAAAAAATATTTTAGATATTATAAATAATTGAAAATTTTGTAAAAATTGTTAGCTCCTGCTAGCGACTAACCTTAACACCAACTGCAAAATATTCCTTATGCTAAATATACCTTAACACCAACTGCTAAATATTCAAATTATTTATATTTACAGCTTAAAAACGAAAAACGATAAAAGTTTTATTTATTGTTTTAAATAAATGTAATGTCACTTTAAACAAGCATATAAAATATATAATATAAGTTAATAAATTATGTAAATTAAGTACGATGAAAGTTCTTTTTATGGTTTTAAATAGATTTAATGCCACTTAAAAACTATAATCAATTGAAATAAAAAATATAATTAAGTAGTTAATAAATTTTTAAAATTGTACATTTTAAATTGAAATCTTGCATCAATTATGTTAATTTTATATTATTATATCAAATCTATGTATTATGTTAAATGTATATTACTTTTAAATGCAAATCGTGCATCAATCATGTTAATTTTATATTATTAATAAAAAGAACCACATTTGTATTGATTTGAAATTGAAGTTTCGAACTAATTATAATAATTTCAGATTATTAAAAAATGTATTGAAATACATGTTCATATTTTGGAAAATTTTCAAATTATTTAATAATTATTTAATTATTTTGAATACTTTACCCAACATATTTATATAAACTCTTGTATAACTTTTGTAAGCACTAAAAATCTACTTAAAAATATTTTTTTTTAAATAATTTTTGTAAATATATTTTCCGTTTCGGCGCAGCCATAAAATTTGGCAATTTTTTTTTTAAGTTTGTAAATCAAATTTTATTATTGCCGTATGTCGCAATTTTTTTTCATTTGCTGCAAGTCACAGAATTTTTGCAACGCCCACGCACTGCACTTTGCACTTTACAGTCTTATCGATTTTGATTTTAAAATGCACAAATGATGTTTTCTTAAGAAATTTAGTGACTGGATTGAACTTACAGGAATAGCTAGTTGAACGCTGCTTGGGTATCGAGAGAGAGAGAGAGAGAAAAAGAGTGAATTAGTTTGATCGCCGGCTGGTTAAGAGTTCGAAGTCGCACTAAGCTTGGAAAAGACGCGTCTTCGTTTATATACTCACACGTAGCATGTTTTAACTAAAATCGTTTGGAACACGGCTTTCAAAATCCAAAGGCGCAGCAGATGCAAAAAAACAACAGCATCAACGGCAGCAACAGCGACAGCGGCAGTCGCAGTAGCAGCAGCAGCAGCAGCAGCCGGGCTGGCTAGCTAAAAGAGCAGCTAAAACAGCAGCACGGCTGGCCACAAAAGAGTTATTTACTTTACAAATGTTTTTTTATACTCACGAGGCTTGTTTCAAAAGTATTTAAAAATGCTCGCAGATAATATATTTATTCTTCAATGTGGCAACGCTCAAGTATGTAACTGCACTCACACATTTAAATGTCCAAAGGTCTTCTTTTTACATAAGTACGATTTTCAGGCAGAAATTTCTGTTACTTATTGATCGCGCCTCGTGCAAGCATTTAAAATACGCTGAAAGTCGTGAGTATATTGAATTTCGTAAAGAAATGGGCAGCACTGGCACGTGTGTGGCAGCCCTAAATTCAAGTTCTTGTAGGAACTGCTTTCTTATAAGAAACTGCTCAAATTGGCAAACAAATTTAAACATTCACGATATATCGATAGCTGCAATTCTGATTATCGATAAGAGTATATTGTATGAGCTGAATGTAAATCATTTAAATATATATTTTAATAAAATTAAAAACATAATAATATTACAAAATTAATTTAAATATATTTATATTTATTTAATTATTTTAATTAAATATTTATTTTTAGAGCATTCATATGTGTGCTATGAATATTCAAATTTAGTTTTTATTCATTTTTCCTCTGCTTTTTTTTTACGCTCGGCAGTCGCGTGAGTCGTGCGTCCGCCGTCGAAGTCGTCTTCATCTTGACCCGGTCTGAGGCGCTGCAACGGCGACAACTCCAACCAAAAGATCCGCAACGTCAAACGGCTAACACCTCTGTATGTATTTTTAGGGCCAAAATGCCAAAATCCGTCATTGTCGCAACTGAAATCGTGGCCCGGCAACGGCAACGACGACAACGACAACGACAACGACCACGCCGATGAGCTGGTCATGCAACTATAGAGTCAGTGTGGACCGATCATCCCGAACAGGTATTAATACTGGCAGTCATACTTTTTTGGATGCCCAGCGTCCGCTTCGTGCTTCGTGGTGACAGACAAGACAGGCGGCAAGCGGTCATGGCGATTTAGATGCCGTTCGCTGATTGCTGAGTACCTTTGCCTCATGTATGAATACATACAAATATCTATATATGAGTATATAGAAAAAACCGTTGGCATCGACTGCTATGGGCAGGCATTCAATTATACATATTAACATATACTTAATTATTGACTATCATTATTTCTTGCTAATTTAAAACTAGTCAAAAAAAAAAAAAATAACAAAATATATAAACAATAAATTGAAATGGCTACAAATGAAGACGTTCAAATACGCCTAATTCTCGAAGGCCGCAAGAAAGAAAATCTCAAGGAAATGATGTTTCAATGTGAGGAATGGATTAAAGGTATTCCACCCGGGGGGTCTTAAGCTGCCAGAAATTCCTTGTATGTTTACGTTTTGTGGTCGATGCTTTCGAAACGGCCTTCAAAACCGGAAATGCTTTTGGCCTGAACTGCTGGCAGCATCTGGAAAAGCCAAAGCAAAAGAATCACAAATTATTAAAAAAAAAAATATATATATATATGAAATATAAGTAGCTAGAAAAACACGTTAATTTATGATTGTTTTTTTACAGTTTTATATATTAAACTTAAGTCGTATGTGGCGTGTACAAGCACAAAAATGTACATAGTTATAAAAACAAATGCCAGCATCAATAAAAGTCTTTTTTATCTGTTTGCAATTACGGCTGATGAAATTTTTAGGTTGGTTTTATAGCAAAATATAAGTAAATTAACAACATGCAATTTATGAAAAGTAAAACTATATAATATTCGTTATAGAATGTAGGTAATTTTTAACTGATAAAATATTATTTTTGCAAATACTTTAGTTCGTATAATATTTATATTAAAACAGGAACAATTTTCATAAATATTTGCGTGCCCAAAAGTATGCTACATATTTTTGTTGTTTAAATTTCCTAGCATACTTCAATGGGCAGCCTACTTTATTTACATTTTAAGTATTAACTCTTTTCGAAATATATTTGTAAACGTTTTGTTATAAATAATTATAAAAATAATAACAAAAAATATATTAGTGAATTATATATTCACATTATTCAAAGTCTTACCCAACAAATTAAGTATACTTTTAAATCAAGTCAAAATTCCATTTCAGTTAGAAACAAAAGTCAGAAGCATATAAAATTCAAAAGCTTTACAGCAACTTTGTCAACACTGTTTGTCGCCAGCAGTGTTGACAACGCTGCAAATGGGTGGGAGGAAGTTCTAAAGTGGGCGAGGCGCGGGGGCGGCCAGTAATTGCTCCAAGGAAAAATCGATACGGAGACAGCTGTTCGTGTACAACAAGTGCAACGGATTGAGGAGCCGCAAAAAGAAATTTAACCAAACAATAAATAAGCAAAATAAATATAATTTAAAAAGTTACTAATCCATATAAATCAATAATAATCAGTCAATTATCAAAAACAACAAGTGGGAATAAAACGCGTGCATTTTTTTAATGAATTTTCTGTGACATATGGTCGAAGGGCGACAATAGAGAAATTTACTTGCATATACATATATATACGGAATTTATTCGTTGAACTATGCCTAGCTCAAGGCGTGCCATTTTGGGACACATCATGTCCGGCATTTGCACCAAGATGAATCGCACCAAGCCGGTGCCAGCGGATGTGATGGAGACGCCTCTAAAGCGCTGCCTGACTACCTTCGATATAGCACTCTTGGGTATAAATATAGAATATTTTTAGATATATATTATTTATAATATGTATTACACATTCCATCTCTAGGCATTGGCCACATGGTGGGCGCTGGCATCTATGTTCTGACTGGCACCGTGGCCAAGGAAATGGCTGGACCTGGCATCATTTTGTCTTTTGTGCTCGCCGGATTCGTTTCGATGTTGGCTGCGCTTTGCTATGCGGAGTTTGGCACGCGCGTGCCCAAGGCCGGATCGGCTTATGTCTACACCTATATATCGATCGGTGAGTTCTGGGCCTTTGTCATTGGCTGGAACATTTTGCTGGAGCATATGCTGGGCGCCGCCTCGGTGGCGCGTGCCTGGAGCGGCTATGTGGACTCAATGCTAGGCGGCTGGATAGCCAATACGACGCTGTCGCTGATGGGCGGGCTGCATGAGCCGGGACTGGCCCAGTACCCGGACGTGTTGGCCTTTCTCGTCTGCATTGTGTATGCCGCGGCGCTGGGCAGCGGCGTCAAGGCAACGGCCGTGTTCAACAGCGTGCTGACCCTAGTCAACATCGGAGTCATGTTGGTGGTCATTGGCGTGGGCTTCTGGTACGCCGACGCGAACAACTGGTCCGAGGCGCAGGGCGGCTTTCTGCCCTATGGCTTTGGGGGCGTGATTGCAGGCGCTGCCACCTGCTTCTACGCGTTTGTCGGTTTCGATTCGATAGCCACTTCCGGCGAAGAGGCCAAAAATCCCTCCGTCTCCATACCCATCGCTACAGTGCTATCTCTTTGCGTCGTCACGGTTGGTTATATACTGGTGAGCGCAGCTCTCACGCTCATGATACCCATCAGCGAGATCAATCCGGCTGCCTCGCTGCCCGAAGCCTTTGGCCAGCTCCAGCTACCGTGGGCCAAGTACATCATCTCCATTGGAGCACTGTGTGGCATGACGACCACATTGCTGGGCTCGCTCTATGCCCTGCCGCGTTGCATGTACGCGATGGCCTCGGACGGCCTGATCTTCGGATGCTTCGGACGCATTAGCCAGAGCACCCAGGTGCCGTTGGTAAATCTGATTGTCTCCGGGCTGCTGAGCGCTGCTCTGGCTCTGGTCTTTGACCTGGCCAAGCTGGTGGAGTTCATGTCCATTGGTACACTGCTCGCCTACACCATTGTCTCGGCCAGTGTCATCATTTTGCGCTATCGGCCGCTCACCCACGTGGGCACACCAAATCCCGTCTATGCGCCAGACACGCCGGATGAGGAGAACGACGAGGATGCCGATTCGCAGTCGAGCATCGATACAGCATCGCCGACGAGTGATCTGATTGAGGGTGCTCTTGCTGGTCGCCTGAAGCCACAATTTCGTTGGCTGGAGCCACTCCTGGGTCGCTTTGCTCCTGGCTCTGTCGTCTCGGTGGCGGTGTTCCTCTTCATTGTACTCAGCTTTGCCATCTGCCTGGAGCTGAAGGTATCGTGGGCCCAGCTCTACTCTGGCACTTGGTGGGCTCTGCTCGTTTACGGTTTCATCATCTTTGCGGCCAGTGCCTGTGTGGCCGTCATCGGCGTGCACAATCAGAATACACGTGGATTGAACTTCAAGGTGCCGCTGGTGCCTTTCGTGCCAGCCCTTGGGATCTTTAGCAACATAATGCTGATGGTTCATTTGGATGCGTTGACCTGGGTGCGCTTCTTTGTCTGGGTTACCATAGGCATGGTCGTCTACTTCCTCTATGGCATACGTCACAGCAAGGAGGGCGAGGCCTGTTCCACGTACTCTATACTGATGACCTCGTCAGAGGCGGGCAAACTCAACTGGGGATCCTTCAAGGCTTCCAAGAATGTGGCCAAACATACGGTGCTCGAGCGTTTCCTGGGTCGCCGGAAAATGGACGATAAGAAGCCCATTGTTGACGAGGAATGCGACGATAATGCCGAGAGTCCAAATTAAATCAATTAATGGGACCATGATTCATGATTCTATATATATATGTGTATCTATATTTGGTCTGTTATTCAATTTACACCAATCGAAAATGATATATACATATATATAAAGCTTGTTGAACAAATATGTCAAAAGAACACAAACTAATGTAACTCTACACCTACATATAGATGAACTATATTTATATATCTATGTATGTTATTCCTGTCTATGTGGCCAGCCCTGCCTGTAACAATTGTTAATAGAGTACCTACCCATCCAATGTTATGTACTACGCCCATTTCAGAAAACTGTCTACCTATATATATATATATATACTCTCTCTTATATCCATTATATGTGTACATTAATATATATTTATATACATATATATAAAATATAATTACAATAATTGCAACATATTAAAGATGATATATTAAAGTATATTTGAATCGTTTGATAAATGTATAAATATATATAACAATTAAATATTTATGTAAACATCAAAATTTTAATATGAATTTATTTGTCTATATATTGAAATGGGTTTGTTTATAAGTATGACTATAGAGCAATAATCCAGAAATCCGTTACAAGTACAGACTTCTGAACAGTTCTTGGTTCCAAGAGAACTCTTAACTCTGTGAGGTACAAAGAGTTAGAGCTGTAAAACCCATAAGAACCGCACATTTATATACAAATTTCATAATTTCATATAAACTTCTTCTACCAAAAGCTTTAGCCCCAAAAGTATGCCCTATAATGATCACATCACTCTAAAACTTAAAAAACTTAAAAAAAAGCCGTGAGTAATGCACGATGACTTTAGATAGATTATAATTGCTCTTCCAGATGAAATATGTGACAAATATTAAGCAAATGATAAAAATACAGTACAGTATGCCTAGGCACTTGACACTTAAAACTAAATATGATTATTTTAATTTAATTAAAATTTAATACATCATTATTTTGGTTTATTTATTTTTCACTATTTCTTTATTGATTATTAATTTTTCAATATTAAAATTAAAAACCCATTAATTTTAAGTGAATTTTTCTTTTTTATTAAACATTGAAATATGCTAGCAATATTTGGGAATTTTTATATGTACTTATTAAATATATGCATATTTGAATTTTAATAATTTGTAAGTGACTAAAAAGTATTTTAATTTAAAATTAATCAATGTTTATTTTTACCTTATTATTTTAATATTTACATATTTAAAAAAATAAATTGTATTAATTTTTAAAAATCAGTTCAAAACTTATCATCATGTACATCTGCTCAAAGTAGATTAAAAACTACAAACTAAAATGAAATCATTCAGATAGTTCGTGAACTTTATTGTATTTCGTGCGAGATTGCAAATTTGTGAACTCATGGAATGTCGCAGCGCTGATTCGTATTATCTATTAAAATGAACTGCCAAATCACAGTGTAAGTGTGTTGGTAAGACAGAAAAAAGGAAGAGGGAGAGAGCAAACACCAAAGCATCGTCATAACATAACAAGTTCGCAGTGCGATGACGCAGCCGTGATGACGCATGCAATGAATTCGAACTTCACACACACACAAACACACGCTCTCACGCACACGACACTCAACTCTGTGCCTGTGTGCATATCGCACACGAGACCAAGGTCTATGTGTGCGAAGAGCGAGAGCAGAAGCATTTCGTTTAATGTGAGAGCTTACGAGCTTGGCAACAACAAAAATCTGAAGCTAGAATATGTGCGAGCAGTGGAGAAAAAAAAAACGGGTTTCGAACGCATGACTTATTGTCAGAGCGGCAGAGAAACAAAAAGGCAAGAAAATGGTTTGGCGCTATTTCGCAAGCGCGACAGCAAGCGCAAGTGTCCGTTGGCACTGAGCTTAACGTATTTGTATTTTGAATTTAAATTCAAAAATTAACGCTCTCAGCGTGCGTACTCGCACGCGAATACATATGTATACATTCACACATTTATTTATGTATGTGTGTGCGTGTGTTTAATCATGTGAGCAAGCTCTACAGCTCTGCAGCATGTGAGAGATATTAAGTGAATTATGTTTCATTTTGTTTCGCCGTTTCGCGATTTGAATATTGGCCGTTGTAATTCAAAGCCAAAGCGAAACTCATTTTAATAGAGAAACACATTTTGTAGTTTCGTAGTTTGCTCTTTAGAGGTCTTCCGGCTATGCGATGTGATGGTGGCCCCTAAACACAATATTCATATGTCTACGCGCCTGTACCAATGCCATTGACAAGTTTTGCTCTGCCAGATTCGTGTATTGAAGCGGCACAAGGTGATAGTTAAGGATGCCGGCTGTTGTTGAAACGCAACGTTATGGGGCACAGGAACCAAAGACGATGCGATGCGATGAATTCAAAGTGTACAAACAATAAGTGTGCGAGGTGGGATTCAATTGTTCTATGGCCTACATTAGCTAGAAATTGACTTAAATTAATCATTTTTGATTGCGAAACTTGTTAATAAACAATATAAGGATTAACTTATGTTGAAACATACTATCGCTCTCATTTTAAATTATATTTAGGTTTACATTCAGTACAGTCTGCACAACAAGTCTAACACTTTTCAAACACACCTCGCAAGCGGATCGACAGATGAATGCACACATGCATAAATGCCATACATCTGTTTTTTTTTTCGGTTGCACGTTGGTGTGTCTGTATGTATGTATGTATGTGTACTTGGAAATCACCTTGCAACAGCTGCAACATCCTCGGACGTACAGCCATCCCTCACAATTTAGGGGTTGCTGCTGCAGACGCGAAGTTTGGAAAATGGAAATCTACCTGTAGTTGTAGTTGTCTTTACCTGCACACACAGACACACGGAGATGTATGCATTCGTGCATCTGCATTGCGTACATATACATATGTACATATGTAAGTACATGTGTGCGTGTGTGTCTGATCTGCTCGTTGCTCTGGCATAATTCCCTGTGTGTAGGCCAATGATCTTTATTTTCGAGACGCAGCTGCTCAACGAAATCATAAACTGCGACGCGCACATCGAATAATTATTGCAGGCATTTGTACGCACACATACACATACATTCATGTATACCTACATATATGCATATATACATACATACATGCATATATTGATAGTTATGAATCAATTTCGGTAGTTAATAATTTCCTGATTTAAATAATTTTTAGCCTCTTTAGTGAAAGTGCATTATGGAATGCAAATGAAAGGTGTGCTGATTTACTACGCAAATACATATGTACATACAGCATGCGATCACTCTAGCTGATACAGTCAGCGTCTTTCGGTATTTACTGTATAAATATGCCTGTGTTCGTATACATGAATATTTCATGTTTGTATGTATGCGTGCACATTCACAACATATAGGGGTAGTTTACAAGCATTGAAAAACCATAAGACGCTGGCATATGGCATTCAAAATCAACGTTTCATTCTCAATCGAATATTTCCGTATGTATTTAATTTTAAACGTAAGCGTACAGGCATCCACTGCGAAGGCAAACGCTTGTATTTCAACGTTCCACGCAATTGTTTTCGAAAATAACGTCGCACTAGCGGCTAACTTTCTCACACATACCAATGCAAGTATTGAATATGAAGCCCTGGCATGTTTCAATTCCAGTTATTTCATTTCCCTCATTTCGCTGTTGAAGGTTACTTGGTGAGTGACAATGTACAGTTGACTTCAAGCAAGAGCATAAATATAGAAGATGGACTGACGTCACAGCATTAAAGTGGCATGGAGAAGCGGCATAGCAAGCTGAATTTTATAAATATACATACATGAACGTAATGAATTTTTATAAATTTACAAATAAAAGTAATTTATTATTACTATCTAAACTGTGATCCTAAAATAATTGAAGTGAAAAATATGAATTAAACTTATATATTTTCAGTGCGACTTATAAAGAAATAATATTAATAAATATACTTAAGTATATAGAATTAATAATTATTATTAAATTACTGAGTACAAATTCCAACAACTATATACATACGTTTACTGCAAGCACAGATAAGAGCGTTGTCTCTTATATGAGTGTGTGACGTCACGTTGTTTTGCTTTGTTATCTCTCGTTGAAGCGCATAACCTCTCGTCGCGTAGCGACGCGAAGCATACATAAGCGAAATGAACATGCGGGTTGCCACCATTTACATTTCGGAGAGCAGAGTAGACAGACGGGCGCGTTTCGTTTCATTTCGCGTGTGCGAGTGAATTTTTGTATCGTTCGATTTGTTTTAAAATCGACAAACAGCCGACTACAACTAACGCGAAATTATATTCGTTTATTAAAAATATTTCGCAAGCAATGTGCTGTATTGCGTCAACCAAGTGAATTTGAAGTCAGCACAAAGTTTTGAAAACAAAAAGAAAGATAAATAAATAAAATTACACGCGCACTCACACACACCCAGAGAAACAAACGAACACAGCTAAAGAGAAGACAATGAAAATGCCAATCGTGAGCTAAAGTCAAATAACAGTTAGTAAAGTGAATAAATAGCAGAACTGTGATAATTTTAAAGCTGGCAAGCAGTGCATAAACAACATTTAGAAGAGCAACATACAACAAAATGGTTAGCAGCAGCAACAATACGAATGGCGTGGATAGCAACAAAACAGTTAACGGTCCTCTCCTAACGGCACTTACGACCACTTCTGATAGTAGTAGCAGCAGCAGCAGCAGCAACAACAACAACAACATGGACGCATCGTCGGCATCGAGTGCAACTGTGACGTCCGCATCGCCGGTGTTTACATCAGCCGTGTCCAGTCCCTCCGCCATATCCACGCCCACAAAAGAGGCGCAAATACTACGCACTATTCGAGAGAAGCTACTCCGTACACCCGGCGGCGTTTGTGAGTTGCACGCCTTGAGCTTTGCCGAGCAGACGAATATCAATGGCGGCAGCATCAATGCATTCGGACCGGGCGGAGAACAGCCTGTGAGAGTGATCAAGAACCGTTATGTTATCAGCGCCCAGCCCAATCATATCTCGGCCGCAGCAGCGGCCAAAACACCCGCTTCCTATCGCCATTTGATCGATCTAACGTCGTCGAACCTGCAATGCATGGACGTCTACAATGGCAAGCAATATCCGTGCAAGATTATCAACGAGCCGCTGGACAAGGTGCAACGGGCCTACTTTCAGCTAGAGCAGGACGATGAGCTGTGCCGCAGCACCATATATGGCCACAAGCTGATCCGTGCTGCCCACGATTTGGTGCCACTCTCCAAGAATCGCACCTACATCATTAATGCACCCGTCCAGCATGTCTATGAGAACCTCCATACGTACATCCGCCATGAGAAGCGTCTGTGCGAGCAGGAGGCACGCGCCATATTCCATCAGATATGCCAGACTGTACAGGTGTGCCATCGCAATGGGATCATCCTGCGTGATCTCAAGCTGAAGCGTTTCTACTTCATTGACGAAGCGAGGTTAGTATTGTAATATGTAAACAATTGCCGTGAACTAGTAACCTGTTGAACGTCGCTCCTCTCTATCTGCATAAACCTATCGATATTTCAATATTGACAGTAAACATCGCTATTATTTTTATTAGTTCACAAAGATTTCAAGGCAAAACTAGGTTTGAAGTTGATTATTAATAGGAAGAGTATAATAGTTAAAATAATCAATTTAATTATATTTTTTTATTATCAATAATATAAAAACAAATATTTTATAATTAATAATATATTTATATGTTGTAAATATATTATTTTTATTTATTATTAATAATACATATTTTTTTCTAAGATTGTCATGGCTTAACTTTTAATTTTATTTCTTATTTGCCTTACTTTACTCGCTTTCTTTTACCCACTTTTGCTGTTAGAACTAGTTTATTATTTTTTTTTTCTAGTTTCTAAATCTGGCAACACTGTAATTTCCATTTGGATTTCGCTAAGCGACACACTGTATTGAGATCATATATGATCATATAAGATTAGTTCCAATTCTGGCAGACTGATGTATTTACATACATAAATACATACACATGTGTATATGTATATGTATGTATATACATATGCACATGTGTGTTGATGGCTTTCGTAATCGATTGGTAGTGACCCTACCCCGGGCACCCGCATGTGAACTGCCACCACTACTACCACTAGCAGCAACAACAACGGCAACTCCAACACATACACATTCACACCTCGCACACATTTGCTCTCTGTACTGGTTGCATATCTTTATTTTGCAATTCGATAAAAACTCGTTATGAGCAACAGTTTTTTTTTTTTATTTTGTGTGTTGGTGTTATTGGTGCCACAATTGTTGCTCTTGTTATTGGCCGACGTTGTCGTTGTGGCTGTTGTGTTTCGGTGTCGGCCAGTTGTGGGTAACATTGAACATTTAAGAAGTGTTGCAATAAAAAAGCAAAAACAACGAATAGATCAACAACAGCGACACAATATGCCTGTAAATGTGTATATCTGTGTGTGTATTTAGCTATGGGAAATTACTGTACCTGATGAAATACATCGCTGTGAATAGAATATTTCGTTCTTTTATGTAAACGTTTCAGCGTACTCAATATTTTGGTCAACAGTGTACGAACACTGAAACTCTGATAATAAAGCAGCAACAACAAACACATAAAACTGCGTATAGACAGACTTACATACATATACACATATATGTATATATCTGGAGCGTTCAAAATGCTCGCAGCGAGGTTCCTACTCTGTACTCATTTACTCTTATATGTGTATGAATGTGTGTGTGTGCGAGTGTGAGTGCTTATACATACGTGAGTACAGTACACGTCGAAATGTTATGCTCACCTTCAAAATTTGTACTGTGCGCTTGCAAAATAATTAATTTTGTTGTATTTCGTTTTTTGTACTTACGAATTGTACACGTCAGACGAATGTATGTATATACGTATGAATATTTGTATATATACGTACGTATGTATGAATTCTTAATCTTGACTCGTGGCGAGCAAAATAACTTTTCTTTTTTCGTTCGTACTTATTCGTCTCTGCTGTACCTGTTGATTGTGAGAGACACAAACGTAAATCGGATTCTCTTAGTATACATTTGTTCACTATATATAGTTATATACATATGTACGTATGTGTGTGTTTGTGTCTGTATATAGTTCTTACAAATGAAGCAATACTTATTGAATGTTTTTGAACTTTTTTTCTGCTGTTTGTATTGTTTTCACGTTTCCATTGCCAATGCAATTAGCCAATTTATTGCATTGACGTTTTCCGCTTTTCGTGTTGCCAACTTGTTTTTACATACAAACGTATATATTGCGTACACAATGTAATCTTTACATGCTCATTTATTTGTTATTAACTAAGCAAATATGTACTATCATAATCTTTAATCTCCTATACACAAATTTATTATCTTAATTGGGTTTACATAATTTAATTAATATTGTTTACTTTTTATTGAGATAAAAGCTGAATTAACAAAGCAAATAAATTAGTCAGTCAGATAACAAAATTTCTGTACACTCGAATATTTCATTTAAATTTCAAAGACTTTCGACTCAATTTCAATTATCTCAAAAACCATTGAGACAGTATGCATACAGTATAAAGTATACACATTTGTAAATTGCAGAACAACAAAATATAAATTATATATAAAATGAGTTGAATGCACTTATTATGCCAGAATATATGCCATACAAAATGATTGTAAATATTTTATGTAATTATGTATTCAATTTGAATACTGAAAAAATATGATTTCATATAATGCAATCGATAATCGATTTTCATACTTCGCGATTAGCAGGCGTATATTAAATGTTAAATATTTACATATGTCCAATCTACATCAAATGCATGTATACATATACATATTTAGGCGCACACACATGCATACATATACGCACCCATTCAACTTTAAGGTCAATTTGTGCTACGGCCCTGACTCTGATCTTCTGTATGTATTTTAATGTATAGATATTTAAATAGTATTTAAATTAGCAGCACGTCTTAACATCACCTGCCTCCACACTCAGCTCACCTCTCCCCTCTAGTCCAATAGCCTGTGCGAGTAGTATTATTTTGGAATATATAATTTGTTAATTTCAAAGCGAGCGAGAGTGACTAAGAGAGGGAGAGGCAATATTCGTGTACGCTCTTCAAATGAATAGGCTGCGCAATGCCAATGCTCGCCTCCCTCTTCCATTATCAAACAAGGTCGCTTGTTGTAACAGCTAGACCGCACGTTGTGCTCTTACTCTCCCTCTCTCTTGCTCTCGCGCTCTCTCTTTGGATCGTGGTTTGTCTGCTAGCGCATTGTAATTTTGTTTGATGGCAAAAGGCGCGCTCAGTTTTAATTTCGGTTGCTCATTTTTGCTCAGGGTCAGCTCGAGGTTTTTCAGTTCGTGTGTGTATTCAAGTTAGCTTGCGTGTGTGTGTGTGTATGTTTGTTTGTTTCATGGCACAATCGAAAAAATAATATTGTCGAATTTTTTTTGCGCTCACTTAATTATCTTGGCTTTTAACTTTTTTTTCCAATGTTTATTATCTGTTGTCATTGTTGTTTCAACTTTGAAGCCGTAGGTGGAGTTGCCACTACCACTGCATTGTGTCACTTACAAATAGGCCCAAGATGAGCGAGCGCTCTCTTTGTTTTTTCTCTCCTCTCTTTTCAGTTTCGTTTTTGCATGAAAATGTAGGCCAATGTCAACATGGTGTCACCGCTCTTGGGTGTTTGGGGTCGCCCACTTTGTCAGAGATGGGTGCATGGTTTAGCTTTGTGGCTATGTCAATTACAAACGCTCACAGCAAGTTCGGTTCACTAAGACTGGCAACGCCATCAACGCCAACGCAATGCTAATCGATTTTATGTCTCTCCCTCTCTCTCTTTTTGTATGTCTTTTGTAATGCGATAGTAAATGGCAACACCATCAATTTTGAAAATTATGCAACTCTGAATCTGACTACGATTGCAAGCGCAGAGCGCAATAAATAAAGTGGAATTAGCATTAATTTTAAATGGATTTTTGTTTTGTTTGATTACAGAACTAAACTGCAGTACGAATCGCTGGAGGGCTCCATGATACTGGACGGTGAGGATGATACACTTAGCGACAAGATTGGTTGCCCGCTATACACGGCACCGGAACTCTTATGTCCGCAGCCCACGTACCAGGGCAAGCCGGCGGACATGTGGTCATTAGGTGTCATACTCTACACAATGCTCGTTGGCCAGTATCCGTTTTACGAGAAGGCCAACTGCAATCTGATAACGGTAATCAGACATGGCAATGTCCAAATACCAATGTCGTTATCCAAGTCGGTGCGCTGGTTAATGCTCTCGCTTCTGCGCAAGAATTACACCGAGCGAATGACGGCGACTCACATTTTCCTAACGCCATGGCTGCGAGAGCAGAAACCGTTCCACTTGTACCTGCCCGTCAATGTGCAAATTGCCGACGATTGGGACGTGGAGGAGGATCAGGATGGCCATGAGAACATGGAGGTGGGCGACATGAGTGAAATCTGCACCCTGGATGGTGATAAGCAGGAGGATGAGTTCGACGATGACATAGGTGTGGAGCCGTTGGACTACACGCACACCACCCTGCAAATGGCCCAGACAAGCAATTCTAGCCCCAGCTCTCTAAGCAGTTCAACTGAAACCGATGCAGATGCTGATGTGGACATGGGTTGACATATGCTTGACACGGAGACACATACAAAGCCACTGGAAGCTCGCTCTCTCGTATACGCTGGCGCGTGATCTTGATTGAATTCAAGATTCAATGCTGTGGACCTCTCTCACTCTCTGTATGAGGCGCATTGATTACCTGCTCTCTACGACGATTGCCAGGGCTAAGGCGGCCACGCTCTTCACGTCAATATCATCCTTCGCGAAGGTGTGAAGCTTCGACACCTTCGACACTCGCACTCAAAAAGACTTTGTAGCCTCGCTCACCTTACACTTACACAAAAAACACAAATAATTAATTACATAAAAAAAAAACTCTCACTGCCTTCCACTTGAAGAATCCTTTTAATTGTATGCTTCACATTTAAGAATCCGAATTCGTATCGCGAATCGTAACTGCAACTGATTCTTCCTAAATAGAAACTTATGTACAATACATAAATTAATATTTTTGCTGTAAATTGTTGAAACTTAATAATTTGATGGAAAGCATTATTTTCAATGTTTACAATGGCAATGAATGCAAATTGTTATTTATTATATAAATCTATATATATATATATATATTTTTTTTTTTAATTTTTGCGCATATTATGATGAAAGAAAGAAAAAAAAGTGAAAATTATGAAACCAATAAAACTTTGATCTCACTTTAAAAAATTGAATTTTGTGACTTTTTATTTTATTAGATTTATATGGTGAATGTATTTTTCATTTATAGCTTTAGTCAAAATATATATTTTTGAATATATTAACTTCTGGCATATAAAATAGTTTAAAAAGTTAACGAAACTATTTTTGTAGGCCACAACATATGGCGAAAGCTCATTTAGTTCATTTACTTATCTAATGAAAAGCATTTCCTAATAGTCATTCCTAGACAATTATACTATTACATTAGTTGGTATAATATTTTAGTCTAGTCATTGTCTATTTAGTAAAATTGTGTGTCGAATGTTTGGGCACGTGGGAAAAGTTAATCTACTGATAAGAGCCTTATCAGTTGCTGAATGAAATTGTCGTTTTCAATGCCAAAGAGTAGAAGAATTCTGGCCTCACATGATATCATATCAAAATACGTAAAATATCATAATATTAATAGTAATAATAACAATGCTCTATAAAAGAGCAAAACGAGTTCTTAAAATTTCTATAGGTGTTTTTTTTAAAGTTTATTACTTTACAACAAAGGAAAATATATACATGCACATACATACACATATTCAAAGAAGGATGTGCTGTAATAGAGATTAAATAATTCAAAGGGGGTTTTTTTTGTTCTTTTTGAATAAAAAAATTCCAGTTAAACATAGAAAAAACCCTCTTGAATATTTTATTCAACCACCACTCCAAAGGGAAATTAAATGAATTTGTGAAATAGCTCAAATATTTCCGTATACAGAAATGAGAACATGCTAACTATAACAATACAATATGTTTTGTTTTCGTTTATCAAAATTTCCATTAATACAAGTTGCCAAAAAAAAAAAAAAAAAAAAAACAATTTGTTTACTAACTAACTAGTTAACGGCGCAATAACTGAACCAACGTAGTGTCGACGTGCCAACTTCTACGTAGCTAGAAACGTACTTTAATCATCATACACACATGTATATATACACACATACACATGTAGATAGTATTATAAAATTGGCGAGAGAATTTCGTAAGCACGTTAAACCTGCAGAGAGTAACGTAGGCGCCATCAACGTTGTCTGTATGTTTGTCGACAACTCACTTGAGTTGGAGAATGTCGGAACACCTTTAATTAGGTGTGGCTATACTTCCAGAACTTTTCGATTATAGATGATAATAATAATTTGGAATGTTTAGGTAAGAAATAGGAAAGAAATTAAAGATAATTAAGGTGCCTATTAATTATGTGCATATTCTGTATTATTCTAGAATTTTATTTATTAATTCTAAATCAAATTTGGATTTCGTATCGCTTTTCTAAAGCCATAATCAGCAAGCTATGCAAAGAAATTAAATCATTGCAAAAGAATTCGTCTTAGTTAACGGCTAGCAGCATCTCAGGCGACGGCAAAGGCATGTGCTTTATTTTTGGTATTTAGCGCAGATGTGTCTCTCTAAAGTTCTCACTAATCACTAATTAGAGAAAGACTGTGCTAAATAACTCTAAGCGCATTGATGTGCACTGACAACGCTCGTGTCTTTTGTCTGGTTTCACAACCTGACATTTAATTGATTGGGTTTATATGGCGGGGATGATTGATTCGAGGCGTAAATAACTTTGTAGATAAAACATTTTGTATAAATAAAGATAGGCAACAATTTAAATAAATAAATATTTATATATATATACATTTAAAAATTTAGTTCTATAAAAGCTAACTTAAACTTTCTTTTCCGTAACGTATTAAACAAGTTTGAATGTAGTAAAGCTTCTGTGGATTTTTGACAATTATCGGCCTATCGATATATTACGCGTATAAGTATCGTATACCAAATTTGGCTGTTGATAACAGAAAATGTTAATAACTTGCCGCTGTTATGCATTTGGCAAGAAGCAGACAACAGAGGGCCAGAAGGAAGGTGGTTTTCTAATAAGATATTATAAATCCCATGTTTATCAACTATTTTTGTGCGTATGATGTTCATAGAAGGGAAAAATACCAACTACACATCCCCACATTACATAGTAATAAATGCAAGGCATAGCCAAACAACATCAATTAATGCGGCTGGCAATAATTTAAGCAATTCAAACTCAAGACAACAAAATGAAGCTTTTAGATCTAAACATCGATTGTCTTTTGCGAATTTTTAAATATCTATCTGAACGCGAATTAATTATCCTGTGTGAGGCTAACAACTATCTGAATGCCGTCATCGATCAAAACATATTCTATGCCATGACAAAGGATTTGCTACTCTGTGGACATAGAAATAATCCATGTGTTGAGTTAAGGTAAGAGCTCTGTCGAATTTAAATTCCAATCCAAATTGTATTGTTTGTTGAATATTTGCTTTGAAGGAATCCGACGCATCTGAGCTATTTGCGGCGTTTGCAAATAGCTAGAAATTGGCTTAAAGGCGTCTATGTGGAACGACATTATTATCACCATGCGCAGATGTTCGCCTCAAAGCTTTGGCTGGATGCGGACGCTTTGTATATAACGCATGCGAATTATTTGCGCAAATATCGTCGGGCCGGTCCCGAGGCACTGCAGCGACGCTACGAGGAGGAGATCAGCACGCCCAGCTTATCGGATATCTCGGACTTTGTGAAGAAACAGGACACCATCTTTGCGGGACGAGTGTGCGGCACCTGCTTCGTAAAGGATGCCGATGATATTACTGAGCAGCCAATGCACCATGCCAAAGAGTATTTGTATTGTGTGGACTTTGTGGACGATGTTTACGTTACGAGCACAGATAGCTGCTGCAAGCTGTGGAAGCGTTCCAAAGAGTTTGGATTGTCGCATTTTGATCTGTTTATGCGGTTGGAACATTCGTTTAAATCTATGAAACTAAGTGACGACGGGCAGTGGCTCTATGGAGGCTTATACACGGATAGAGGACGCCGAGCATTGCGTGCCATACACGTGGAAAGGTAGCTTATTCTATACCATATTATATACATATATAATCTTTCAATGATGCCATTTCTTTCAGTGGCGAGGAGCTTGTGTTCAACTCAAATACCATTTCCATTTACGATCTAAAACTAAAAGATGATCAAGTCTTATTCACTGCCAACTTTGATACCACATTTCGCATGTTCGATCGACGCACGGATCGTGATGTTGCCATATGGGAGGATCCTTTCGATTCTTCTATCTACTGCCTCGAATATGACGGCCTCTATGCCGTGCTGTGCGGCGCTAAGCATCACAGTCGCGTTAATCTCTATGACATTCGTGTGCCTGGCAAATATATACAATTGTACTTTCCGGGCCGCAACACTGGTCGGCAGCAGTACAGACCGTCGCCGGTTTATAGTCTGGCCTGTGATAGCCAATACATGTTTGTGGCCACGGATCACAATTTGCGAGTCTTTGACTTTGGCACAAACTACGCTGTGCAAAGGGATTACAGCGATTTTCTTGATAGCATGAGATAAAAGAAATTGTTATGTAAAATTTAGCTCGACTTTTAAAATTAAATTAAGTTGTTGTCCATGTAGACTAAAAGATAGATAATTAAAACCGTACCTTTTAATCTATTGTTAAATTAAATTGTATAGAATTCGTGCGTTGTTTGTTTACCCAATTGATTATTTATATGTTTATTTATTTGCATTTGCATTTTGCCTTTCAGCTTAGAGAATCCGAATTGAAATATAATTTCGTTTAACAAATTGCATTGACCAGCTTATTAAAATAGTCGACAAGGTAAAATCTTATAATAATAGACCACAAACTTATATGTTAAACAAAGATGCCTTAAAATTCATTCAAAACATATCTCTACGTTTCGCATCAATCAAAAAATTGTTTTAAGGTAAAAAAAAACTTAACGGTAGTATTGCATCTGCATTTAGTGTATTGTTTTATGAGCAATTTCTAGATTTCCATTCTCTCTCAATTAGTTAATGAGCTTCACATTTGTCATATCGAAATTGAATTAGTTTGAGAGAAGTTCATTTATGCGTTCAAGTATATGGTAATACTTTAATATATGTATAGTATGTGTGCTTAAATTTATAATTTTGGAAAACAAATTTCTAGAGCTACCTGACATCCAAGATTAACGTTTGAAAATTTTCTGCTGGCCCTTAATTGTTCATTATTTTAACAGTTATTTATCATAAATTGAAGCCTTAATTTTGTTGCGTTTTAACAGGCACTTCATCAATTCAGTTATCAATTACAAATTTCTCAATATTTGTTCTTTTCATACATTTTACAATTTGTGCATCCTCTACAAAAGTAAACTTAATCCAAGTGCAAAATAATTAACGTTAATAGCGAGAAAATGCACCCAACTGCTGCATCATCCATGCGTCAAACCCCTTTGTTCAGTTTCAATATAAGTTGTTTTCTTCAGATGCATAAGTTATTTATATGATACAGTGTTTGATATTCAATTTAAAAATGAAACGACTATCTGGTTGTGCTATCATTTGGCTTATCTGCGGAAACTGCTGAACTTTCTTTGGACGGCTCCGCGACAGGTTGCTGTGGCGTTGTGTTTGACGGCGGCGGCGAATAATCCAGACTATCGTTGAGCGCTGCCGCCAGTTCCCCATTGAACTGCAGCAGGCAGCCCAAGGCACCGAAGTAGCCTTCATGCTCCAAAAACAGACCCTTCATGGTGCCATTCGACCAGAACTCCATGGCGTAGGCAAGCAATTTCATTGAAATGGGATTCACGCGCAGAAAATTGCCCACAAAGACGACCTAAAAGAAGGCGAGAGAAAACGTTGTTAAGAAAAGCAGGGAATTTCTATCTATATCAGAGACTTACTTTGTCAATCTTTTCGTTGAGAGCGCACATTCGCGCTATGGAGCCGATATTGTTGGTAATTGTGACTAGCGTAGCATTGGCGAGATCCTCTCTGGATACCGAGGAGCGTTTGTCGTTTATATGCATCTGGCCAAAGCTAGAGTGGGGATGCATTAATATTTATATGTAATCCATAGAATAGTATTTTAATTAATGTCTACCTAGAGGCCACTAAATCCCCTGTCAAGCCAAATCGATTGTAGTCGCCCCCATAGATGTCCTTGACCAATTTATCCACCTTCCGATTGTCACCCTTTGTGGCCAGCTGAATGGCTTCCTCGAACGTTGTGCAGCCAGTGAGCAGGCAGCACAAGCCTAGGAATGTGCCACCTCCCAAACTGCGACAAACATAAGAGAGAGTGAGACATAGTTTATAAGAAGATTTGTATATTTATAGATTGCTTACCTAGTGCCGGAAATGCGTTTGTAGTTGTCTGGGCCATAGACGGCCAGAATGGATACACCAGAGCCGACATTGACCAGGATAAAGGGAAATGGCTGTGAGAAGTTAAAGGCGCGCTTTTCGGTCTTCCTGCAAACGATAATAGAGTTGAATATGCAGGTAAATAATATGACAATCCATAAACTGAGAGGAATACCTACGTAATTTCTCGGGCATTCTCGTAGTAATAGCACTCAGTAACGTTGTGCATGTCGGCAAAGAGTATGCCCTTGATGAGCGTGTCCAGCTCATCGAATTTGGCCAGCTTCATGTTGACCTGATCTCGAAAATCTTTCTCAAATTTAAACGCACCACCGCCGGTGGCACAGACCGTGGTCACCAGCTCGGCCATGCCCTTCTGCTTGGCCAGCGACAGAAAATTGCCCATGTCTGTGGTCTGAAAACGGATGAAATGCAGAGAGCCTCGTCGCTTCCGAATCTCAACATTGTCCATCTGAAATCAGCGAATTTCACGTTTCAATACAATTCTATATACATAAATCAATTGCCCATAATCAAGTGCAAAGCTTAATCATAGCCGAGATATTTCGCTGCCTTTAGCTCCTTATTACACAAATTTATATAAGCGCATGTGAACAGTCAAAGTTTTCGAGTCAGGGAATTCTTTGGCGACAAGCGTCGAGCGTAATTAGAGACGTAAATAAGCCGATAACCATTTAAAATATAGAAAACGCACAACAGGAAGTCAAAAGTCAATGAATGCTCTACGTAAAGTAAACTTGTCGTCAACGTCTGAGACCTGCATACAATTCAAGTTCCGGACAGTGCTGTCTATTTGGCCGTTTAATAGCGTACTCGAAATATAGCAATATCAAAGGGATTGATGAAATATATATCATATATCTGAACTTGTATTAATTTATAACACGCTATTTTCTTTTAATTAAGAGAATCTTTACAATAAAGAATTTAACTATTGCACACTTTAGAAAATGATTTACTAAATCAAATCAACATCTAATGAAGACAAATGTAAATGATGTATTTTTTTAGCCGTTGGCAACAGAACAAATCGTAAAGTTATCTTAATATAATTTACTAGATGATTACCATACACAACAGGTGATTTTTTAACTACAATATAGTTTTGTATATCTAGAGTTAAATTTCAGCTGATTTATTACTAAAACAAATCGCTGTCTAATTCAGAACAAATTGTAATTAAAGATATATATGTATATATATATTTTTTTTTAGACATTGGCAACCGTTTCTTCTATATCTAATTGAGAACAAATTGTATATTAAGATATCTATATTTTTTAGGAGTTGGCAATTAAGAATATTTTTTAGTACTACTAGATAATTTCTATAGCATATATGTATTTTCTAATTTTCTATCTAAAATTCAGGTTCGGTTCACGGTCAATTCGTGCCATTGACGCCTCTAATGAAGCTTTACTGTCATAGATCGTTGTCATATACTAGAAATTAGCAGGCGAATCATTCGACCTGGCTCGGTGATCTCTGTCGATTGCACGCGCAATTCACGCCAGATAATGCATAACACTCAAATCTAATGCGATTTTGTTTCCATTTTTGGTTCGTAATCGCCCTTAATATGAGGTGAGAGCAATTGAAATAGTATTGTGTATAAAACAAGCAATGTGTTGAAAAATAAGTCAAAATATTGTTTATATACAGATATTTCATTTTAATATATGCTACAAATATATGTAGACGAAGTATAAAAAATATATATATATGGAAAGTTGAATTAAAATGACAACTTACCTGCAAGTGCGTGTCGCGATGTCCCGTTTTGCCATATGCCGAATTTTTAGTTAGATACCTTCGAATATTACGTAAAATACCCGCCTCGCAATCCTGTTCATCGGGCGTTATATCCTTTGGCTCGAAGTATACCAATTTTGTCAGCGTTCCGCCAATATCCATGCCAAACCATGGCATTGCTAAAGCAGTTGATCAGAAAAGGATAATACATAATTTTTTGGGAATATCGGAGAAAATGGTAAATAGAGAAAATTATATGGAGAACATATGGTACGCACTTACACATATCAAAATACTCAGGATGGCATAATCTTCTTAAAATTAAAGATTTCTGGGCTACTACTAATACACAAACACTTGAATTTTGCTTTGGGGTCATTTCAAAATATATTTATTTCTTAGTTTTTACATTATTAATTTTTGCGATCGAAAAAGTTATCTATTTAATTTGCTGCATACGAATTTCTTGTCAAATATTCAAACATTTTCTGATTTCTTTTCTTCTAAAAACACATTGATAATTGATAAATGAATTTTGGACACAAATTAACACTGAGTATCAATTAAGTATATAATCTGTTATCTGCTATAACTGAGTATTAAGATAAATATCCCTATTTATAGATAAACAATCCTTTGTAGGCAAGTTCTTGAGACTGAGTAATTTGGTTCTCTCAAGCTGTAATCTAATCTTGGAAATTGTTATCACTCAACCAATACAAAATGAAAATTTAACAAAACAAAGATCTTCAATGATAGTTGATAGACGCCCTTGTTGGTATGTGCTGTCAGGTTTTATGCTCAAGATGATGATAGTGAATTGATTGGTGACTAATAATGACATTATTGTATCATTATTGATTCTACTAGGGGTTCTCTCTGAGTTATACAGATTCCAAATTCCATAACATGTGCTTAACCCCCTCTCAAGCTTGTATCAGTCACGCACGTACCGCTTTTGATGATGAGATCAAAGATCGATGTAAAATCCAATAATTCAGTCATTGCTTAAGTGGAAATTGTCTGTAACAAATATTCACTATTTCACGGGTGTAATGGGTATGCCTAACGTGTGCCAATAGGGTGCGACAGCATGTTGTTTAAGTTCAACCAGTACGTTATTAACTCCGACGCACAACTGTTTAGATTATATATTACGAGTAGAATAACTGGCGTTGAACATATTGACAGCTAAAATCGAAAAAACACATGTGCGCCGCACTCCCGAAAACCGAGCGACAGAGAGAGCAAGCGATCGATGGACGCTTATCTACATTTTATGCGTTGCCTTGTTATCGGCCAGTTAAGAAGTTTTAAAATGACCGCTGCCCTCTGCCTCGTTTACATTGTCACAAAATTAACCACTTTTGCTATCTAATCACAATATTTTTTATTACATATATATATGCATAATAATTGTGTTTTATGTGCAAAACATAAAAAGTTGATTTTAATAAACAAACTTGAAAAAGTTTGTCAAAATTCACCGTTAAAATGCTATATCAGCTGTTTGCATAAAGAGCGTAGAGAGTGGGCTTAATTTGATCTAGTTTGCATGTGTTAGTAATGCACATTGAGTGGGAGAGTGAGAGAGTTGAAAAGAGCTCCAAAGAGCAACTTAACTATGCTTTATTTCGCTGTTTATCGTCTTAACGAAACTAAGGTTGCCACATTGCTAAAATTAGCGACGCACAAAACCCAAATCATTCGATGAGCTGAGATTTCTGTTTAATTTTTATTATGTGACCAAGAAGACCTTCTAAATTTTGTATACTTGATTCCAAACTGTTTTTGCGTCTGCCAACGATAACAAAATCTGCTTTCGGTCTTATCATTTTCTTAAGGGTACAAAGCACACATTGAGCTTTGATGTGGATCAGATGCTTTGTATTATTCCATAATATAGTACTTATATACTCGACTTTGGATGGCGCGTTACTTACACATCAGCTCATCATTATTAGGGATGTGTTTGGCGGGCTGTATGTATGATTCACTTGAACAGTTCTCGTTCAGGATATCATCATTAGCACTAACATCAATATTATTGTTATTATTATTATGGTGAACAGTATTTTTGTTATTGTGGCCGGATTTATTTTTATTACTAACTCCAATGGCCGAGCGCCACGAAGCGCGCCATGAATTTTTTTTAGTCGAGATCATTTGAGCTGTTGGCGGACTGGCCGTGGCAGCCAGCGAGGCGTGCGTTGTTGTTGCCGATGATGATGATTTTTTGTCGTTATGTAATTTGAATATTTTCAAGTTAAACGAATATTTAGAGTCGCGCGCGGGCACTTTCATTTTAAATGTGCGTCGCGTGTGTGTGTATTTAATATCTTAACGAGTTTTTTGCACTGAGCATAGCATAGCAGTCATTCAGTTTGTTAGTGATTCTGAAGCATTAGCTGCTTTGTGAACTTATATTTACATTGTTGCCAGCCCGAAAGCCAACACGGTAAATGCTCTCAAAAAGAAAAACAAAAATAAAACCAAAAACAGTCAGCTTTGATTTCTCGCCGTTTTGTTTTGAACTGGCAGCACGCGCGTCGGGCATCCGTTTGACCGATCGCTAGCAGGCGTGAAACTTGTTTGAATGAAATTTCATTGTCACTTCGTTAAAAACGATGCCAATACGCTGATGCCGACCGTCCCAGCAGAGGCAACGGCAGCGGTAGTGGCGGCAGCAACAGCCGAGCTGGCGTCTACGTCACAAGCGCGCTTGCACAAAATCAAATACACACACGTCGCATATATACACAACATACTTACACGCATATGCATATGCATGTATCCGAGTCTAGGCATGTCCGTATGTATGCATCATTTACATACATATAAAAGTATATTAATGAGGAGACATCGTGTCAAGCAAAGCCCAACTTAAGCGTTGCGAAAGCAAATTAAAAAAAAAAAAGCAAATCAACGATCAAAGTTGAACCAACACCAAATACCCTTGACATAAGCTCTGAACTGAATGCACGACGAGTAACGGTCAAGTAAGATCAGTTTTGTATGCAATTTACCCAGATCAATTACAATGCAAATTGTTATTTCGCAGACAATCATTAATTTAGAGTCCATATACCATTATCATTAAATGTACTCATTTTATATGCCAGGCTGAGCGCAAGAAAAGAAAGACCAATAAAAAGGTGAAAAAGTGGCGCCCAAACCAAAAAAAAAAATCAAAGTAAGCTTTAGAGCTTGTGTGGGTACAAACATATCTACGAATACTCATATATGGATATGTATGTATGTGATATTGTACTTGTTAAAAAGAGGACAGAAACAAATAAACAAACTGAATTGCGCGTCGAAATTGTAATACTCTTTACAATCAGAATTGATACAATAAGACTTAGTTTGTTTATATTTTTGTACAATATTTTTAAATTAATTAATTTACACTTACCTCTTCCCAGCTGATGGCAAAAGACAATTTCATCATCCTGCATATTGAAAATAAGATAAAATCCGTTACTGTCAGGAGTCAAAGACCGGCGATGGATTTAATCCTAACAAGTCGAGCGCAGCTGAAGAGATGTGTCCAGTCTTTGGGACCTACAGCCGTTGTTGATTGTTTTTGTTTGTTGTGCGTGAGGGAATTGCAGTGCTGATGAGCTACGTTGGTAATGCAACAGTCGCTGCTGCTCACATGGGCTCTGATGGCTTCTGCTTGTCGTTTTAGTAGCACGTTACGCTGCTTGAGTTGGCATTGGCATTGGGGAAACCGTATGACGAAAATATGTTTTCGCTTTGTTTACAATCTGTTTTTGCCGCGTGAAAGTGAGAGCTTTGCCAGCTGTTAATGGCAATCCAAGATTTGAATGGCAATATTGTTTAATTCTTATTATTTAACTGCGCACTTTGGAATTAAAACTTTACAACAATTACGATAAAAATCTAAATCTAGTGGCCTTGCACGCTGTCTTCTTCTTGGCATTAAATCAGAACAGCTGTTTGCTTTGTTTTCTGGTCCAGACTAAAGATGAGTAACTAACTAAATAATCGATTAGGTTTGTTGTCTGTGATTTTATTAATGCCTTTGTTATCGATATGTTTCTAGATGAACCTCTTAAGTATCGATATAGTTGTAAGCATTTTGGCGAAAACCAAGAAAAACTGGGAACAAAACAAAAACAATATGAAGTAAACAAAACAAAAGTGAAAAAAAGTAATAAGTTTTTATTACAATTGTCTATTTGTACTACATTTGTGCTTCCTATATATATATATATTAAATAAGAAACATTTGTAATCTTCTGATTGCCTTTAAACTGCGCAATTTGTTTATTTTTAGCCATGAGCAACAAAAATGATATAAGTGGCACAAATAATGAGTTCAAGGAATTCAAGTTCCCCCCTGCTTGGCGGGATAAATCCAAAATAAAGGTACTATTTGCCAGCTTCCATCCGCGCCACTTCAACATAGAAGAATATGATGCAAAGCTGCTATTCTGGATGGATCTCATAAGACAATACTGTATCTATTTGGGCAAAGCTAATTTCAGCTTGCGAGAGCTCCAATTACAATTTATGCGTGGCGAGCAAATACCAGCCTGCCTAGACGTAGTGATGGCAGAAATGGAGCAACAAAAACAGATTCGTCGTCGCACTGAATACGAAGAGGATCCGCTGAACACTTGGAAAGTTTGGATTATCAACAGCCTCGTAAAGCGCCCGCTGTGGCGCACCTGGGAAAAAATTAAATATAGCATTTTTACAAAAGATGTCAATGCGGAATCTTTTACAGAATGGATTCATTTGGATGTTTTACGCGTATGTAATGGTTGAATTATGGTGATAAGTATTCTTTTGAACAAGTTTTCTTTTAAACAGACCATCTGCACTGAAATGGAAGAAAAGGTACTGAGCAAAAATCGAGGAAAATTGCTGCATTTGGAAGCTTTTAAGATGCTGTGCAAAACGTGTGAAATGCGCATTCATGAGGAGTTCTTGGAATTGTGTTTACTTACTCTGCAGGCACGCCATCTGGTAGCTATAGAATATAAAGTGGAAAGGCAAACAAGTTACGTGCATCTCATCAAAATTCCAGGTAAACTGCTAGGCCCATTTAGAAAACACTTTAGTTAATCACTTTCATTTCAGCTGACGAGAATGAAAGTCTGAATATAAGTGAGGCAGATCTGGCTATGCATAATCTGGAGATGACGCGGACTACTCTGCTGCAACAGCTGGAATCGCTGGAAGAAGAAATCAAAATCAACGATAATAAAGCGCGTCAATATGTGAAGGAAAACAAAAGGCAATTAGCGAAAACTTACCTCAGGAAAAGGCGTTTGTTGGAAAAGAATCACGGTACAGCAGTCGACTTTTAAATATTATTCATCCATTTCATTGATAAATTGATTTGTTTTTATTTATAGAGCGACGCAGCCTTGCGCTACATAATATAGAAACCCTCCTCTCGAACGTGGAGGAGGCACAACATAATGGCGTGGTGCTTGACGCTTACAAAATTGGAACTAAGGCGCTACAAAAGGTTCTCAGCGATTCCGGGCTTAAGTACGACAATGTCGATGAAGTTCTGGCCGATGTGCGCGAAACTTTGGATCAGCATCGGGAAATTCAAGATGTTATGTCAAATAGTACAGCAGAAGTAACGGCCAATAACGATGAGGAAGAATTGGAAGTAGAGCTATCCAATTTAATGGGTGGAAATCAGCCTATAAATCCCATAAATCCATATAATAATAATAATAAAACGGAGATTGTAATTGAGGATGATCAGTTAATTGCCATGTTAGATGATCTAGAAGTGGAGGATGGTACCCTATCTCAGATTAGCCACAAAACAATGGAATCAATGTAAATACTGCTGCCAATGTGTGTTTGTTTAATAAATGTCATATTTTATAAATTGCTGGATTGTTGTTTTTGTATGTTTGTCATAGTGTTTGTTAATGGCTTTATTCTATATCATTTTGTACAAAATGCGTCCTTAGGTCAAATATTGTTGCTTATAAGCTATGGCTAGACAAATGTTTCCCTAAATTGGAATTTAAAATTTAAATACATAAGTATAAGTATACACATGATTTGGTTTATCATACAGTTCAATCATTATTTCAGCAATTTTAAAGTGCGCACAAATAAAACAAACTTTTACATACAGCCCCGAACTATGTACACACTATGTGTGTACATATGCGCATGTATATTGCACTATATATATGTATGTATAGTTAGGCATATTTGAAGCATATCAGAAAAGCTATAAAATGAATGCTTATGTGTCTGTTTGTCCTCTCCCTTTCTGGTCGAAGCTTCCATATATCAAAAGATAACGCCACATGGATCGTTATGTGTGGATTTGGAAAAGTATCAAAATACTCAAAATTGTACAGATGAAGCAGATTAGGACGGGCAGAATCACTATAAACCGCAATGACCTGATCAAAAAATATATAAAATATTGAATACAGATTTAAATATAATATATATGTATTACTCACCTGCCATGTCCGAGGGCTGGGTGTCAGAGATTCAAATCAATTTCCGCCTCCAGGTCGATGTGGTTCATTGAGTTGGCTGTGCTATTGAAGATTTGATTCTCAGCCGTTGTTCCACTGCTCTCACCAGCACTGGGCGCGTTGACGTTGGCGTTGACGACACCGTTTCGCTTAGATTTACCTAGCAGCCAGCAAGAGAACACTTTGTCCAAATATTGCACGTTAATAATGTGATGATGGATTGGACAGTGTGTCGAATGAGACCGATATATATACCAAATATATAAACGGTTATATTATAAATACAAACCAAGTACACTAAAAATTTGCCGTAACCTCTCCACATTTTCGATTGTATGTATCTCAATGGTAATAATTGAAAGAATGCTAACAATTAGTAGTACTTAGTAGTAGGATCTCCTGGCTGGATCATCGACTATTGCATGCTGGTCTGGTTGGTGTATACATATGCGTGTATGAATGAGTCAATGATGATGACACTTACCTCCCGAAAAGCACAGACAGCCTTCATCATCGCTTGGGAAATCCCGTCCAGAGCTCTTTTGCTTGAGCTCCTTATTCAGCTCATTGATGCAGCGCTGATAATAGTCGTAATCCTTTAGATACCAGACCGGGGGCCATCGATGCTCGCGTAAATACTCTTGATTATCCTGATGCAATGCTTTCAAGCCCTTAAGTGAAAACTTACAAATAACATTGTAATTGACGCACAGATACGACATACACCACTCCGCCAATTGATGGGCATTGTGCAACTGTTGAAATGGAAAATAAGAAATGATATGTTCAATTTGTATTAGAAAACAAACAAACCTTGACTGACTCCAGCAATTTTAGGCAATGATCGACCGTTTCATTGGTCTCGTTTTGTGAAATAATTGTGAGATCTTCAATAACGCGACACTCAATCAGATTGATAAGGCGAGGCAGGCACAAACGGTTGGCCAATTCCAGCAAATTTAGGCATTTAACCGCTGAGATGGGCGGAATTTGATCTGTGTACAAATAGCACAGTAGTTTATGGAATGTATAAATCGTGACGCCAGGAAAAACAATCTGCAACAATAAAGCTGGATTAATTTATGATATTTAATGATTAACATTCATCCTGTCTTACCACATTAGAGTGTGCTTCGCGAAAGTCGCCGAGAAGCATGGCGCGCATAACATCACAGCGACCTACTAGAACAGCACGATGAGCCTTGAATATAAATAGACATAATTTAAAGAGAATTTAATTGCATACTCATAATATTTACTGCTACCTTCATTAGGCCATCGTCCAGTTCAAAGGTTACATCGGTAAAGCAACCATCTCCAATGCAATGCCTTTCCATGCTTTCCTTTATGCGCTACAATTAGAGAAAAATTAATTAAAATAATTAAAAGAAATAATATTGAACAACATACAAGACAAATGTGAGGATTGGGCTCATCACTGGGGCTCTCCATGACGCTTTGTGGCTTGGAAAGTAACATTGATAATTGCGGCAGTTCTAATAAATCGGCAGCTTCTCTAATTTCCTGCAAAATAAACATTCATTTCTAATAAGACTTAAGTTTATATAAAGACTTTCCTTTAACTCACCTGCAGATTACTGCATTCCTTGTCAATGGTGCCTGTGTAAATGAATCTTAGGCATTGGTGCAGGGCCTGGGGCGAGATTACTTTACTTAGAGTTACAATTGTCTGAACGGAGCTGACGCCGCGTTGATTTTCCATTTGCACCAAGCGCAGGCTCAGCAGTACTGGATGATGTAGTTCCTTATTTAAATCATTGGAGCGCTTCGACTCCACCAATGGCAAGGCCTGATAGCTGGAGCGGCGCTTTAAATGTTCCCACATGCTACAAATTAAGTCAGTTAGAAGTACAGTTAAAATACACGAAATTCGTGAGTAAAGCTAAATAGCTACCGTTGTGTGCGTGATTCGTAGCGTATAAGATATTCTGTGTCGTCATTGAAGTCAGCTATGGTTGCCTCACCGAACGTTGAGCTAACCATGCTTGATTCGCTGCTACTCCGGCCACCCATGTCGGTCAACTCAGTGTTTAGAATGCGTTGAAAAATGCTGGATGCCGCGGCAAGCATAAATCTGTGCACAGCGAACTTGGTTCCACCAACCACTAGAACAAGGTCGGCATAAGCTTGCGAAAGAAACATATTGTATATATCCTGGCGGTAATGGCCAACCATGACCGTAACCTCTGGTGGTGGCGGCTTCGGTGGCCTGAATGGTGCCTGCAACAACGGCTTCTGCACCTTTTTCAGGTTTGTCATCCAGAAACGTTGCTGTCGGCGGGCTATTAATGACGATCGAATGGCATTTTCGAACACCTCGTTGACGCCAAAGTACGTAAAGACACTGGTCTCGTAATAGCTAACGCCTAGTTCCTTTGCAACCGCGCGCGCCTCATCCGGCATAACCAAATCGCTCTTCAAGGCGGCTCTGAAGATTGAAAATGAAGCTGTTTAGAGAGTATTTCAAATACAAAACATAGATCACATACCGTACAAAGGTGCCCTTTTCACCAAAGTAGGACAAATAATTTTCATCACGGTACATGTAACGCAGGTCATTTTTACAGCCCACTAAGACGACGGGGACGTCTGGACAGAAGCGACGTATCTCCGGATACCACATTACCTTGCAATTACGCAAAGATATGGGGCTTGCAATGGAGAAGCAAAGCAATACGACATCAGATCTAAAAATATGAATAATGCTTAAGTAAACATTATAATGAAGTCACTTCAGATATAGTAACTCACCTGCCGTAGGCGAAGCGACGATCCTTATCATGATCCCCGAAGGTGTCCCACAAGCGTAAAGAAACATTGACACCATCTACCACTTCCCAGCTGCGTTCAAGCACCTATAAGGTATAATTGATATCTATGTGTTATTAATGAACAGCAATTGCGGCCGACAATTTGTCACTTGCGTCTTTGTAAATGCGATATTGATCGATCGCCCACACGGTCGGCACATGTGTGGATAATAGCTGCGAAAGCGAAACGTGTTTATTGCAAGCCCTGGCACAAATCAGGCGCGTCTTTCCCACGGCTGTGTCACCAACCAGAACACACTTGACCAGCTCCTGATGCGGTTGCTCGTTGTCCATTTTCGGCATGTACCTTTACTGGCTAACTCTCTGCAATGTTAAAGATAAGATAAATAATAATTATTTAAAAAACAAATAATAATATTATATTGTATATATACACCCCTTACGCGATTTAATGCGTAGTGCGTCCAGACGACACTCAGATAAAGAAAGTAAAAGTAAGTTAAACGACAACAAACCCATTGAGTTGTTAAAAAAAAATAATAAAATACAGCGGGAAGCATTTTTAAAGTCTAATTGAACTCAATTGAAACAGAAATAAAAATATCTTCAATCAAAGCGAGAGTGCAAAACGCATTTACAATACCCTGTAATACGGTTCAAATTGATATTAAAATTAAATTATTTATTCTACGCATCTGGTTCTACATCTGCTATGGCAAAAATGGTTGTAGATTTATTGTTTATAATTTATATTTATCATTTGCTTTTCTCAATATAGAAATTATTATCAAGTCTAATTAAAGTCTTACAGGGTATTTATCCATCGGCAACTCGAATATGACAGCATTTTTGTTTTCTTTTATGTTGAACGTGCGGTTATACTCGTTTACCGTTTCATTTCGGATGCACTCGAGACGCACAATGGCACGGGCCCTTTGTATATAAATATATACTATAAATTTATTTATAGATATGTGCAGAAATATGACTGTATTTACATATATTTGTATGTGCAAATACACTAACTTCAAATATAAGTATGAAAGGATTCAATTAAAGCAATGCAACGCATAAAGAATAATATCTAATTTATGCAGAAGACATGACACATACATATGTATGTATGTATGTGCACACATATATAATCATACGGACATAGATTTCCAACATATAAATATATACATATATTCAAACTGCATTAAATAATTTGTTGTTCTACATCAAATATATATGTATATACATGTGTATTTCTGTTATATATTAATTAAAACACAATAATATTAATGAGCTCCTTCGAAGGAACCGACCGGCACCTAAAGATGTCCCATTGCTAAGCTTATTGATTTTCTCATTCCATATTAATGTTGTGCCGCCTACGGGCCAACAGCTTAAATATAAATGAACTAAAAGCACCAAATTCTTATACATCGGATACAAATAATATAAATAAATACTACAAATAATACAAATAATGTTAGTATATAACTCAAGATTGACATATTCAATAAGCAATTCACAATTGTCAAAGAAACTGTTTTTTTCCACAGTTTTTCGCTTCACATATGCTTTTACTACTTATAGCTTTTCTGTTTTTATAATTTGAAATATATATGTGTGTAGTCTCTAATTGAGTGTATAAAATTGTAAAAATATATACCTTTTTGGTTTCGTTTCGATTTGTATTTTTCGTGCTGCGTTCTCTTAGCTCTTTATTTTTGCGTGCTGCACTTATCATACACGCATACACACTAACACACGTCTAGACGCAATTTACAACAATTTGCAATTTATATTCGCACCAATACAACTAAACACAAATACACAAACTGCGTACATTTTTAAAGCTGCAACTGATAGCTATCCGAATTGATTATATTCCAACATTTAACATCACATTCAAGCGTTCATGTGATTATTATTAATTGTTAAATAATAAAATGCAGTTACAACAACTGTTACAATAATCGTGCACCGCCGTCGATATGCCTTTATCGATAACTACAATTGCAGTTGCCAGTGTTGAACATAGTCGTATTTAAAGGCACGAACAGTTGCCAGACCTTGATTTTAAAGGATTTAATTGTTTGAAGAAATTGTAGTTTTATAATATCATAGTTGTGTTGATTTTATTGTAAATTTCAGGAAATAAATAATTTTCGGTAAATTTGTTATAATTTTATAAAAGATAATTGAGCAATAAATGATTCAGTTAATCTGAATTTGATATACCTAAATTTGTCGAGGTGAAAATATATGCTATATAATCACCAAACTATCAAGTATAATTGCTTAGAATGTTTTTAAGTGTGGCAACCCTAAAACACATGTTTTGAATTGGTGTTGTTGCGAAACTAAATTTATTCGACAAATATTTTGGATACTTTGGTAAAAGACAAAAAAATTATTTATATATATATATATATATTTTAAAGTTAAGGTCTTGTTTAAATATTGCTTATATTTAAACGTGTTAAAAATTTCACTTGCACAATTTCTGCAGAAGAATCAACATCGTTTCTATGTTTGCCCAGCGAACGTGTCTAAGTTTATCCAGCCGCAAATCGATTTTTGCCCAAGCCGTAACAGCTGTTCTTCATCGACAGTACGCCTTCACACCTAAATATACTAATTAACATAATAAAACATCTTGTTTGTTGTTTGTCAGTAACGGGAAGTGCTACAGTAACCTTGTTTCTGGACGGAGAACGATTGTAACAACATCTAAATCAAGAATGACTCTGACGGAGCTTTCGCCGAACCAAAAAATCAAAGTTGATCAAATGGAGCCAATTTTGCGGTACACACATATGCAAGTTAATTTTAATGAATTAATTTAAAAGTAAACTTTGAACGTCTTGCACGCAGCATAAATAATATTGAAAAGTCACAACAGGATACACGAGACTATCGAGGCTTGCAGTTGGAAAATGGTTTAAAAGTATTATTGATATCGGATCCAACTACTGATGTGTCAGCTGCTGCACTCTCTGTGCAGGTTGGGTAAGAGTTCAATTGTATATTTTAATTTACTATATTGAAACTCGCTTTTTTTTTTTTCATTGCAGGCACATGTCCGATCCAGAGGATCTGCCTGGCTTGGCACACTTTTGTGAGCACATGCTCTTCTTGGGCACGGAGAAGTATCCGCATGAGAATGGCTATACCACGTACCTCTCGCAGAGCGGCGGCAGCAGTAATGCCGCCACGTATCCGCTAATGACGAAATATCATTTTCACGTGGCACCAGATAAGCTGGACGGCGCACTGGATCGCTTTGCACAGTTCTTCATTGGACCACTGTTTACGCCCAGCGCAACGGAGCGAGAAATCAATGCGGTATATGTAGAAACAGCTTTATTGATCAACCCTCCACTAATTGTATTTATTTACAGGTGAATTCGGAGCATGAGAAGAATTTGTCCAGCGATTTGTGGCGCATTAAGCAAGTGCATCGACACCTGGCCAAACCGGATCATGCGTACAGCAAATTTGGCAGCGGCAACAAGGCAACACTCTCTGAGATACCCAAGTCGAAGGGCATTGATGTGCGCGAGGAACTGCTCAAGTTTCACAAGCAATGGTATTCTGCGAACATCATGTGCCTGTCAGTTATAGGAAAAGGTTCTCGCAACATCTATATTTAATTATATACATTTTTTTATATTAAATATTGCTAAATTTATATATAGAAACCTTGGATCAACTGGAAACTATGGTGATAGAAAAATTCTCTAAAATAGAAAATAAGAATGTAAAAGTGCCGGAATGGTGCAGGCATCCGTATGGCGAAGAGCAGTACGGCCAGAAGCTAAAAATCGTACCTATCAAGGATATACGCTCGCTCACAATAAGCTTTACAACCGACGATCTGACGCAGTACTACAAATCCGCGGTAAGTAATTGTAATATATTATAAGGCTTATGCTGAAATAATATTGTTGTTTACTACGCAGCCAGACAACTATTTAACTCATCTTATTGGGCACGAAGGCAAGGGCAGCATATTGTCTGAGCTGCGCAGGCTTGGTTGGTCCAATGAGTAAGTATATAGATTAAGTTTAATCAGATTTGAGCTTCATAATTCGTATCACTTACTTGCAGTCTGATGGCTGGTCATCAGAACACCCAGAATGGCTTTGGGTTCTTTGAGATTGTGGTGGATCTAACGCAGGAAGGCTTGGCTCATGTTGATGACATTGTGAACATAATATTTCAGTATTTGTGCATGCTGCGAAAGGAAGGGCCCAAGAAATGGATATTTGATGAGTGTGTGAAGTTAAATGAAATGCGCTTCCGTTTCAAGGAGAAAGAACAGCCCGAGAATCTCGTCACCCATGCCGTATCATCTATGCAAATATTTCCATTGGAAGAGGTACTAAGTGCACCATATATGAGCAACGAATGGCGTCCCGAATTGATCTGTAATCTTTTGAACGAATTGGTGCCCTCCAAGAGTCGAATTTCCATGGTTAGCCAGAGTTTTGAGGATTCTGCCGATAAGACAGAGCCCTATTATAAAACGAAATATGGTTTGGAGCGTATACCCGAGTGCACAATTCAGGTGTGTTAAGCGCCTTACAGCTTTTAAAATTTTATTGATTAATGAACCATTTCCAGACCTGGGAAAGTTGCGATGTTAATGAGAATCTAAAGCTGTCACTGCCAAATAGTTTTATACCAAGCAATTTCGATATCGCCGATGTGCCCAGCGATGCGCCCATACATCCGACAATTATAATGGATACGCCGATTCTACGAGTATGGCATAAGCAGGACAATCAATTCAATAAGCCCAAAGCTTGCATGACTTTCGACATGTCCAATCCGATTGCCTATTTGGATCCTCTCAATTGTAATTTGAATCACATGATGGTAATGTTGTTGAAGGATCAGCTCAACGAATATCTGTATGACGCAGAGCTGGCTAGCCTCAAGCTAAACGTAACAACCAAACCAAGTGGCATTGATGTAAATATAGAAGTTATTTTATTAAGTTTCACTGTTAACATTGATTTTCCTCCTTCAGTTTACCATACGTGGCTTCAACGACAAGCAGGTGGTGTTGCTTGAAAAGCTATTGGATCACCTGTTTAATTTTAGCATAGACGAGAAGCGTTTTGACATACTCAAGGAAGAGTACATAAGATCTTTAAAGAATTTTAAGACAGAACAACCCTATCAGCATTCCATTTATTACCTGGCACTGCTGCTCACTGAGAATGCCTGGGCAAATGTTGAGCTATTAGATGCTATGGAACGTGAGTTGTTATGGAGTAATGCTGAGATTTCAATGTTATATATAATTTTCTATACATTTTAGTTGTTTCCTATGATCGTGTGCTAAACTTTGCCAAAGAGTTCTTCCAGCGCTTACACACTGAATGCTTTATTTTTGGTAATGTGACCAAGCAGCAGGCAATGGATATTGCGGGTCGTGTTAATAAACGATTAGAGGGCACAAATGCAACGATACTGCCAATATTAGCTAGGCAGATGCTCAAGAAACGCGAATACAAGTTATTACCGGGTAAATTGAAATTAAAATTTTTAAAATCATAAATTATTATTAATTTATCTTGCTTTCTGCAGGTGATAGTTATCTGTTTGAAAAGGAGAACGAGTATCACAAGAGCTCTTGTACACAGCTCTATATGCAATGTGGCGCACAAACGGATCATACCAATATTATGGTTAATCTTATATCTCAAGTGCTCTCTGAGCCCTGCTACGATTGCCTGCGCACCAAGGAGCAATTGGGCTATATTGTCTTCAGTGGTGTTCGTAAAGTTAACGGCGCCAATGGTATTCGCATCATTGTGCAATCGACGAAGCATCCGGCCTTTGTGGAAGATCGCATCGAAAACTTTTTGCAAACATATTTGGTAAGATTAAAATGTTATTAAAATATAAGAGACAATTTGAACAAACTCCCTTCCTTTAGCAAGTCATTGAGGACATGCCCCAAGATGAATTTGCTCGCCATAAGGAGGCATTAATTGTCAAGAAGCTGGAGAAGTCGAAGACAATATTCCAGCAATTTAGTCAGTTCTATGGAGAGATTGCTATGCAGACGTATCACTTTGAAAGAGAAGAGGCCGAAGTCGCAATACTGCGCAAGATAACAAAACCCGATTTTGTGGATTACTTTAAGGCGCGTAGCTTAAAATTTTCAATTTTTATTATCTATCTAAATCTACTTACTTGAAATTTACAGAAATTTATAGCAAAGGACGGGCCAGAGCGCAGAGTTTTATCTGTCCACATTATCTCGACACAAAAAGATGAGAATGACACAACGACCGCTGAGGAGGAGGAGAGTGCAGCAGCCAGTGCTAAACGGCATACCGCAATTAACGATATTGTCGCATTCAAATCCTGCAAAGAATTGTATCCCATTGCAATGCCCTTCCTCGACATCAAGGCGAAGGGTGCCCGCAGCAAGCTTTAAATTAGCTAACTCTACAATTACTAGTTTGCTAATGGGATTTGGTTGCTTTGTTTAATGTTCATGCAAATAATTAACCTTTCACAAATATAAAATAATTTGTATGAGCAACGAATTGTTCCTCACATAGTTGCTGCCCAGAATCGCGCTATTCGGTATGGAGAAGCCCATATCCAGTTTAGTGAACTCCTGCGAACTGAGGTCGTGCATACGTCGATTACTACTCTGCTGCTGATCCAATATAGAAATTTTGTGTTTAAAAGCCACACGATCAGCCCACTTCAGCTGCTTCCACTGCCCGCCCATGTCCAGCATAATATTGTTCTCTTTGCCCTTAACGCCATGCTCATGGATGGGATAGGCCATGCCCAGCTGCAGATTGATCATGTCCCGGTGCAAGTGCTGGAAGGTGCACTGCAATTGCAGAGTCTTACCTGTATGTAAAATAATTATCATAATTGAAATTAAGTTTAGTTTTTGTCCTCACTCACCTCGTATGCCGAACATGGGACTCTTGATGGTTCTAGTGGTTGCCTTGGCAATATGTTCGGTGATATTTTCCAGTTTCCAGTAGTAGGTGAATAATTGAAAGTCCTGATTGGCCAGCATGGTATTATTGAATTTATCAATTTCGTCCTCGCGCTCTGGAGCACTTTCCATATCCTTAAGTTGTGGTTGCTTCTTCTCCAGGCTGGGATTCAAGGTTATTTGCTCGAATTTGATTATTTTCATGCTGGAGGGTTTCACAAAGGGCATGGTCGTGGATGGTGTGGTGGATGTGGAGGTCGTAGGGGATGTGGAGGACGTGAAGGGTCTAAAGGCGCTTCGACTTGTCTGCTCCAACATTACAGTTAACATCTTTAGCTGCTCTTTAAGTTCACGCAATTCCTCAAACAATTTCTGTTCCAAGTTGCGAAATGCCAAATTCATTTCATCTAAAAAAAAGTCATTTATTAGCTAAATATAAGAAATGTAAATAGTCTGCCTAACTCACCCGAACCACAGACGCCCTTTAGTGTCTTTGTTGTGACTGCCTCGGCGGATGCCTTGACCTCGCCAGCATTGACAGTACAAACAGCTCTCTGCACCTCGCTGGGCAACTTAATGTCTGCCGCCTTCTGCTTCTCCGTCTCCGTCTCCTGCTCAGCTTCATGCAAACTGTTATGGTCGATCTCGTCCAGCGCCAATGCCGAGGCTACTAGCACCCAGATGCCAGCACACAAAAGCCAACTTGTCATCTCTAGCTGGCAATGATGTAAGTGCTCCACAGAATATCAAATCCCAAGAACGCCCGCTCTTTGGACGGCCTCATTGACAACTGATTGAGCATCCGCATCCGACTTGTGCAGAATGAGACGTTGACATTGTCGAGCACATAAAATACATATTTGTCTCATTTTATTTTTTATTTCTTTTTTTTTATGTATTTATGTTTATAAATATGCGACTAGGGCGCGTGTCGCATATGTATTTCGGGTGCGTACGTTTACCTAAATATAGTAGCAATGCTTGGCGTATAATTAAAATATGAATGAAAGAGGCTGACGAATCCTACATGGGAAATGTGCTACGGGAGCTACAACAGCACAAGGAATTCTCAGAATGGATGAGGAATTCGTTAATCAAATATATATGCCTGTAATGCATACAATAAATCCTTATTGGATTATTTTTATAAAAACTTTAAATTTAATCCTTAATGTTTACGATTTTATTTAATTTATTTAGTTATTTATACTAAATATATATATTATTTATATATATGTATGTATATCTAAACTATCCCATTGAGAAGAAGGATAGCCGAAAGGCCATTTCGACCATATTTTGTGGAACTTCCGGACAGTGGCAGACATAAACTTCTTTTGCTGGCGACTGGAATAGGCGTCCGACCACAACGAAACGCATGCTGGACTGATCTTTGTTTACCTCCAAGGTGATGCCATGCTCCTTAACCATGGTTATATCATTACCCACAGATCTGTTGCCCAGCGTATTGGCCGATTCCAGCAGGAGGCGTCGATGTTGTTTGGATCGATCCAGCACCATGTGAATCATATGACATGCTCTGCGTATCTCACTCAGATAGGGAACAGTGTTTGGACTCGTTGTGAACGGGCATAGGAGAACACCATTAGTAAGGTCCACATAGACGTAGTGCAGCACGGAGTTCTTCCAGCCGGCGGATATTTTCACGGGCAGCACATTGTTGATCTCCTTCCACAGGGATGTAGTTATTTGGCTTTGGCTCTCTGCGTTCAGATTGAGGCCGTAGTGCAGCGGATGCTGTTCCGCAAAGTTCTCCCAGTCGGAGCCGCTGTCCGAGTCCTCGGCGGGTGTGAGGCGACGTCGCGACATTTCATCCTCGCTGGGCGTCAGACTGTGTATGGAGGAGCCACCCAGGGAAGAGCACAATTGCGCCTCCTCGTCGTTGACGGCGCAGGTGGAATGTGAGGAGGATGTCTTCTGTTTGAGGAATGATTCCAGCCGGCTGGTGGCTTCCTGCTCCTCGCCGGATTGCTCGATTTTCTGCTGATCCAGCACCTCGGGTCGTTTGTTCGAAATGGACCAGAACTTGGCCAACGACTCAATGCCGCACTGTATCAAATGATCCAGTGTCTCCTGGATCTCCTCAATGTAGAACAGCGAAGGCGGCACTGCAGTGAACGCCTCCATTTCAGGCGTGTCAACATACATCTTCAGGATGACTGTGAGGATTAGATGGCTGCGTGTGCAGACGGTCAGAAAGTAGCGACCTGTCGCATTTGCCAGCACAACCTCCTCCCATACGTACAGCTCACGCACGCGTACACTGGGCGCGGCTCCAATGAAGTCGAGGATGCCACGACAGCGCAGGAAGAGCTCCACATTGAAGCGCACCTCGGCGGGCAGGAGGCTGGCCAACAGGAAGCTGTCGTAGTACAGGGCACAGCCATAGATGAAGAACTCCCGATGCGTGGTCAGCGGCTCGTCGTTCCAGTTGCGATAGTCCATGGCCTCCATTTCGCTCAAGGCATCGAAGATGCGCAGCTGCGCCTCCTTGGGCAGCGGCAGGCTCTTCGACTGCTTCAACAGCTGCTCGAAGTGCAGCTCGCCCTTGGGATTGGCCAGCAGGCGCGATCGCTGTATGCCACAAAAGTGTCGGAGGAACTGGCGCAGTCCATTGGAGCTATCGTTGGCTGTGGAAAAATTCTCGAGCGTCAGCCCAGGCAGCGAGAAGCGAATGTAGCCGATCAGCTCATCCGATCTCAGGCTACACACAGTGGCGCTGTACAGTTGGGCTGCATAGGCGAAGAGCACCAGGAAGCCATTGAGCCGACGATAGTTGACATGGTAGGGCACCTGGTCGACCAGCAGACGGGATGTCAGCGGCTCCGTCTGCAGCTCGTTGAGCACGGAGCAGAGCGTAAGGAAGCTTCCTCGCGCCTTGTACAGAAAGTTCGTCAGCGCCGACTCTGGGTAGTAGTAGAGAGAATCTTTGTGCTGATCAAGCTGATAGCACTCTGGTGGCAGCAGCAGCATGCCAAAGGGCGTCAACGACTCCGGCACAGTCATAGCCGGCGGCAGCAGCTGATCGAACTGCTCCGCAAACATGGCAAAGCTAATCAATTTGCGCACCTGTGGCAGCTGATTGCACTGAGCCGCTGCATCATCCGTTGTGGCTGATGGAGCGGCACTGCTGGCACCTTGAAAGCCCAGGCACACCTGTGTCGGTTCGAGAAACTGTTGCAGCAGCTCATCCACATTGCTGGCATAGATCTCGATGCCATTCAACGACTTAAACCAATCGCCACGCTTCACATTATGCTGCATGGCGCTGATATCGTGCACGAAGCTGTCCACCATTAGGCACTCGGGCTGGTCGGGAAAGGGCAGCACGCGAAAACCGAGTATGGACTCGACGGCTGTGGATCGGCGGCCAAAGCGGAAACGATCCGTTGCCGTTATAACCAGCTCCAATTGCTTCTGATTGTCGGCGTCAGCGTGTGAATTCTTGATGTCTGCGAATCGGAACCCGTTGTTCGTCTCGTTCTCTACCTCTACCTGTGCCTGCTGCCCCCCACTGTTATGGCTGCTGTTGTTGTTGTTGTTGCTGTGGTTGCCATTGTGCTTGCCCTGCTGGCCTCTATTCTGCTGCTGTCGCCGCGTAGTTTTTTTACCCAGGCGCAGTGAGCGACGCAGCGGTTCACCACGTCGCTCAGTTAGATTCGGCCTGGGATTGGGCACATATTCTGCATAGAAGAGACTGCCATCGTCGGCCACGTACTCCTCCCAGTTAACCAAATCGCTGCCGTCACTGAAAGAGCTGTTAAGCGACGAACTGGATGTTGAATAGGTTTCCGAGGCGTCCAGGCCAAGACGTCTGTCCGTACCTAACGACAAGCCCTGCGATTTTCGCATCTCTCGCAGATCGCTATCGCAAATGGGTAAATAAATAAATAAATGAAATATATATTTTGTTTGATTTGTGTTGCGCCTCGATCTGTCTGCCTTCTGCTACCAACACAAACTGAACAAACTCTGCTCAATCTCCAACTCAGCCATTGGCTCACATAGAGAGGAAAACCGGTTTATGGGCTGCATAGTTAGGAGTTAGTTCAGAGTTTTCTCACGCTCTTTCAAATTCAAACGCGTTCTCTCTCCCTCTCTCTTTCTCTCTTAAGTCGTAGGTCAAAATAAATTAAATTTTATTGTTGCTTCTCACGGAATTTCATTTCATCCCGAATTCCGTTTGAAATTAACGCATATTTCAATCTCTCTATTGTCTCTAAATCCATAAATACAAAGGTAATTAGACATATTTACATTGTGAGTGATACTCTCTTTAGACGGTTACATACATTTGTCGAAGTTTATTAAAATTCTTATATTTAAATGCATTAAGTTTTATTTGCAATATCGATCAGCTTTCATTTTGCTACGCCTGTCGAGCAGCGTTTCGTGTAGAAGTCCTTGAGCCTTAGCCTCTTCAAGCTCCTTTACATCGTTCTTGCTTATGCGCATCTTCTTGTCTTGGAACTTTTGAAACTTTTTGCTAGAAGAGAATACATGCACATCCATATTAATAAATTTATGTTTATAGCTATATTAATAAAGCAAAACACTTACACATAGTTCTTCTCAACCTCGCCTAAATCGCCTTTTTCCTCCTTTGGCCGTTCGTCCACAATATCATCTCTAGCTGAATTTGTGCGCACGCAACAAATCTCTTGGGGACCCACTTTTTTACGCAAGGCTACACAAGCATCGTCCTCTGGATCAATAGACATGAAGTGTCCCGTTTCGGACAACAAAGCCATTTCCTTATCCTAAAAGTGAGAACAGGTAAATATATATATAAAATATATAAACTGTTCGTTGCTTACTTCGAAGATGGGCTCCCACTGCTCCATGCTACCAACAGCTTCTGAGCGGCCAGTAACCATTCCGTCTTTTTCAATTTTCAGATATTTGCCGTAACCCGACTTGAAGGAGACTTTGCGATCGTTGATTGGAAATGCCGTAAATATTTCTTCCGGATCGGGGCCTTCACCTGGATTGTGTGGCGCTCCCAAAGTAAACAAACTATAGAAATTGTTAATTAGCTAAATCTCATTTGCTAATAATAACAATTTACTCACCCGTTATCTAGGGCTCTCAGATAGCAACGTTCGCCAAATTCAATGGCCACTGAACCAACGATGTTTGCGGCTGTTCTTGCTGCCCACCAGCCTCCATGATTAATGGCATCCTCATCTATTGTTTTGCTACGTTTGGATACATCGTCCTCTTTGTGTTCCTTTTCCTTCTTACGTTTCTTACTTTTTCTATAAACAAACTCAATATCAAATTTGAGTGCACTCATTATTCATTTAAATCTACTTACTTGTGTTTTTCTCCTTTCAAGACCAACTTTTTAATACGCACTTGATCATAATCAGACATTATGTATTTCAGATTTCGATCAAAACTAATAATAAATTAACAAATACTTTGTAAACACTTTTTCCCGTAAAGTCGCTTTCCTTATTTACTAAAATGAACTACAGAGTTTCTTTGATTCCAGTTTATAAATTTATCGATACTATCGATTATGCGATATCTTGTAATTTTACGAAGTCGATTGGAACTTTTACCGGTTCATTCATTGTTTTATAAAAAACAAACGATAAAATTGTTGTGGTACTTTAAATGCATTTAATATACAATACATAAATATTTTATTGTATAAATGAGTAGATATTATAATATTCTGGGGATTACATAGAATTTTTTTGGCGTAAGCTCTAACATAAATAAATAATATATAATAACAAAAATATAACGTATAAATTAATACAAAACAAAATTACGCATAATACAAGCTTATGTGTAAGCATTTCATGTTATAATCGAAAAAGGAAGAATGCTGCAGTCAAGATATTTCTATATTAATATAGATTATATAGATAAATAAATATTCGTCTTTCGTCAATATTTGTCCAGATCTGTATTAGGTTTTGAATATATCATCTTTGGGTGTAGGGTATAGCTATAAATACTGAAATCGGAATGAGATAGTTACATATACCCCTCCAGTGATAAGTGTTGCCACTGGCCCTGTAATAAATAAATAAGTTTATAAATGCATTAAGGATATGCAATATTATCAAACATACCGCAATGCCTAGACTCCAACCGGCTCCAGCAGGATTCATGTTTGTTATGCCACATCGTCGACATATAACGCCATTTAGGGAAATGGCCCACACTTCCTTGCCGACGGACACGGAACGAAAGCCGCAGTGAGTCTCTGTGTGCGGCGGTACATTGGCAGCGTTTGGGAGAAATTGCCAATGTGAACCTTCCGGGAATGTGCGTGTTACTTCCTTGCGCACCGCTAGACGCTGTTGGTTGTCCAATGCCCAGATGCCAGCCCGACCAACACTAACGACTTTGAAAGTAACGCCAGACGGTGCCTCCACTTGTTGCCAGGCGTCGCCGCAAGGGTTCAGCTTGCTAATGCCATAACGGAAGAAGATCATGCCATTGCGAGCAACTGCCCAGACCTGTCCAGTGGGTCCCACACTAATGCCAACTAACGGTTGATCACTCACAATGTGCTCCCAGGTATCACCACGCGGATTCATTGTGGAAACGCCATGACGGATTAGCACATCGCCATTCGTGGCGATGGCCCAGGCAGCAACAGGTATATCCTCTACATTCAGCGCACTATCCACATCACTGTCCAGTACCTGCAGTGAGGCATCGAGTAATTTGGAATGACTTAACTCCTGCCACGGGCCACTGCTGGTCAATCGACATTTTTTCATCCAACGCCGCCGCCGCACGCAGTCCGTTAGCTTCTTTTGTGCATGATAGGTAGCTGGGAAATCAATTGCATATTGCCAGCCCTCCTTGTCCGCTCCGCCGGGTATATTGTAGTCGATGGCCCAATCAGATATCCACTCGCAATGTGTAGACAGCAGCTTTGTGTGTTCCTTGCTGCGTTTCTGTCGCCCAGTCGCATCGCTCCACATGTGTCGATCCGTGGGCAAGCTCTTAGCAGTGAAGCCACTGATGGGATTCCAGCGCTGATTCTCATACACGTAATAGGTGTGCGTGTCTATCATTGCGTTTATCTTGCCCGATCCTTCCAGCCCCTTCAAGAACATGCCGCCCCAGCCACCGTTGTATGCCCAAGCCGTATTATCGCAGGATATGCCCCAGACAACATCTACTCCACTGTTATACACTCGCTTCACATGACCGCCTATCTGGCGCCAGTGCATCTGCTGCATGGACACAATTACCGAGGGCGAACGATAGATGACACTAAACAGCTTCACTCGTCCACTCACATAGAGACAAGTTACCGCCGCCGGATCTGTGCGATATTTGTATTCGGCATAGAGGTCATTGTTCACAATAATCTGATATTGATTTTGAAGAGCCCTACAGAAGTGATTACAGACAGGTATTAAATGATAAGTGTGTCTGTCAGACTGATAAATAATGGAGCTCACCTGATTTTCACAGTAAAGCTTGCTCCAGGCGCAAAGACCATGCGATCATTGCGCACTTCATCCAGCCACTCAGAATCAATCATTGAATTGAGTACGGTTGTGCGCTCATTGAAGCGCGGATTCAAATGCATCGCTATGACACGATATTTCTCCACACGATGGGGTAGAGCTTTAATATTGGAATGACACTGCAAGTCGAAGCGAATCTGATCGGCATCGTCGTATACACAGCCCGCAATTTCCAGCTCACTGCCACAGGGCATGCTAAAAAGGAAGGAGAGGAAATTTATTAATCTGATAAATATTATATGATATATCATATATACTCCTACCCATTATAAAGCGTGTTGTAGTAGGGTGTTTCACACGTCGACACATCCATGCGCTCCACGTAATGAGCCTGCCCATTGCTGGTTTTTTCCAGCTGTTGTGCCTTCATATTGGCAGCATCGAAAACAAATACATCCCCCAGATCGCTGGTCAGCCAAATTGCATTGCTGGCTGGTTTGCCCATTAGCATATTGATTTGACTGCATACCGAAGACAGGTGCGATAGCCAATCTTCCATGTCCGCATCGCCGGCGAATTGCAGTTTTACCGGGCTGCAATTGATGGGCAGATGAACGGCGTGTATGGCCAATCGTGGTGCACCTGGCTCGCTGCAGCATTGCACGCACGTAATGTCGGAGAGTGCGAATTGTATTTTGGTCGACGAGCCGTCAGGACTGAGCACCGTGAAGGTGCCAGAGTCATTCTCTGTGCTGTCACCTCCATTGCCGCTCACCCATTCCAGCTCAATGATGCAATCCTCGTAGTCGCCAGCTGGATGATGATAACGTGCGTCGGCCGTCTTAATCCAAGATGTTAGCTCGACCGCCTTTTCGTAGTGCGTTTCCTGCTGCAGCTTGGCCAAGCTTTGCTGGCGGCTCTTTAGTTTATCGAGTATGTCGTTGCGCCAATTGGGATTCACCTCGGCTTTGCCATCGTTGTGATGCTCACTGAACCAGTTGGGTATATTGTTAGTATCCACTGTGACGGCGCCTGTGGTCACACAGCTCCACATCACAGCGCATTCTGTCCAGAACTGAGAGCCATTGTGATCGTCCTCTTCGCCCAGAAAAGCATCAGAGCCATGAGCTGATTCCGATTCAAAAACAGCTGAATCACTCTCTGGATGTGCCTCGGTGCCCACAACGGATCCCACGCTGCGCACCGGCGACCAGGCTCGTGGATTCTTAAGCTGCGTTTCGAACTTTCCACTTATCTCGGCGACATCAGCGGCCGGCGCACTAGATGCATGCGACAAGGGCTCACGCAAGGCAGTCGCCCGATGTTTCTGGCGCTCGTTGAGATTGAGGCTGCCAATGGTGGGTGGCGAGTCAGCGCTCAGCTTCCAGCGGTCATTCTTCAAACGATTGTTCAAACCATTATTCGAGGAGGCGTTGCTGTGCGCGGTCACAGTTTCAATGACAGCGCACGTTTCGACAACACCCTTTTCCTTCTCTTTAGAATAGAGATTAGAAAAGCTTTGATGCTTGGAGCCGGGCGTTGAGCTGCTGCCACCACTCTTGCGTGAGACTATGGACAAGGAACTGGAGGAACGGCTGATTTGCATGGGACATTGAATTTTCAACCATTTCTTGCCGGTGGGATCAGCGGGAGTAACGCCGGATCGGTAGTATATAGCACGATCTGCAGCGCCAATTGCAAACACCTGTTGATGAGGGTCATATGATTAGTCTCATAAAATTCGAGAACTGAATGCTGAATCATACCTGATCATTTGGCGCCACTGAGATCATTGACAAATTGCCAACCATTTCCACCCAGCCCCTGCCTATGGCAGCATCCTCACTGATTCCAGCAGCTTCTCCTTTGATGCCGCGCCGGAACCAGGCATGATGATCGTTTGTTATACACCAGACCGCATCGGTTCCTACTGAAATCTGCACAATGCGAAGGCCACGTGGCGAATCTGTCTGTGAACTGGTGGATACAGGCGATTTCACATCCAACCATGCATCACCCGACAGATTTTCCCGTGTTATACCCGTGCGCACAATGACGCGCCCATTGTAGAGCACCGCCCAAACCAGACCCGTCGGACCCACGCTAATCTGGGCGAGCTCACTGCCGACGGGCGTATTTATGGCAGTCCACCGCAATCCTTCTGGTGCATAGGCAGTGACGCCAGTGCGAAACATTGCACGTCCATGCGCCGTTATGGCCCATACACAAAGCGTGCCGGCTCGTGCGTTTGGCACATGTGTGCCGCCTATGGCCACATCAATAAAAGGCTCCTGGGTCGGATCCTTGTGTAAGGGTGCGACGGCACACCAGCTGTTCAGAGCAGCATAGCGGCGAAAGCGTATCCACTTGCGTCGGCGCACATAAGAGTTCCATGACTTTTTTGCCGAGTACGAAGCTGGAAAATCCAAAGCGTACATCCAGCCATCTTCAGGCAACTGTTGACCATCCAGTTCCAAGTCCAGATGCCAATCACCGTCCCACTGCCAGGCCATTGAGGGCAAACGTATCTTGTCCACACTCCTCTCAACACTGCCATCAACGTTAGAGTACTTATAACGATCGGTGGGCAGCAGCGTTTTCGAGAAACCTTCAATAGGCAGCCAGCGCTCATTTTCGTAAGACTCCTCCTTCACTCGTATCGGTACATCAAGTCCATGCACATGAACGTAAACTTGGCGATCGCCGCCAATGGCCCACATATAGTTGGGAACTGCGCTGATTTTCTTGAACTCCAGGCCGAGATAGGGGAACTCGCGCCATCCACTTGAGCTAGTAGACAGCGTATGCACGCGTCCCTCGCTACTGGTGGCGAACAGTAAACTGCTCGGCATTGCTGTTTGCGTTATTAACTGAAGTTCTTCAGCAGTCGTCGCCCTTTTTGTTCCATAGTGGCACGCTTTTACAAAAAAAAAAAAGAATTGATTTTCCGTTCAAGTGGTAGTTAAAGTTGCCACATCAATGCCTGATTTGAATCAGCTGATATATGAAATCGACTGGCAGCTCTACATATTGTCAATATGTAAATCATTATGGGTATTCATGATAAATTAAATTTTAAATTTAATGATAATATCAATTACTGAATAAAACTATAATTGAAGCACATTGTACAAATTTACTAGGTTGAAATTATTAAAATATTAATGTTTGTATTTTATTTGGAAATAAAAACGTAACATCGACAAAAAAGATAATAGTGCTGCCAGACCGACTTAGCACTTTTATAAATAATTTTTGACATGTATGATTCATTTATTTACAATTATAGTTTACGCTGAAGAAGTCTTATTAGCTGTTACAGCTAAATTAATTATGGTTTCAGCATTATTGAAATAGTAAGTGTGCAAAGGTTTTTTTTTTTTTTTTTTTAGTTATCTGGCAACCACATTGAATTGACATGTCACAGGGAAAATGCGTTGCTAATAGAGTTTCTTAAGATTAACCTGCAATTTTTAATAGCCCCTATTTGTTTAGCAGCCATCTCTTAGCGTCCTTCAGGAAAGATCCGGTTCAAGCGTTGTCAATATCAACAAAAAAATTTCCATTTCCGTTCTTGGATTTAGACCGCGAACCCTCAAAACCTAAGATAAATATGGACAGCATAGAAGCTGAATTTGTTCGTGATACAATTGGAAAAAATAAGGTTGTAATATTTAGTAAAACTACTTGCCCTTATTGCACAATGGCTAAAGAGGTAAATCCAAGCGTCAGTCTTCCAATATATGATATAATATTAATATATATTGTTTAACAGCCATTCCGAAAGTTGAAGGTTGATGCAATGATAGTGGAACTCGATGGACGTAAAGATGGAAACGCTATTCAATCTGTTTTGGGCGAAATGACGGGCGCTCGAACGGCAAGTTTAATTAAAGAAAAATGATTTATTTTATTTAATTGTCAATTGTATCCGTTGCAGGTGCCTCGAGTTTTTATCAATGGTAAATTTGTGGGTGGCGGCACCGACATCAAGCGCATGTATGAATTGGGAACACTGCAAAAATATTTCGAGTAATGTTTTCGTTGATCTTTTGTTTTTCTCTTAAATAAAAATTGAAGTGGAAATGTTTTGTTTATTCTTAAATAAAAATTGTAGTGAAAATGTTTAAAATAAACATTAATTGATTTTTAAGTTTGACAAATTAAACGTTTTCATTTCTACAGCAAGTATCGATTATGCGTATCTGCAATCGACATGCCTATCGGCTTGTAATTCCATTTATCGACACAATACAGTAAATAGACAATGTTTACTGCCAACAGGTATTTAATTTGTAACCTATGTAAATGAAAAATAAACAACAAGATGGCCGACTTAGTGCGTGGCGAGGCATCCGAATCGGATGAGGAATTGGAGAAGCATAAGGCACTTACAGCTGACCATTAAAAAGATCATATAATCTTTTAAAACAAATATTTACAGATATGCGCAGCGGAAGTTTCTGGCGAAGCAACTGAGGAAGAAGATGAAGACATCTACGAGCAGCCAAGCACACCTAGTGCAAATGCCTCGATATACCGTAATAACTTGCTGCAGCGTAAATTGAGTATGATCTATCTATTTAATATTCTATTGGAGTTAATTTAAATGTCTTATTCATTCCAATTTAGTTGAAAACAACATTGAGATTTGTAAAGCGCTAACTATGCTCACTCGCAATTTTGTTGTAACTGCCTCCAAGCAGCTACTGACGACCGATCAAATGCTCATCAAGTCGCAGGTGTCCATGCAATCGACACATTCAGCGCTGCAGCAGGCGCAACGAAACACTGAACAATTACAGAGCCGAGCTGCAGCGGCGTTAACGAGCAGTTTTCTGCCTGTCATTCATCTGAAGGAGAGAAGCAATTGAGGGGGTAATACAAGTATATACGTTTATATAATTCTTATAAATAAACGAACAAAATAGGCTAATCCTCTGTGTCCGAATTGGGCGCATACACCTGACTATTTGGCGAAGGCTCTCGCGGCACGTAGGTATTTTGGAAGCATCGCGAGAAGATGGTGCGCACCCTATGATCGCGCTCCCGTTCCGGGGATTGAGGTATGCTCTCATCCTCCTCATTGTTGTCCTCCGGCAAAAGCGTGGGTGGCGCATCCTCCGTATTATAAAAACAGACTTCTGTGCTGCTCGGCCGAGGTATCTGGCTGGCCTCCATGGCATCTGATACGGCCAGCAGCATTGCCTCCTCTTCGGCCTCTTCATCAACTAAATCCACAGTGTCACCATCGGGCAGCATACGTGCCGGTTGCACTGAAGCTGCCTCAGAAGGCTGCTCTGTGCGACGATCGCGGAATTGAAAGAGCGGTGTACCGAGATCCGAAAGAGTCGTATCATCAGCCAAACGACGCTTTTGCTGCATATCTGGGCCTGGTGTGCTGCTCTTTCGTTTCTGAGCTGCATTTGTGGTATTACACACAGTTATTTCTCGTGGCCGGTAATCTTCCGAGAAGCTAACATCTTCAGGCGACAGAGTTGATAAAATGAGCAAGCACTCAATATCGGAATGTTTCTTAATTTTGACTAAGAATGGACTTCCAGCGTCATCGAACTCCAGCGTCATTGGTGCATTCAATGCCTCGGCAAAGAGCAGAAATGCGCGAAATTCCTTAATGCAAAATGTAATAACTGAGCCCTCGGCCACCTGGTAATGCTCGAATTCGCTGTGCTTCAATTTCAGCTGTGATCGCATAAACTTATCATTGACACGAGCACCTTCGATGTAGTTCTTGGCTGACAGACACTCTGGCGTGGCCTCCAGTGTAAGTTCCTCTTCAGCAGAATTAAAGCTATTCGAAATTTCCATAAATAACTTGTGATCTCCACGAATGCTAAAAAATACAAATATTCACTATACAAAATAGATTTATATATATTTTATCTACATACCTATTGGGACTTTGATCAGTAGGAACATTCGATGTAATATTCAATTCATCCACAATTGCAATGAGTGCCTGCTTTGTGGTCTCCAGTTTGCAGCGTAGATTTACCTGTAATTTGGATTTATTGCCCACAATACTCAGTTCGCAGTATTCGACCTAAAATGGGAAATTAAATTATCAAGAGTAAAAACCAGGAGTCTGCGTAGACCCACCTGTTTCATATTGCGAAAGACGCCGAGGCATGGTTTCATTGCAATTTTACAGAAACAATTACCGCTCGATGGTAGCTGAAATGTATCAAACATACAGCGACTAAAGCTAATGCTGGCCACAGCAGATTGCGTGGGATTGATGGAGCGCATTTTAAGTCCGTGGACATCAGCTTCTATGAACAGCTCTTTGCCAATTTTGGACAAGGATTGTATGGCCTTTGCAATGACTGGTAAAATATTGTTTTTAACATTTATAAGATCAAGTATATATATTAATATATTACTTACCACGCGCATTGCCTCCCTCCAGCGTGCACTTCATAACTTGAGAAAGTTTACTTTCGGCGCGCTTTAGTTTATAAACAAAGCCGCATGATCAGCTGATAAAATGAATAGGCTGGCATCCTCGAAATACCAATATTTGGTCACTCTAAAGTCAATGTTTGAGAATAGTTCATGCAATATTGGTGGATTTGTTTAAATTGTTAACTGAAACAACTATTCTATTCAAATAAAATGAATGAATGGTAATAAATATTATATATGACTGTTAATAATAAAATAGTATTTAATTTAGTCTATTGACGCTTTATTACATTCTTTACATATGTAGCTCTTTCAGGGAACTAGTCTTGGAACTGCAGTACCAACTAGTTCAGTTAGTTTCATATTGGGCCACACATTTATAGCAGTGTGGTAACGCTTGTCCGGCCGGTAAAACGCCACATCAGTTTTTCGCCTTAAATTTAATTAGAAAATTCTGTGGAGTCTAGGAGTGAAAAAGTGAAATAATTCGGCAGCGAGTGCTTAGTATATCTGTAAGCTCTTAGAATAAGTGCGAAATGTGCACGTAAAATAGAATTCACAGATATACGCCAACTGAAAATGTTACGTTTTGTGTGTGTATTGTTGCTGGCAATTGCGACGTTGACAGTGCTGTCGCCAGCTTGTGTTTCGGTGGGGGCTGCCGAGTCCAGTCAAAGTTATCCAATAACCACTCTCATTAATGCCAAATGGACACAAACGCCGCTATATTTAGAAATCGCCGAGTATTTGGCGGACGAGCAGGCAGGTCTCTTCTGGGACTATGTGCAGGCTGTGACGGCATTGGACACGGCGCTCAACGATTACGGTAGGCGGTGAATGTGGATTTGTAATTGAAGAATAATTATAGTGGAATTATCCTTTCCAGATACTGAGTCGCAACAGTACAATGCCGCCATGCAGCTGGTGCGCTCACATGTGAGTGCCCCGCAACTGCCACTCCTTAAACTGGTCGTCGCCATGCACAGTCTGACGCCACGCATCCAAACGCACTTCCAATTAGCCGACGAGCTGCGTGCTGCAGGCGCCTGCCAGGGCAGCATCTTCGCACAGGTGGGCACAGAGCTCGCTTGCACATATGTGGAGCTAGAGAAAAAGCTGAAATTGCCAGTTGCCAAAAGCAGTTTAGATGCTGATGTGAACAGCTACAGCTTTGATCATGTTTATCCCGGCAGCGAGAATAACACCCGAACTGTGGTGCTCTATGGAGATTTGGGCAGTGCCGCATTTCGACCATATCACAAACTGCTGGAAAACGCCGCAAATGCTGGAAAAGTTCGTTACTTGCTGCGACATCACCTGGCCAAGCGAAGTGATCGGCCAGTGCGTTTATCTGGCTACGGCGTGGAGCTACACTTAAAGTCCACGGAGTACAAGAGTCAGGATGATGCGCCCAAGCCGGAGGCAGGCACTGGCAGTGGTGCCACATCAGAGGATATAGCAAACGAAACGGATGTGCAGGGCTTTGATTTCAAGCTGCTAAAAGCCAAGCATCCCACTCTAAAGCGTGCATTGGACCAGCTACGTCAACGCTTGCTACAGGGCAACGATGAGATTGCTCAACTCAAAGCTTGGGAATTCCAGGACTTGGGCCTACAGGCCGCCGCAGCCATAGCCGAGATACAGGGCGACGAGGCGCTGCAAATACTTCAGTATACGGCACATAATTTCCCCATGCTAGCACGCACTCTGCTCGCCCACAAAGTCTCCGATGAGTTGCGCGCAGAGGTTAAACACAATTCCGAGTCTCTGGGACGCAGTTTGAACGTGGCGCCGCCTGATGGAGCTTTGTTCATAAATGGATTGTTCTTTGATGCGGATACAATGGATCTGTACACCGTGGTGGAGACGCTGCGCTCTGAGATCCGTGTGCTGGAGAGTCTGCATGGCAACAATGTACACGGCCACTTGGCTAGTGCATTGCTTGCTCTAGACTTGAATAGTTCCAACAAAAAAGAGTTTGCAATTGATATCAGGGATACGGCGGTGCTGTGGATCAATGATATTGAACAGGATGCCCAGTATAGACGTTGGCCTCCATCGGTGATGGATTTGCTGCGTCCCACATTCCCCGGCATGCTGCGCAACATACGTAAGAATGTTTTTAATCTCGTTCTCGTTGTGGATCCACTGCAGACAGAAGCGCGCAGTGTTATCAAATTAGCTGAATCTTTTGTAATACATCAGGCGCCCATACGCCTAGGCTTGGTCTTCGATGCCCGAGCCATGGAGGACAACACTGCAGCGGATTATGTGGCCATTGCTTGCGCCTTCAACTATGTGAGTCAGCAAAAGGACGCAAGAGCGGCACTCAGTTTCCTCACAGACATCTATGCGACAGTGGGCGAGACAGCTGTCGTCACCAAGAAGCACATCATCAAGCAGTTAACAAAGGAGTTTAGCTCACTGAGTAACAGCAAGGCCAGTGAGCTGTTGGGCGAAGATTCAGATTACGACTATGGCAGGCAGCTCGCTGCAGAATTTGTGCAACGCCTGGGCTTCGGTGCAGTGCGTCAACCGCAGGCGCTGCTCAATGGCGCTCCAATGCCCAGCAATATCATCAATGCCGACAGCGACTTCGAGGAGGCGATTTTCACAGAGATAATGAGTCAGACGACGGTGCTGCAGAAGGCTGTATACCGTGGCGAATTGACCGATACGGATGATATAATCAATTACTTGATGAACCAGCCGCATGTGATGCCCCGCCTGAATCAGCGCATCCTTAACCAGGAGGATGCCAAGTACTTGGATATTAATGGTGTGCCTGCCAAGCAGCTCGGCAATGTGGCAGCGCTCAATAAGCTCTCCAACCGCGATATGACTGCCACACTAATGGCAAATCTGAAATACTTTGGCGGTAAGAAGAGCTCGGAGACTATTGGTGGCGCTTCATTGCAGTTCCTAACGCTCTGGGTGTTTGCCGATCTGGAGACGAACGAAGGTCGCACATTGCTAAGCCATGCACTGGAATATGTGCGTGGCGGGGAGAGCGTGCGATTGGCATTTATACCTAACACAGAGGGCAATAGCGATAAACGAAGTCTCAATCATTTGGCATGGGCGGCTATGCACTCAATGGAGCCAGCAAAGGCAACGGAACAGGTGTTCAAATGGCTGCGGGGCAAGAAGCAGCGCATAGACGATATACCCAAGGAACTGGAAGACGTTTTGGGCAGCACGGAATTGCACCTGAAGATGCTGCGCGTATATGCACAACGTGTGCTGGGACTATCCAAATCGCAGCGTCTAGTGATTGGTAACGGTCGCCTCTATGGACCGCTCAGCTCAGACGAGATCTTCGACAGCGCCGACTTTGCGTTGTTGGCGCGTTACAGCGCCTTGCAGTATGGCGACAAGGTCCGCGACGTGCTCAAAGCATCGTCCAGTGAGGTGGACAGCGATTTTAGCAGCGATACCTTGCTCAAGCTATATGCTAGTCTGTTGCCCCGACAAACCAAGACGCGTTTCAAGCTGCCAAGTGATCTAAAAACAGATCATTCGGTGGTTAAGCTGCCAGCGAAGGACACAAAGCTGCCACACTTTGATATCGTCGCTGTATTAGATCCCGCGTCGAGAGCGGCTCAGAAACTATCACCGATTTTAATACTGCTTCGGCAAACGCTCAATTGTCAGCTGCATCTGTACTTAACGCCCGTGGCCCAGCACAGCGATATGCCTGTCAAGAATTTCTATCGCTATGTGGTCGACTCCGAGGTGCAGTTCGAGACGAATGGAGCACGCGCCGAAGGACCTCAGGCTAAGTTTAGCGGATTGCCCGCCAATCCGCTGCTGACACAGCAGCTGCAAGTGCCCGAGAATTGGCTGGTCGAGGCGGTTCGGGCTGTCTACGATCTGGATAACATTAAGCTGCGCGACATTGGCGGACCTGTGCACAGTGAGTTTGGTTTGGAGTATCTGCTGCTGGAGGGCCATTGCTTTGATGCGGCCAGTGGTGCACCGCCGCGTGGCTTGCAGTTGGTGCTAGGCACAAAATCGCAGCCCACTCTGGTGGACACCATTGTGATGGCCAATTTGGGCTACTTCCAGTTGAAGGCAAATCCTGGCGCCTGGACGTTGCGCCTGCGAGAAGGCAAATCTACAGATATTTATGCCATTAGCCATGCCGAGGGACCCAACACGCTGCATCAGCAGCAAACGGGTGCAGTGCAGGTGCTGATTACCTCGCTGCGCTCCCACGTGACCAAGTTGCGTGTGTCCAAGCGGCCAGGCATGCAGCACGCAGAGCTGCTCGCTGATGATTCAGCGCCAGCGCAGTCTGGCATCTGGAATAGCATTGCGAACAGTTTTGGTGGTAGCAGCGGCACAGCTGGTACGGATGAGGATGTGGAGACTATTAATATCTTCTCCGTGGCCTCGGGACATTTGTATGAGCGCCTGTTGCGCATCATGATGGTATCACTGCTGAAGCACACCAAGTCACCAGTGAAGTTCTGGTTCCTCAAGAACTATTTGTCGCCACAATTTACGGACTTCCTGCCGCATATGGCCAAGGAGTATAATTTCCAATACGAGCTCGTGCAATACAAATGGCCACGTTGGCTGCACCAGCAGACGGAGAAACAGCGCACCATCTGGGGCTATAAGATCCTCTTCCTGGACGTGCTCTTTCCACTCAATGTGCGTAAGATTATCTTTGTGGACGCTGATGCCATTGTGCGTACGGACATAAAGGAGTTGTACGATATGGATTTGGGTGGTGCCCCCTATGCGTATACGCCGTTCTGCGACTCACGCAAGGAAATGGAAGGCTTCCGATTCTGGAAGCAAGGCTACTGGCGCAGTCATTTGATGGGCCGACGCTATCATATTTCGGCCTTGTACGTCGTGGATCTGAAGCGATTCCGAAAGATTGCGGCGGGCGATCGATTGCGCGGACAATATCAAGCCCTGAGTCAAGATCCAAATAGCTTGTCGAATTTGGACCAGGATTTGCCCAACAACATGATACATCAGGTGGCTATTAAATCGCTGCCAGATGAGTGGCTGTGGTGTCAGACCTGGTGTAGCGATAGTTCATTCAAGAACGCCAAGGTCATCGATTTGTGCAACAATCCGCAGACCAAGGAGGCGAAATTAACAGCCGCTCAGCGCATTGTGCCCGAGTGGAAAGATTACGATGCAGAGATAAAAGCACTGATGGCACGCATCGAGGATCATGAGAATCACAATATCAGTGGTGGCAACAGGGAGAATGTGGATGAGGATGAGGATGAGCATGTGGTCATCATAACAGAACCTCCTCCACCCGACCATGTGCATGGCGAGCTGTGATCGCATTCTTTCATTTGTTTAGTAAATATAAGTTTAATGTCCTTTCTACTTGGTAATTACGAAATTAGCTAAGCTTTACAATTTAACAAGCAACAGCAAACAACCAACAATTAGCATAAAAAGAAAAGAAAAGAAAAATACGAAAAACGAAACAGCTTCAAGTCTGAAAAGTTGTTGCATTCCATTCACCATGATTTTAATTCAGCTGAAATAAATATAATAATAATTGAAATAACTGAATGCAAACTATGTAAATTGTTTAATTTAATAAAATCTTCGGAAATTGTTTAAAAAAGAAAGTGTAAAGATTGCCGTCTACACCTCATGCGATTGCCCAACATTGCTTCTGACATCTGGCAACGCCATTTCCAATTGGTTTGAATAAAAGACCGCGCAGTATTTTATTGTATTGTTGTTGTGTTTGTTTTCACTTTATTTTTAAATCATAATTTGAATTCATTGCATAAATTCGCGTATTAATTTTGTTTTCCTACGTAAAGAAAATATTTATATTTTATCATAAGTTTTTTGTTTATGTTTAGGCCATTAGATTATTATAGAGATTTCTTTTTGAATTTCTTGTATCCAACTTGGAGATTCTCTATTATTTGTAAGGCAGACAGTGCAGTCCAATTAGTAATTTTCATTTTGTATGCTGCTTAGTTAGATTGTTTCTTTAGAAATTGCGCTGATTTTAGATTTTAGTTAGAAATTACATTTTGATTTTTCTTATTCATTGTTCCTAAAAGCGTGTATGTTAAGTTACCTAACGTACTATTATTATTCCTTTTCTTTTCATTACTATTATTTAGCATAGTATATAATTTTAAAAATTTAATTTTTTGTTAAAACTAACGCTGAGTGTAGTATACGATTTTTAGGTTATTAAAGCTTTGGTTTAAAAATTTCTCTCAATATGTTTATTATGTTTATGTATATGTTTTCGTTCAGACTACGCAATTATATTCTTCATATTTATCCTTTTCAAAATTGAAACGTTTTGTCATTATAAAAAAGATATTAAAAGAAAACAAAAATCGATAAACCATAAGAATTAGGAAATAGTTAACATTTTAATGTTAATGTGTTAATTAGTTGTATTTTGATTTTTATAAAGAGCTGCTAAACCATATATAAAAATGCTGCTGCCAAAAATGTGGTTTGTCAGTTAAGAATCTGTATCTGTATCATCATTATCCTGTATTTATATATATATATATATCTTGCGCTTACTTGCTAAGAATTGACGGAACTATAAAAAAATTAGACTGATGTTCGCTTTAAAGTCTACGGCAATATGTTTTTTTTTTCTTTTTCTTTTTTTTTTTGTATTCAAAATATTGTATTGTATGGTCAACTTCGATCTGTTCAGTTATTACGTAGAGTTATCTAATATGAATGCTGTTTTGTTAATTGTTTCGTTGCTCTTGTTCTCTTGTTACTAGATTTGTTTATTGCTTTAATCCAAATGTTTATACATATCCTCCAGTTGCGGCTTGAAATAGCTTTTCAATTGCGGCCGCTTGGCCTTGAATGTGGGCGTCAGTAAACCATTTTGTACAGAAAATGGATCAGGATGCAAATAAATATCCTTGACCTGAAGTAGATATAAGAGTTTATGTATTGGAAAATAATTTCTCAGTTTTCAGTGTTATCTCTTACCTGTTCAAATGACTTCAGCCCACTCTGTTTGCCCCAATTGAGCATATCGTTCATAATCAGTTCCTTTACATTCTTATTATTGCATAGGACGGACAGTGTCCCGCGTACATTGTTTTCCGTGGCCCACTGCTTAAGGACATCGACATCAGGTACAACAACAGCGATAATACAGCTCTGGAAGTAGAAATTTCGGATAGAATATTAAAATATATTTATATTTATTTATTTTATTATTTATTTAAAAACAAATTTTTTTAATTTATTATTATATTTTGTATATCGACTGCAACTCACCTTTAAGCTCTCGCCGTACACATAAACTTGATTGACATATTGGCTCAGTGTATAGATATTCTCAATCTTCTCGGGCACTATATACTCGCCCTGGCTAAGCTTGAAGATGTGCTTGCGCCTATCGATGATGCGCAGCGTGCCATTGGGCAGCCACATGCCCACATCGCCTGTATGATGCCAGCCTTCGGCGTCGATTGCCTCGGCCGTTTTCTCAGGATCCTTATAGTAACTAGGAGAGAAGGAGAGACAGAGAAACTTTTCTTAAGAAACACAGTCCACACAGAGAAGCTCTCCTGCTTACCCATGAAACACATTGGAACCTCGCACGCACACCTCGCCCGTATTCTGATTGGCAAAATATTCCATTTCGGGCACATCGACGAGCTTGACGGCATTGCAGGAGACGGGCGGGCCCACATGATTGGGCACATGATCGCCCTGCACGGTGAGCGTTATGGCACCCGTGCACTCCGTCTGGCCATAGCCCTCCAGCACCAAACAGCCTAGTGCGCAACGCATGAAGGTAAGCACATTGCCAGCCAGTGGAGCTGAGCCGACGACCATGAGCCGCAGATTGCCGCCAAAGGCCTGGTGCACCTTCTTGAACACAAGCTTATCCCAGCAACCATTGCGGCGCAGCACTCCTCTGGCGATCTCCTTCTCCTTGGCCTTCAATGCCATATTGAAGAGGCCGCGCTTCAGACTCGAGGCAGAAATGTCATTCTGTATCTTATCATAGACACGATTCAGCAGACGCGGCACTGCCGGCATCACCGTGGGTTTCAGCATTTTCAGGTCGTTGGTGAGCTCCTTGATGTCTCCAGAGTAGAAGCCCACACAGCCACCCACATAGTACATTCCATTCTCGCAGCAGCGCTCGAACATGTGCGCCAGTGGCAGGAAGGAGATCATCACATCTCCGGCCCGTATGCGATGATCGCCCATTTGCAGGATTACCGCACAGACGCCGGCCACCACGTTGCCGTGGGTGAGCATGACGCCCTTGGGATTACCGGTGGTGCCCGATGTATAGCAGACGGTACACAGATCCTCGACTGTGGGCGGCACCTCCGGATGATTACCCTTGGCGCCCAGTTTTTCGACATCGATGAACGAGAAGATTTGAACGCCACGACTGCGCGCACGCTCCAATGTCGTCTGGCGTATGGGCTTGATGGACACAATGATCTTCAGGCTGCGCGGAGCTTTCTCCAGCAGCATCGACGCCTTCGCATCGTCTTCCACAATGATAATGGACATTTCCGTTTGGCGTATGATAAAAGCACAAGCATCCGGGCCGAGCGTGTCGTACAATGGAACCACAACCAGAGAGAACGAATAACACGCCTGCTCGTACAATATCCATTCTGGTCGATTCTGCGAGTAGATCCCGATCAGCTGCTTGGGTCGAGCGCCCAGCGCCAGCATCCCAGAGCCAAAGTTTTTGGCGCGCAGCAACGCCTCATCATAGTTGATCCACTGTAAGAATATAAAAGATCATTAGCAGAGAGCGAGAGCGGGAGTGAGAGGGAGTTCACTTACCTGATAGGGCGATGTTAGAGTCTCTCGCCAGCCGAGGCAAGGTCCATTATTGGAGGCGTAGGCACCTTCGCGAAACGTTTGATACAACGTTCGCACATTCTCTGTGATGTAGGAAACAAATTTACCATTCTTCGACTCCTTGTAGAACTTGGAGACGTGTATTTGTTCTGGGCCCTGCAAAGAGTTACGAAACGGAAGAGAAAACAAACACGTGGACATGCAAGATGAGTGAAGGAGTTGAAGAGAAAAGAAATTTGCAACGATGACAGAGCGTCTCGAGAATATAGTTATATGATGTATATATTTATATTATGATGCACTGTGTATAAATATGAGATCTAATCTAGCTACATTGTTGAATGATAATGATATTATGATATGAAACTAGGTGGGATAACTTTTAATATATTCTTTAATATATTTTATAGGATTTTCGACGAAAACTATGCCGATCGAGAGTAGTATTAGACAAATATATACGTATATGATTGCAACTCTAATTATCTATGATTTTTTCTTTTCGTATGTATTTTCCAAAGCTTTCTTTTCATAGCTGCATGCAAAGTTTATAATTTTTAATATGTTTAATATTTTCAAATTACATTTATTAATATCTCAAATGATATAAATAAAAATTGTATATATGTATTATAATATTAAATATTATTATATAAATCTCATAAAATAAATGTTCAAGGTACTATTTTTTTTTTTACAATGTTTTACATAAAAAGTCTAATATAAAATATTGAATTTTACTCAAAATAAAATATATAAAATTGAAGAAATGTTACTTTGATAAAATTTCATTTAATATAAGAATTTATAATTAATATAATATTTCGTATGTAGTATAAGACTTATGAGACCAAAAACGTCTAAGCGTAACGATCGATTCATTCAAAAAGTTTTCTTAGTTGCAAAATTGGAATATTTATGTAGAAATGTTCTATTTATTTACTTAAAAATATTTGATCAATTTTGTTTATGCGAATTTGTCACAACTTTGCTACGGTACAAAAATAGCAAAAGAAAATCAGAAAAGAAAAAACAGAAAATAAATTGATTTTTGGTTTTTCCAGATCATAAATCCGTTAGCGATAATGGACATAAAAGCAATAATCTTTCAAATTGATGTGGCCAAAATCAATTGATGTGATTTACGTTTTATTTTTGGCAAAAGAAAAGCGGAATAGTAAGTGAAAGAAACATAAAACGATCAATTGGCAATTGTGAATGAGTGTGAGGGAAACATTGAATCGATTTTTATATATATATATGAATTTATATATATATATATGTATATAGTAGGTGTAAAGTGCTCGATCGATTTAAGCGATACTGCAATAGAGCACTTCCTTAATGGCAAACAGCTGCGAGCTAACGCAAATTGGACTTATGGCAGGCGAAATGTGTTGATGCATACAAAAAATAGACCTAAGTGCCTGATGGGCTATGTCTGTTGGGATCGGATCGAGCAGGTGGGAGGTGGGCGGTAGGTAGGTATGCTAACTGTTTGTTTTTAATGTGCGATTGCAAATGTATTTCAAAATTTTTGGTTGCTAATAAAAACAAAATAATAATAAACGATTTGTTTAGACAAGGCATAGCGAGACGGGGTAGCAAGAGAGAAAGGGAGAGACTGATGACGCACGCGAGTGTGAAGGAGACAAACAATTTGGCTGCCTACCCCTAGAGAGGGTGCATGCCACGCCTACCCTGTGCTGTGTGTCTAATAGTGGATCATATTTAAGCTAACAACAAAATAATTCATGAAAAAACAAAGAGAGGAAAGCAAAAAAAAAGTTTTGAATTAGTTTGACGCGAAACTTCAAAAAAAAAAAAAATTAATTAAATAAATAAAGCAGAAGTTGAATATTTCCTTTAAAGATTTCTATGGGATAGGAATGTGGTTGGGGATAGTCCTTAAACAGCTCTACATCACTTCACTCTTTACCTTAAGCACATCGGATTGATTGTTGAGTTCGATGGGCACGCGGACGTTGGTTATTTGGCCGCAACAGGACATATTTTTCTTTCAACTCAACGAAAAAAAAAAAAAAACTTTACAATATTTTCACACGTCTTTTATTCGGTTTCTTTTTTCTTTCTTTTTTTTTTTATTAGCGAATCGTATGCACAATTTTTATTGGTAATTCAAATCAGCAGACGTTGTCGCGTTTAATATGCACATTTTCCAAAATAACTGCAAGACGAATCACGAATTTGTTTACCTCGAATTTCGATATATCGCTCTTTTATTTTTCTCAGTGTATTGGATCAAAGGCAATTAGAATTATGGCGCCACGCCCTGTCAAGTGCAGGCAAGTGCAGCTAATTGAATGCTGTTTATTATTATTATTATTATTCAATAGAAGCTATTGCTAGATAGACCCCCGAGTGGCACCCAGATCTCTGTTGATCTATCGACAAGGCGGCCGACTGTGCTTTGGCCTGCCCCAAATGTTTAAAAATAGTCGTTCAGTTCTTCTGCTCTGTTCTGTTGTTATCTTTTAGTCGATTGTACGAAAAAAAAAAAATACAAAAATAAGAACAACAACAGCAACAAATATTTTGCACAAACAAAAAAAAAAAAGCAAATACTTATATATATAAATAAATTTCTATATGGATCCTCGGCAAATGCGTTTGTTTGAGTCATGGGGAAGCGGTTGTGCGGCCCATTGAAATTGAAAGATTGAATAAGCATCAATTGCGAATTAATGCCTGAGTTATGGTAATTGTAGATGCCATAAAAATGCCATAAATTATAGCAAGTACATTCAAAAACTTTTAATGAATTGCAACTGCATGAATTCCATAGTCGTCTCAAGCATTTCGCAAGCAGCCAAAGAACATTTCCCAGATTATTCAGAGATACAAAATATATGTATGTCTATATAATAGAAAATTTAAATATATATTCAATTTAGCTATCTGTATTTTAACTAGTATAACAAGTGTGTTTTAAGCACGTAGGCAGCTGATATGCCAAGAGCCAAGAGCCAAGAGCTCTGAGCAGCTTGAAAAGATTTATTTAATAGAAATTAAACATTTTTATACAAACTCTAATTAATTGATTCAGTTTTTGTTTGTTTTTATTTATTTTGTATTATTTTTGAGCAGCTTTTTAATATTTGCAAAATTTTAATACATTTTTATATATATTATTTAATATTTATCTTTTGTTTATTTATTTTTTGGAGTAGCTTTTTAATCAAATCAAAATTTAAAGAAACTTTTTTAATATTTAATATTTTTCTTTTTTTTAATTATTGTTTTTTTTTTTTTTAATTCTGAATAAAATTTTTATTGATTTAACTGAAAAATTGCTCTATGTCAAAATTGTAAAAGCTTCCTTTAACTAATACTATATATAGCGCCCTAGTTGAATTGAATTTCAATTTCCATCAAAAGTATTTGAAATACCAAAATTATGGATTGTAATTCAAGTTGGCATTGAAAGCACTTGCGATGATTCAAAACAAATAACAGCTGGCCTTTATTGAATAAATAACGAGACATTTCAAATGGATTTCGGTCATTTCCCAATAATATATTGTTTTTATGCCTTTATGCGGAAGGCTCCATTAAACGCACATGCTAATATTTTGGTAATTAAGGCGCTCAGAACGCGCCCCCTAAATTTCTATATATATAGAGAGAGAGAGTAAACACTTGGTGGTAAACAGCTGAAGAGTCCAGAAATATCCGAGTCGATGTTAAGAAACTTTACATATCAAAATATATTTTTATACATTTATATATATAGTATTATGCATCGCTGATAATTTAATTTTATTGAAGCATATATCATCACGAATTATAACCGAATATAATTTCAACAATACGATTAATGCTGATTTTTATGTGTTTTGTTTTTTGGTTTTGTTAAGTTTTATGGTTTTTATTTTTATAGAGCTTTCAGACATATCGAGGCTATAGACTTGCGCGATCTTGAACTTGAGTGTTGCTCTTACATAGCCCAGGAGGCTATAGATAAAGGCATCGACATCGCCATCGACTTTGCTTTTGACACTTTGACAAATGGCCATTCAACAATTAAATTATGTTATTTTCTATCCCGCTCTCATTTTAGTTTCACTGCCGTGTTTTACGTAATGATTAAACGAACGTATTTTTGTCAATTTGTTGCAAATTGTCAAGAGATTTTTTTTTTTTTTTTTTGTTATGCTAGCTTATTATTTTTATATATGTATATAAAAATATATATAGATAGCGAAAAAATTAGTATAAAACAGATATATACGATATATACATGTTGTTTTTTCTTTTCTTTTTTAGTTTTAGCAGACGAAATTCTTTTTTATTTTTCTTCGGTTTTTGTTTTTTTATTTTCTTTCCGTTTTTCTTCAGAGGACGCGTAAAACGCAGTTCTCGACGGCACGATGTTGAATTTCGAACTGAACAGCAAATATCGTGGCTAAAAATGATTTTGGCTAAAGATCTTTTAACATTTCGCCTACTGAGAGAACGACGGGTGAGTGTTTTATTCAATTCGAAGATCGCCTCGTGGTGGGGCGTGACTGGGGAGGGTGATATGCAGAAGCGAATGCCTAGGAATTTTATTCGTTCATAGATTTTATATTAAACGGTTTTTTTCTTCCTTTTTGTTAGCTCGTATAGTTCTGCAGTTGAATACAATACAAACACCTCAGATATTCTCATTATAATATTTGTTTTGTTTTTGGCTTGATCAAGATGTCTTCTGCTGCCTGTGATTGGCCGTTAGGTGCACGCGATTAGCGATCACAGGGACTGGTATGTGACGTAGTCACTTGGGGTAGGTGGCTCTGGTCGGCCGGTGACGGGAGGGTTACGTTAACACGCTGATGTGCTTTTGTTGTGTCAGAAGAGAATTTTTAGTATTGAGCTGTTGGCGCAATGCCCTTTGATGTGCTACGCTTATGATTTATGCTTAATAACAGGAACACTGTTTAAATATATGAAAATTAAAATAAACATAAAAATATTTGTTTATATTTTTGAAATAGTCAGCACGTGTTAATTAACATTAATTCGTTTGTTTGTTCAGATCCACATTTAACGCCTTTATTTTTCCATATTTCTGAAATTTCCCTTTATTATGCACACTTCCTATGCAATTACATATCGATAATCATTTGTCACTTGCCACTCGCTTGAATAATTAAACGAGCAACCCAATTTGCATTTTTCCACTCATAATTCGCATTCGCGACATGACATTTTAAATGTTAGAGATCGTGCCAAATGATTGCTTATATTTACCGTTGCAGCGGCAGACAGGTTGTCCCTGTGCTGTCACTCAAAACTAAATAGTATATTTGTAATTATTTTACATTCGTGTGTTTCCTTACTGTCTTGGCTTGCGCTGCCTTGCCTTGCGCCTTGTTTGTTTCTTATCATTCGTTAATTGAGCAGCGTTGCCACCTCACCTGCAGCTGGGGGGAGATTTATTGCAAGTAAGCATCGATATTTATTGCAGCAGTGCCTAATCGGGATCTTTTTGGAGGCCATTGTTGTAGCTCGTGGGCATGAATTGTTTGCTTTACATGCCAATATCTGTGCGGATTTGGTTTGTTTACAACGAAATATAAACAATAGATGCTATATGAACTTGCACACGGTCAGAAGTTAACAATTGTCGGCAGTGGCAATAAATGCATATGTACAAATGCCAAACAAATGTTTCCCATTACGATTTCCCATACGCAATTTGCATATATCGAACTATTATCGAATTAGCAGCAATTGAGCTAGCTACCCAGTCGACTAATTAAGGCAAAAAGATGCATGCCAATTGAGTCATGTCGGATGATTTATTTATGTCACAGCGCACTTGATAAATTATTAGCAAGCACGTAAATGCTGCAACTATTTTGGCAACTATTAGGATATGCCGGCGGCAATTGGAGCGTGGGATTTGAATGTTTGCACCACTGTAGAAGTCACGTCATTGCAAAAATAGAATAGCAACAGCTAAAATCGTTCACAGTGGTCAAATCCGAGTGAAGAATCATGTGACGACAACAGAAACGAAATAGAAACACAATTTCATGAGACATGTGCACATCAAAGGCCAACCGAGAGACTTCTGTTTTACCTCAAAGTACAAAAAAGAACAAAAGCAATCAAGGTAGAATGATAAAGCTATACAATGATCGACAAGCAGATACTCTGTAATTATAATACTTTTATATGAGCTTATCGTTCACAAGGGTAATTATTTATATATTACAAACTTTTGGGAGAGCTATTTATACCCAACTATGTGGTATAAATAGCTTTTTTTGAATATTCCAACTATATTTAAAAATAATTAATATAAGTACATACTAAATTTAGCACCACTTGCATACGAAACTATGCATATGTGTCTTGACATACTTTCTGTAAAGCAGGTGCGTAAAATATAAATTCAAAATATAGCATAAAATTTTATAAATATTTGAATATCTACAAAATTACATTTTTACGGCAGGAAGTTTAAAACACAAAACAATCAAGAAATTCAATTATCAATTCATAAATCTAAATTTAATACATTGCTATTTTTTTTTTAGAGAATTTTTACTTTTAAAAAAATCGTAAACTGTTTAGGCGTATTGCTAGGAAAAACAAATATAAATATATACATATACTATATAATATGAAAACCTATAACATACGACTTGACAAATTGATGAAGTCATGGCAGTGCACTGCCAATTGAACACAATTGGGTAGATTTTTCTCTTACCTCCAACAATGGGGATTGATTTTCCAGAGGCACTAATGGTTTTTCTGGCATTGGTCGCGTAATAAAGTAGTAGGCAAGACTGGCCGCAACGCTGGTCAAGGTCAGCGTGCCCAGAGTTCCGCCAAAATACGTGAGATATCCATCGATTTCATCCCCTATAAAAGGTAAAGGTAAAAATTGATTAAATATTGAATATATTGAATAAACAAAATGTGATTTGGAATATTTCGTATGCATTTTTAACGAAGGTCTCTATGCTTTTTTTAATAACATTTTTAAGCCTGACTAAAATATTAATATTATAATATTATATTCAATAAATATATATAAAGAATGATCTGTGAGGTCAGCTCAAAAATAAAATGATATGGCATGACTTTTAGATTAAATATGCACTCAATTCATATTTGCAATTGTAATTATTATAAACATTGATAAGGTTACATTTATGGTAAAGTTCTTTATGTTTGGCAAATTTTACAAATCAATAAAACTATTAAAAATGCAAAAAACAAATTTTAAAATGAAGTTAAGGATAAACTAAATATGAAGTTAACGATAAATTTAAACAAATATATATATTATTATACTAAAGTAAGTTATATTTAAAAATATATATTTTTTTTATAAGAAAATTTCTTAAATTTAATTTCATATACTTACAGAAATATGAGAAATTGCTGACAATTAGATGATTGACATAGGCTATAACAGATTTCTCTGGCGTCATTATTGTTGTTATTATTAAACTTTTGTAGATGTTGCTGTTGTTGTTGATTTGTTGTGTTGTTGTCTATAGACTTACTAGATACCTGAGCGAACGTTACGTGTTTAGCTTAATGATTGCCGCACTGAACTTTGCCTGAAACTGAAAATGAAACTTTTTTTAAAATCAATATAGATTGCATGTGCGACAACAGAAAATATAATTTCTATATACATATATACATAAAATGTAAGAGTTATTTTTGTGGCTGCCATTTGCTGACCCATTGACCATAACAAAACAAATATACATATATACCAAATTGTAGACAATTTTCCGCCCAAATAGATATGAAACAAAATTTGTTTAATAGCCATATGCGTTCACAGCGATAAGAAGCATTTAAAATGCGTTTAGTATTTATATACATATTTATGTCAAATAACATAATAGAGCAAATAAACATACATCAATCAAATAAATAATTAGCTTGCATCATATTATATTATCAATAGAGGTCAGCTTTAAATATTTATATATACTTAACAGATTTCTCTAATATAATTCTAGTGGCACGACTGACTTTGTTTTCTCGTTTCTTGTTTACTGAAAGTAACTGCTGTTGTTGCTCTCCCAGTCTATCTAAAGCAAATATAAAAGCTGTACTATCTAACATATAAAACATTTCTATATATATTCTTTATCTGTTTTACTCTGTTTGAAGTACTCAAGCGAAGCTTAGATGCTCTTTCCTTAAATATAATTTAGTTAGGTTCAGCTTAAAGTGGATTTTCTCTTTCATTATAATAGATAACATATCAAAATATTCCATATGTATTTTATATTATATTATATACATATTATATTATATTAGATAGATAATGTGATTGGTTATCATATTAACTATTGGACTTGGTATATATATTCTAAATACTAACTATATTATCTACCTCAATATCTTGTTCACAAAAGATATACTATAAACATATATCTATTATATGATTCATGCAAACAAGATAATTGTTTGTTGAGAAATTCCAAGTTGGATAAGTTCAAAAGGTTTTTCCGCTATATTTAAAACAAGTTGATTTCTAATTTATGTGGGCTGTCAATAATGAATGATATTAGCTAGCAATCCAGTGAAAATATTTTAGATTAAAGTCGATTTGCTAGAGACATGATCATTACAAATATGCGCAAGTGTTCCGTATATCGGAATATGGTAAATAGAATAGTTGAAACCAGTTTTTAAGTTATTTCCCGTGTTACCTTTGGTGAGTGGAATACTTGTTGGGATTCATGTGTCTGGCTTGCTGCTCTGCAGCTCCGCTCCACAAAGCTGATAAGTGCATACAAAGCATATATCAACAAACTCACAGCATATATGTATAAATATATAATGCATATATACTTATATATAAACCGATTGTAAGGCAGACGTTTATCAGTCTGCAGCTAAAACTTTGCACTCTTCATAATGAGATTACGGGACAAAGGCCAAAGAACGAACCCCAATAGAACACTGTTTCTTTGCACTCCCTGTCTAGACATTAGAGTCGAATTATGCAATGTGGCCTGACTTGGCCTGGCCTGGCCTGGCATGGAAAGCCAATATTGATTGCCCTGGCGAAGTTTTGCCGGGTCAAATTGATCCAGTTGTGCCGCGCTACAGCAAAATAACAAAGAGCCAAACAATCGAGGGAGAGAGAGAGAAAGAGAGAGAATGAGTTCCCCTCTATCAAGGGGAGCCTCGTGCTCGTTCAATTGGGAGGTCAAGGCGCTTTGGTCTCTTGTTTTGCTACATTTTATATTAGTTTTGTTTTTGGCAATTGCAGTTTTTTGTCGCATTGATTTTTCGCACAACACGTGCACTTCATAAAAAAAAATGCTACACACGAAAAAAACAGACAGGTAGACAGGTGAACTTACCACTATAGAGTTTTACTGACTGCTATCAGAGGAGATGTTTGTAAGGCATGTCTGGATTTTGCTGCTGTTTAAAACCAATATCCATAAATAAATTGTTGGGAAAATCAATGAAATTAACAAACGTTTTTTTTTTTACACTGAACACGGCCGGCCCTGTTTGAGCAAGGCGACACAGGGAGGAGCACAGAACACAGAACCAGAAACCAGAGAGAGAAAGTGTGTGCAAACGGAAAATGCTGCCAAACGTTACGAGCGACTAAACTGAACTAAAACATTGAGCCGCCAGCCAAATGCGAGAAACCATTTGAGTTGGGTCCGAGGCCGAGTCTCAAGCCAAGACAAGTGCAGAGCAGAACAGAGCCAAAGGCAATTTTAGGTCGGCTCGCATGGCTGACGGAACGGCGGGACATGCGTGAAATGGCGAAGGCGACGTCGGTAGCGACGCGTAGCATCGGCGGCGTCATGAATGAAGCCGGGAGAGCGGCAAACATAGAGAGCGAGCGCAAAGTGCTAAACATGTTGAGAGAGCGCGAGAGAGAGTCAAAACAAACGTTTTGAAGTCAACTTTAACCGTTCGACAAGCGGCTAAAAGGCAAACACGCGACACGTGCGTTGCTCGATAGAGAGCGAAGCAACGTGAAGAGGCAGAGGAAGAGAGAGAGAGAGAGCGGTGGCCACTGGCGTGGGAGCATTGCCTGCTGTCTGAGCAAAGGGAAATGTGCATAGGAGATGCCAGCACACTGGGGGTTGATTTGCGTCTGGTTTGATGAGGTAGCCGCTCTTCGTGACGCATTTCCTTCTGTGTAACGAAGGCAGTTTAAAAAGAAATGAGGAAATGTAAAATTATAGAAATAAGGATTAGCTTTTACTTAATTAATATATAATATATAAAATACAATTTTTTAAAATGAAGACATGTGTATAAAAATTAGAAAATATAATATATGTAATATCATCTGTTATTAATTTAATATAAAATAAAATATTAATTCTTATTTTATTTTACAAAGTTCTTGATTTTAGTAAAATATGGCATTTGCTTTTATTTTAAATATTAGTTTATTTTAATTTTTTCCTTTTGTTTTTAATCAGTATATTCTTTTTTTTTTAATTCAAACAATAATCCTAATCATTATTTTTTATTAATTTAAATATATCTAATATTAATTTATTGCATTCATAATTTGAAAAAGTCTTTTATTCAACTATATATCCTTAAAAATCCTCATACATAACTCTGTCGCACAACCCTCGCACAGCTAACGGAAAGTACATATTTAGCTTCGCTTTGAGTGGCCTTTTTGACAGCTGTTGTTTGGCTCTTTCGGCGGTAATTCAGTGGCCTGATTTAAAAACTTATATCGACAAGCTTATGAAAAATGTAAACTCTTTAGGGTTAACTACGTGGCCTAAAAGCTGACCAGGATTGCAATTAATTAAAGGGCCCCATGCAAGTGACGAGCTTTTGCCTTCATTGCGAGGCCCACGGCAAATATAATAAACTGTAGTATACTCGTAGGCTGTTTGTTTAAAGCAGGGACGTGCATCTCAGCGGCGTGTTTGGCAGTTGTTGAGAATGTGGAGCAGGGTTTACATAGTCGGGGTCAGTGTCATGCCTGGTTCTGTTTTATCAGTGAATGGAGACCACAAACGGGACAACCACAACTTTCTATGAATGTTTACAAATGGCACAAGAAAGCTTCGAAATGGTATAAATATACAATTTAGTTGTTAATTGTCAACCGATGCGCGCACAGCTGACTCAAAATTTCGACAAATGGGCGGCAGCAAGGAGGTGGTTATCGAGGTGGAGGATACACTCAGCTCAGAGGGCAGCTTCGCCAGCACCGTGGCGGGTCAGTGCTGCAGCGAGGAACGCCAAGATCAGCAATCTGTTCAGCTGAACGATGTGGCTGCCACAACGCCGACCAAGTACAAAAAAAGTCCCAGCGTATTGTCGGGCGGACACAACTATGCGAGCAGCAAAAATGTAGCCGAGGGTAAAAAGCTTTACATATATTATATAGATTGTATATAGTTTAAAATAGTGCACATAATCTACGCAGTTATTCAAATAACCTATCCCAACTTAAAGCTCAATTCCCTTAAAGCTCATAATAGTGTTTTTTTTTTTGTGTCAATTGAAATTGGGAAATTTATTGCGTAAGTTCAGTTGCTTTGGCTTCGAATAACAGTGAGAAATATTTACCTCTTAAGCAGAGGTGCCCTAAGCTGGGAATTTTAAGCTGAGAATCATATTCAAATTCAATAAAAATGGGATTTTGATAGCGAATACGATTAATTTAATGATAGAAATTGTAAAGAATGGACTGAAGTTGAATATTTATGAAATTTTTAATTTGTATACCCTCTGCAGATAATAGAAAACTTAGCTATTGATAGATTTCCAAAGTAACATAAGCATAATATAAAAATTTCCTTTTTTTGCTAACTATTTTCCTAACTATTTTTCTAGGTCTCATGGACATAGCTTTGCTCTCGGCCAATGCTAATCAGCTGCGTTTTCTGCTTACCTACAACCATGAGGCAACCACATTCTACTGCAGCTTGGCTCTGGTCATACTCTCCCTGGTGCTCCAAATGCTTGTGGGCATTGTGCTGATCTTTAAGCGACGCCTCAAGCGCTGTCAGAGTCGAAACTATATGAGAACCAATGAGGTGCTCATCATGGGTGTATTTCTTATCACTGTGATCAATGTGTTGTTGGCTGCACTTACCACAACCGATGGACGTGCCAATTGATGTAGTAAAACAATCTTCCATTCTCTTTATAAATTGAATCGTATTTAATAAAAGTTAACAAAAAAAATTGTTATAAATGCGTCGGCCATGATCCTCAGAAATCATTGACCAGTCCAGCTAAATGCACTTGACGTATCTGTTGTACGATATCGCAGTTTTATATATACAGACTTAGGGATTAAGGGATTTCGGTGTTTGGGGATATAAGGGGTCTTAGGACTGGGCATTAGTTTAGCCTGAGAACTCCTTCTTGATGCACTTGGCAATGGTGCTCAGCTGCATGTTGGTGGTTCCCTCATAGATGGCACCGATCTTGGCATCACGATAGTATTTCTCCTGGGGGAAGTCACGGGTGAAGCCAACGCCGCCCATCCAGTCGATGCACTTGGTAGCCGCACGCTGTGCCACCTCCGAGGCATAGAACTTGGCCATGGCTGCCTCCTTCAGGAAGGGCACACCAGCCTCCTGCAGGCGAGCCGCATTGTAGGTGAGCAGACGAGCCGCCTCAATCTCTGTGGCAATGGTGGCGATCTGGTGCTGCATGGACTGGAAGTTGAAGATGGCATCTCCGAATTGCTTGCGCTCCAACAGATATGGAATGGTGGCATCGAAGGTGCCCTGGGCCAAGCCCACCATCTGGGCGCCAATGCCGATGCGACCCTCGTTCAGGAAGCCAGCGGCATACTTGTAGCCATGGCCAAAGGTACCCAGGATATTCTCCTCGGGCACACGCACATTGTCGAAGGTCAGCATGCAGGTGCCGGAGGCGCGGATTCCCAGCTTATCCTCAGGCTTGTTCACAATCAGACCGGGTGTCTCGCGGTCCACAATGAAGGTGGTAATGCCACGATAGCCCTGAAAAGAAAAGAACAATTAGTATTAAAAGAAGCAGGGATTTTTAAAAAGTCTAATATCATATGGCCTTCAGGGATTCTTTACTTACATCCTCTGGCTTGGCATTGGCAAAGACCAGGAAGACACCAGCGACATCGGAGTTGGAAATCCACATCTTAGTGCCGTTTATCACATAATGAGAGCCATCCTTCTTGGCCACAGTCTTCAGGGAGAAGGCATCAGAGCCTGCACCTGGTTCCGTAAGAGCAAAGCTGCCGGCATATTCCTGAGCCAGCTTGGGCAAATATTTGGCCTTCTGTTCAGCGTTGCCAAACTTGATCATCAGCGAGTTGACCAATGTGTTGTGAATGTCCACGAAGGCAGCGACAGCCGGATCGATCTTGGACAACTCCTCGACAACAATGATGTTGGTCATGAAGTTGCAGCCACTGCCGCCCAGTTCCGTGTCGATTTCAATGCCCATCAGACCATTCTCGAAGACGGCCTTCACCACGGACGGATCGAACTTGTGCTCAAAGTCCATTTTCTTGACCAGGGGTTGAATTTGTTCCTGGGCCAATTTGGCAACTGGAAAAGAAAAGCGAAATGCATTGCAGATATCAGTAATCTATATTTTATTATCTAACTACGGTAAATTAACATGCAATAAATTAATTACTCAAGTGCCAGTATCAGCATCATCCATAGGCAGCATTAAGATAAGCAAAGATATAAAGCTTTAAGCTTTTCGTTTGAGCTTTTTGTAGTCGTAGTCTAACAAGTCTTCTAAGTGCTATTAATATGCTCTGCGAGCTTTCAGCAAGTTATTCTGTTTGTTATGATCGCGAAGCTTTCTAACAAGCTTTGTATGGCGTTATAATAAACTGGTTCGCATACGTATTCCAAGCATGTATGTGTGTATGCATGAGCGCGTGTGTGTTTTGTATCGTATCTCTTATTGCTTTGTGTGTGTGCGTGCCTACGCGTGTATCCGCTTTATCAATAATGCCGCAATTTCTCTGCTCGCGTGGCGCTCTCTATCGTTCTCTCTCGCTCTCTCAATCTCACTCTTCTACTCTCATTTCTCTCTCTACTACACACACACACACATGCAGTTAAATAATTTTTATTTTATTATTTTTTATTGATGTCTTGTTGCTGTGGACATTTTTCTCGTTGTGTCGTTTTTTGCTCGGAAAGCCAGCAAATGTTGCGGCCGCCAGAGGCACACGCCCACTTTCTTAACGAATGCTAATTTTTAGCCATAGTTGGAAAACTTGTATAATTAATTGAATCTATAAATATTTGAATGCAAATTGAATTAATTGACATATAGTTGCATGCACTAGTCAACAGCTGTTGTCCTTTTATTATCCTTGACCTAAGTTCTTGTTAATTAAGTTGCTCGCATTTTACTAAGTCTTTGAATCTATCATTCGATCTTTGCGCACAACTGTACCTATAATGTGTATTATTAGTTCTTCAGCATATACTTATATATACATACATACATATAAATAATATATATAAATAATTCTAGGTTTTTCTTTTTTTCCATTTCTTATACCCAGAGATTTGCAGTGTCTTTTGAAACTGGTTTGAACACTTAGCATGCAGGCGGTGTTACGCAACATTCTGATAAGTATGAACATCAGATCATGTAGCAGGCCGCACCTTGAACCCTCTACTGCTCCCATCTACATACGAAAGTGACCTTAATGCAGGTATTAAATGTTATTTTCTACAACAAGAAGGGAATGCGAGATATTATCAAAAACAAAGGAAAAATTACATTATCAATTATCCAACTAGAACTAATGGGACAATTATCAATTCTAACACAAACAAGTGGATAAAAAATAAAGGTAATTTGTCAATTCTCCAACTAGGAATCAGCGGTTTGCACAGAGGGAATTTTAGTGCCCAATGCTCCGCTGGCTCAACTCTCTAGGCGAATTACGCGACCAAGTGCCACACACATCCATTGCCCGCGTGCCACTAGAACAGTGAACACAATGGGCGGAGGCGTGGCACAGCCGCATATTTACTTTATCACAAGTGTAACGCTGTGGAGTTACTACGTATTACAACTAAACAGCTGACTTACTTGTGAAAAAACCTCATAACAATAAAGGGAAATCATTTTTCTAAGGGAAGAGAATTGATCCTCAAAAAAGCTACTTTTGTAAAAATTCCACTCATTCTCCCCATTAGCAGTCAGTCAACAAGTGAGTTTGAACACGCGACTTTTTCACCAAATACGAGCTTCATACAATTTTGTAGGCAGCCCTTTAGTGCTCTGCGCCATCGTCATCCACTCAGCAGCTTTGTCGAAAGCAAAGCTGTTAAAGCGACTGCGAAGCAAGCTATTTTTAGCACGTGTGTGTGTGTGTGACACTCACGCACACATATAAATACTCTCTGTGGTGTTATGTTATTGTTTTTACTCGCGTCGCAATAGTGGATATGGAAAAAATACAAATGTATATTAAAATTGAAATGCAAATAATAATTATTATTTTCACATATTTGAAATGTCTATAAATATTGAGTTATATAAAATCAAGTAAATAAATATATAAAAATGCCACGTTGACGTTAAATAAAAAAAAGTAATAAAAATACTAAAAGGACTAAATGATCCTGTGAATTTTGATATATACTTATGTATGTATACTATATATGTTTATGCATATATATACATATAATAAATTAGCTGCCACGTTTACTTATGTAAATTAATAATAGATACTATATTTAAAGCATATGTTATGCAAGGACATACAAATATCCTTACATCAATATTTGAAAATTATATAATTGGCGCAGCTTAATTGAGCTAAATTTATTAATTTCAATAAAAGCCGCATGGCATGCAAACGTTGCAAAATATATACATACATACATACATACATACATACATATATAAATTAATATATATATGTATATCATTTATATAAATATATATACATTTAAAATGTTACAAGTGTAAATTAGATTTCATTCGCTTTTTTCCATTACAACAACGAGAATGGGCTTATCTACCACAGCTAGAGCACCCCGCCCCCTCTATTTCTATCTCTTTTACTCAATAATTTTCCCTCTGCCCCGCCACAATGTCTAAGCATGTACAGTTTTTTTTATCAGCGCACACACACACACATATGCATGCACAAAATAAATGAAATAAAATGAATAAAATAAACTGCATTAAATGAGCCGAAAATTCAACTATTGCTAAATATGTTTAATAATAAATAAGTAACAATCACAACAACAACTACCATGCGTTGATTAAATTACGTAACAAAAACCGATGTTGACTACAAAAAAAAATATATATTATCTTAAAATCATTTTATGCACCACACTACGAAGCCGCTTAAGAAAGACAAGTGAAGGCTATAGTCTATATATATATTGTATACATTACTATACTGATCTAGCCAAAGGACTCACCTGTCTCCTTCATCATTTTCTCATCGTCGGTGAGATATGTCAGTGGAGGGGGGAGGCCGGCCACCGAGGACATGGCTGCGGTTTGCTGACGTGCTGCATTGGCCAGCTATAAAAAGCATTGAAAAGAATTCAAGTTCAAATTGAGCTGTGGGATATTGAAGGGGCGTGGTTGTAGCCTTACCATTCGCATGGGCATCTTCTTCAGGCTGTTCATCATTTTGGATCTATTAATGTATGTAAATTCAATCAACACTAGAAACTGGACACTGTTCCACTATTCTTCCCACGCACAACTATAGCAGTTGACTTCTCACGCGCGACTAATTTCCAATTAGGCTCCAGCGGCAGATTTTGGTTACCGATCAGCAGCAGCAAGAAGAAAATCAAGAATTTGAAAGCTCTCACGGTAGAAACTCAACACAGCAAATGAGCTCAAAGCGTGTGGCCGTTATGCACGATACGCTGCTCGCGTATCTAATTGGATTGGCAAACATTTGTTGAGTTTACTGCGAATAAAACGATATAATATTTAAATTTTAATCAATATATAATTTATATCTCCTTTTATTTAAATTAAATAAAATCGTATAGTTTTTAGTTTCTGCACATATCAATTCAAATATGTTCCATTAGTTGCACAACTGTTGACCTCCAAGTGGCAGAACCAAGGGGCAGTGTTGTAAAACGCATAGTTACCATTTTGAGTACAATTTTGACATTTCCGCCGGCCGCAGCTGTCAAAATTCTTTCTTTTCGTTGTTATTACGACGGTAGTTTGGTGTAAGTTCCTATGTTCATATAATATCGCATTTGTCAAGCCATCACTGTTAATTTTGGCAAATTAATAATGAAAATGTGTAGCACACAATGTGGTGCACACTGTTTAAGTGAAATTTTTACGGTTTTACACAGTTTTTCGTGTGCAAGCCAACTTGCGAAAATAAACAAATGCAATACGAATGCAAAATGAATTTGAAAAGTTGTTAATCAATGGTATTGTTTTGTTTCCACAGCCCGCACAACCAATCAAAATGAAATTGAACAAGTTTGTGTCGTCGTCGCGCAGGAAGAACCGCAAGCGTCACTTCCAGGCCCCGTCACACATCCGCCGTCGCCTGATGTCCGCCCCCCTATCCAAGGAGCTGCGTCAGAAGTACAACGTGCGTTCGATGCCCATTCGTCGTGACGACGAGGTTCAGGTGATCCGTGGCCACAACAAGGGCAGCCAGGTGGGCAAAGTTGTCCAGGCCTACCGCAAGAAGTTCGTCGTCTACATTGAGAAGATCCAGCGTGAGAATGCGAACGGCACCAATGTCTACGTTGGTATCCATCCCAGCAAAGTCTTGATTGTTAAGCTGAAGCTGGATAAGGATCGCAAGGCCATTCTGGAGCGTCGTAGCAAGGGACGTTTGGCTGCTCTGGGCAAGGATAAGGGCAAATACACCGAAGAGACTGCCGCTCAGCCCATGGAGACGGCGTAAATGCTTTCCTAAGCACCTAACAACAACCGTTATATGAGTGCAGCAACAGCAGCATCAATAACAACAACGACGTCGCTGTTTACAGTTCTTTTTACCGTAACGCTTAGTGTCAATGAGAATTCGAAGATATTGTGTGAAGTGAGAAAATGCCGCAATTCTTTTATAATAAAGAAGAGTTGAATTTTCCCAAAATGTAAATTACAAATCTATTTCTTTCGTTTTTTTTTGGTTTTGTGTATCAAAACAAAGTGGTTAAATTTGAATATTTAACGCGCTGTGCATAAAAAGTTGGAACTTGAATGGTCCTTAGCTCCAGTCTGCTGGAACTGGATCAATGATGATGCCGATAGGAATACCCTTTTGTTAATGTATCGAGTAATAAGTTTATTAAAATGAATAGAAGGCTGTGCATATAAAGTTGGAACTTGAATGGTCCTTAGCTCCAGTCTGCTGGAACTGGATCAATGATGATGCCGATAGGAATACCGTTTTGTTAATGTATCGAGTAATAAGTTTATTAAAATGAATGGAAAGCTCAGTCTTTTGCTAAGATACATATATTTTACTAGAGTTAATCAATTTCAGCAGCATATTTTCCTTATTTCTCGCTATATTAGAATGTATTGTGAATACATAATAATTACAGGAAAAAAAAATAAGAGAACAGGTTGAAAGCTAAACAGAAATTAATTCATAGTAGAGAATTTTTGAAAATTGTCCATCAATATAATTTGCCATGGAATTATATGTCATAAAATCATTTAGCTACAAATCTGGAATTCATTGTATCATTTTGAATAAGACAAATACGATATATTGAGAAAAAGAAAAAGAGAAAAAATATTTCCGTTTTCTGGAGTAACGGTGAGTAAAGGAAGTAGAAATAAGTACCAAAGGGTGAATTTCAAATGTATCGATATTCCTGTCATGTAGCTGCAAGTAATCGACGTCAGTTTGTTACAATTAGGGCTGTGATCAACTTTGATTTGTTTTATTGGCAATAGCATATTTTTCTTAAAGAAAATATATAAAATGGCGTCCGTGAATTCGTTCAATGATTATGTTACTTGTCCATATGATAAGGGCCACATTGTGCTACGCGGGCGACTGACAAAACATTTGGAACGCTGCAGCCGCACTACAAATATCAAATTGCAAGTTTGTCCCTTTAATGAGAATCATCGCTTGGATAAGGAAAAGCTGAAGGTGAGATATAATTACAATCTATTGCAGCTCATAAAATGTAATTTACTTTTGTACTGTGTAGGAGCATATTAAAACATGCCCGGATCGTGCCAGTTTGGAAAGATTTAGAAACAGGGAAGAGCTGCCAAATGCTGTTGAATCTTCATCCATAAATGCGGTTGAATGTGAGGAAGACTGGGACAAAGAACCCGATGTGCCAAGTTACAATCCGGCAGCCTACTGTGAGGAAAATTTGGTGATACGTTCAAGCGTCCTCAATGGACAATCGAAGTCAGTGCGCCGGAATTTCCGGGCCAATGAACGACGACGTTTTCAAGAAAAACAATAATATATATAATACAAAATGAAGACAAAAAATGGATATGTAAAACATTTTACATGTATTTTTTTTTTTTTTGAATTAAAGTTTTAAAAACATTGAAACAAAGACACATATTTTTTAATATTATTTGAGTTTTAATGTAAAGAAATTAATGTTTATGTTTAAATGTTTTAATATGCTTTGAGCCATGGCCAGTTTAAAGTTTAAAAAAACTTCACATCTTGGATCAAATAAATCAGTTACCAACTCAAAGCTGTGAATCGCTAATAAAATCAACCGTTATTTATGAGATTTATTTTTGTAATCTATTTTATTTTATTTTTTATCTCAAGTAGCATAAATTGAATACATACATATGTAATTCCAGGGCAATGGATTTTCGACAACTTGTCAAATAAAATATTAAATATTTATTTACTGTTATATCAACAAAGTTGAGCATATTATGTGCTAAATTTTTAAGCCCAATTAATTACATACATATTCTATGATTAAACTTTGGTATGTAAATTTGATATAGCGTTTGTCTTTACGTCAAGGATTGCGACTAGGCAGCTTGTAGGGCGCCGGACGCTGTGTCTTTGTGGCGTTGGGTTTGGCTTTGGCTGGCGATTTTATTTTTGTAGCACTTCCAGTGGCATCTTCATCGCTGTCTTCGCCTAGTAGACGTTTGCGTTCCTGTTTTATGAAAGCCTTGCGCTGTGAGGGGAACATGCCGTTCGGCTCACGAACTACCTTTGCGTTGATAACGTACTGCTGCGGATCATAGTCGGGCACATATTCATCGTCCCAGTTTTCTTCCGTTTCAATTTTGTCGTGTTTTGTATCTTCGTTAAGTTCGGCGGGCGCACTCTGCTGATAATGCGCAATGATATTACGATCGATGCATGATCTTGTGTGTTGCTGTGTGTGTGTATAATAGAAATTTTAATAAGGTTCAACGATCGATTTTAGTGTCACTTACTAAGAAATCTGGTTCAGGTACTAGATGTGCCTTGTTAAATGGACACACAAGCAGCTCCACTTCGTCTTTGTAGATTTGACGACATTTCAGTATGTGTTGTTGGAGTTTTTTCCTTAACATTCTATGCGCCTTGTTGTAGGGACAACATACCATATCGTTTGCGTCCATTACATTCATTTTGCAAGAACTTATTTTTATATACCTAATTTCAAACGATGTTCAGTCTCGCCTATTTGCGTAGTTGAGAAGTGTTGAGCACCGAGCAACAGTGACTTAAGCCAGCCTTGCGTTGCGTCGATTTATCGAATCATAAAGTAAGTTTTAAATGTCAAGCTTATTCATTTACAGATTTTATATCTATCATGACTTAAAGATTTATTTGTAATTTTACATGGAATAGTTATTAATTTTGAAAAAGGAAATGATCAAACCGAAAATGGAGGGAATGTGAAATATATCGCTGCAATTCAAATGCATATCGGTTTATTTGTTCATTTATTGGAGATTGCATTCTATCGATAGATTAGTGTTATCGCAATACGATAATAAACACACACACACAAACGAAAAATTTTAGCTAAGCAAAGCAAGACATAGCGATAAATTGTGGAAAAATACCTTTATTTATTAGAAATATAAGAATAATAAAGCATCAAGATGGGTAAAGGTTTCAACAATTATATGTGTAAAAAGTTCTTTCATCCCGCATCAAGAGACAATCTTAAGCGGGTAAGTAACAACAATAAACGTTTATGTTGTCAATATTTTTCACAATTACATTTTATTGTGTGTCAAGGTATGGATGGCAGAACAGCAGGCGGAGGCATATAAGAAGAAACAAGAAGAGCTGCGCACACAGTATGAAAAGGAACAGAATCTCCATGAAAACAAGGCGATGCTCAGCAAGGATAGCAAGGACAAACTGAGCGTTAATTTCATGTATGAGCCGCCGCCAGGTGTGCGCAAGGAGCGTGAAAAGGACGACAATGAGCCGGAATACAAGTTCGAGTGGCAGCGCAAATACAATGCGCCTCGTGAGTCGTACTGCAAGGGCGACACCGAAATACGAGATCAGCCATTTGGCATTCAAGTACGCAACGTACGCTGCCTCAAGTGCCACAAATGGGGGCACATCAACACCGATAAGGAGTGCAGCATGTACAGCATATCAATGAGTGAAGCACGCAAGCTGCACTCTGAGTCGGAGGCTAACGATATAATGTCCAAGAATGTGCTCGAGGAGCAAATGAAGGAGGATGGCTTGATGATGAAGCACTCGGCCCTGGAATTACAGAGCATTAAGGATGTGCAGCAGCGTCATCAGCTTGTGCCCAGCGACGAGGAGGATGAAGCCACACGCGCCGCAAAGGAACAGAATCCTGAGCTATTGTTTCTCAAATCGCTGAGCAAAAAGCAAAAACTAAAACTGCTCAAAAAGCTGGAGAAAATTGAACATATGAAACGTAAAGGAGAAAAAAAGCCACTCAAGTCGAGTAGAAAGAAGTCCAAAAAAGATAGCAAAAAGAAGAGCAAGAGCAAGACTGCAAGTAGCAGCCAATCTTCATCATCATCTTCTGAGTCGGAGAGCAACTCAGCTAACGAAAAGCACCGCCACAAAAACAATCAAAAGAGCAGAGAGAGATCCCGATCACGTAGCAAACTGAGGGAGAACAGAGAGCATCGCACTGGTGAACGCCGCCAATCGCATAGTCGTAATGGTCACTCAAATGGCTTCCAAGCAACTGCCGAGGAGCGGCACAACGGACACAGAAATAGAGATAGACATAATCAACGCAGCAATGGACATCGCGAAAGATCGCGCAGCGCTCACAGAGAGGAGCGAAGTAGGCAGAGGCGTCAACGTTCGGACAGTGGAGATGATCGAAGGGAGCGGCAACGACAGACAGACCACAGCAAACGGGACCGATATTAACATAAGCATTTACAATTTTATATACAAAACGGTAGTAAAAGTTCACCAATATATCACTTTTATTACAACCAATACTTATGCAGTTGCCTTCGTTAGGCGCAATTATTAGTGAGGTGAAGACTACCGCCACGTCCGTACGGCACCAAGGGATGAATACAACTGAAGCAGCTCTGTAGCAGTCTCGTCATTTTATAGCTGACGACGGCGCTCAAGAACGCTCGATCGTTCATGAGTTAGTTTTTATGCTTGTCTTTTATAGCTACCGGCGTCGCTCAATAGTCACTCACGTGTTTATGAGCTAGTTTATATGCGCGCTTAGGAATCAACAGAGCAAATTGATATTAAGAGAGAAGGTGGTTGTCAATGCGGAGTTAGAACTACTAAAGCTCATTACAATGATTGGTGTAACTGAAAGTGCTCAACAGGCTAGCCATTTTATTATTGACGGCGTCACCCAAAAGTCACTCAATAAAGTGGAGTACTCTGAAATAAATATGGTTTACATATAAATTAATAAACAATTTTTACATAATTTTAGCTTTGCTATAAGACTTTATTTAGCCGCACAAATGAAGTTCGCAGAAAGTGTAATAAAACGACAACTTGCTATAGTTTAACAAGCTGCCATTTGTAATCGAATGTTACTATATTGTTGTTGCCATTGTTAAATGTTGTATATGGTTTATTTTAAATGCGAGCCAGTTGTGCGGTTGTGCTGGAGCCTGCAGAGACACAGAGCTCGGCGCCATGATTGCTGCCACTCTCGCGCGATACACTCTTCACATGGATGTGACTCTTGAGCATTGCGGCGCGCAGGATTAGCATGCTGGTGTGACGCTGATATTGTTTGCCCATCAGGAGGGCACGCTCGAAGGTGCTGTTGCGCTGATCGGCCTCCTTGGCATAGAGGATCTTATTGTGGGAGTCGATGCGTGCCTGGATCTGGCCATCCAGTATCAGCTGCATCACTTCGTTCTCCAGATCGGCCACGGTCGAATTGAAGGCTGTGGCCATTTTGTGCATATCAGCCGACATGTAGGGGCTGAAGTATTGGATCAAAGCACGATTGCGAATCTTCGTGTAGAGTAAGCTGACATGTGGAGCAATGTACATGTCTATCAACAGATTGTCACGAATCTCGTCGAGCAGCGTCAGGCAACTGGCGTACTTGCTCTCGTAGAATTTGAAAATAATATCACGCAATTGTGGCTCCAGTTCGAGGAACAGCTTAAAAGAGGTGGATGCAATCACCAGACGCTTCAGCTCCTGGCGATCAAAGGTGGCCAAGGCGCACAGACCGCCATAGACGGCCACATTGCTGGTGGAGATCATCTCTGGAAAATCGCAATGATCAAAATTGGCAGCCAAAAAATGTTTGGCCGCCACTTTGTATTTCTTTTGCTGTAGCTCAGCCAAGCCGGCGGCGCATTCGAGGCGCGTATGCACCTGTGCATTCGCCTCCTTGGAGCCCTCGGAAAAGTCGGGTGTGCTTTCCGCCTTTGATATGTAGCTCATGACATGCGCCCAGTTCTTCAAGTAAATGGAAACCTTGATGACATTCAGGCACATATTAACCACATGCTTGCCACTGGTGCAGTAGTCGCGAGCACGCGAATAGCACTTCAAGGCATTGGTCAGATCGCCACAGCTGAGGTAGTGATCCGCAAGATCGTCATGGCCACGCCGTATGCTCTCCTTGATGGAATTGGATTTATAATTCTTTAAATCAGAATCGAGCTTCTCCAGCTTGAGTGCTGCCTTCTTCAGTTTGGCATCCACCCAAGCCGCATCATAGGCAAAGGCATCTTTCTCTCCACTCGCGCTGCTCGCATTCGCCTGAGCCGCTGCTGCAGCTGGCTGTGCAGCGATATCGGGCAGAGCCGCAGCTGCGGCGGCTGCAACAGCAGCTCCACCGCCAGCTGCTTGATCTCCGCCCACAGCAGCGGCGCCAGCACCAGCAGCTCCGCCAACTGCCTGCAGATCACTCAAACGCTTGTGCAGCATTTGATAGACTTTAACGTTGTATGTCGACTGGACGTAGGTGATAGCCATTTTGAGAGCCTCCACCGCGAGCATCGGGCAAACGTCAGCTACGTATATTAGGCGATCGAGTCGTGCAATGCCAATGTATTGATTGGCATATACCTCCAAGTCGATTGTTGGATTCTCTACCACAATTTGCTGTTCTTCATTGTTTTCATTGTCTTCGTTCGGGGGTGCATCCACTTGCATTGGCTCGACGGCATTCTTGAAATGTTTCGTAGACAGCAATGAAGCATACTTATGAATGCATTAGGAAGTACATTATCACTTACCTGCATTAGCGGCGGCATAGGCAGCACGGGCATCTTGCAACGATTTGTTTGCAAGCGTAATTTGCGAAAATAATTGAAATACTTTTCTGCTCTTTGCCGACTTTTGTTCGATTAGATATTGTTAGAGACCATCGCTTGGGAATTATATTGCGAGAGCGATATCGATATTATTATGCGATAGTTTAGTTGGCCATGTACAATTGGATTTTTAAAAGTTTTCCATCGCCAAATGTTACCATTCTGGGCGAATGCCACAATTGCCAGAAACAGTGCAAACGTTTTGTTTATTTCGCTGAATTGGTATTATCAATAATATTAAGGCTAACGTAAGCTCTTTGCAAAAATGTCAAATATAACCGCCGCGGTAATTGCTAACCGTAATAAAAAGCATTTTCTGGGCGTGCCGGCACCGCTTGGCTATGTTGCCGGCGTGGGTCGTGGGTGAGTTGCTTTTTTGTTTATTATACGTTTTGCAAATCAATCAAAATTTGTTTGATATTCTTCTTTTTGTTATTATATAGCGCCACTGGCTTTACGACACGTTCGGATATTGGCCCAGCGCGAGATGCCAACGATGTTTCCGACGACCGCCATGCGCCGCCTGCCACAAAACGGAAAAAGAAGGATGAGGAGGAGGAGGAAGATGAGGATTTGAATGACTCGAACTATGATGAGTTTAGTGGCTATAGTGGTTCACTCTTCTCTAAGGATCCGTATGACAAGGATGACGAAGAGGCCGACGCCATTTACGATTCTATAGAAAAGCGTATGGATGAGAAACGTAAGGAATATCGCGATCGTCGCTTGCGAGAGGACCTGGAACGTTATCGTCAGGAGCGTCCCAAAATCCAACAGCAGTTTAGCGATCTGAAGCGTTCGCTGGCCACAGTCACCAGCGAAGAATGGTCCACTATACCCGAAGTAGGCGACAGTCGCAATCGCAAGCAGCGCAATCCGCGCGCCGAGAAGTTTACTCCATTGCCAGACAGCGTGCTCTCACGAAATCTAGGCGGAGAGACTACATCTTCACTAGATGCCAGCTCTGGCTTGGCATCTATGGTGCCTGGCGTAGCCACGCCTGGCATGTTAACGCCCACAGGAGATTTGGATTTGCGTAAAATTGGGCAGGCGAGAAATACGCTGATGAATGTTAAACTTTCACAAGTTTCGGACTCTGTGACGGGACAGACAGTAGTCGATCCCAAGGGATATTTGACTGATTTGCAGAGTATGATACCCACCTATGGCGGCGATATCAATGACATTAAAAAGGCGCGTCTGCTACTGAAGAGCGTGCGTGAAACGAATCCCAATCATCCGCCCGCTTGGATAGCTTCGGCGCGCCTGGAAGAGGTCACCGGCAAGGTACAAATGGCGCGCAATTTGATAATGCGTGGCTGTGAAATGAATCCACAGTCCGAGGATCTTTGGTTGGAGGCGGCGCGTCTCCAACCACCTGATACTGCCAAAGCCGTCATTGCGCAAGCGGCACGTCACATTCCCACCTCTGTGCGCATTTGGATCAAGGCTGCCGATCTGGAGACCGAAACCAAGGCCAAACGACGCGTCTTTCGTAAAGCACTCGAGCACATACCGAACTCGGTGCGTCTGTGGAAGGCGGCCGTGGAGCTGGAAAATCCAGATGATGCTCGTATTTTGCTCTCGCGAGCTGTCGAGTGCTGTAATACGAGTGTGGAGTTGTGGCTGGCCTTGGCACGCCTCGAGACCTATGAGAATGCGCGCAAGGTGCTGAACAAGGCGCGTGAGAATATACCCACAGATCGTCAGATCTGGACAACGGCCGCTAAGCTGGAAGAGGCCAATGGCAACATACACATGGTTGAGAAGATTGTCGATCGCTCGTTGACATCGCTCACAGCCAATGGAGTGGAAATCAATCGCGATCACTGGTTCCAGGAGGCCATCGAGGCGGAGAAATCAGGTGCTGTTCATTGCTGTCAGGCAATCGTCAAAGCTGTCATTGGCATTGGCGTTGAGGAGGAGGATCGCAAGCAAACCTGGATTGATGATGCCGAATTTGTAAGAACATGTTATAAATCTTATAAGATATGTCTTAATAAAAATTCCCTTTTAGTGCGCCAAGGAAAATGCATTTGAGTGCGCGCGCGCTGTCTATGCGCATGCGTTGCAAATGTTTCCATCGAAGAAGAGCATTTGGTTGCGTGCTGCATACTTTGAGAAGAATCATGGAACCCGGGAGTCTTTGGAAGCGCTGCTGCAACGTGCTGTAGCGCATTGCCCCAAATCGGAGATACTCTGGCTGATGGGCGCTAAGTCCAAATGGATGGCAGGTGATGTGCCCGCAGCCAGAGGAATCTTGTCATTGGCCTTCCAGGCAAATCCCAATTCTGAGGATATTTGGTTAGCTGCTGTCAAGTTGGAATCGGAGAACTCGGAATATGAACGCGCACGACGTTTGCTGGCCAAGGCCCGTGGATCGGCGCCAACACCTCGTGTCATGATGAAATCAGCACGTCTAGAATGGGCTCTGGAACGATTGGATGAGGCGTTACGCTTGCTGGCCGAAGCTGTAGAGGTGTTCCCCGATTTCCCGAAACTCTGGATGATGAAAGGTCAGATTGAGGAGCAGCAGCAGCGCACAGATGATGCAGCTGCCACATATACGCTGGCTTTAAAGAAATGTCCCACCTCTATACCCTTGTGGAAACTATCGGCCAATCTGGAGGAACGTAAAGGTGTCTTAACCAAGGCGCGTTCAATTTTGGAACGCGGCAGGCTGCGCAATCCCAAAGTCGCCGTACTCTGGCTGGAGGCGATACGTGTAGAGCTGCGAGCCGGACTTAAAGAGATAGCCAGCACAATGATGGCGCGCGCCCTTCAAGAGTGTCCCAATGCCGGTGAGCTGTGGGCGGAGGCTATCTTCATGGAAACGAAGCCACAGCGTAAAACCAAATCTGTGGATGCTCTCAAGAAATGCGAACACGATCCGCACGTGCTGCTGGCGGTGTCCAAGCTGTTCTGGTCGGAGCACAAGTTCTCCAAGTGCAGAGATTGGTTCAATCGAACGGTAAGCACGAAATGAAATTACAAATTGTATTTTATATTTTCTAAATATATTTTCAATCTTCTTTTCACACAGGTCAAAATTGATCCAGATTTGGGCGATGCTTGGGCGTATTTCTACAAGTTTGAGCTGTTGCATGGCACGGAACAGCAGCAGCAGGAGGTGCTCGAGCGCTGCATAGCCGCAGAGCCCACGCACGGGGAAGCATGGTGTAGCGTGAGCAAGTGCATCCGTAATTGGCAATTTAAGACGCCCGATGTGCTACGTGCAGTGGTCAGGGAATTATCTGTGCCCATTTAAGTTTCCTTTTGCTAGACTGCAAACTATTCAATGAACAATAAACTGTTTTGTGGCTTAAGAATGAATGCCTCGAGAACTCTTAAAAAACTTGTAAATGCCTCTGCTGTGCTTGCAGATTAGCTCAAAGAGGAACACAGCAAAGCTCAGAGCGACACCATAGCCAAAGATGCGAAATGCATAGCGGCATTCGGTGAGGCCAATGGACACGAAGCCCCCGACGCCGCTCTCACACTTGGGCTTCTGTGGTATCCACTTGCGATCTTCTCGATTCACTAGGCTCACCTCGCGCTGCCAGCGTAATCTGTACGAGAGTATTGCTATAAGTACTCTATTGCTCAGTCTCTCTCTCTCTCTGTACTCACTGTCGTCGAAATAGCTCTTTGTAGGGAAAGTTCTTGCGCGTTGGTATGGCCATCATAGGTAGCTGGAATGGTTCCAGTTCCATGAGTCCACATTTCTCGGGCTCACTGAACGTATCGCTGACAATTTGATAGCCCGCTTGGAGCTCCACCTGATATGCGAAGAGGCCAGTGCGCATTTTCTCCATGCCTAGCGCTGGGCGCATATAAGCATTGTCTCCCTTCGAGGCAATCTTTTTTTGATACAAATTCTTGGTCAGGGGATCAGTAGATTCTGTAAAATAGATTTTGTTATATTGCGTATCTTGTACGCCAATTTCCAGCGGTGATTGTCCCAAATCTCCCAGTGTTTGAATCGCATCAGACGGACTCTGCAATAGGGCGACAATATTTGCCGAAAAGGAGGTGAACAAAAAGAGTGCGGCTACGAATGTGGTAAAGACTATGATCCTTCCCGAACGATTGCGCACATCCACATAGAATCCCTGCTGGCACATGGCGCCCCAGACAAAGTTAACCGAGTCCATGTAGGACATCTTGTGTGTGTGCGGCGAGAAGAGCATCTCCAAGAGCAACACAATAATAGTTACGATCAACAGCACGAGTATCGAGATCCAAACATCTATCTCAAACGGCATCGAGAAGATGTTGGCCACAGCCGAGAGCGGAGGCTGGCGAAACATGATGCCAGCTCTCACACGATACGTTTCGGCCACGAAGTCACAGAGAGCGATGCGATCCAAACGCATAAAGATCGCCAGTTGAGCAAAGTCCAGCTCGTAACGTTGAAAGCGACCCATTAGACCATCAAAGGAGCCGTTTGGCTGACGCCAGCCATAATTGACGGTCTGGTAAGTATTATAGCTTATAGAGAGTGAAAAAGAGATATTTAGAGGGAGATAGAGAGAGATAATAAATGGGACACTGACAATTACCTCACATTGAAGCGATTGGCTAGCTCGAGCATGAGTGGATGGTTGATTTTGGAAATGGTATCGATATGCCGCAGCGACAGATCCTCGACGGTGGTAAAGAGATCTGGAAAGGCAATGACAATGCCTGTATTGAAGACAATGCCCTCCAGATTCTGTCTATAGGTGATCGCTGAGCCGAAATGTTGGAGCGCATGAATAACATGCCGAGAGTTGTGCAGCTGTTGACCCACTAAGCGAATCTTGGGCGGCTTCCAGGCGGCCACCTTGTAGACGTCTAGCAGGGAGGCAGTGAAGGGCAACGATGGACTATGCCAGAGCACGCGCAGTTCGCTATCGGGTGGTATGAAGATCTCCTCGTCCTCAAGCAGATCCAGATCCTGCATATCCTGTGTGAGCAGCAGCCAAAATCGATCGGTGGTAAAGTAATTGTGCTCCGTGGCCGCTGACCAGCGCAAGAGATTCAGGGCACACGAACTGTTGAACTGCAGCATCAGAATGCCCAGCTTATTGTGCAGGGCGGGCAGCACAAATGCCAACTCCCAGTGTGTGTCATTGTTCGCGAAGAAGGTGCGCGGGGGTGGTGCCTCCTGTGGCTCATTGTCCATTCCTTTGCCGACATGTCGCAGATCATTCAGACAGTGCTCCGTCCAGACCTGCACATAGATGCCGTGTGCCATGAAATGCTGCACGAGCAGAAGCAAACGTGACGCAGCTGGGACGAAAGGATATGAATTTAGTTATGCGTTAACTGCAGTTGAGGCGGATGAGAATTTCCGTAACTCACCAATGTCCGCGTGACAAACAACGAGCATCAGACTGTGCACGCCATGCTGGCGATAGTAAGCGACTAGCATATCCGGCAATTGATTGCCCCACGGATCTCCTTTGGGCAGCTGCTGCTCCGGCTGTTGCTGTCCGCTGGGGATTGCTGCGTCAGCTGGCAGTGACACGTGGCCTGACATTGATGTCGTCGCTGTCAGCGGCCAGAGCAACAGCAACAACAGCAGCTCTGGGAATATTAACGAGTTCATGCTGATGCTCTGGCTGTGTCCCTTGCAAGTCCTTTGCATAACGCTTCCGTTAACCGGTAGCTTTTATACCGAGCCGTGCCAGCAATTGCCGCGGCACAGCGACATTAAATATAATTGAGTTCTTACTTTATATTTTTTGTTGTTTTTTTGTTTGAAAGGCATTAAAATTATGCATTGATTACGCTTCAGCGACTTCTTCACCTTTTGCCGCATTTCGCGCTCATTCGCTGTCATTACGTTTACGCCGCGTTGTCTGCACCGCAATTTGCCGCCATTCGCGGCGACAGCTGCAATTGGTCATCGCTGGATGGTTTAATTGGTGCACCAAGTGGCGCTCAAATTGCCCAGTCAAAGTCAATTACAGGCCATTAAGCAAAATAAGTTACACTTAAAAAGTTTGTTTTTTTTTTGCCCACGTAATAAGTTCTTACATCACTTTTGCTATCACTTATTTATTACTTTTCGATCTTTCTTTTTGCTTCATAAATAGTTTCGCTTCAAATGCGAAAGTTTTTCGACGGCAATTCAGGCATGAAGTATGGATTTAACTGTGGCTAAATCTTACTTGGATAGAAAGAAAATCTAGCAAAATATTTATTTCTGGTAATTGTAGGAGAATATTTAAGATTTGCCATATTTTATTAGAGAATTGGCGCAACTAAAAACCATTTAAAAATAGATTTATTAATTGGTTAACAAAATTAGTTTAAAAAAAAAAATATTATCATATATTAAAACCTAAGACTGTAGGTGTAGTATATCGATCAATAGCACAGAAAAATTATGTCGAATCTCTCAGTTTTACATTAGTTTGTTAATTTAAATCTCGACAATAAAGTTAATTTTATCAACTTGGAAATTTACGTCAAATGAAACTGAGACAGAAAGCTGACCAGAAGAGAGAAATGGCAGAATTCTGGATTTTTAATAGGCTTTCAATATATGTTTTCATATTGTTTAGCTTATAAACTCGACACTTTCTGGCTTTAACTTGAATTGCAACTAAATCGAAATTATTTGTATTTTAACAAAATGCCCTAGCCCTTGACGGCTTTAAGCAATTTCACTTGTTTATTAAAGTTGTAAGTTGCAAATTTACAAAGTTTCCAAACTGTATCAAATTCTATCATTATTTGTACACGAATTCGTTGTTACAAAACAAAGAAGCTTACTTGTTATTATTATTTGTTTTACTGTGCTCGAAAGTATAAAGTTCAGGGCTTAGCCTGGCTGAAAGGACGCGTCTGTTTCGTATTTCGTGTCCAGTCGTTAAGTCGATGCTTTTAACACCTTTTCTATCAATAACTGGCTAGCTTATTGTCCATGACTTCAATTTATCTACTTTGGCTTGTCATGTTCGCGTTTCAAGCGAACGAAAATCCTCTAATTGTTTTGAAAAATGGCAATGGCGCAATAAAGCCTTCCAGCTTGCTTTAGCTCAAATCCTCCCACAACTTTGAGTTGCTGCTGCCCCTCTCTGCTTGCTTCTCTCTCAGTTGTTTCTCCTTCTTGTTTTGCTACTTATGTTTTCCTGTCGCTAGACATAAACGTGTGATAATCTGGATTTTTGGTGTTTATTTTTCTGCTCCTAGTGGCACACACACATTCACACACACACACACACACTCACGCACACTAATGGCTGCCATTTCGTATGGCACTTTTTGATCGCTTTTCGCTTGTTGCCCATTTGTATTTCGTGTGCCTTCTGTCTGGAGATTGAGAAACGTTCCGGGATTGAGCTAAAGGCTACGGCGGTGGCAATGGCAACGCTTCAATAACTTTTATCACTTTTAATTGGGTTTTTCTTTATAGCCAACGCATGTCTTATAAGACTTATAAGACTAACACACACACACGCACACATGAGCAGATTGTAATTGTGTTAATTTGTCTCACTTGTCTTAGTGTGTGTGTGTGTGTTTGTCAGGGTGTGTCGTGTTGTTGTTGTTGCTGCTGCTGTTTCGGCTTGTTTTTGTGACAGCCTTGGCTAATGCCAGTTTTTGCCCCGTTGCTTTGCCGTTCCGCTCAGTCCGAGATTTTCATGCTTTCAATTTTCCTAATTGCTTCTTAATGCGCGTCATACGCCGGCAAGCAGAACTTTACTCTAATTTTCTTTTTAACGCGTTGTCACAGCAAAATTCAAGTTTCTTTAAAAACAAACAACAATTTGCAACAATTTGTTTCTATTAATTTTCATAAGCAAAAGTGAAGAATTTTTAAATGGATGCAATATAAGATAAAACACATAAAATATAAAATATAAAATATAAAATATAAAATATAAAATATAAAATATAAAATATAAAATATAAAATATAAAATATAAAATATAAAATATAAAATATAAAATATAAATTGTAATTTTTAAAAGAGTTAAATAATAAATAAAATAAAATAAAATGAAATACAGTCGAGTCTCGATAATTCGTACCCCGCTAACTCGAAATCCTCAAAATAAAAAAAAAAATAAAAAATTATAAAAAAAATGGTTGTCCCTCTTGTAATTCGTAATTCTTGATTTTGCTGGAAGTTAAACTATCGTTAGGTTTCGCAGACTATTGTGCATGACGCCTTTTTGTCGCTTCATGTGTGAAATTTCGTTGTTCTCTCATTGGATTGATACAAACCAGATAAATAGCTAAAAACGGCTAAAAACTGCTAAAAACGGCTAAAAACTGCTAAAAAGTGCCAGAAAGGTAGATTGAATATTAATGGGCAAATGGATGGATATATAAGACTGGTCATCAACCAATGAATAGAATCGTGATTAAGAGATAGAAATATGATTAGAAAGTAGGATAGAAAGGTTAGAAAGAAGGTAGAAAGGTAGTTGGTGAGACAAACCAGAAAAATAGCTAAAAACGGCTAAAAACGGTTAAAAACGGCTAAAAACGGCTAGAAAACAGCTTAAAAGGTAGATTGAACATTAATGGGCAAATGGATGGATAAATAAGACTGGTCATCAACCAATGAATAGAATCGTGATTAAGAGATAGAAATATGATTAGAAAGTGGGTTAGAAAGAAGATAGAAAGGTAGTTGGTAAAATTATTGAAACGACGTGAAATATAAAATATTGAAAAACCCCTTAAATTCGTATTTTGATTTTTTAAACCCCGTTAAAAATTCGGTTCCCTTGCCATTTCGAATTATCAAGACTCTACTGTATACAATTAGAACCCTTCTTCTTGTTCGCATGCTTTTGCTTTTGTTTTGTATATTTTTTCTCACAACAATTAATTCATATCCTCATTATATTATACACACTCCCACACTGCAACACAGCGACACCCACACCTTTCACTTCGTGTTTTATATTAATATATGTGTGCACACACACATACACTTATTCGGCTTATCAAGCAACTAATTTATGCTGCATGCGACGCCCAGTTCTCACGCTAGAGGGCGCCGCAGTTTCATTAATCATGTCCGCCATTTTTTGACATTTGCCCGTCATGTTCAACTACTTTCATGAAATTCACGCTACTCTTATTTTCTTAATTTTTCATCGTTGACAGATTTTCATACTCTACAGAAAATGTCTTAGATTTCAGTGATTAAAGTGAGTCTCTTTAATAAATAGATTATAAATTTAAATACTTTAACTTTTTACAGCTGTTGTGACTAAGACTTGCTGAATATCTTCTAGTTGAATGTCGTTTTTATGTTTTTCTTTTTTTTTTTATATATTCAAATACTAAGCACCTTTGTCACTGCATCAAAATGGAATTTAATATTAAAATCACTGTCGCATGGAAAACCGAATTTCTACTTTTTCTTGAACAGGATACACTTCCTTAGCGCTTCTCTTATCTTGTAGGTCGGTGTAAGACATCTCGTCTTTAAGCGCACGCTTCATTTGCTGCTCGAAGTCTGGGTGCTTGCATCAGTTTATATTAAGAGGATGCTCAGGAATCCTTTTATGTGGCACTTGTATCCTTTTCGCTATCCTGCTCGTTGTTGTTGTTGCTGCTTTTGGTGTTGTTCGTGCGCCAATTTGATTTTCTTAGAGCGTAAATCAATGCAAATCGAAGGATGAACTGATTGGCTATGCAGGTCTCCGAATCTGCGGCTCTGTGGCTCTGCGGTTCTGTTTAAGCAGCCAACAGCCACTACAATTATCCGAGATGTTACACCTGACTGCACGGCTGTTGGCCTGATTTCCATAAGCCGCAAGCTTTTAAGCCTTTGACAATTAGCCAATATATTTGTATATATTGAATGGCATAGACGACATCAGCTATTGAATTCTATTATGTATGTTGGCCTTAAGCTAAATTGAAATGTGCTCGATGTTTATTATGTAACCACAATGCGCTACTTTGTGCTACCTTTTAGCTTTCACGCCTTTGAAATACATTTAATCCATCATTGAGTTCAGACAGCCTCGATATACAAACATACATACACCCACACATACAGCCTCGGGCTGTGCGCCTTTTTATCCTGTCCAAAAAGCTTTATTGACTGCCGTTTTCAATTTGTGCGGCGCCCATTTGCAACCTGTTGAAAAGGTGCAAATTGCTGGTTGGCTTCTCTGACTCGCTTCTTAGTTGAGCTCAGCAAACACGCTTACGCAGCCTTATCAATCAAAGGTATCTGCCCCCAGCTAGCCCCACATGTGTATAACAGACATATGTTATTAATACGAACCATTTATATCGGTTGCCCATAGAAATATGTACAAATAGATATTTAAAGAGAACTTGACGTCATTTAAGAAAAGATTGTATATATCATTTATATATTTAGATCCATATACATAAATAACTTCAAAGAGAGTTTGCAAATTCGTCATTCTGTAAACGAATTCCACATACTCTCCATGATAAACCTATCTATATATACATATTTTATATTACTCATAGCCTCAATTTGTTGCTGGGAAACTTCACAATGGAATTTCTGCTGCACTCCACAGCTAAATATATATGTATAATATATAAATTGTGTGTGTGCTCTTGGCTGGCTGAACAAATTACATTGTCAAGCTGTAAATAGTTGAAACTTTATTTGCAATGTAACTAGCTAGATTGTTATTGTTGTCACTAACTTGTTAATTTAATAGTGAATGCGACGCTGTCATGCGAAAATAAAACAAATTGTTGGGTAAGCTCTATGTAAATTTTGTTAAATTCTTTGCCTTAAAATTGAGTTTAAAGCCATATTTGGAAATGGATTTATTACAACTAATTGACTGAAGTGTATTAATGTACTGCCATTATGGCTCAGAGCATAATTATCTTTAGCTATGCCAATAATGTTGGAATCAACAAGTAATTAAAGCTTTTAAAGTCTGGCATTCCAATAAATTGTAATTAAGTGCACAAATACATATATATATATATATATACATATGTATATTACATTCGATGGTCGAACGCGTGCGAAAATGTTTTCCCTTGGCTCACATTAATCATTATCGAGCGCCATCTAGCGGGCGTCGGCAGGCAACATTTGCCCGAATTCAGCTTAGCTCATTTATCTGCATCTAATCAATTAGCAAGGCACCTTGCTTTCTGCTTTCTGCCTTGTCCTTTGTCCTTTGTCCTTGAGCCTAATTGCTTTCGTTTCAATCGCTGCGTTTCCTGTTGTCATCCACACCGTTGTTCATTTTACATTTCATTAATTAATGCCAATGCCCGTCGAACTTTGACATATTGAGCTCAGCCTCGATTCCCCCTATCCGCCCAATATATGCTAAATTCTCTGTCCATTCAACTCCACTCTCAGTCGCATTACTTATCTATCTCGTCCACTTGAGCCGACTGCATGAACCACTTAAATAGCCCCCCATCAAATCTATTTAAAATTGATACGGCATGGCAATCGGCAATTGTTTTGTTGATTTCGGAATTTTTTTAATTAATTTGCCAAATGCCTTTAGATAGTGTTAAATTCGCAGTCTGTTCACTTACCGTTGCCTATTTAAGTTTTGGTCGAACCCAAGAATTTGCTTATACGCAAAATGAAGTGTTTTAGTTTCCTATTGCTGTTCGTTGCTCAGGCAGCTTGGGCTCGTGTGCCCTATCAGCCACTTCCTGACGTTGAGGTGCCGCCAGTGCTTGAGGATGAGATCTACGAGCGTGCCATCTATGTAGATCCCGTGTCCGAGAGCCGTGCTGCCGGTGAGTACTACAAATCGTAAACCCAATGGATACGCTCTCGCTGACTCCAAATCTGTGCTCCTAACAGGGTGCAGTGTGACCATTCGTGGTGGCATGCCAAAGCCGGAGCCTGTTTGCCTGGAAACCGATTCGGAGAATCTGTATCCCTTCAACGCTCTGGGCGTCATGGAGGTGGAGAGTGGCAAGACCCTGCAGCTCTGGTGTCCCAGCGGCTTCACAACCCACTCGCAAAATCTCCTGACAGCCACCTGCGTGAGCGGCACCACCTTCAAGGTGGATGGTAGTGATTACAATTTCAAGGATCTAGCTTGCAAATCCTGGCCCGGCTTCAAGGCCATCAAATCGGGTGCCAAATGTAACGGCGGCATCGTCATTCGAGTGGGCTTTCAAATCACTTCTTCGCGTTTTGCCGAGCAAATGCAAATCTGCTTCAATGAGGAGGAGGAGGTGACACGCTACACGCGCCACCAACTCTTCCCGGGCAGCAACTACTATGAGACGGGCGTGGATCGCATTACCTTCCAGACTGCTGGCTACTTCAACGGCAAGAATGTGGACAAACTCTACACGCAGGCCGTGCAAATTGAGACAATCAACAGAGATTTGGGTGGCGATGCGGATAGATTTTTCGACACGAAGACAAATGTTTTTCTGGCTCGCGGCCATCTTGGCGCCAAAGCCGACTTTGACTATGCACCCGAGCAGCGTGCCACATTCCTGTTCATCAATGCGGCACCACAATGGCAAACCTTCAATGCCGGCAATTGGGCCCGTGTCGAGGATGGTGTTCGCGCCTGGGTCTCCAAGAATCGCATGAATGTCAACTGCTATACGGGCGTCTATGGCGTGACCACGCTGCCCAACAAGCAGGGCGTGGAGACCCCACTCTACTTGGCTCGTGATGGCAACAACAACGGCCTGATCCCGGTGCCCAAGCTCTATTTCCGTGTGGTCATCGAGCCATCCACACATCGCGGCATTGTCTTTGTGGGTGTCAACAATCCCCATTTGTCTGAGGCACAGATCAGGAAGGACTATGTGATTTGCAACGATGTCAGCGATCAGGTTACCTACATCAACTGGAAGAAAACGGACATCAAGGCGGGCTGGTCTTATGCCTGCGAAGTGGCTGACTTCCTCAAAACGGTCAAGCACCTGCCCGCTCTGACCGCCAAGAATGGTCTGCTCGTCTAAGCTGTGCCAATAAAGAAAGTTGTTTAATCGAATACTTTGGAAAAATATAGCAAAATACTTTGTTGAACTAGAGTTGGGGTGAAAACTTGTGGCTGTGATTGGCAGATATTAGAAAATGATTAGAGTTAAATTTCAACAGAGGTGGATAGAACTCTATTGTATATAAATTGTTGTGTTGGAATAGAGAATCATGATGGAAATATAAGATTATAATAAAGGAAGGCAAGCCCTCTCTTGCTGAAGCCAAAATTGTTTATCAAATGTGCTCACATTTATTCCCTTATTTATTTTTTTTTTTATTTTTTGCAAAAATAAAAAATTTGTACATAAAATATAAAAGCAATTTTTTATTTATAAGTTGTTTCTCTTAAAAATAAAAAACTAATTTGATCAACAAAAATATAAATATAAAAAAAACTAGAAATTGACCTTTATAGATTCAATATTATTTATCCATAGATACAAACTTTTTAACCAATAATTATTTATTTTTATTTATTTTTTTCACTTTTCATTATATGACAGTTTAGAATGAATAAAAGATTAAATAACAAAATTTTATAATATTATAATCTGTGTGATTTTCATAAGGAAATATATTTTTAATGAAGCTCTAAGTAAATTGTCAAACAAATCCTATTGGCTAAAGTAAATGCCATGCCCAGTCCAAACTTAAGTTCATTCACTTTACCAAACAGCCAACTCTTGTGTTAAAATAAAAGTTAAATAAAAGCGTATTATTCGCATACATTTTTTATTCAATTTGAAGCTAATCTCAGGACAGGTTAAACCAAGAGGCCGCTCACAGAGAACTGTGGCAAGTGGGTAACCTTTGCACGGAACTCGGGCACCTCGCAGGCGTATGAGTAGCCAGCCGAAATGTCGGTGCGTTTCCAGCTGATCCAGTTGATCCTGTCGCTGACATCATGGCACAGCACATAATCACGCTTGATCTCATCGAGGCTCAAGTGTGGATTATTGACGCCCACAAGAACAATGCCCTTACGGGTGCTGGGCTCGATGACCACACGGAAATAGATCTTGGGCACGGGTATCAGGCCGTTGCCATTGTGATCATAGGCCAAATACAAGCCCGTCTGTCTGCCATCCTTGTTGGGCAGTGTAGTGACGCCCCACACACCTGTCCAGCAGTCCAAATGCTTCTTGTACTTTGATGCATAGGCCCGAACGCCATCCTCAACTCTAGCCCAATTGCCGGCATTGAAGGTTTGCCATTGTGGTGCCGCATTGATGAACAAGAAGGTGGCACGCTGCTCGGGTGGATAGACAAAGTCAGCCTTGGCGCCCATATGTCCGCGAGCCAGGAACACGTTCTTTTGGGAGTCGAAGTATCTGCCCGAGTCTATGTGCAAGGCTTTGTCGATGGTCTCCTTTTGCACGGCCTGCGTGTAGAGCTTGTCCACATTCTTGCCATTGAAGAAGCCGCCGGGCGCAAAGTTGATGCGATCCACGCCGGTGGCATAGTAGTTGCTGCCCGCGTCCAGGGTGTGGTAGACATAGCGAGTGACCTCCTCGTGCTCATTGAAGCATACCTCGTACTGCTTGGCAAAGCGAGAGCCGCTCAGCTCAAAGCCCACGTGGATCAGTGTGGTGCCGCCATTGCAACTGGAGCCGGACTTCCTGCCCACGAAGGCTGGCCAGGAGGTGCACTTAATAGCCGAGATATCGTGATCTCTATCGCCAACCCTGAAGGTGGTGCCGCCCACGCACCTAGCCGTCACAGATTTGCCCGAGAGGGGAGAGTCCAGGCTGCTGGTGCAGTGGAATTCAATGGTCTTGTCATGTTCCACATCCACATCGCCGGAGGCCGAAAAGGGATAGAATTCGGAAGTGCCGGGCTTAATAAGCAATGGCTGTGGATTCTTCATCTCAGTGCTGCGTATCTTGATAGAGCAGCCAGCTATGGGGAGTAGATAGCACTTAACTCATACAGACTGTCAGGAATTAAAGCCTATCCTAGCTTACCCGCTCTGTTGGCCAGCTCATTTGCCGGCAGCTCCATTGGCACTTCAATCATATCTGCCGCCCACAGTTCCTCATTGTCAACAGGCAGGAGGCGTGCCTGGCTACCGGTGAACAGCAGCAAGCCGCTGAGAGCAATCAATGCTGGACTCCACATGTTTCACAACTGCTTGACTTTCTGAAAAACCCAAGGGCTTTTAAATCTAATGCTTCATGCTGATTAGATCGCGCCATTTCTAACTTTTCTCAATTCCCAATATCAGTGGAAGTACCGTCGAGTGTTTAAACTCGCACTCTGATTGTATATATCGTGTGTCTATATTATTGTGGACTACAGGTCGGTCGGGGGTGATTACGTTGATTATATCACGTGTTGCGCGTGTCGTGTGAACGCGTTTTTCGTTTTTAGCCTTATCATTTAATTAGTTACGGCTAGCCGCCCTGACGTCACCAACTTTAACACCCTGTATTGTCTATTAAAATATAATTATATATAAATTGAGCGATTAGGACTACGGAAACGAATGATTGTTTAAGATTTATATTTCAGTGGATGATTAAATATTTCCATAGCTTTGCAGGCATGGCAGCTGCAATACCCTATATTAAATGAGCGTTTTATATTAGATATTTTGTTAAAGGGTATTTTTTGGTCTGGCAATGTAAACTAGTCTACACAGCTTCGGCATAGCTCTGGGCATTTCTCTTCAACTTTTGCGGAGTTTCCCGTTGACAACTTCAGTCTTATTTTGGGGAAGCTACCAAAAAGCCCCTGACTAAACATGAACTCAGCAACAATGATCTATTTCATAGAAAAACAATGTACATATCTCAATTATTTTTTGAAGTACCCAATGATTAGCATTAAATGGGCATGCTGATATGAAGAGTAACTTCACGTGTTCCACACGTTTTGCCAGCCCAAAGTTGATTCTATTTTTCGCACAAATGTCAAGTGTTTATTCAGTTTTTGATTTTATGTATTTATTTATTTTTTTGGTATACATTAACTAACATTTATTGATTAGCTTTCAAAGTGTTTTGTTTGGCGCAACTGTACTTTTAGTTAGTATATATATGCTTCAATATGCATGTATATGTTTATATATACTTGGACTTATTTACAATAATAATACAATTAGCGATATGATTATTGTTTGTTGTTGTTTATTGATAATTTAGTTTATGAACTGCTTCATTTTCTTTTATGCATTTTTATTTTATATACAATAGTTTTAGCTTTTTTTTTGTTATATATATAAGTTAGTTTTTAAAGCTTTTATTTGGCTAAAAAAAAAGAGTTGCATTTGCTATAAGCAAGTTTTAGCCAGAGTGAGGGCTTTGCGTCTTGAGAGTTGCTTTTGCTTAAATAAATATAAAAAATTTATGGAGAGCAAAGATTTTCAATAGATTTCTTAGACTGCCTACTTTTCAACTAATATTTTTATATATTTTTTTTTTATTAAATTTTTGCTTGAATATATTATATGTCTTTTAAAAGTTCTTAGTTAAATGTTTCTTCTTTTTTTGTTAATACTTGAGTTCCCTGTCTACTTCCTATTATTCACATAATTTTTAACCTTGCTTAGATTGTTAACAGATAAATATTTTATACTCTGTATCCAAAGGAAAGAGTATATTATTTTATTTTTATTTTTTTCATTGGTAATTCAACTAGTCTATTATTTTATTTTATTTTATTTCTCATACTCTATATTTGATAAAGTTTAATTCTTATATATACAGCTGATATCTTGTAGATGCATTATTTTTTTCCTTTTTTATTTATTTTTTATTGAAGTTTATTTGTCAAGGACTGATAGCGCTCCACTCTGAACGCCATCCTGGTTCTACTTGGATTTATCTATCTAGAGGAATATGGCCAGCTGTGCGTATATTTCCACGGCCACTAGTAGGCCCATTATGGAGATGTTTACAGCGCAGTAGACGCGTCGCAGTGAACGTCGGCGCTTACGCTGACGCTGACTATAACATTTGTTAGCGAACCGCGCTCCAAGCTGCAGATCCTGGCAACTGTTGTCGTCGTCGTCGCTACTGCTGCCGCTGCCGCTGCTGTTGCTGCTGCTGCTGCTTCCGCTGCTGTTGTCAGCTGTTGGCGTTGCGTGGCTATCGTTCCCATTTGTTGCAGCTCCATTGTGACATGGCGGCCAATGTCAAACCGACGCCAAGGATGAGCTGCTATCGTAGGCCACCAGCAGAGAGTCGTTCTCATCGCTGCCGCTGCCTGCACTCCTCTCCGACTCATTGATCACCTCCAGCTGTGTTTGGGGTCGACTGATTTTGTACTTATTGTGCCGCTTATTGATCAGCACGCTGCGTATGTTGTTGTTGTTGCGTCGATGGCGTTGACTCTTCACACGCACAGCAGCTGTGCGAGTGCGCGTCTTGCCACTGCCAGCAGCACCCAGCATGCTACAATCGGCATCATCCTGTTGCTCCAGCTCCAGCTGCTGTTCATCCTCATCCTCATAGTAGTCATAGTAGTCATCGTAATCATAGCCCACAGCATCCTCAGCCCCATCCTCGTCCTCGTCTTCATCATCGTAGTCAAAGTCAAAGTCAAAGATCGCACAGCATCCGCTCTCCGCCTCCACGCTGTGGCGTCGCTGGCGCTGCTTGGCTCGCTTGCCCTCCATGTGGACAATCGAGGATTTGCTGTGTGTGCTCACGCTCTTGTACATGGGCGCAAAGATGGCAGTCTTGGCCTTTTGTAAACACATAAATTTTCAATAAGAAAACCACAAAGTGTTCGATTCATTTATATCAAATTGAAAGTGATTTTCAATTTGGAGCAAGAGCAGCTTGAAACTTACCTCCGGTCCACGCCAGGTAATGCCCGAACGCACAAGATTATAGAAACGTAAAACGCCCCACATGGCTAGCACCTGTTTGATTTAGATGGAAGGGAGTCAACATTTAATTGAGTCACATAAATTTCACTTAGCTGCAACGCACACATACACACACACACACACTCACATACACACACACACAAAATACATAAAGCATATGCTGGTGGCATTGTCCGAAGAGTATATTGGTTTGCTCTTACATGAATAGAATTTATTTTATTTTAGCTATATTTTTCATGGCATAAACAAAAAGAGCAAAGTTCAGCCAAGTGAACCCTTGATTAGCTGCTGTAATGGCAGAGCATTGCTCAGTCAGTTTTCCTCAGTTTTCACACGCTCTGCTAATGGATTTTCACCTATAATCAAATTATTTATAGCATATGAGCGTTTATTTCGCCTAATAACGATAGCTTAAATCAATAAATTCCAGCCGATAATAATAAAATGCGTGTTGCATGTAAATTGTTGATAGCTTAGTAGCTAAACTATGTATAGTTGGTATACATTTTACTGTTGGATATTTTAATCAATTTTCAACATTTCATCCAAATTACCTGTCGAAATTTGTCAATAATTTTTTTTCGCTAGTTCAGCAATAGTTTTTAGAATCTGTTTGTGCTTTTGCAATGTTTGAAATGCTGCCATATGATGAGCAACTCTGCTCAATTGCAAACAGCTGTAAGATGGATCTGGATGCGTGTAGACAGTTAGTGGAGCTTGAGGATATGTCTATGGCTAATTTTCATATAATTCATCGTATTTTGATCTTGTCATCTTTTATTGGTGTGGTGAGAGCGCAATTGTGAATTGTTTATTTATTTTTATTTTTTATTATAAATATCATCTTTTATTTTAGCTTAAAAGTGTATTTGTCTGTGTGCAACATTATTGTGTCCCAGTTATAAAGCTAAGCACTTTGTGGCATGGGGACAGATTCTTGGTACTGCCACCCGATGTGACGAGAAAAATTCGATGCATATTTAGTTTTATAGACCTGAATGTTTGGCTGCTTATGAGTTATGCCTCCATATCCGTAAGACTTCAGCTCTCTTTATATTACTATTTACTGATATTAAGGCTAAAGTCGTTTTTCTTGTTTATTTTTACAGTTCAAGCCATCATTATTGTTACCCTGGCTGATATACAATTACATTTTATTAGGCATCCGTTTGGCGAAGTTTGGACTCAAAGCTGCAGGCAACAATCTGAAGGGAGAACGTTTGAGAACAATTGTTGTACTGTTGGGTATGTTGGTGCAAATCGGGTTTGTCACATTTTGCAAAAGCGAACTCGAAGAAGTACTCGATATGATTGAAACTTAATGCAATATTTTTGAAAACTTTTGGATATCAATGCTATACTTTAATAAATATAACAAGCGAAACGATTCGAGTTTGATGTGTGAGAAAAGCTTTAGCTGAATCTAAAGAGGCTAAGTTGAATAGATGAATATGAATGCTTGTTATATAATAGATAGTGAAGAAGTATATCTCATTCATATCACTCATATCTTAAGAGATCAGTCAAACATATATTTACTCTTTACTATACTTACATTAATAAAAGCGCGTGCTATAAAGAAGGCCACCTCCGCCTTGCACATGGCATCGAATTGCTGTAATAAAAATAAAATATATATTTAGTAAATTATTTTTTATACAAATATGAAATTTTTGTAGTAAATTATTTTTGATGTAAATATAAAATATATAAAGTATTTTTTATTTAATTATAAAATATATTTAGTAAATACTTTTGGATGTAAATATAAAATATATTTAATAAAGTATTGTTTATTATTTATAATATATATTTATTAAATTAAATTAAAAAATTAAATTAAATTAAATTTATTAAAATAAATCTTCATTAAAATTCGAATTTCAAATGCAGCGACTACTAAAAATTACAACAAGCTCGTCTAGTAGTTACCTTTACATTCACCCCTCTTGTATATTTAATAAATTTTTAAATGTTTTAGGTGTGGTTAAAATTTGCGCAATTTTCATTATTTTCATTTTGGCTGCAGGGCACAGCAGTCTTTTTGCTTGAATTTTTACCTTAACAATTGCAATAAATTATGCATGAGGCGGCAATTTTCTAACGTTTTTGGTGGAAAACAAGCAACAATTGCAACAGCAAAACACAAAAAAACAGAACGCGAACGCGTTCATAATATAAAGAGTGGTAAAAGCAAAAAAAAAAAAAAAAAAAAAAATGAAGAAAAGCAATTGAAAATGGCAAAGGGGCAAAGCGGAACACAAAAGCAATGGCATGGAAAAATGTCCAAGTCACAGTGGACAAGTGTTTAGGTGTGTGTGAGTCTGAGTGAGTGCGAGCATGCATGTGTGTAATAAGCCCATGTTAGCTCAAAGTGTAAGAGAGATAGGGCTGTTTGAGTCTAAGTGAATGAACTCTGCTCGTTGTCAGCTGTGAGCTTTGCGGCATCGCTTTGCCACTAGTTTTAAGTGTGCGGCCTCTTGAGCTTTTTATTTTCCTTTACACTCAGCCATGCGCTTAAGATGTTTAGACAGGCATATTCGTTTTAACTAACTAGTGACTTAGTTTTATAATAAGCATGGTTTTTATGGTTATGATCAAGAATTTCTTATAGAATGAATAATTATTGTTTATTTATTATTTATATATATATTCTTTAACATTCATATTTTTTATAAATTTCTCGGAAAATTAAAAAAAAATATTTTTGATATCTATTAAACGACAATAATCGTTTTTATTTTTAATAAAAATTAATAAAAAAAAACGAATATTTCATGTATTATATATTGAATGTTCTACATTTCTCTGATATTTCTACTTTTTTTTTTTTTTTTTTTTTTTAATTTTTTTCTCTTTTTTTTTTTTTATATTGAAACATCTAACGCCAAATTTAAAATATATTTAAAAAGACATTTATCAATTGCTAAGCTCTCGCAAATCACTTGCTAATTCCCTATGGGAAAACGGAATTGAGAACAGACATGGAACATGGAACAGCACGAATGAATTCGAACAAAGCATATGTTCTGTGTTTACATATCAATTTTATTGTTTGTCGATTGTAGTGCATTTGGCTGTCGTTAGCAGCCGTCCCTAACCCAAATCCTTTGTTTGATTTTAGCATAAAAAAGGAACTTTTACATATGTAACGGATTTGGCCTCAGTCCCTGTTGTTGTTGTTGCTGTTGTTGCTCTCGTTATTGTTATTTTCTAGCATTGAGCCCGTGCAATTTATTTGTTTGTTTTGCCAGATCTTTGTACTTTGGCTTTGGCTGGAATTGATTTATGCCAACACCGCATTCGAGAGCTCTCATTGATATCATTCACAAGAAGCTCCCGCTGCGCCAAGGCTTTTGTTCGGTTAGGGCTCAAAGGGAGAGAGAGAGAGAGACAGAGTGAGTGGCGAGGGCATAAGGGGGCGGAGTGTAGCATTCAGTTGATTGGAGGTTTTCATTAAACAAATGGACCGCCAACGAAAACATCTTAAATATGCATTAAGAGCATTTTGGCTACCCACACTTACAACTATCCCAGTGGAATCGACTCACCTTGTTTACATGATCACGCAGCACATTCGAATAAACCATGGCGACAGCTTCCAAGGCCATGAACGTAATGTAGCCAATTATCCAGGGTACAATTAGGCCGGGGTTTTCCTGTGGGCAAAGCACAATATTATATTAACCTGCTAACGCACTGAATTGTAGTGGAAGTGGAGCCGCAAAAGCCATTCGCACACCTTTAGCTGGCATCAAATTGAAGGTTTTTACGTTTTCTGCACGCTTTCATTCCATCAAATATTTTATGTGCCCTATGAGAGCGTGTGTTGGTGTGTGTGTATTTCGTTTTGTTTGTTTTGTAATACATTTCACTGGGGTGCAAAATCTCTGATTATATTTTCTTTTTCGCACTCTTTCGCATGTCGAATTTTGAGGTTTACTTATGAAAGTTTTATGCTCACTGGCCACAACATTTTCATTAAAATTTTAACAATTAAAACTTGTATTTATTAGCTAGCGCCGAGAGTCACTTGGCCAATTCAATTCAATTCTAAAGGCAACTTTAACATTTGTATAACATTTGGCTGTCTCCATTTGAGTGCAGCTTTTATACTCATTTTAATGGAGTTTGTGGCAAATGCTCTTCACATACTTATGCCACTGCCACACGCATATATAGTGCTAAAAGTGCCAGCACTTTAGTTGAATTGTTTTCCATACAAATTGTTGTACAAATAGGCGGGCAGCTTTAATTAATGCCAATGGTCTATGCATTATTTAAGCGCATCGTGCAGAGCCAGGTTGTTGGCGCCTAAAAGCGAACTGCAATTAATTTGCCCAACAGCACAATGCTTTTCCACACACACACACACACCCCCACACAGCGCGCTGTACAAATAAGTGTAGCATACATTTTAGGGCAAATGCGTTGGCGTTTCACGTTGTATTTGCTTGTTGTGTGTGTGTGTGAGTGCGTATCTTTGTTTTGTTTGTTTTTTTTTTTGTTTTTTGTTTTTTCTGTGAGGTCGAAATTAAAAAATTCCACACAATACGCCACGCAATGCTCGCTCCAACTGTATATAATCTTTGTCATGTGTCGCCGGCAGTCGTCCTCGCCGTCGCCGTCGCCATCGTCGTCGCCATCGTCGTCGTCAGTCAACCGCCAGATGGTTTTGTATACCCAATTGTGTGACAAATTGTCTACATTTCCAACCACTGTGCACTGTGCATGGTATTCGACTTTTCTTCTATTTTCTGTTTTCCCTTTTTTTATTTATTTATTTTTATATTTTTATGGCAACCCTTTACAAATATGCTGGGTGGTTCATTTGACTTTATTTACATTTTTTTTTGTTCTTTGCTTAGCATGAGTTCATCATCAATTTATATCTAAAAGGATATTTTGCAGGCACATTGACAGCTTTTGGTTTATGAAGAAGAAATTAAATCTAAATATCGTTCGCCGTTATGCTATTATTAAATTCTAATTATATTTCAATTCTAGTTCAAAGCAACTTTTTAATTTTAAATAAATATTTATCTAAATTATCCATAATTTCATAATTTGCATTTGCTTTATTTATTTATATGTAGGCAGTTTGATTGGCTGTGCATGGGCGTGCCACATATATATGTATGTATGTATGTGATATGTTCACAAAATTTCCATTTGCATGCGCTTTATTTGCTTATGGCCAGCAAACAGTTTAAGCCCTAGCACAAATGTGCATAATTTGCAAATATGCGGCTTCAAGTTATTTGATTTACCAAATATATATTTGTGTGTGTGTGTGTGTGTGTGGTTCTGTATTTGTATGCGTTTGACAACCTCTTTTTTTTTTTGCAGATTTTTTGGTAAAAATGTGACAAAGCTTTTACGTAAACGAACCGCAGCAAAACTTACCCGACAGATGCCAAATATCAACACAATGCTTAACAATATCATTGACATTTGCGTTCCAATTATGGCAAAATATGCGATTTGCACACCTGCAAAGGTTAAAGATGAAGAAGAAGCTGATTAAGATAACAGTTTAAGGTATAACATAAACTCAGTTATAATTAATTTGGCTTTAAATTTCTTTTCGAGCAACTTTCCTGTCTGCACGCTGTAGATTAAGACTCAGTCGCAAATGTAATTAGAACTGTTTTTAATAGTCTAATTGATTGTGTCTTGCCATGCCAGACATTCCACAATTTTGATTATTTATTAAAGTGTCGCTCGTTTATTATGCTTACGCAGAGTCTGAGGCCATTTCAAGATATATTTTCGTATTTTATGACATGTCTCTCTCGCTTCGCACTCTCTGTAGCTCCCTTACTTAATTGCTTAAACGTCTAAAGCTCATGCTTACCATAGTAGACATCCTGGAGCTCGGCAGATTTATGCATGTTAACATTGATGCGCCAGGAATAGATCAGCACAATTAGGAGTGATATATTCTGAAATGACAAAGTAATTTGTGTAAGAGCATTAGCAAAACATATCATGCATACGCAATGTGGACTCGCATGGATATATATATGTATGTAGATTGAAATATGTCTGCTCGTATGTGTGGATTGAAACATGTTTTTGCTCTCAAAGCAAGCAAATGATTTTAAAATATTCAACGAAAAAGTCGCTTTGAAATTTATGTGCTTTATGTGGCAATTATGCGAGGCACACAAAATTTCCTGCTATAAATAACTAAATGCAAAATTTTACACCTAGCTGAGATATTATTTTATTTATAATGTTTCGTGACTACCCCAAGCCACTCCAGGGAGACGGCACTGAACTTTTACTGCTGCGGCAACAATAAAGCGTGCCACTAATTGCGGATGGCAAAAACCAGGTACTTGAGAGCCAACAACAAAATCTACTCCCAAGTTCCATGCACATAATTTGTATACGTAAATTGCAGTGAAGTTGTTGCTTATGTTGTTGTTGTTGTTGTTGCTGCTGCTGTTGTTGCTGCTGCTATTGCATTTAGTGCCCATTGTTGAGGCGGGTGTTTATATAAAAATCCCATGCACGATTCGTCCATTAACATAAATTAAAGGCCATAATGAGCGTCATGTAATTGCAATTTATAAGGCACAAAATGAAGTCAAGTGAGGCCAAGTGAGTCCTGCTCTATAGTTCGCTGTCTTATTGTATGTCTGGCAGATACAGATCCTAACGAGAGTTCGTTTGCTAAATGAGCAAAAATGTTAATTACAATATACATTACTTTCTAAATTATGGTTTTGCTCACAGCTGCAATTTCGAATGAAAATAACATAAATGAATGAAAATGTTTTGCTATCATTTAATATATCAGCAGACGGGCTTTACAGTTTGTGAATTCATATATTAAAATGATGGTAATAATTTAAAATATGTATATGATCGGCATAAATAGATTAAGTTTCATATTTCAATCGGTTTGACTATAAAATAATATTCAAAAAATTCTTTGAGGATAAACTACTCAGATTATTAAGGACACTATAAAAGTTTTGATTAACTTTAGAAGATTTCTAAGTAATGGGCATTAAATTAAATTATTAGATATCTTTTAGATATTACAAATTTGTATGCAAAAATTAATAAATTAATTTACAAAATATTTAAATATATTTGTTGTGCTTGTTTAAGGTATTTAAATGCAATTTTAAAGGAATTTTAATTTTTCTTTTATAGAATTTGCTTATAAATGAATGAACAAAAATGCACCATTTCATAATTTTTTTATTTTTTTTATTTATATGTAATTCATATTTATGTTTAAAAATTAGTTAGAAAAAAAAGATAAACTATAAAAACAACACTAAAAAGAAAAAAAAAGTATAGTAATAAAAAATTGTAGTAAAGATTTGCAATAATTCTCTATAAAAAGATTTTAAAATATATTTAATTCTCTTTATTTTGCGAATTTACATGCGAAGAAAAATGTAAAAAAATAAATCAATGTATAAAATACAATAAATATGACATACAAAGTAATTTGATATATATTAAATGATTATAATTTAGAAAAATGAAATTTAAATAGTTGTTTCTGACATGATTGCTCTATAAATATTGCCATTATACGCTTATTAACGAGCCAAATAAATGAGTTTCGTTCATTGGGATCAAATATGAAAGTAAATTTGCGATAAAAATGCATTCAACACGAGTGGCAATTGTTTTTAATTACGCTGAAGTGTGGCAAATGTGGCCGCGGGGAGCGTTCGCAAACAGTTTCGCAATTACATTGCGCATACGCCCGATGGGCGGTGTGCCGTGTCATGTAAACAGCATGCGAGTTAATAACTAGAAGTGTCGTTTTGCACTTACAATTGTATAAATGGCACTTGTTATGGCCAAATTTTTGGCATGCAACATGCGACAGCAGCGAGCGCCGCCAGTCAGCGGTCCATACGGATACAGGATAACGGACTTCATTTTTTCACTACTCGCGTTGGTGTTGGCAACAGAAATGCAATTTTTTTGTTTTGTATGCATTACGTGGACATTGCAATAAATACACAGCGTCTGCTGCAGCTACAGCTGCAGTTGTTATTGCGGCTAGTGGGATGTCGCTGCTGGTTCTCGTGGCTCTGCAGTTGAGGTAGCGTTGCGAAACCGCCCATTAGTAACGCCTGATGATGATGATGATGATGTATGTCGTCACTGTTGCTGTTGCCTGCAAAAATGTGAGATAAAAATCGAATTTTAAATATTGCATTAAAATTGGCCACTGAATGTGTGTGTGCGTGCATCTGCTCAGTTGCGTATTTCTGGCTCAAATATTAATCGTATTTCAATTCCCTGAATCAATTTGTTGCATTTATTTGATTTAAGTTTTTACTCTACTTTTGGCATATTTCTGTTATGGGCAATTTGACTTTTTGCATTTAATGCCATTACACATCGATTTCCGATTTACAATCAAAATTCAATATACAATTTCGATGCGCATCAATGTATTTTTTCCTGCTGTTGGCTTTTCTTTTTTTAGCTTTTAGCTGGAATTCAAGCCAATCACTCGGCCACGTAATCCGCTTAGAAACAAGCCAACAATTCGAAAGAATTTTCGTGCATAAATGTAGGCTCGCATACTGATCGGCTTATGCCCACGTCGTCACGCCCACATTCATGCATACGCAACGAAAAAATGTTACCTACGAGAAAACAGATATGAAGAAAAAAAAAAAAAAAAAAACTAACGAAATATTGGATGCAAGCCATGTTAGGCGTTGCTTATTGAATCGAATTTGTTGACTGGCAATTCGTGAAGCTCTTTGATGACAGCTGCTGTTGCTGCTGTTGCTGCTCGTTTGCTACATGTCAACGCTGCGATTGCAATTTGTATTGACTGGCGGCGCCTTTAGTTATGCAACACTTTTGTGCCTAGTCATTGAGTACGACGACATAGTCTGGTGCGCCCCAAAATCAATCATACGCCAGCATGGCCGCCAAAATCGAAAGCAACACAAAGCACATACATACAATAAAAACGTAAACGTAAATAATAATAAAGGACAAAAGTGTGTGAGTGCTGCATGAAACCGAAAACAATGGGAGTAAGGTATGTAATGTGATATTTTTTTTTGTTTTATTGATTTTCATGTTCTCAGCTCTCAGAGGACTTGTGTGGCAGATTGTGAGTGAGTGTGTGGGTGTGTGTGTGTGTGTGTGTGTGTGTGTGTGTGAGTGAGTGGAGTTCGAGTGGCATATTGTATTTGTATTTTAGTCAGATGAGTTTGCTTGATATGAAAGCACTTGATGCTTGCAATATGCATTTGCCACTTGACTCGAGGCGCATCTAGTATGCACGATAGTAAAACAAAAACCTTTCAAGCAACATTGCACAAAATTGAAGAATGAAATGGTTTAACAGACAGATAGATAGACGATTTCTAAGACGAGCCGAGCAATGTGGACTGATGGCAAATTGAAGTAGATATGTGCACGAGTTGCGAAAGAGAAGATGCTAAAGATAAAATGAAATGAGAAACGAGAAAGGCATAAAAGAGATAAGTTTTCGCAGAAGATGCGAGAGTTGTAAGAAAAGTATTTTTTGAAAGGGATTGTAGTAGATATTGGTGAATGTTTCGGCAATGAAAGCATTCATTCGACTGAATGCATGATAAACAAATCAAACAATTCAAGGCAAAAAGGTTCTACATACTGAATTTCAATTTAATTTTACTCACACACCGATTTTGTAACATCTTGATTAGACAAATAATCTTCTAAATTTTTATCTAAATTTAAATCCAAGTCTAGCACATAGTTTTACAGGTCAGTGGAGTGGTCACATGTGTAGCGAAGAATTTACTTTCATCTGATAATTTTCTGAAGAAGCTTTCATCTTTATTTTCATTTTTTCTGCTCTACTTTTCGTATTTGTCTAGCGCTTTGTTTTTGGCTTTCGCCTTTGTTTGTTTTGGTTTCACATTTGGTGCTGATATTTTATGACACTGTAAACATTCCATTTATATATATGTATGTATATATTTATATATGTAGTGTTGGCTTGTTGGCCATGTTGAGTCCTTTCACTATGACCAGCAGAGCGTGGCAGCTAAAGCAAAGAGTCCTTGCCAGGCACACACTGCTGTCAATGTTGCCGTGCGCCTTGGCAAGTGCGGGCCAACTTGCTCTATCATTTACGCATTGTCTATTAAAAAAGAGAGGGCGTGCTGCCCCTCCACGAACGGCTTTAGCCGCAGCAACAGCAACAGCAACAGCAGCATCCTTGCCATCAATCAGATGTCAGAAGTTTTTGCATTAGACATAATTACTTAAGCGCCAGCTAATTGAAAGCATCTTAGAGATTTGTCTGGACTTGATTAAGTGCCATACAGTTGGACAGCCCATCAAGCGATATTTGTCAAAAACTGACAATTTCGTGGCCATCATTAATTACGTATACGCCCAAGTGGCCGCAGACTTGCCCTTGCCCGTACAACGTTTTTCGAATAACATGAAAAGTGTTTATTGTGCTTGGCGTCAATTGCAATTTTCTTCGTTACACCAAATGCCTCCGAAGTGCTATTCGGTTGCCACTGAATGTGTGTGTGTGTGATTGTGTATGTGTGTATGTGTGTGTGTGGCCAGTGAGCTAAATATCATTAAAAATCCTTGGCCAGAGAAGCGCACAGAGAAACCTTCAATTGAAACACATTAAAGAGAGAGAAAGAGACCGAAATTGCCATGCAGAAGCAGTTCCATGTGAAAATCTGCAGCTGTTCGAGTCAGCAGTGCAATCAAATTTCAGTTTACCTCTATAAGAATCTGCTCTTTAAGCTATTACATTTGCTATGAAATTTTTTAGTGAAAATAAATATTTTAATATATTTCTTGATTGAAATTCGTAAAATAACATATATTTTAATAGACTTTTATTTATTGGTACGTTTTATATTGGCTTTGTATTATATATTTACATTGAAGAGTTTCCTTTATATAAAGAAAACTTTCTATGAATTTTAGAGCATTTGTTTTTGTATCAATTTAACTTTGTTTTCCTTTAAAATTTTCTTTTCAAGCATTTTCCATTTTTTTTTTTTACCTTATAGAATATATATATTTAAAAAGATATTTAATAAATATATTTTTATACATATTTTTATGCCAAAAGCATTTATTTTAATTCTTTGACAGAAATTCGTAAAATAATATATATTTTCATTGACTTTTATATTTATATATTGATATATTTCATTTTTGTTTGAATATGGATTTAAATAATATTGTAGAATTTGTTTTTGTTTGAATTTGACTTTATTTTCATTTAAAATTTCCTGTTTCTGCTTACCTTATAGAATAAATAAATTCAAAAATATATTTTAAAGAAATATTTATATATTTATTACTTTTTTTTTAAATGCCAAAACTCGCATTTCTCTTCATCTCATGCTCACTACATTTTACCTAACAATAGCATAATTGCACTTCTCCATTTTCAACTCTCTCTATAAGGGAATACCCTTTAATTGAATTCAATAGAAGAGTAACACTTGCACTACCGACAGCTAGTAGATTATTAGGGCAAGGGTCCGTGGCAGTCATCAGTCTAGTGGTCCATTGGGTGTTGGGGGCAATGGCAATAGTCAAAGCTGTGCGGCAAATTGCTATTTGAAAGCCAAAGGGCAGAAATGAATGAGAAAGACAAGCGCAAAGCAAATGGGCAAAATCTCATTTACAGTTCAGCTTTAAAAACGGCAAACAAACCCAAAGTCCAAAGTCGAGAGTCGAGAGTCGAAAGTCTGAAGCCCGAAGCTCAAAACCCGAATAGCCGCAGATAGTTGGATAAATATTGGCCAGCTGCCAGCCAGGACGCATCATCTACATCCACAGGATGTACAAAGCAACACCCAAATCTACCCAGCACACCACCTCACGCCCCCACATTCTTTCCGGCTTGTGCAGAAATAAAAAGTAGTAAAAAAAAAAAATAACAACTTGACCTGATGTTATTAACTTTTCCATACAATTTGATGAGACGGGATATGAATGTATGAAATAATTTTCAAAATTAAATTGAAAAAGCTCAGATGGTCAGCAGAAACATGAAATATGAACAAATTGTATTAAGGGCAGCTCTGTTAGGGAAATCAACTTAGGACTGTTTATTTACATTCTTTGCGTGGGAGCAGCTGCTTAGTGACTGGGAAATTTAAGATTTAGTAACAGGTGCTGACATAAGAGATAATCACTAACTAAAAATAAAAGCGGCTTTTGACTTAAGCCAAAGCAAATGCTGCCATTAGCAACACGAGCTTTGATATTTCATGCTTATTATATGTGCATTACAGGTCTTGTACAAATGTTTCTCTATCTGTGTGTGTGTGTGTGTGTGTGTGTGTGTGTGTCATGAAGCATACGCCCCTTTTGCCAGTTAATTGCACATTGGCGCAGGTTATGTGCAGATAATCGCCACATAAAGACATTTCATTATTGCCCTTTTGGTTATGGCTTATGCTCATATCTTGCGCTATCTCGCTCTCGCTCTCTCTCTCTCTCTCTCGCTTTCGCTCTTGCAGTATTGTTTTTTATAATAAGCAACTACAGCAGACCAGCAGAAGTACAACAATAATAATAATAATACAAGAGCCAAGTTACGCAAGTTGGATGCCCAAAAAACTCGGTTACATTCTGCCCGCAGGCTGTGTTTATATACATATATATACATATAAAAATATATATATATATATGTATATATGTATGTATATACATACATATATGCGTATGTTTGTCCTAACGTTGACTCTGTATTTGCCTAGCAAACATTAAAGTTTTTTGGTTTGCTTTTGCTTCACTTTGTTAGCCGCCTGCTTATTTGGCTAATTTATGCTACGCTTTATTGCTTGCTTTGTCGACACGCCATAACATTAAGAGCTGGCCGCAAGTTGCCATCGAGCTTGTGTGTGGCACAGTTCCTACTACACCCTCTACCTTCGCTGCTCTACCCATCCCCCTCACCCGCATAGCAAGCCAATTCGGTTGAAGGTGTTTGCCATGTTTGCGCATTATGATTCATTGTTGGCTTTGGCCTACAGTCAAAAGGTAGCCAATTCGAAAGATTTATTAGCCCCACAGCATAATGAAGTTCTTTAGCCAAGTTAATGTTTCTGCAGTTAGGGACGGCAGCAGCAGCTGTTGTCAGCGCTTATTAATGGATGGCCACGAGAAACTTGGGAAACGATGAGCAAGGCAACTAGATCAGCAGAATACAAAAAAAAAAAGTAAATAAATAATTAAATTAATAAAGCAGAAATCATGAACTGAAAGCCCATTAATAATATAATTAATTATTCTATTCATGTTCAGTTGAATTAGACTCAAGATAGGAATAGAATCGAAGCTATGTGCTGATGGACTTGATGGCTGTCAGCAGTTGGCTGTGTCTGTGTCTTGGCATTGTCTTTATGCATTACCTGTTGCTGCTGCACATTCCAATCTGCCACAGCCGCATTATCCACTCAAGCAGCTCTATTCATTTCCTAGATCCTTTGCCTGTGCCTGTTTGCGCACATCAGGCTCAATTTGTCCGTGAGTGCGCGTCTGACACTGCAACAGACACTTAATGCCGCGCCAGCCAAATAAGCTAAGGCACAAGCTAACAATGCCTTGTGCCACACAATATCCATTACAAATTCATATACAAGGGGTATGACAAATTTGACAAAGCGTGTGTAAAATATGGGGCTATAAAAATGTATAAAAATTTATTTGAAAATTGAAATTAATAGCTGAGCATGCTGCTAGCTCGCTTTCTTTTTGGCCAAGTCAACAATAATGTTTAGGGATATCAAGCCTGTTATAAGATATCTTCAAGTCGTTCACTTTTATTTACTTCAGCCACGTTGCGACCTTTGGCTTAAACACAAATCCTAATGGCACTACGGCATACGGGCCGTATGTGCAATTTACTAACTCCGACAGCTCAGCTGGCTAAATGATGGCATTGTGTGTGTGTGTGTGTGTGTGTGTGTGTGTGCGTGTCTGCATGTGTGTGCTGGTTGGCAGACAAATTATGCAAATATGCGTGGCATATGAGCAGGCAATATTACGCATACGCCGAGTGCGCCATTAACCGTACACGTTGGCGTCACAGCTGAACGCGGCCTGCGGAGGGCTGATGTTTGCGCCTAATCAAAAATGTTCCAAGAATATGACAGAATCGTTACGGCTGCCACTTGACTATACAAAATTGCAACACTTCCCACTCGCAGTCATGGCGACAAAGGTTAACAAATAAAACTCAAGAAACTCTTCAAGTTTATATTTCACGTGGGCTTTTCGCGAATCGCGTTAATACTGAGCTGCAAAGGTCAAATATTTGTTGCCATTTAGCTATTTCTCAACTTGAAACTTGTGCAAACGCATGTTGTTAATCAGATTTTCAAGCAGAGTTCTTTAAACAGCCACAAAGGAAAAATTTGCTGAAATTGCGTCGAGTCTGCGTAGAGAAATTCGTGGATGGAAACTAACCATAACTGATGTGTGCATGGGAGGCATGTTTATTTTATTTTAGCTCATGCAAGAAATTCAAAAATTTGCGGATTTCCTGTTACCAACACATATCACACACAGCACGCACACACACGAGTGCGTTTGTGTCTGTGTGTGAGTGAGCGTGGAACGTTGCGTCGCGTCGTCTGCTGACTAGTCAAGTGGCTGGGGACTGAGTTGGTTTTCGGGTCTTGAATTCGCTACAGTTGGCGCTCGTTTGGCGCATGTTTACAAATTTAAAAATTTGTTTGTGTTTACCCAGTGCCCTGGCGGGAATCTGTGGCAAGGTACGCCAAACGTAGTGTCTTGGCATTTAACGCGAATTGTCATAACTCTGCGTGTGCGTTCGCCGCACTTGGCTCGTGACTTTTAAAGAAATTGTTTTAGGCTCTGCCTCGAAGCCTCACTGAAGCGCTCTCACTGAAGCGGTAAAAAGGTGTCATGACATTGTCTTTACCTACGTAATAAATGGTTTCATTTAATCAAAGACTTTTATGGCTGGCGCGTCTAGGCAATATAGGTTTATATGCAAAGCGCAGCCGCATCAGATACGGTTAAGTAAACTTTACTCTGCGGTTGACATAAATCAACGTTGAAATAGGCTCAAGCTGATGAAAGGTTCCCTCTAGCCGCATGCCCGCAAATGAATGCGAGTTCAAAATGTTCATGAGTCGTAAAAGTTGTGCTCGAACTTCTTTTCCCAAAAGAAAATAATTTGTAAGGATGAGCATTAAGAGCAGCGCTGACTCATGCTAATTGGAAAATGCCTCCTGCCTCCTGCCAAGCGCATGTTAAATGGCTTAAAAGCAGGCAAGTCATTTAACAGCATGTGGGTGCATGGGAAAAGCCATTGCGTGAGTTCTCTATAATTAATACACATTTAATAGGATTTCGGCAGGCTTAAGAGACTGCTGACAGTTTAACTTGAAAGAAAATGTAACTAATTCAGCAAGTAAAGAGTTTCGCATGAGAGCGTAAGAGAGTTCACTGAAATCAAACAGAATTTAAATAAAGTTTATTACATAAATATTATCCAATTTAATCACGCAATTGTCACTCAACTAGCCAAAAAAAAAAAAAAAACATTAGAAAAACATTTGATACATTTACACATGCAAATCAAATATCTTCAAGCCACGAATTCAACCACAAATTCTGTCTGCTTCAACTTTGAAGACAAAAGAGTTCAGCATGAACAAAATTAAAAGAAAACCTGGTGCCGAAGATAAGATGCCCTACATATGTCTAAAGATAAATAGATTATATAAAAGATGTTTTTTTTTTTTTTTTATAGATATATTTGTAAACAAATTTTAGGTTTCTTTATCAGGCTTCGCAGCAGCCCTGAGATACGACTCTTTGTGCGCTTCATTTGGGCATTCAAAAAAGAAACAAATTGCCAACAAGAGAAACTTTATCTATCTGTGCCAGAGTCAGAGCTCTAAAGCGAAGCATGAGACACAAAATGATTTGCCACAAACTAAATTGCAGCAAGGTTGAGTGAGAGGGTTAAGACAACAACTGGGACAATAGGGTATGTCAAACCTAACTGAAACTGTCAACAAATGTCCGCTTTTAAAACGGTCGCTCTGCCCTTCTACATTCTACATTCTTCATCTCTTTCTCGATTTCTCTGCCTCTCTCTCTCTCTCTCTCTATCTCTTTGGTTTTGTAGCAAGTTTCTGGCAGATGGGCAAATGCAAAGTTTAGTTGTAGGCAACTTTTTGCTAAACCGCTAAAATGACTTGCAGCGTCTTGTTGGGCTGATGTTGATATTGCTGTTGTTGTTGTTGTTGTTGTCGACGTGAGTTAAGAGGGCGCCCGCACGGGGAGGGAAGCATGCAGCACGCAGCACTTGGTGCCACATTAAGGCCCACTTAGTGTAATTGCAGTCGCAAAACTGAAACTTTCGGGCTGTCAGACTTTAAGGCATGCAACGCGAGTTTAATAACATATTATTATGTGCCCGTCGTCCAAAAACAAAGAGAGACAGAGAGAGAGAGAGAGAGAAAAAAAACTAAAAGCAATTAAAGCCCCTTGTCAACAGCTGCTGCCAGCAGCCCCTAGCCAAGGCGGCGTCTGCTCTCTGTTTCTTGGTGCTCTATTTGCGCAACGCATAAAATTTGACTGATTAAGTGCTGGAAGGAAGTCAAGTGGGTTTTATGGCGGAGCAGAAGCTGTTGCTGCCGCCAGGCTAGGATGCTGGAGCTCTTCTGCAGCTGCAGGCAAAAAGTTCACTTTGAGCATCTGCTGACTTGATGACCCTTTTGGGCATTTGCACTTAGCATATACAGTTTATTATTGAAATAAATTATATAAGTAATGTGGAAATGCTAAATTTATTTAAAAATAGTTTTCAAAACAAGATATGAGACTTTAAGTCTTTGTTTATTGCTGACTTTGTAGCAAAGACTTTCCGATGTTGTTGATATTCCTTTCGCCTTTGCCTTTGAGCACATCATTTTGGCAGCTGCCATAGTCATTTGACTGCCAACAGCTGCCCAAATGAGGGAAGTGGGCGCCAACAGTTGTGGCTGAAATGCTTTGGCTCTGTCATCTGTTGACCTTGTTCTGTCATCAACATTAGTTTTCATCATTGAAACTGTCGATACATTATGTATTGATAGATAACAAAATCAATCAAATGAAACATGCTTGTCCCAAATAGTCGAAGTGCACAGGTATTAATTTCTTTTAGGAAAATGCCAAAAGTTTGTTTAATTTTGACAAATAACAATATGTTCTATGACAGAATATGAAATGCTAATTGTATATGTATATGTGAATAATGAAGTAATTCCAACAGAATTTTAATTGATGGGCTGCCAGTAAAAAAAATATGAAGACATTTGTGCGTCATAATAAGTAAATAATAGAGTATATATTATTGACTTGAACTAGTTATTAAAAAAGTAGGGAATGCCTTTATTAGTGTTGTATCAATATTGAAAAAATTATAAAAGTCATATTAAAAATAAAAATTTACACAAAACTTTTCATCGTTGCAATTGATTCATTTTTGTATACAAGAAAAATTTATTTCATTTAAATCTGCGTGTTTATTGAAGAGATATAACTTTGTAGACTTTCAGCCTATTCAGTTGAGCGACATTTTATATATATATTCTTGCTCTATAATAACAAGAGTTATGCCTATTATTTATACTCTCCCTCTCTCTCTTGCTCTCTCTTTAGCAGCCCAGATAATCCTCATTGACCTCATTCCAGTTAGATCTCAATTGGCAAACGCTAGTTAAAGCTACTTAAGCTATTGGCATAGCATTAAATGCCGAGTGCCATGCAAAATTAGCATATATTATTAAATTCCCGCACAAATATCCAATCAATAATGTAGTGTACGATTGCCAATGGATCGGGCAGCCGGCGTAGAGCTGGCGAAAGCCAGCCATAGTCAAAGCCGTGGCAAATTAAGTATGCATACGTATTCAAATAACTCAGCAAAGCAAGCGGAGGAGGAGTCAAAGTCGCCTTCACAAATATTTATGTAAACACACACACACACACACACGCACACACACACACACACGCACACACTGCTACAGATAGAGAGATATTCGTACAAATGGGCATTGGGTATGCCCAGGAGAGAGATTTTTGGTCTTTCCGGGCCAGCGCCCAATATTTGGTATTGGTTAAGGCGCATCATTAAAGCCACGGCCTGGCTCTAGTGCTGCGTGTCTTGCTGCCTTTTGTTTTTGCCGTAGAAGAAACTGAAAACAAATATTGCCGCTGCGATAACAACAACAACAACAGCAAAGAGAAAATAACAACAACAACAACAGAAACAAAAGAAGAAATTATGGTAAGCATAAAAATAAATTAATGGCTCTGCGTGTGGTGAGCAAGGACAAAGCGACGCCTAATAGACCCAATTTTTGTGGGGGGATTTTAATTAGTCGTAGCAGAAGCCCATTGCCTCTCACCCCGCAGCCTAATCAATCGCCAAATTCCGTTGGCACATTTATTTGGTTTTTATAATTTAGTATGCGCAATTTCCTCGCCTCGCTTTTTCATACGTGAATATTTAATTTCCTTTTACGCCATAGAAATCCGTTTTATATCTCTCGCTCTGTTTCCTGTTATTCCTTTTGTTGTTCTCTTCGGCTGGCATTTGATTTTTGTCCTGGCCGCGTTTTATTTGTATTATTTATTGTTTTGGCATTTCATTGCCAAGAATTTTTATGTTTATGACTTGAGCTGAGTTCGGATTGTTCTAAAGTGCTGCCATTCACGACAAACTTGAGGCGCTGAAAAGGCGTTAAGAGTTTATGCAAATGCACAAAAAACTCAGCATTCATTGCAGCTTTGTTATTGTATTCAAGATGAAATATATGTCTGAAGGTTGACTACGTGTTCGATTGGCAAAACAAATCGAAAACTATTTTTTCTTTTGCGTACACGACTTTGTGCTTAGCCTAGATGTAAAAAAACTTTGAATTTCATGTAGATGGGAAATCAATATTTCTGCGAAATTCTACTGATGCAAAGTCTTGTTGGTTAGCTACATTTTGATGGGTTTATTTTAATATTTATTTCTACATTTTATATAAATATATATTTTTATTGATAGTTAGGCTTGTTAAGATGTATTTTGTTATATTTATTTGAATATTTTTTCAACATTTTGCTTATATTTATTTTTATTTAGATGAGTATTGTTGATATATTTATTTGCATATTTTATTTAGTTAAATATTATACAAAAAATAACCTTGTTGCTCAGCTAAATTTTCATATATTGTTTGTTTTATTATTTAATTACTTATTTAATATATTTTTTGAGATATTTATTTAAATATTTATTTATGTAAATTTTGATTGATATATTGCCTTGTTGTTGTATAATGTTTGCATATATTTATTTTAATATTTATTACATATATAAATTATTTTTGAGACATTTATTTAAATATTTATTTATATAAATGTTGACTGATATCAAGCCTTGTTGTTTCATATATCTATTTAATATTTTTTTGTATATTCTATTTATTTATATTTTTCTTCGTATATCACAGCAGCAATCTTCGCTTCTACTTATCTCAGCAAAATATAAACAGGCATTGCAACTTCTTCATTCATTCGCATTTCAAGATGAATTGCAGCTTAAGTTTGTGCAGTTTCTACTTATTTTTCGTCTTCTTCTTCTTTGGCTGCTATCCTTTAAGGATTTCGCACATTGACACTGCAAAAGTTTGTTTTTTTTTTTTCGGAATTTTATTGGTGGCAGAAGTGCGTACAAAGTGCCACGATTTCCATTCGCAAGTTGTACGCATTGGCAACAATTCGAGGCCAAAAGAGGTTTATGCCACAGGAAAAACTTAAATAAAGTGGCTTTACTCGTTGGCAGTGCTGCAAGTTGGTGCTGCAGCTGTGCCAGCAGTTGGGGTCGATCGCACTTATTTGTTGGGGGCAGTCAATCTCTTGAGCCATTTGCATATTCATTCTGCATTTGCATTACTTTGTCATCAGTTTCGAGCTGGAGTGGATAAGTTGGAGCGAAGTGCAGCAGATATTGGCACTCAGTTTTATGATTTGCCTCGCAACATTTTGTTCATTTCAGTTTTCGGTATTGGCAGATGCCAGATGACTGGCTGGGCTGGCTTATGGCCAATCTAAATAATTAAAACGAATGACTTCATTCGGTAAGGGCGACAGAGAGAGAGACAGACAGAGAGAGAGAGAGATTGGGAGCGAGAGAGCCGTAGGCCAGTTGCTGGCACTTACAACTTAATTGCGAGCAAAGTTTGCCGAGAACAAAAATATTATTTTATGTGTGCGCCAGTGAAATTAAGAAAACTTTGCTTAGCATTTGACGTCGCCGGCTTAGGCGCAATGGCAAGAACAACAAACAGCAGGAGGCCTAAAATAAGGCAACTCCGACAGCTAATGAGCGTTTTGTTTGCCAGATAAAGGGGCGTTACGAAGTATTTTGGGCTATCTGCAGAACGGAACAGGATATGCCCCTTACTTTTGTGTTTATTATTGTTGTTGTTGTTGTTGTTGTCGAAGGGCAGTATTTGGTTATTTGGCAAAAGGGTTGTTAAATGCCTTGAAAAGTTTTCGACAGCGTAGTTTGCCTTTCAGCATGGATTATAGCTTGCACTGGCTGCTCAATGTAAAACAAAGCTCAAGTTTCTCAAATATTATAGATATTGCTTTACACAACTTCAAGTGCCCCAAAAACAATCAAATCATACGGAGTAGAGAAAGGCGATTCCAGGAAACCAGACTCAAACTTAACTATGCGGCTTACATTATAGATGGATTTTATGGAAGTCGAAATATTAGGTAACAACATATTTTATGCATAGACGAATATATTCTAAAATTTATAATATACAATAAAATTAAATTGAAAACTAATTTGCCTGGAGTAAAAAGCCCAAATATAAATTTCTAATATTGGCCATAATTAGAATTCTAGCTATGAGCACAATTTCATATTATATTATATATATTAACATATTAACTGTATTATATTATTATAATTTTTAATTTATTTTAGCTCAAATTGAAAACTTTGCTTAAGATAGCATTAGAAATGCTTTTTGAGCTCTGCTTTAAAGTGCAATAAAATGGAATGTAATTAAATTTTTGGCAATTCATTTAATTGAGTTTTAAGCCGCAAGTTGTGGCCTGAAATTGAAACTTGCCTCTTGCGCCCTCACCCAACTGAATCACAATCTATTTCTGTCTCAGCCAAACACTTTGACTCTGTCTCTCTCTCTCTCCCTCCCTCCCTCGCAATGTCTGTTCTTGGTTGTAGACAGCCGTCGGCTTCAATTCATTTAATTTTTGTGCGTGTTTTTTTCTTTTTTTCTGCGGTTTAAGCGTTTGCATCGCACATTTTACGGCCACTCCCGGCGACTGTTTGCGCTGTAATTAAGTGCGTCTAATTTGTGTTAAGCGCTGCGCCACTTGAGCATTGCCATTTTTGTTTTTGCCGCTGCTCGTGCTGGGCTCGTCTCGGTGCTCTGGCTGAGCCCATTTCCACGTGTAGGCTTTAAAGGATGCGTCTGACGTTGGCAAAGCCAAACTGCCGTAAAATTGCCGCCTTCGCGTAACTCCGTTGGGAATTTTTTGTCAACATTTTTCTGAGTGATTTCTGTGCATGTTTTGGGCAGTTTTTCTCATTGCCTTATGCGGGGCTCAGCAGGAGTTACACGCTTCACAAAATGTTTATTGGGCATGAGCATGATGCTCGTAATTCACGTAAAGTCATTCAAATGAATTTCTTCCACGAAAACTGCTCAAAATGATGCTTTCATACACTCGAGAGAATTTTTAAAAATCAATTTAAATTTAATGTCCACACATACAAAATTTGTTCAGTCTGTTGCAATCACAATTTGCCTTCTCAATGTCTAAGAATATTCTTAATAAAAATTTGTTAACCTATACGCAAGTCAAGCGAAATTAACAGACATCAAATAGATAAATTCTCATATTAGAGATCGCCTTGGTATGTATCAAAATTCTGCTTGAAGGCATTTTAAAAATTCAATTTAAATGCAAAATTATTTTCATTCTATTGAAGTCAGATATTTGTTTTCCAAATGTCTAAGAGAATTCCCAATAAAATTGATTTGCAAGTCAAAGGCAAATTAATCAGGCATTAAAAGACATTACGTAAAAATAAATTTCTATATTACAGATCGTGCTGAAACGATTCAAGTTCTAAAATTCTGTCTACATGTTTTATATGAATTTTTGACGAATTTTCAGTTCGACTTCTTCAGCTTTAGTTCAAGCACTTCTATAGAAGTCTTTCGGCCAAACTTCATACATATTCATTAATTAACTAAAGTGTAGAACTTAGCGAAGGTAAGCCTGTTATCCTTTTCTAAATTTTCTTTTTATTACAGCGTCCTGTTTAATTACCCAAATCCCTTGTGAAACATAAGCACTAATTAACGCTACGCTTAAGCTACAGCTTGAGCTACTTACCCAGCAGGTCTTTGGAAATTGTATTTGAAAAATAAAAATCTTCTTTGCACTTTGCGCTTTCACCTTTCACTTGGTGCATCGACAGAACTTTGCCTAGAGCCACACGGTAAATACTTTCAAGCCAGTTTGTGTGTTTTTATTTATTTATTTATTTTTTTTCTACGAATCACATGCACCGTTATGCACTTTGCCGGCAATTGTTTGGGCGTAGCGTTAGATCAGTGCTTTGTGCTTGGCGCTCAAAAGTAGGCAACGGTTTTTGTTATGGCTTTACGTTCAATCTCTAACGCACACAGACATACAAACACCGATAGCTGCTGCTGCTGTTGCTGCTGCTGCTGCTGCTGCGTTGGCAACGCGTACGAAACGGCAACTGTTTTGCGTTTTTATCAGCGCGCCAGTATTTAAGGCAAGAACGAGAAAGCTTTCGGCACGGAGCTTTCACGAGAGCGCACTCGTCTGTTTTCGACCAATGTTGGCATCCGTTTCGACCAATTTGCTATTGGCCATTTGGCCGCTCGATTGTTGTTTGCCGCCAATTGTTTGGAAGGCACACATAGTCGAAGCCAAAGGCAGAACAACGCATGCTTTATTTATGGCTTCATTCCTCACCAGACTAGCCTGGCATATCCTTTTTTTCTCCGCATAGGTATACCCGTCCAGCGGACGAAGGCGAGCGCAAGAAAAACTGCATGCAAATCATTTGATTCTCATAATTTATGGGCCACCGTCAGCCATGCAAATAAACTGCAATCTATCTTAGAGTGCTCGTGTGGTTCTTGGCTGCAAGTGTAGTTTCGATAAGTTCCTATTGCGGGGCATACTATATTAGGGCTTAAGTTTGCACCTGCAGAAGGTATTTAGTAGCAAGGAGAACTTTTTTTGAATAGTCATATTGCGTACATGTTATATAATGTGAATTCTCATCCTGTGACACCTCGAATGTTAACCAATCATTGAACTTTTTTGCAGGAAGTGCATTGAAATGTCTATACAAAAGTCAACATTTGACTTTGAGCGTTTTTTTAGATATTTTTTTTGTTAGAAAGGAAAGCGGAAACGGAAATGCCAGAAATTGTACTTGTAAAAAAGGCAGGCAGGCCAATATGGCTGCTGGGCCCTTGGCGGACTCGCACTGTGTTTTTCTTCATTGTATATTTGCGATATGCAAATGCTGGAACCCTTTGCAAAAAGCAAATATAAATATCGATTAGACAATCGCCAACTATCTGACAGGCTGACAAGGACTCAAAGGCGGCATTGAACTTGTCTACGCAGTGTATGACCGGCCCAACTGCTAGTTGCCACTGCCCCGTCGCAGCCGTTCAACTAGTAGCATGCCGTGTTCAAAAAGTTGCGCTAACCTTTGCATGATTTAATTATTTGTAGCATACTTTTGTGCGCCGACCAAAAACTTCACACCTGAATGCACAGCAGCTGCCCTCGGGCATTTGCTGAGTGCTGTGAAACTTTGCCACTTTTGCATTCACAGCTTTATGCGTATGTGTGAAAGTGTAGGTGTAGCTCTCTGTGTGTGTGTTTGTGTGTGGTAATGACCGTAGTGTTAGTGCTAGTTGTTGGGAAAGTTTGCAAGGGTTCTCAGCCTGCGGTTTTTTTGTTTTTCGTTTTTTGTTGTTTTTTTTTTTTTGGGTTTCGAAATGAATGTCTCAATTCATTTTACGCTACACTGCGTCCCAAGTGGAGCGAGCCATGCAAAAAGGACTGCGGGCTTGGGTTCACATTCAGATTCTGTTTCGCTTGTGTAGGGCCAAGTGCTTGGGGAGCGGGAGTCGATGGCGAAAAGTGCAAGCGTCGCAGAACAATCTTCGCCGCTCGGCATCATTACAATTTGTTGATTTGCTTCGTTAAACAGCAAAAAACAGCCGCAGCAAAAAAAAGAGTACGGAAAAAACAAAGAAAGGCACGCGAAAGGATAAAGTTGAAGTGAAGACGACGACGACAATAGCGTTGACGGCTTGGCAGGAGCAACAGCAGCAGTAGCTGGAGCCGTAGCAGGAGCAGCATCAGAAACAGCGGGCGCATAAGAGCAAAAAACACCAGCAGTCGTCCTGAGGCAATGATGGCTCCGGCCACTGGCTGCTCTTTGTAGTCTTTGTAGTTATTGCCCCCAGTTCCTTTGTATACCCTGTAAGAAATTGTTAAAAGAGGGTATGCTATTTGCTATTTGATTACCTAAACCTTATTTCAATTCCACAGCGAGTACAGGGTATCTCTCGCTTCCTAACGTCGTCATCGTGTTTACTCTGACATGTTCATTTTGGTATTTAAAAAGCATTGCATGGCTCCCTATTTGCTAAGAAAGGAAAAAATAATATAATGTGTGACATGGGGCTGTGCTCAACGCTGCTCCGCTTTGCTTTGCTTTTGCGAGGCGTTGATGGCGGCGTCGTAGAAGACGCCAGCTTCAAAGGCAACGCCTTGAGCCCTAAAATCCACGATGCGCGCTGATGTAGCCACTGGCTATGTGTATAGCAAGGGAGCAGCGGCTAAGACGCGTTGAGAGGATGCTGTAGATTGGTGGCAGTTTGCCAAAGCAATCATTGCTGTCAGACGAAAACAAGAGAAATATGTAAGTTAAAAGCGAAGATGGCAATGTGGCTGTGGCTGTGGCTGTGGCAGTGGCAATGGCTGTGTGGCGGTTGCCAGAAGGAGGCAAACAAAGCGTGAACTTGCGAGTGGAAAAACAATTTAGTAATATTTTTCTTGGCCAGTTGAAAGTATTTGTATTAACAGAAAGTTCTGTGTAAGCGCCCAGAGATTTCATTTCAGTTTTGCATTCCATTCAGCTTGGCAACAGCTCGAAAACTGTTGCAAATGAATGTGAAGCATGCCTGAGTATGATTTAATTTAATTATATTCAATTTGAGATTTATTCTCTTCACATTTTTCACACTTGAATAGTATTTTAATTCTCTCTTAATTTGAAAGCCCTTCACTTTGCTTGTCTCTTGTTAAGCTTCATTTTCAAATGGTTTTCACTCAAATTCCTTTTTTTATCCGCAGTTGCCTTGCCTTGTCGTTGACCCTCTGCCACACACAATTAGATTTATTTGCAAATTATAACTTAAATTGCCATATGGCCAGGCAGATTTTTTATTTTTATTCTTTTTTATGGGCAGCACCCTCGTAGGGGGCGCCTCAGCTTGTGCCTGGGAAACGCTTAAAGTTGGCAGTAGACAGTTGGAAATAATTCAAAGCATACTTTCAGGCGGCGATTATAATTCACATTTAATTTGAGCCCACTTTATTCGCTCTGTGGGTTTATCAACCAAAAAAGGCTCATTGTGTCGGCCCATAAAATTAGTTAACGGCTGATGTACGGCTGATCGTAATTATGTAGGCATTTATTTGGTTAATTGCATTTTCATGTACAAATTTGAGGGTTCTGGACATAATCACGCTTTAATTATGAATATAATCATATCTGTTGGATAATTACTCACAGTTGTGCCAGATTGTATCCAAGTTGATTAGAAATTTATTTATTTATTTTAGCTTTCAAGTGTCAAACGCACCGCTAAGGAATAGACTTGTTAATTGGTTTGTCGTGCATCAAAAGCACTTAGCGCTGCTTAAAATGAGAAGAAAATGTTAGTTCAAATGAAATGAATCGCAATCCGGAAGTATTTTTAACAATCAATGGAAAACTATAAGCTAACATTATATGTTTCTTTTTAACAGAAAAGCAGTGAACTATTTTTTATATTTTTTAATATATGATTTAATGCCCATAAACATTCCAGAATTATTTAAATGTCTTAAACAGGTTGAACATTTTATAGGTCTCTCGAATTTCCAGACTGTAATCAGTATTTAAATATTTATATAATAAACATGTCAACATTAAAACTGTGTGTCAATATGTATTTTCTGCTACAACCTAAATATTGTCAGGCTTATCTGCAGATCGCAGCGGTATCTGTTAGTGGAGCAATGGTTGTTCAGCGAAATTTTAAAAAAATGAATCACAACAATCGGCTTACGCCTCTACGAAATATATACAATATTACTTAATATAATTTAAATCAAATTTGCTTAATCTATTACCAATAATATAATATGTAAATAAATATAATTATTTAACATGGATCCGTGAAATGCTGCCATAATTCATGGCAGACACTAGATTATTTAGTTGAGATAGGTTAACGCACCCCTTTGCCCATTTCTCTCTTTAAAAAAAACCATAAGAAAGGGCGATTTGCACACAAATCAACCGATTTCTGCAACAATTTCAGTCAATATGCCATTTGGACTCTACGTCAATTCGCCAATTTCACAAGCTACCAATACGCGGTGCTGTAACAACGTCAGCGGCAAGTGCTATTATTATTAATATTGTTGTTGTTGTTGCTGCTTCTGTTGCTGTTGCTGCTGCTGTTTTTGGCTGGGCGCATAATATTTTGTTCGTGATCGGCATTGGACTGAGCGAAAATTTTGTTTGAGTTCAGTTTGTGGCTAGCGCGCGAGCGAACGACACACGGCGCGGCATATCGCATTGCTAGAGCGAGACAGTAACTGTAATTGTAAGAGTGAGAGCGGAAATGATAGTCGAAAGAAAAAAACACACATATACATTTTCAAAACAAAACAAATTTCAATACGAGTAGTTTGAGCCGGTCCAAGGGGTATTTGCGAGTTTCGAAGCATTTGCATTTTTGCACAATTCAATAAAATTAATTTCATTACTTTGCACTAAAAAAACACAATCAATTAATAGTGCAAAACAATTGCAAATTTTTTCAAATATGAATGGAAATTTAATTAAAATGTGTCAAGCTTTTGTCTGCTATTCAACGTCGATGGCAAAGAGCATGCAAATAAATAATTGTTATGCTGGATGAGCTTTGTGTTTGGACATTTAACTTGATGGCCAAGGTCAATGAAGGGAGAGAGAGACAGAGAGAGAAAGCGAGAGAGAGAGAGAGTTGGAGTTATTAAACTTAATTGTGCATTTGGGCGTACAAATGGCAGCAGCTAATAAGCTTTGCAATTTTATATAATTAGAACTATTATAGCTCAACCCAATTGATTGTTGGGTATTAAAAGTGTTCAATCGGTGAGATTTGTAAAATTAGAATTTTCGCTAGCTCAAATATATAATTGAATGCGAATGTATTATATATGTGCATTAACAATTGATTGAAGGCAATTATTTGAGTTTTGAAAAAATTGGTATTGCTTTTTTATAGTACTGCAATTTTTTTTTTTAGCTACAAAGTTGAGCGTGCAAACGTGCTAGAATGCAGTTGACTTTAATGAATAAATCATATATGAATATATTTTTCATTTTATTTTATTTTTTTTCTTTTTTACAATAATTAAAGTATTTTAACTATGCTTAATAGTATTTTATAGAGTTTCGTAAATTATATTTTACATATAAACTAAAATTATATCAATTATTTCCACAAGTTTTTTTTACAACAATTTTCCATTTAATTATATATTTCACAAAGCACAGCTTTTTCATTAAAAAGATTTGTAGCTTTTAAATATTTTGTTTTACCTTTTAAATAACGAAGCCATATTTTGTGGTAATATTTAAAAAAAATAATTACATTGTAGCCAATCGTAAGCGACTGCAAAATACTTAAATATATTCTAAATATTTACGGTTTTCATGGGCAGATACAATTAATTAACAAATATGCATTTTATCAAGAACGGAATTTAATGCTTTACAAATATAGGAGTTTCCACATTTCCATGGAATTCTCATTAGAAATACTATTTATGTAAATATATGTATATACGCATATGTAAATAATCTAATTTTTCGCCTTTCTCATTTAATGCATAGCAAAATGTATTTCTTTGCCAAAATAAGATTCCCTTGAAATTTCTTTAAAAAAAAATCCCTGAATTTACAAGCACATTGCTGTGCGAGAAAGAGACAGAGAGAGAGAGAGAGAGGCAGAGAATTGAAATTCGATTGTGTGGGATATTTTGTGATTTCGATTACCGCTGCGAATAACTTTTCATCAAGTACAAAGAACAAATAATTTAAAAAATGTACTAAACATTTCACTTGCTGTTGTTGAATGCGTATTTATAATTGTATTTCATTTGCTGCATCTTATTTTTCTCACAATTTCTTTGAGCATATTTTGCTGTTGTTGTTGTTGTTGGCCATGTATGAGGTCGTGTAGCGCTTTATTTACTCGTTCAGCCTTCTTTTATTATTCCGTCTCTGTCGTAGGGTATTTGTTATATGAGATATTTGAAAGCCTCGAGCAGAGCTCAAGTTGTTGCCACATACACAGACAGAGACGGGCAGCAGCCGTGGCCAGGGACAAAGTTGCGACTCGAAGACTTGTCATGGGTTTTTTCTTTCATCTTCTTCTGTTCGCTTTAACAGCCGCAGCTAACTATCTCATTGAAATAAAGGTGTACTTCGGCTGGAATTGGCTACATACACTAAGCAAGCAAAACAAATGAAGTACTCTTTCGCAGTTTTTTAAAGTTTGTTAACTTATTTCATTTAAGCGTTAAGTGGGCCAAAAGCGGATTGCAAAACTTTGCCAACTTGCCGAATGAAAAATCCCTTCAAATTTTCCCAAGCTCTTTGGCAACTCCCATTGTTGCTTAAAAGTTGCACAAGGATTATTATTTTCCTCTATTATACTTTTTTTTTGCTCCATTTTCCATTTGGCTGTTAATTGCAATTTATGTGTCTCATCATTTGGCTGCTTTATTTCTTTCTGTCAGCTCTGTCTGCTGTGTAAAGATAACAAATTATATTTTTATATGTTCCGAAATATGTCAAGTTCGAAATGACAACTTTGAGCAAATATGACTAATTACATCAATTTTCTAATAATAAATATTGGCTGTCCATAACATAGATAAGGTTGGATACGACGTTGATAGTTGAAGCATATGTTAAATAAATACAAATAATTTAATTGGAAAGAAAAAAAATTTTTTTTTTTTAATTTAATATATAATTTAATTAATCAATCAATTTATTTTTAAAATGTTACTTAAAATTTTATGTATCTATTAAACATATTTTTATGCTCATTTAAATTTGTTTGTATTCTGACAAATTCTTAAAAAAAAAAAAAAAACAATTATATAAATTTCTGAAACTTTATTATTTAAAATAAATTAAAGTAATTCAAAAAGCTTAAAAATTCGTTAAATCTAATAATTTATTTAATAAATTTTACACATTTTTACGCCTGATCAAATTTATTTCATCTCATAAAAACCTCTTTCAAAAAAAGAGCATTTCGACAATTTTGATTGCTCTTCTTAAATTTATAAATTAATTTTCATTGTTGTTGTTGTTTTTTGCGTGTATTGACCATTTGCGAGCTGGTAAAAATTGAATTTTTATGACGTTTATTTGACAGGCTTCGTTTACGCACTAAAAAATGTGCTAAATAACAAACTCAAATTCAAATTCGAATTCGAGTTCTATGCTAATTGCTTAACAAAAGCATATAAAATATGTTATGCAGTTGTTGTAAATTAATTATCAGAAAATTGATTAGCAATTTCGTAAGCAACTGGCGAAATAAATGTATATTTATATATAGATATATGTGTACTGTATATAGTATGACTAAAAAAGGGCGATTTCATTTCCATGCAATGAAATTTTGTGCAGAGCTTTTGGCACGTATCTGACAGCTGCTCTGAAGGTCGCCGGCTGAGTGGAAATAAATGATTATATTTTTTCTTATGTATTTATTGCTACTACTTTTCTTGTTGCGCTTTACTTTTTTTGATGATGTTGTTGTTGTTGTTTTTGTTTTTTGCACTGCTTATGAAGCGACTGCAACAGTTGGTTATTTTAATTATGGCAAATGGCTCGAGTGCTGCCGGTTAACAAATGGACGACAAAAGCAACAATTGCTTACATAACTTGGCAGACAAGCAAATATACACACGCCTCAGCCGTGCCTATATAGATGTACAGACATAACTGTGTACATATGTCGGTACATACATATGTACGTACAAACATATATAAGAGCGAAACGTATTTTAGTATGCCCGGTCGCAGGTTGATTATGTTTTCGAAACCAGTTTTTGGGTTGCTCACAGTCAGCTGGCAGACTCTCTCTCTCTCTCTCTCCCTCTCTCTTCTGCTCACTCTCTCTTGCTCTTTCTCTCTTACGCCCCATCTGCATTGCCATTTCTTTCGCCTGCTCAATCTTGCATGCTCTTTAGTGGGCCGCCCTAGACCAAGTCACGTGCCTGCTTATAGCATCAACAAATTCAGCTTCGCTTATGATTTGCATTTTAAATATGGAAAAAGGTATTTTGAGAAATGTAGCTAGGCTGACGAAGAAGAAGAAGAGGAATCAGAGGAAAACTGTTTAAAATTATTTCTACTAAGCAGATATTCGATTTAGCTTTAACCAATTACCAATTGCACTTGATAGGCTTGATTGACATATCACATTCACTCAATATTCACATTTAAAATATGAAATTAATTTCAATTGATCGATGTGCTACATATGAATATATATCTATACGCGAAATCGTATAAGACATATCTTCTACTTGGCACATGAGCTAATTGTTATTGACATTTGGACTCTGACACTGATAGCGTTACATATAAATCACTTCCGATAATTATACAGCTTATCAACTTTCTCATAGCACTCACAAATTAAAATGGAATTTAAGGCGAATCACACATTAACTAGACTAATGAAGAAGTTACCAAACTGAAGCACCTTGTTCGAGCAAATTTAATCAAACGAGGCATAGATAAGATTCTGCATTACGAATGGGATTTAATTTTAGTTTTTTTTTTTTTTTTTTGTGAGTCACTTTCTGATTTATGTTTAATATGCAATATGATTCATTTGAAGCTAAGGGCATTCGCTAGTCGAGCAAGGCAGATACCAAAATAAGGTATTGCCTATAGATTGGCAATGGCGTGGCGTGCTGATGTCAAGCTATTGACCTGTCTTTAATTTTTTATAATATAAACATAACAAACGATTTTTATCCCATTCTCATTCAAGAATTTTATGTCTATGATCACATGACAACAACAGATAAAAGCAAGTCGAAGCGCGTGACTCTTGTATAGTCAATATCTGCAATTCAAATGGTACGCTTTGAAGGAACAATAAATTATTTGGTAAAGGATTTAGAGAGCTAATTTATTTGCGAGACTAACTTGCAAAAAAAATCAGAAAAAAATATTGCTACAATATTCAATTTATGTTACCTAAAAAAAAAAAGAAAAGAAAAACAATTCATCTATTTGTATATTTGAAAATAAATTCTGTTGCTGAAAAAAGCATTAAAAAAACTGTAAGGTTCATGGCCGAGCATTTAATTATCTCACTAATGTCTAGACATTTGTTTAGCATCAGTTAACGGAAACAGATAAATTATCAATTGTTTAGATTGTGCTAGCTCGAACACTCGTACGTGCCCTCTTTGCATTGGCTGGCTAAATTAAGCAATTCCTTTTTCAAAATTTGTGCTTCTCTTTAGATAATTGGCATTGGAGTCTCTGGTTAACTTAACACTTTCTCCGGTGGAAGCACTCGGCAAACAGTAAACGGCAAACGGCAGCGGATGCGGGTGTTTAACAGATTGCGCAAACTTTGAGATACATTTATGAGTGCTAACAAAACGGCAAAAGCCAGCCTCGTACGCCGGAAGAGTAGACGCATCTGTTAACAGACAGTCGCACAGTTTGGATTCAGTGATAAAATGTGAAGTGCGGCGAACTGAAGTGAAACAAAGTTGCAAAAAAAGAAAAGAAAAGAATAGAGAAGAAAAACTTGCACACCCTGTGAACATAAAGCAGCAAAAGTCAGCAGCAAAGCCGCCAGCTTAAAACTTGCCCTAGTTCGAATTTATCATAAGTTCACGCACACACACACACGCACCCATAAAAATAATAAAAATATGAATTCCCGCGAGGACTTTGAACGGCTGCGGCTGCAGGAGCAGCAGCAGCAAGTGAAACTGGAACTGGAATTGCAACAGAATCACACCATCAGCATGCACAGCCATCCCTTGCTCTCAGAGTATTATACATGTGAGTAAAACTTAAAAAATGTTCGTACATCTGCATAAATAATATAAAGTTATAAAGTTAGAGTCGAGAAAAGTTGAAGTTGTTAAATTTATATAAAATGTTGGTCACGGATCAAAGTTTCTATATGACTACGACTGAGTAGATTGACTCTGAATATAAATGTAATTTTTAGCTAGATAATTCTTGTAGATAATTCTTAACAGAATGTTAATGCTAATTAATGTCAGCCTATATATATTATTAACTAAAACAATAATTATTATAATTATCTCTTCTCTATGCAACTCCTTCAGATATGACGGCCTTTGTTTCGTTGGCCATCTTCGTAGCCACAATGCTGACCATACTCAACATTTCCATATATTTGACCACGGTATCACGACTGCGTCGTCATCTCAACAAGCCGCTGATGATACCCTCCATTTTGATGGTCAGCATGTATCCGGTCATCTCGCTGGCAGCCTTGGTCACCATATTGGTGCCGTATTCGTGGTTCATCTGTCACACTGTGATGCACGCCATGTTCATGATAGGCGGTCCCGTCTTCCGTATGCTACTCTTTCGCTATGTCGAGTCGGAGCAGAACTATTTGAAGGAAACTTCCGGTGAGCCGGTCGCATTGAATACACCGCCCTGCTGCTGCTGCTGTCTTTGCCTGCCCATGGTGGTGCCGACGAAGGTGAAGCTGTGCATCTCACGCTACATGGTCTGGCAGATGCCCTTCTGGCAGGGCAGCATCATGCTGGTCATGAATATACTCTACTATCGTGATCGCGAGCTGTACCGCGAGGTGGTTTACTTCTTCATACCGTTCATCATAGCATCCATAGTGCTGGGCGCCTGGTCGCTGCAGATTACGGTGCGTATGATTACCAAGCTCCACGGCGACTATCAGCTCAGGAAGAAGATGTTCTGCCTGCAGCTGGTTGTGCTGCTCTGTAAACTGCAGTATTTGGTACTCTACGAGCAGCTGAACTCCCTCAAGCTGGGCGGCGAATATCCCATCAATCACACAATTTACAAACAGAGTAAGTGCAATAAGAGTGCGAATGCAGTTTGTGCAGTCATTAAGGATTTTCTCATCTTTTGTGCAGCCATCATCAATATTCTGATACTGGTCGAAATGGTACTGGTCTCCATGATGGCGCAGAGCGCTTATCGCGTACCCATTCAAGTGCAAATCGACGACTCGAATCGCAAATGATAGAATTGCGAGCTATAGTTGCTTAGTGACACGAGTTGTATAGCAAAAGATTGTGATAATTTAATAAAGACAAATTAGCTTAGAAATAAATAGAGATCAAGTTTAGAATATACAACAAATATGGTAAAAAGCTTATTGAATTTTGGCATTGATTGATGGGAAAATATTCCATTTAAAGGGAGACAACAAATCTATAGAAATATTTAATAATTTGGACAACCTGCTGCTAACTGCTGTCCTCCGAATGTTGGCAATAAAAATGTTATTTATGGCAACATAAATTGTACAGCCTAAATATTAAGCAATGTTATCTAGTTCATTTTAGTTGCATTTAGTATACAATTCTAATGCCTGGACACTGTCACAATTCCTAAGGCTGTATATCAAACAAAATGGGACGAATCTCGGTTGCCTTCTTGCTCAAATAGCCGACCACAAATCATGTGTCTTCCCGGGGCCTGCGTGTATATATGTAGTCAGTGTCCAGCTCGGCTGAAGCTTGAGGGCTCCCAGGACACGCGTGTCGCGTTTAGCTCATAATTCTCAATGGCCTCAGGGGTACGAGCTGGAGCTGGGGTTGGTGTTTGCTATTGGGGTTTGGGTTGTGCTTTACATTTTTCAACAAAATTGTATGCGGCTTAGGCGGCATGGTCTAGGCGCCATAAAAATACAATAAATAAGTGTTGTTTTTTTATTTTGTTTTTGGCTAGATAGCCTTTTTCGGATAACTCAATTGCTGTCGTTGGGGTATAGCTGGGGACTGGCCAGGAGGCGGCCACAAGCCGAGAAGAAGAAGAAACCAAAGCACGAGAAAAACAAGAGCAGCAGAGACAGCAACAGCAACAGCAACAACAACAACAATAATACGTGTTGTTGCGGCAGTGCGTTGAAATTTATGATTTATTTGAAAAGAAAGTACATTGTGCGCTGCCAAAATAAATCACATCGAAGACGCTGCCAGGGCGCTGGCAACACGAAAAGAACGCTAGCGAGCGAAAATCAAATAAATAATGTGAAACAGTGCAACAACAGGATCGGCTAGTCGAGCTGTACAGATGCCCTAACATTAAATAAAAGGAATAGATTTCGTGAATCTTTGCAGCACATTCAGGCAAAATTAAAAATTTTATTGCATACTTTTGGGCAGTAGTTAAATTCAAGTTTATTTGCAATCGCCTCGCTTTGAATATATTTTTGCTGCATACTTTTGTGCTGAACTGAAATACTACTCCAGCACAAAAGTATGCAATGGAAAATATACGTATCTACATTCGCACTGCTCTAGAGCAATTCCCCTATGTATTATGTGTTGCAAGCAGCAGGGCCAAACTGAAATGCCCCTTGAAAGTGTTTTTATCGAGGTGCTCGTTTTTGGGGCAGCAATAAGGCCACAACAGTCAAGTGCCTTGGTCGGTCGCTGTTATCTTATCGTCCTTTTATGATGTACACAACGCCGCAGAGCGCAGCAATGAAAAGCCTTTGCCAGCGAGCGCCTGCCCTATAGTCGTCCTTATCCCTTAGTGCCTGGCATACTGACAGCTCTTGTGTCTGTCTACCTACTTATTTGGAGCGGAGCTGTCGGTTTTTATGAAGACGCTTGTTTATTTGGTCTCCGCCATGGAGTCGTCGAGCTGCCAGCCTTGTCTGGCTCTGCGAAGCGCTGCCCTTCCCGCGTGGCAAGGCGAGGCAAGTAAATCAGATTAAGTACCCGCTGCTCATTTTGATGAGTTGCAAGTGCCGACGACGGCCAACGAGAGGATGAAGACGAGTACGCGGTACGCATCCAGATTAGGTGACTGCGAGGATGCAATCCTGTGCGGCTTTTTGATTTCAAATTGGATTTTTGCAACGGATATGTGTGCGCGTGCCACGCACACATCAGTGAAGAGTGTGCTAAAAAAATTTAATTAAAATTCGCACAGCGATGTTATTTAAGCTATCGAATAAAAGAGGCACATATGGTGCTCTTTGTTGCGAGTATTTTTTGTGCTTCTTTTTATTTGCTTACAGCAAATTGAACTAATTGCAAAAAAATAAAAAATAAAAGAGAAGCAAAAGCAGTTGGATTTTTTTCTAAATATATAAAAATGTTGCTATACGAAAAATATATTTTTGGCTTGGATTACAAATGTGTTAAGCAAAAGGCAATCAATAAATTCAATGTAACTCTTATAAGTACTTATTTTAACTTAACTTTTCAACTTTAAATTGAATCATATACAAAAGATTGTGTTTTTTTTTCCTTAGCTACTTACACTTTTTCTAACATTAATAAAATATTATAGTACTCTTTTGTACTCTGGCTAAAGTAGAGGCAAAAAAATGATTAAGCTTTTTTCAAATACCCGCATGAAATAAGTTGCAGATATTTTGACGCCCACTTGATGGTCGACGTCTGCTTTTGGCGCAGCGTCTGCTGCTGCTGCTGCTGCTGCTGCTGCTGCTTCTTCTTCTTCTTCTTCTTTTTGTCCTTCTGCTGGCAGTGTCTGCGCTGCTTGGCATGTCCAAACACGTTAGGCCATCAGCTGACACAACACAGCAGACAAACAACAATGGCAAGAAACAAACGCTCAGCCTGTCAGACAGTGTCTTATGTCACTGTCCATTAGACGCCAAGGGAGAACGAGAACGAGAACGAGAGAGAGAGAGCGAGTGGGAGAGGCAGAGCCACACTGGCTGCAGATTCTTTAAGCTGTTCATTGAATTGGTAACGGTGGCTGGAATATTCATCGAATTGCTATGGACCTAGGCTTAGTCCCCGGGCATGACTTATGCGAAAGATAAATTTCATGGCTGCTTGAGCGCGAAAACACTTAGACAAATTAAATAATGCGCATACGCCATGTTGTGCGGCTGTTGAATTCAACAAATAGAAATTATAACACAATATTTGTCATTCACAGACAATTTAACAGATTCCACGATGATGCGCCACTTCTGCACGCATTTTATGATTATTGACTTGACTCGACTCTCGCTTTTTTATGTTTTCTCGCTTTTGTTTTTTTTTTCTTTTGCCGCTGTTCCGTTATGTCTTATGGCTTTTGTTTGTTTCAGCATTTTGAGTATTTATGCCTGTTCTTTGTTTAGGGCTTTTGCTTCCTTAATTCAATCGCTTTCTTCAGCTGCGCGCCCATTTCACTGGTGCTAAGTAAATAAGTTTTATGACCTTTTTTCGCTCGTGCCGTGAGCTGGCAGCGTCGTAAAATTGCGAATGCCAGTGCCTTATGCTTGATTGATTTCATGCCAAACTTTGACTCAATTTGGCAAGGTTTGGACTTTTTTTTATTCCGCCTTCTTACAAGCACAATTGACATGCTAGAAGCTTTACGCTGTAGCTGCTTGTTCTTGGTGTTTAGAAGTCCGTTAAGCTTATAATATTTATTTATTTTTTATTAATAATTATGCTTAAAGTTAATGTTTGTAATGGATTTAATTTATTTATATATATATTTTATCTTTTATATACCCTGTGCCACATCAGGATAATGCAGCCTTTATATTTTCCATTTATATATAAAATTATAAAATGTAATAAAATAAAATTATATTATTTAAGTAGGTATTCAAAAAAAAAATAAAATAAAATAAAAAATAAAAAAAAATAATAATAAAATAATAATAATAATAATAATAATAATAATAATTAAGTTTAAATAAAGCTTACCAAAAACAGTTCTCAAACCACAGAAATCGTGCCAAAAACAGCTATCAAATTTAATAGATTTGATCCGCCACAAAATTGATTTTCTGTAAGAGAAGGATTGTACTGGAAGATGCATTTGTTTATCTTTCGAAGATAGATTCCCAAGTGCCTGAAACGGAAAAGTTAAAGAATGCGATTTTCTAATGAGGCGAATGTATATATTTTAATTAAATCTAATATATAAAGTTCTTAATTAAGTATATTAGATACTGATTCTATTATTCAACTACATCATAACAAAGTCCTCCCCAAATGCATAGCAAGAGTTACGAGTTATATTTACAGAGCTCTATTAATATACTAATTGTAATTGATGAGTAACTAAATCACAAAATATATCTGTCATTTTAATGAATTTTGGGTTTAGCTTTAGATGTAATTTTCAATTAAAACTTATGATGCTCCACAAGGCTAGAAATGTGCTGGTAAAACTCTGTGACAGCCTGGCGAAAATTTGCATATTGCACACATTTGTTTTGATAAATTTTACTCTCTGTTGAGAAGTAAAAGAAGGCCTATAGGTTTTATACTAAACTGTGCCGAACTTTTTGATAATATATTAAAAATGTCTAGTAGCGTCAGGAATATGTCTATTCAGCAACAAAGTTAACTCTTGCCCACAGCTACGGTCAACAGAGTATGTTGCAGTCAGTAAGTAGGCGGGTGAGAGTGCAAGGCCTTTACTTACTGGCTGCTGATGTTTTAAAATTAAGCAAACATGCTTTGTATCATTTAATTAAAAACTTTTCGGAGCGTTGACTTTTTCGGCCAAAGTCACAGCAGGCCACATATTTAAGCCAGCAGAGCCGCGTTGGCGCCTTAAATTAATTAATGCGCCGCTACGCGGCATAAGAAAAATATTTGTGCATGTTTTGGCATAATTAAACGGGGATTTTCGTACACTCCACTTAACTGGAAGCCAACAGCCTAAAAGGTGAACTAAATCTATGTTTCATGACTTAAATCATCGTCATGGATTGCTAGACTTGAAGACCAGCTTCAAGAAGGTTAAATATTAATGTCTTTTTTTTAGCTCGAATCCAAAAATTGTTAAATTATAGCTCGATTACGTTTAAAGCTAGTTCAAAGCTCAACTGCAGCTAAAGTTAACCTTACGCTCGATTGCTCAAGTGATGCGACTGCTATCTCTCTCTCTCTCTCGTTCTCTCTCTCTCTCTAAATCTCTCTCAGTGTATGGTATATAATCTTATAATTGTTTGCCTTTGTGGAGCTTATGTTATTACATATTAGGCTTACTTTTACAGGGTATGCAAGTTTGTATTGAAGTTCGCCTTTACATGCCATTTGTTTTGCTTTAAGCCAGCTGCCCCAAATGTTAGTGTGTGAGTGAGGGAATCAGAGCTCTGTTGTTCTTTGGGCCGGGCCTTATGCTGAGCACTCAGTTTAACAATGGCAAACAACTAAAGCGCTGCCAAATCCGCTTAAAGAGCATTTGTGTGTTACGGCAGCATCAGCAAGAACAAAACCAAAACTGGCAAAGCAAGCAGACTGGCAGCTGCACGTGTTAAGGTAGCTTCAACTGGCTTCTATTGCTGCACTGTGTTGCTTTTCCTTTTTGCCGCATTTGTTGTTGTTGTTTTTTTTTTTTCTGACACCTTGCCATTCCTACATTAGAGGATTTTGCATAAGTGACAAGCAGGCGAGACGATGGAGCCACAGCCGCATCGTCAGCTACATTCACATGCCCAAGCTGATCCACATTTCCATTCAAATCCAATGCCATGTGGTGCCATGTGTGAGTGGCTCTACTAAAGCTCCAGGCTAATGCAACGTACTGGCAGGCAGGCAGGCAGGCAGGCAGGTTGGAAGTCAGGCAGGCTCGATGCCAGGTAGACATAAGACGCTGCTAACACGAAACGTTTGACGAAGAACACTCCACGCTGCAGACGTCAAGCCATTGGACAGCAGACGGCTCGCAGGGCAGGGCTGCCACATTGAGATGCAACACAAAGTTGCAGCCTCAGCGTATGCTTGCTTAATTGAATCGAGCGTACAGCTATCTGTACGAATTGCATTTGATTGGATAACTGCTTAAGTACTTGTGCAATTACAATTACATGCGTGACGCAAAGCCCAAAAGCACTTAATAGTTTCTGTTAATGCATATATCACTTAAGTTAATAGGTATATATGCCTAAGTGGTTATAAAGCGAGTGAGAGTAAGCACAGAGTATTAAATGACACAAAGTTAGCTTGTTTTTAATTTGGTTGTACTTTCTGTCAGAACTTTTGAGCATGTTAGATTATCCTGAAAGTAAGAGAGGAAAATATATGATTAAATAATTCCAAATAAATTAAAAAAAAAAAAAATAGACTGATTCTTTCTTTTTTTAAAGGGAGTTTGGCTTGTAAGTCAAATTATCTAAATCAATTCTCATCAGTAGACATAGTAGTACGAAGTAATATGTAGCAGAATTTAACTGAGGTTGCATGAGATTCAATTCGAAAGATACTCAATTTCTCTAAACTCCTTTTCATTTACTTTTTTCTTTTATATATAAATATATATATGTATATATTATTGTTATTTTTTATATCTACATTTTTATTCAAAATTACTAATTAATTTAGTGTCGTTGACGCACATCAATGTCTTAATTCTAATTTCGTAGCTACATTCGCTACATTTGAATCTAAATAGATATACAAGAATCGAGCGACATTAATTATACCCCACCTAGTTAGACTGCCGCATATTTCCTGGCAATATTTGTTGCAAATGACTGTCCATATTGACCACGAAGGCGTTACAAATCAGGCAGACAGACCAATAAACAATCAGTCAGCGGCATGGCAAGTAGCATAGGCGAATAAGAAAGAGAAAGAAAGCTATGGCTTGGCGTAAATAAATATACATATATTGAACAGGTGGGCGAGCTCAGGTAACCGAATGCCCATTAATGCTGTCAAATGGACGCCAACTGCTGCCCCATCTACATCTACAGCTGTTGCGCGTGGCCGATTGCCCTCGCTCGCTGTTTACGTGGCAAGGGACAAGGCGAGGCGCAGTTGATCAAAGCAATCAATTTAATTTCACAAAAGCAATTTATTATAATATCGAATGCGGGGCGTTGACCGTACACACAGCAGAAACAAGGTGAATTTGCGGCAGACACCGCTGCGTATGCTTAATATGCGCACACATACGCATTAGGGCTGTCGCATTTGGTTGTGTGTGTGTGTCTCTCGTTTAGGCCGTAACTATTTATAGCCACGAAAAATGCAATATTAATGACCCGAATTGATATCAATCTGTAACTGATTGGTTTATTATCATAAACAATGCTGAGCGCAAATTTCCAATTGAATTTCCGCAAAGTCTTGCATTTGCTTCAGCTATATTTATATTTATCAATAAAAGTTTCTCTTTTCATGTTATTTTATTTGTCATTAATATTTTATTATATATTATCTAAAAAGGTTTTGAGTGGCTTTAGATATTTTAGTTTTTGTCTTTTAAATAAAAATGTATATTCAAACATAATAAAACATTTTTCATAGCTGTTGAAATTTCAGATTTGACTCGAATGAAGTCAGCTTTCAGTTTTTCATTGGAGCGAGCTACAAAACTTTTCCACTCCATCCATTTTTAGCTGGCTCAGTTTTTAGTGCGCATTTCATGTTTACTGCGAAAATAATTGCCACTTCAAGTACGCAACATGGTTATTAAACTTTTAACCACTTGACCAAATAGATATAGCCAAAAAGAGAGAGTGGGAGGTAGAGAGAGAGAGAGAGACAGAGAATGGTTTAAAGAGTGCAGATTAAGAGTGAAATAAGACAGAGACAGGCAAATGCCATTAAAGGACTTGACGCTGTCAGGCGTATGCTGTGGGATCAGCATCATTAACACTATTTTCCCTAGATGGTGCTTCAGCAAGATAATGACGACCACCTCGGGGCCTGGTTAGGTAGTTGGCTTCATTGGTAACAGGGAACAGGCAACGGCAAGTGGACGTGGCAGTAGGCAGTCAACAGCCGACAGTCGACAGCTGGCAGTTGGCAGTTAGCACAGCGAGTTGGCTCGAGTTCAGTTTGCTTGCCAGAATCATTACGCACACTTAAGACTTCGCCTGACAGTCACATGCTGACAGCGGTGTCGCTGACACAGGCCCGAGGGGCCAAGTAGTAGTAGTAGTAGGTGCAGAGCGTAGGTGATGTGCCATGCTGAGGGCCAGGCGGTGTCCCACTCGAAAAAAGGGACATTTCTGCGTGCGCTAGCTAGTCGTCAGCCACACTTTAACGCACTTTTATACACTTACCGGAGAGCATGTCAAGTAGTTGCCTGGCCTGAATGCCATCCAAATCCAAATAGAAATCCATTTAATTTTCAACTGGCGGAATGTTTGCTCATCCTTCACACACACACACACAGACAGAGAGACACTGACTCACACTCAGACATATGTGGGCATGTCCTAGAGCGTGTCCTTTGCTGCTGATATTGCTTTATCCAGTTCAGTTTCTCCCGCATGCTTCCCTCGCATTAAATTCCACATTTTCCATTTATTTTCCGTGCCGTTTGCGGGTTCTTCAAAGCAAACCACAACAATTTTCTATGCTGACCATTCGCATTGTTCATAGCTGTGGTTATAGTTAAGTGGCGCATTCCCAAAATCATTTCAGATCTCAGTTCGATTAAATATTTATAAATAGGCTAAGTACATCACTTAAATGTATTTGTTTATTGGATTTATTTTAAGTATTTTATTTATTTCAATTATTTTGTTTTTTTTTTTATTTATTTGATTTATTTATATTTTTGTTCAAGTTTTAATTTATTCTTTTTTTATTTTTCTTTTTTGTTTTATTTATTCATTTATTGTTATTTAGTTTTTCATTGCATGTATTATAAATATTTATTTTTCTTTGATTTATTTAATGTATTTTGTTTAATTTTATTATTTTTTCATTTCTTTTATTTAAATTATTTATATCGTATCTTTTATTTATATTATTTTATTTATATTCCATTTATTTATATTCCATTACAATACTTGTTTTTACACAATTTTCTGAATGCAGGCGACAATGATTCGTGGAAATAAATTGTCATTTTAATTTTTAAATTGCTTTTCGGGAATGCTGAGCAAGCTGAACTCGAGTAGTCGACTGTGTAATACCCTCTAGCATATTATACCAATTTGTCTTTATCAGTATCAGTATTTTTATAACTTTTCTTCATAATTTTCTTATTTATTCACATATCAATTTTCACACTCTCATCGATTACAGAGTATGCAAGGCCAAAACATCAATTGCATGGCTCATTAATTATGCGTTCCATGCGCCCTTAATTCGTATGTCAAACAGTCAGACAGTCGGCGGGGCCATGACACGCACATAGAATGGCATGTAAATTGCATTATAGCCGCGCCAATTTGCAGGCTCATTTTTGTGGCAGCAAATGAGGTGCTGACCCTCACCCACCCTCACTCTTTCTCTCTCTCTCTATCTCTGTCACTCCTCCCCAGAGAGCTGCTGCGGCTGAATACTATGTGAATTGACTGTGGCTGTGTGCGTGCATTGATGTGTTTATTTTGCATAATGGACTCTAATTGGTAGCCAAAACTGTGGACCGACCAGACTATTGCGGTTGTATTGTTGGTAACAACAGAGCTAATTGCAGAGCACAAGACGAGCAGAAACGAAACATTCAGATGACCTGAAGAGAATACTGCTAACCCAAAAAACCTCACTCTTTGGCTTTGAGTTTGGAAGCTGAGAACATAGTTTATAATGATTGGTAGGCATATTTCGAGGAAGTGCACGTAGCGGGCTATGAGGAGCTTTGATCCCTGCAACCTTCACAGAGCCGCGTTGAATAGTTCATTTCCGAAAATTCTTTACACTGGGATATTCCTGTTTTATGCGCATTTAGCAAAACAAACGCAAAGCACATGACAAATGAGATGTTTGCCAGGCACACACACACACACGCATACACACAGACACACACACACACGCACACACACGCCTAGCGTTCCGCCCAACATCTTAGTGGCAAAGGTCATCGGGTTTCGTTGTTTTGCTATCGTATTGTTGTTGTTTCTAGCTCTCAGCTTGGGTTTATGTTCGCCCTCCCCACAGGGGGCCAAGAAGGCGTGTCATTGATGGCCAAAAGCGCCTTGGGCGCTGGAGCTTTAAGGGGAGCAGTTGGCTAAGCAAGGCAAGCGCACGTAGAGCATACGTGTCGGACGGATTGCACATAAATGTTAGTGTGTATATGTTTAAGTACGTATATGTGTGTGTGTGTGTGTGCTTTGACGATGTGTTGGTATTTTTGGGGCTCCATTTGAAAAGAAGGAAGAAGCAGGACTTGGTGGCGTTGGCGTGGGCAGGCGTGTTAATACGACGCATTTTGTATACAACTTTTCACTTTCAGATTTTGGCTTTCAGTTTTTATTTGCCTTTCAGCTCTTTTGTTGTTTGTGCGCTCGACGCTTTCTATTTATTTATTTATTTGTTTGTTTATTTGTAGTTGTTAGCGTTTATTTGTTAAACTGTTTGGATATTCATTTGAAATGCGAAAGTAAATGCCGTTTGCCACATGTTGATTGCTCTGCATACTTAAAAAAAAAAAAAAAAAAGCAGCTCAACTTAACTCTGGTGCCCTGAAAAGTAGGCAACGCTTTTTAGAACTCAATTTAAAGCGCTTTCAAGAGCTTAAACGGACCTTAGGCTGTTATTAACGTTAGAGGACAGCAAAAACTAAGCTTTGAATGTACTGTGATTTGTGGTGAGAGTTATTTTTCCTCTTGCAACTAAATCTTGTTTGCGACAGCATTTGCAATTTGTGGCCAGCTTGCGGTTTTTGTGGTTGAGCTGAGGCTATGTGATTAGCTCTGGACGTTTCTGTTTCATGGATGTTAAAAGTAGAGAAATGCACAATAAGTTTGTAATGCCATGCACATCAATCAGGTTAAAGCTTCACTTTTATGCGAAGCAGAATTAGAGCAAAGCTAGAGAAATAAAACTGGATTACTTGGGGGAGATGTTTGTTGTTTGATACGTTCATGTATTCAACGGAAATTCAAATGGAATAATTTATGCTGTCAAGCTGAGCAATTGCTTGGGGTAATTCATAAATCGCCATCATATATTCATGCCTGTAGCAATTCACGCGTTGTAAATTAACGGAGAGCCCGCACACACACGAACACAAATGCACATGGGTTGATTTATAGTGGAAAATATTTAATTACTTGGCAACGAGGACCTAATGTGTCGCATATATCAAGTGCACACCGTAACGGCAACGACATTGAAATTAATTTATGCCAAATGGCATGCGAAGTAATTGCCCCGAATTGGCATGACCGCAAAATGTGAGAAATGTGATGGGAGAGCAGGAGGGGAAGGAATCGTATGGGTCAGGTTAAAGCATTATGCATGAATTGGCCTAGGCTCTAGCTTTGGCAGTGGCCACACAATGCATCAATATTGAAATGTAGCCAGCAGCCAACAAGCAGCAGATTGCATCGGAGCCCATTAGGCGCACAGAGTACAGCACGTGACCGGGCAAAAGAGTTGAGCTAGGCAGCATGTGTGATCGATGCCAAGTGCAGGCAGAGGGCGTGCACTCTCATCCTACTACTTACACTGCTGGTTTCACTGCTTCTGCTGCTGCTGCTCCTGCTGCTGCTTCACTTGCCACACATCAATGTCTGCTTAGCTGAGCATCCACTGTCAAAGTTGAATTACAAATGAGCCCCAGTCGAGAGCGCCTGCATGCCGGCTATCTGTGCTGAGGCTGACAGTTTTTCACAAGCTAGACATTCGAAGGTTTATCATTGTTTGGCCTGCCAGCTGACTTACTACACCCAACCAACCAACCCAACCACCCACCCATCTAGGCACCCACAATGCAAACAAGCAATATAAATAGCAACTACTCGTGTATGCCACTCTTTGTATGCTCTTGGCTGCATTGTGTCTTCCATTGAAGTTTGCGACAACTTTCGCTGTGAAACTTTTGGCTTTTATCTGCAACTGCCAAGCGAAGGCTTTCCAGGTAAGAGTAAAAATGCATAATTAACTTTTTTTTAAATAAAAAAAAATATATATATATTCATACGTGTATGTACTATCTGCTTTGCTCAGGGCCTCAATGTATCCTGCGCTTCTTTTGTGCGCGTTTCCTTTGTTCGACAACAGAGCCAACTATGGTAATCAATGGGCGTGCGAGAGATGTGTGAACCACTCAAAGGATGTTTCGCAATTGAGAATCTGTGAAAATATATTTAAGATGTAGTTAAAGCCTAAAGGGCTTTAATATTATGAGATTGCCTAGCTTTTTTATTAAAATATATAAAAAGATTTAATTTATTAAAATATAATATTTATTTTTAGATATATAATAAAAATAATATTCAAATTTACTTCAGAAATTAATTACCAAAATTTACATTTTATTTAAATAGTTATTAGACAAATTTATTAATATAATTTATTTGACTAATTACAATTACAATGCCAATAATTTATTTATTTAAATAGTAGTTATTAACATATTTGTAAACATTTTTTTTATATTATATTTACATATTTATAAATTTGGTAAAATCATATTTGTCATATTGAAATAAAATAAATAAATAAATTTTTCTAAAAATCTTATATAAATTGAATTTTTCAGATCGTATAGCTGATGATGAAATAAATTGAAATAAATAAATATTAATTTATTATGCATTAAATTATTTGTTTTTTTTAAATAAATTTCATGCCTATAATTTATTCAGTGGTGAATTGCATGTGAAATGGATATCAATTGTCTGCGCATTAGTAGAAGTGTCGAAGACAGACAACAAAAACTTGACGCATATGGCACGACCTGCTCACCTGCTCAACTGCCCGCACTGCTCTGCTCTGCTCTGCTCTGCTCTGCTCTGCTCTGCTATGGGCTAGCCTGCTCAGCACAGCTCAGCTCAGCTCAGTTCAGCTGTGGCAGTACCGATTGTCTGCCACTTCCGCTCTGCAGAACATTTTCAATAAAATTCGCCGAAATTTGCATATTTATTCGAGTTGTATGTCTCTTTGTTGATACTGCTATTGTTGTTGTTGGCTGGTCGCGTAACTCAAGACGGAAAAGCCAAATTAAAAAGTCATTTCAAACCTTTAAACGCAAAACGCAAGTAAATTATGTAAACATTATGGTTGGCCCTCGCCGCAAAAAGCCAAAGGACAACGGGACCCAGGACGAAGCCGTACGAAAAGAATCTTAACCAAGGTCATATGCGCCGTGCCTGACGTCGTTTTCTGCCGCCTATGTCCCATTCGCCCCCTAGGCCCGTCGACCCCAGCTGCCTTGAGGCCATTTTATGAGAATTTAACTTGTTTTTTTGCTCTTGCTTGCCAGTGAGTGCCTGGGGCGATGGCTACAAATGACACTAATAATTTCCATTTAAATGAAGCCATGAATAAGAAGCAAATGCAAGTAAACGCTTATTTTTTATGTATTTTTTCTATTTATTTCTTTCGTTTTTTTGTCAAATGACTTTTCTATTGGCGTCTGGGTGAATGGGGCGTATGAGTTACGGGGCTTTGTGTAGCGCCGCGAAATGTCGATGGCTTTAGTGCAGTAAGTACATTAAAGTGACATTAAATGAGAGTCCTTAATGCATATCAATTTACATTATCAATTTATATGGTAAATATGCTAAAAATAATATATTTTAATATTTCTAATTACTTATCAAGCTGCATAGTTTCTTTACATTATTCACAAACCAACCTTTCCATAGAAAATACAACATTTGGCTTTACATATGCCTACATATACAATACCTATACCTGTTAAGCACACACACACATAGTCAGGTCTGACACGTTTAGTCTGTGTTGTGCTCTGTCATGTCACCTAAATGTGTTAAATGCAAACTTTCTAACCAAAATCACGAAACATAAATCAGTTAACTTGTAAACAACACACAGACACAAACCCACGCACACACCTAGATAAGTCTTTCAAATACCTCAACACCTCGTCCTTTGCGTATGTTCACTCTTGGTGTGTTTCGTGTCTGTGTGTCTGTCTGTGTGTGTCTGTGTGTGTGTGTGTGTGTGTGTGTGTGTGTGTGTGTGTGTGTGTGTGTGCTTTATCGCAAACTTTGCACATGTCTCCAGCACCTCATTTGCAAAACTGAAAGTCAAAACTTGTCTAAAGTTCTCTTCTTATATTCATCTCTCTCTCTCTCTCTCTCACTCTCTCTGTCTCAAAATTCCGAATGAGTCCTGCTCTTTGATGCGTTGACTCTTGTGTGATGTAAAATAAATTGACATTTAGTTGTCAATACCGCCTGCCCCTCGCTGTATTGCCTCTATTCTTCATTCGTCCTGTCTGCGGGAAACTCTGTTGCAGGTGTCATCACGTGTTAATAGATTGTCATCGTTCCATACTCCCCGAAAATATATATATATATATACTTGCATATTTACAATTACGTTACTTGTAGCTGCCAGTTGCCTCAACCAGACAGCCCAGCTTCAGCTCTACAGCTACAGCAACATCCACAGCTACAGTTCCCGCTTCAGCTTTCAGCTTTCTGCTGCAACGACTACGAGCAGGTTAACAACGAGGCATTCTGACACCCCCTCCTTGTTGACACATTTTTTGGAGGCTTGGTCTTGAGGGGCGTGTGATGAATTTACCGCACATGTCAATCCCCCAGGCGGTTTGTTGCGCCACTCGACTCCCTGCTTGTCGCTGTGATTGCAAGCTCATATTTCGCAAAAGCCAGTCGAGAGAAGTAAAAGACATTTATAAACTCAACGAAAAGATACTCTGCTTGCTGGCTGAGTATTTTGACTCTCATATGTAAAATATGTATAAGTTAATAATCTACAAAATCATCTGATATCAAGGCTCTCTCTAATTCGAATACCCTGCATCAAGTTTGCCGCAAATTCGTTTCTGCGAAATGCTGCTCAAGGCAAAGATTTATTTAAATAGGATAAAGATTTGCCTTTTAATTCAATTCCATGTATTTTTACAAGCTAGCAGCAACAATATTTTGTTGTATCTAAATAAATATTTTTAATCTCTATTATTGTGAAAATCTATTTATTCCCTTGGGCAAATCATTTACTTAGTAAATGAAAAAAACCAAATAGGAATAAATTCTTCTCTGAATCTGTTGCTGAATGCCTTTTGGGAAATCTGCTTCGCTGATTATCGCTATCAAATACTTTTCATCTGTTAGTCAAATGCATTTTACATGAGGCAGACACTCTAGTGCTAACAGAAATATTGAATACACTTTTAAATGTTACCTAAAAAAGAGAGAAGAGAATTAATTGTACAAATTCCATTTTGTTCTTCAAACAGGCCCACAGTTCATAGACAAGTCAGCATTTTAGCCGAGCAAATATTCCGTTAGCCTAGCAGCTGCCATGAATACCCAACTAGCTGACAGGCTAATGCAATTAAGGCCAATCCAATTTGTATATTTTTTCCCCATCAGCTTAACACGCTCAGCTGCCTGTCAGCCTCTACGCAGAGTACATATCATTTTCTTCTTTTTTATATATTTTTTTTTAGAGTACCCGTTTCTAATTCCATTACGAAAACTGCAAGTTTGTATTAGCTAGTTAATATTACCTGCTGTGCTGCTGGTTACTCTTTCGGCTTGAAAGCGAATGCCTCACAGTCTGGACCCGGTGTTATTGCTCATATATAGAAAGGGGTCCTAATGTGTTTTTGTTTAGCATAAGCAGTCAAAGCGTTGCCCTCATGTTAGCTGTCAGCCCCAGTCTCACTCCCAATCCCAATCCCAATCTCAGTCTCAGTCTCAGTCCTAGTCTCACTGCCAGCCGAAATGTTCCATTAGCAGCATCAAAGTACAGCCAGCGCACTTAGCATAATAGCAAAAGCCAAAATCGAGATACTCGTAACAATAAATTGGCCCAAAACGTGCTCTCTCTTTTTTTCCGGCTAAGAGAGCAACGAAATGGTGAGCTTAAGAGCGAAAGCTTTCGCTGTGTGCAACAGGCTCTTTTGGGTCCGCTGGCTGGGATCCTTTGGCGCCGCCCGGTTGAACAAACGTGTTTTGATTTCGCCTAACAAAAGTTCGCCTAATGCTGAAATAGTGCCATGGAGAAGTGTGAAACAAAGAAACTGAAATTTACTTTAATACGCCAACAATTCAGCTCGCAAATTTACGATAATTGCGACAATTACATTTTGCAAATGATGCTGCAAACAAGTTGAGGGAATCAACGCGAGCTCCTTCCGTTCCCGTTGCTGTATCCTTGCTCTATGACAAATAGTTGGCAACCCTTACCGCCCACTCTCTCATCGTTCGTCCTCGCGTCCGCGTGGCTATAAAAGCAAATTGAAGCCATTGACTTGAGCAAATCTTGTCGGGCATTGCATTAGCTTGGCTTGTCGTTCAAGGTTTTATAAATTTCAATTTGTTAAATGCTTAGCATACTCCACTGAGCAGCACAGCACCGAGCACCGCAGCACAGCTTCGACTACAATCGTAATCAGCAACATTAGTTCATCTTGTCTAGAATGTGGGCCAGAGGGTGCATAATTAGGTTAAAGTTGGACCTGACTTTGACGTTGAGCTAGCGGCACAGCTTGTGGCACGAAGACTTTCAGTTTTGTAGCAATTCAGAGCTTAATAGAACTTAATAGAACTGAGCTAATTTACTTGGAAAGTGATAATTTAATACGAATTTGACAGCTTAAATAAATTAACGTGTAAGAGCGCTGCAAATTGGGTGTGTTTGACTAAAAAATACCCTTCAACTTAATTCACAAACTGAAATGTGATGAGGGAGAAAGGTAAATATATTATTATATATACATATATGTGAATATTATATGAAATGGCCAAAATGATAATTTTGCATAGAATTTAATGTTTTCTCATAATATATTTAAGCAATTAGTAGGAGACGAAGTAAAAATTCCCAGTAAAAAAAGCCCAGGGAGAACAACTGAGAGTGAGTGCAGAGGGAAGTGTATAGCCAGAACGGTCTTAGGTAGAAGAATCACAAGTAGAAGAAAACTAGAGATCGATCAGAGAACGAGATCTGGGAGAGCAACCTTTCCCTCTCTAACAAATCCAAATACAACTGCCAGTGTGAGCGAGCCCAAGGAGAACCACATTCCTGCTCTCTCAATGCCAAATTCAACTTTAAATACTAATACTTACTTAAAATTATAAAATACATTCATATAATTGAACAATGATAATGAGCATTACCTAACATTATATTATTAGTACACATTTTATTATAATTCATAAATAAGTAATTAAAACTAATACATTTCTGCTTAATATACTTAAAATAACATCCGAATTATTAACTATTAAATGCTTACCAGGAGTCGAGAAGCCTTGCACTACCAACCACACGAATATTCCGGAAGCAACTAAGCAAAAGCAATAGAAGGCTTGGCTTTATATGAGACAAAGCTCCCGCCAAAAGTGGAGCTCAACTTGTTCGAGCTCAACTCGGTCGAGCTCGCTCACTCACTCACTCGATCAAACTCAAACCTTCTGCATGCTTAGAGAGGATCATTGAGTGTCATATACGACCACTACCTGCTGTTTCTGCTTGTTGCTCGTTTAGTAGAAATTACGAAAGACAATCTCTCTATAAGCGAACGTATATATACCTCTAGCGCTCTCAATCAGCTCTGAGTATTCTTTCATATACTCTTGAAAATTGGATGTGCGAGCAGAGAGTTAGGTAAACAGAAGAGCAAGAAGAGGCAGTTTAGCAGACAGATGAATATATTAAGATTGAAATAGCTGCCTGTACGGATCATGACTATAAATATATATAATGTATGGAGCCTCATTCTGTCTATTGCATACATATGCATGAAAACATTTCAAATTGGAATAATAAATTATTCAGTTAGCATAATAATGAAAACTCATAAATGAAATTATTTCAGCCTGAATGTCTGAATAAATGTGAATACATAATTGAGAACATGGCCGTATAATTGTTTATAATGATGATTTCAATCAGCTCTTAATGAAACATCATTCATCATTCATAGCAAATTCAATTAGCGCACACCCACACAGAGCAACAGACGCGCAGACGACGCTCAATGATAACGCACAATTATTGTGTGTCATTTTTATTGCTCATACGACATGTTGTGCACACAAATATCCGCCACGCACACACTGGCATATATGTGTGAGTATATCTATGAAATTCAATGGAATCAGGCATTTTGACTTTTGGATAATTATTTCGCATGAGCACGTACTCTCATCCACTCATACTACACAGATAATCATTGACAGCATCAGTATAATGTGATTATCCATGATGCGCATCTCAAATTTGAAACGAAACGTCACACGTGCTGTAGCTAATTAACTTATATAATTTCAATTTGTAAACTAGTGTAAAACCAATAAAAATCATGTTTCACATATATTAATTTGTAAAAATAAAAATAAAAATCAAATGATTTATCAGAATTTTTTCTCCCTGCACTTTTTGTTTTTTTTTTTTTATTGGCTTGCGGTGTGCCCAGCAAATTGTCAAGCCACAGCAATTTATCGGCCATGCCGGCAATTGCATTATTAATGGCAGCTTAGACCACATGCAGCGCTCGACGATGTAACGGTCTTACCAAACCAGCAGCAGTCGAATAGCAGGCGAGCAGCAGGCGGCCAGCAGCTCAGCAGTCATTGTGCAGGATGCCCACAAACACATGTACAACAAACAATAAACCAATTTAAAGAAACCCTATGTAAACAGTTTTATAATGGATTATATATGTATGTGTGAGCGTTACATGTGTACGTAGCTGTTGTTTGGGTATGTGTGTGTGTCAATGTGAGTGTGTGCGTGTGTGTTAGGGCTAAGAGCTGCTTGAAAAGTCATTGAAAAACATTGGTAAAATGTAAAATAAAAAATATTCTTAGAATTCATAGAGCGAACAAATTGGAATTATTAATATATATTAAATTCTTTGGAAATATAAGTAAATATAAATTTCAATAAGTGTATAAATAAATAATATATTAATATTACAAATATTAATATTAAAATATTGCAGAGGAAAAAAATATATATATAATATATAGAAAGAAAAAACATTAAAAATTACATAAAAATATATTTAAAAAAAAAAAATTGTATATATAGATATAAGCCAAAATCGACAATTGTATTCAAATTCTACTCGAAGTCAAAGGAACGGAAGGAAAGGAAAAACCTAATCTGTTGTAAAGCTTATGCCAGTTGCAAGTTTCTATCTTTATGTTTGCTCTGGCATATAAATTAATCTTTCCTGCTTCTGGTTTAACGTGCCCATGTACAGGCATGTCCTTTAATCTGACAGCATCTGGTTGCCGTGTTCTTGGCAAATTGTTAGAAATTCCAATTGTTTGCCAAGCACAATGGCTACAGAGCTGAGCTGATCGCAAACCCAAACAAAATGCATACGTTTTCACACACACAGACACATTCACACACTCAGGCACACACACACACACATACACAGGCACACAGGCACGTAAATTGGTGTTCGTGGTGCAAATATGAGTAGAGTCTACTACGCATTAGTCCAGTCCAGACCGTTCTTGTCCATCTATTGACCACCTCTGGCGCAATAAACGCCAGCACAATTTGCAATAGCACCAATGGCAATGGCTTCTCCACCTTTTGCCTCCCTCTTCCACCTACTCTCTTTTAGCTGGCACTCTCTGCTCCTGACGCAATTGCTGGGCCATTGTCAGCGGGATTTGCTGACCACACACAGTGGCAGTAGACGCAAAGAATCATTAGCAAAGGCCGAGTCCGGATGCTGGGCAAATTTGTATGCATTGCAAGTGAAACTATTGTTGACTGACTGAAGAGATGGCAAACCAGAAAATGCTTATCAATAACATAGTTTCAAAGGCATTTCAATGTTGTTTCAACCTGTTGTGGCACTTTAACTATTCAGCTATGTCAGATATTCTGTAAGAATATTTTTCTTCTTTTTTTTTTTTTTTTTAATGAATATTTCCATTCATTGCATGCAAGTTGACAACCCATCAGCATATTCAGCAGCTGTGCCTAGGCATTTACTGTTCAGCTGCCCAGAGACGAGTGCACTTAAGTTGCAGCAAGACGCTCGACTGGCTGCCTTTGCCTTTGTGGCAATTGTGATTCCAATTTGGAAGACTTTTTACTCAAAGGAATTATGCAACATGCAGCTTTTAAGCTGATGAATTTAAAGCTTTAAGTGATCCCATCGTTTGCATATAATATGCATTAAATTGTAAGTAGGTCTTTGAAAAATTCCATTGGCAAGTTTGAAACGAGAATTTAATGCCAGACGAAGACACATATATTAATGGCCGCCAGCAGGCTGCGAAATGGGCCCTGTGCGATGAGAATAATAAATGTGTGCCGAAATGAAGTGATGCCTAGGCAACATCAACGCCCGGGCAGACATTCAAATCACGCATACGTCGCGTGTGCATATCAATATTCTCTTCTCTTTTTTTTAGCTGTCTCTTTGGCAGGCCTGACAGCTGTCAGCAGTTGGCATCTCTCAATGCGTCCGTCTGTCAAATCAATTTATGCTGTCATATAATTATACAGTCGCTGCAGGGCTGAATCAATTAAAACGCGTCTGGCTGCATATGAAAAAGGAAAAAGAAAAAAAGAATGGAAAATTGATTCGCAAATTGAAAACGCTGCGAGCTACACTCCAACTGCTGTCAAGTATAAGCCGCTTGCACGCATGCTGAAACTTAATTTCCCCACTGATAAATCTTTGCATTTGCCAAACAATCATCTGGTTGTTTGCCTTTTGTAAATTTTAACGTATCCGCTTGCAGCATATGCAGCATCTCCGCCATTGTTTGGCCACGTACTCAGGTGCCGCTGCCGCATCAGTCGTTCCAAGTGATTTCCGTCCCAAAAGCCCTAACAGACACAGACACAGCCACAGCCCTGCACACATACCAATGAGGCGGGCCTTCAGTTAACTGGGCCATGTTCTGTGTCTGCCAACACGCAATGCGCATTTTAAGTACAATTTAAACACATTTCCAATGTGGCCCACATGGAGCCAAGCGCAAACAACTAAGCGAAATGTGTTGCCAGCGCGACATCAACAGCACAGAAAATGTCCCATTTGAACTGATAAACAGTTGAGCTCCATGTGAATATTGAATAGATGGCATAAACTGTGGCAAACAGCTAACAACAATGGTTATGATTATGTGTGTGATAAGAGTGGCCTGGGAACATGTTTTAGGTAAGCTGCTGAGGCTAAGTGGCAACGTTTTTGAATAAAAGTCGGAAGCTCTCAAAGTTATGAACACACAATGTAAATTATGCATGAGAAAAATTGTAAAAAGAAATTTTAAAAATAATTATATAGAAATTAGTTAATCAATATATGGTAAAATGTAAATTATGCATATGAAAAAATATAAAAAGAAATTTAATATATGTAAATATATAGAAATTAGTTAATTGAAATACACAGTGTAATAACTTTAATTTAATAGTAATTTAATTTTATATTAATATTTTAACTTTATATCGATTTTTATCTGTTAACCAATCTCCCTATTTATATTATTTTATATAATATAATATTTTGTTTTGCTAATTTATTAATTTTAGAAATTATTACTTATAATTTATTTCTAAATTATTTAAAAAAAAAATCTACTGAAAAATATACTTAATATTCTTTTTATTGAAATACTTAATATTTTTTTTAAATATTTCATTAACTAAATATTTATGTAATTTTACCCATTAACAGCTCTAAAACATCAACATTTCATCATTTTAATTACTAAGATCATACTCAAAAATTCAATTAAATAATTGATTGAATTTGATGCACATTAAACTTCGCTCTCACCTTAATAGCTGCCAAAAAGTCTTGAACATATTTAAGCTGGCGCATCCCCTGCTTGGCTATCCATTTCATATCTGGCCGGGCACTTGAAGCAAATTAAAATTTGATGGAGTTAAGAATTGGCAGCGCTTTTAAGCCAATGCCTTGTATACAATTTTAATTGAGCTGTCTGCCTTGATTAATTGGCAAATTCAAAGCATCCAACAGCCAGTAACCAAAAACCTCATCCCCTCATCGTGTGCTACCTGATTTAATGACAGCCACAGGTGCGATGTTTACCAGGCAAATTAAACAAGAGCTTCCCGCCGCCCTCTGTGTGTATGTTATGTGCCCTGTCTTGTGTGCCGTGCACTCGGTTAATGGCCAGTTCTCAAATTAGCAGCTCATTCAGGCATTCGGAAGGCAGCCAACAGCAGCTGGTTTAAAAAAACACTTTAATGTTATGCCCGAGTAATGCCCATAAATAAGCCAAAGGGTCGCATAAATTTTAGAGAGACGACCCGTGCCAGCAAATGTTTCAGTTCGATTAGATCTGTTTGTCTGTTTGCCTTGATTGTCTGTCGAGATACGTGAATGTTTCAAGTTCTTGCAAATGGAATTCAAACTAAAATTTCGCTCTTTGCTTAGCTGAAAACATAAGGCAAGCCCGAAAGCGTAAGCATAGAATTCGAATGCTGTGCAAACTTTGAACTGGCTATGGATTCAATGAATTTATTCATTAGTTCGCTTTGATATGCACTTCAGCGACCACCCACTACACACACGCACACATACACACACACCCACACATATATACACACATAGCAGCCACACCTTGCCCCTGCCATGTTAACCGCCCTCGTCAGTCGGCTGGTTACACAGCAAACTAAACAAACAAACTTAAATGCTATTTGCCACTAGACAGCACTTCACAGTGGTACTAAACTAAGTAAATAGTGCATTAAATGAAGAAATGTAAATGAACTCTATCAAATAATATGGGTTTGAATCGATGATTGTTTCAAAGGAAAAAGTACTTGAGAAAAGTTCTAACAGCGAAATGACTTTAGCAGCAGTTGATGTGTAACTTTTCATTTTATATTATATTATTTGCTACATCTATTTTAAATTTGTATATAGATAAACTTATTTCTACGTTCTATCAATTAAAACCACTGTGCACTCAGTGTAAGCAGCGAAAGAGAGTGAGATAGAAAGTGGCAGACGCTGTATTAGCAGCGTCCAGCTGCTTGCATCCTATGTTTGCCCATAAACAGAAATCCACAGACACACACATACAGCCACACACACAAGGTCTTTGGCATACACATGAGTTGGCAACTTAAAGGCTTAGAGGTGTGCGAGCCTGGGCCCAGCTAATGCGATTTATTTTTATGGCCAATTTGCTTGATTAGGTTTCGATTTTCATGCGGCCGCTGCACTCGCTGCTCTTGCAGTTGAGTTCATTAAAGTTGCGCAGCAACAAAGTTTATTGAAATATGGCTTGCCAGCATCCGCGGCAACAACATTCACAGCAGCAGCAGCAGCAGCAGCAACAGCTGTGAGAGGATCCAACTTTTCAATCGTTCAGCAGTCGCTGCCTGTTAATAATGGAAAATTAATTAATATTTCGCTAGGCGAAAGCGGCAAGCAACAACTAAAACAACAATTGCGGTGGCTAACTGAATTCCAAGTCTCTGCCATGGCCACACATACAACACACACACACGCGCGCACACACAGGGGCGTGTGTGTACGCTCTGTTGTTTTATAGCTGCGCAGCAAAGTATGCAACAGCATTTAAAACTCGCAAGCGAATAGCCCGAAGTCAAACAAATAACAGCAGAAACTATGAAATATGAACGACCTCATAATGCTCTAGAAAATATGGAAATATATAATGAACTATGTAGATATTAATTATTAAACTATCTTAAGAAAATTATCTGAGTCTTATATTGGCTAATAAATATTTAAAATTATTTAATGTTATAAACGACACTTTCATAAGTAACTCTACTCGAAGCACTGTTTTATTTAATATTTATATTATATGTAATATACTTATATATATAATAAAATGTGTAACATTATAAATATTTAAAATCAAAAAGTTTCTCCATAAATTTAATTTAATTTTCAAAAAGCTTATTTATTTATTTATTTATTTATTTATTATTTATTTTATTTATTTATTTTATTTATTTATTTATTTATTTATTTATTCTATTTATTTATTTATTTATTTATTTATTTTATTTATTTATTTTCTGCTATATCAATGCCTGTTTTTAACTTTTCAACGGGAGACTATCAGAAAGATGACTTTGTTTGAGTTGCTATTGATACAACAAAAGAGAAAAAAAGAAGAGAAATATCTGAAATACCGCATGGCATTATGACATTTATGTGCCATAAAAATATGCTGCATGCTTCAGTGGTCCATCGTGCGCCTTCGCGGACCAGCAGCAAATAAAAAAAATGTCAGAGTGTCTCTGCGCACACGTATGCAAATATATGCGAGGGTGGGTAGAAAAATTACTGCTGCGGCATCCGGAGGGCACGATTTTTCCTATAAATAGGTGTATGGGAAAAACCCTGCATACAACAGCAACTGTTGTCAGCATTTTTGTAACTCTTTACATTTTTTTTTTTTTGTATTATTCTTACTGATATTATTATTATTATTATTACTTCCATACGCTGCGTTGCGCATACGCCCCGAAGGCACAATGGTGCTGGCATGTGCATGAGACTTGGCTTAATTAAAATAGCTTTGATACAATACAAGTAAATGTCTGTGTGTGTTTGTGTGTGCATATGTGTGCCAGCATAAACTAAAAGTGAACAAATTTTCTATGGCAACTTGTTAGCCAAGCAGCAAGTAATCACAATAAAGGCAATAGCTTGAGCAGGAGCAGCAAAACCTGGAGCAGGAGAAGCAACAGCAGCAGTAGCAGAAGCTGAAGCCATCAGAAACGTGACTAAATCAGTTTTGCCAATAAGACACGCAAGCAACGTCAAGGATGGCATTGCCGGGAGCTAGATCGCTGGCTGCGTTTGGCCGGCAAAGATGAAGGAATAAATATAATCTACGACGCTTCAGGCGGCATTGAACTGTGAAATGACTTCATTAGTAAAAATATTGTATGTAGTGCTCGCATTAAAGATGCCATGAGATCCCAACTGGCATGATTTATTGCGCATAATAATATATATATATATATATGTGTGTGTGTGTTGTATTCAAATATTACTTGTCATTGAGAGTTAGGGACACGTCCTCGGTAAACCCACACGATTTCACACATTACAGCAGCTTGTATGCGAAATTTTATGTAAATTTAACAAGGACATAACCGAAAGGCACCTAAAAGTTGGCCATACGAGCGACAAAACAGAAAACATAAAACGCAAATTAATTGAGGCAACAAACAGGCGACATCAGTGTGAGAGAGAAAGAGATAGAGAGTGTGAGAGAGAAATGGGAAAATGAGGAAGCTGCTGTTGCCTTTGAGGCAATTTCTTTTTCTTTCTTTCATTTTTTTTTTTTTTATGGCAACTGGGCAAAGGGTCGGAAATGGCTGGAAGTGGTTGGCAAAAGCTAAAGCTATATGATGCCAAATTCCGGTGTTTGCTTAGGCGCCATAATTATCTTATGATATCGCCATAACCGTTAGAGCATTGAAAAACTCTCGCTCTCTCTCTTTCTCTCTCTCGCTTTGTGCTATAATGCTAAAATTTTTTAGATTTATGTTGGCTTTTACTCAGCGTAATGTTGTTAAATATTTAATATTTATGTTTTCTTTAATTTTATGTTAAATGTAAACAGTGCAGCTGCAGAGCACCCTCACGGTTTATGAATGGAATTAGTCTTTATGCGTAGTATATTTGCTTGAATTCTTCAGTCGCTTTCCATGCACATATAGAGTTTACCATAAAGCAGACTGAAATATATATTGTTATAATTGTCCCCTGTGGCAGCTCTTTGCCATATATATATTTTATATTTAAGATGTCTACTCCGTCATCATCGTTTTAATCTATGCCCAGAGCTGTCTAAAGCAGAGCAATTGCTCTTGGCAAATCTTCTTTATTTAATAAAGCTAAGCAGCATTCACAAGAAGAACTTGTATTCCTTTTTGTTAAATAAAACCTGACTCTAGTTTCCTTCTGTATTGCTTTAGTTACTTTTCTATTTCTTGAAAATATTTTACTTTTTGCTGAGCAACGTTTGCATAGGTCGCAGTTGGCTGTGAGTTGACACAGACTCGGTAAGTTGGCATTGATGGTCAGTTTCATTGCTGGCTTATTAGATTTTTCTCTTTCGACGACCTTCCTGTTTGAAAAGAGTAAATCGCCGAATTCGTTACCCATTTCATTATTTCCTTTTGCTGCTGCCCTATTTTCAGTTTAAATATATATTATATTAAATCACCCTCGTCAATCAAATGCGTTGACATGCAACGGACACGCAGCAAGCGAAGCCAGCGTCTCAGATTATTGTGTTTAATAAAAAATTAAGTACAGGGTTCAAAGTTGAACAATTTCGCCAGCTGCTTTAAAGGAAGCAGAAACAAAAAAAAAAACAAAAAAACAAAAAAAAAAAAAAACGCGGGCAACGCATAAAAATCGCTCATCCGCCACATTGGCGGCATTGCCAATGCGCGTCACGTTTCAATTGTTTCAGTGTGTGCTTGGACAAATACATGTAGAAAACATATTGAGATGTACAAAAAATCCACTCTGTATGGCATAATACATATTCGTGCGCAACGGTCAGAGCAAGGACAAATGCCAACAAGTGCAGGGACATAAACGTTATCATTACATGGCTGACTGTTGTTGCTGTAGCAGCAACAGCAACAGCAGTTGTTGATTTATTGGATACTAAGTGCTTGCAGCAACGAACTGCAACTTTAAGAGTTGAAGAAATCCGCTGAGAACTTGTTTAACAAACCAATTTGAATAACTAAACAAAGCTCATAAAATACGAGCACAAAACAAGCATGAAAAAATGTTTTAGTAAATTGTAACCACAAGGCAATGTCTAAAGTTTATCATAGAGAATGAAAGAAAAAAGTCTGTAAACTACTTTAAAAATAAATAAAAGTGTCTTCTTTAAGGCAATGCGACTGGAATTTGCTCTGTTCCATATAGATAGAAATAATAATAAAAACTTGATATTTTACTTATCAAAAATTAAGATCTTGTCTGCACGAGTCACGAATATATATATTTGTTTTATATATATGTATACCTTGTATGCAATGCAGCATTTGAAAATGTTACCTGTTTCCAGAGCAAACGTTGTTGTCCTTCGGTTAGGGCATGCAACGTGATGGCCGCACGGGTGTAAAAAGTTTTCCGCCTGAGCGTCAACTTAATTATTGAATGGCCTGGAAGAGGCAAGCTGGGAAACACAGGTGTGCGAAGCAGCCGCATTTTGTATATTAAATGTCCGACTTAGAGAAATTTTAAATTGAAAAACTTTACGCGGCGAACAAATTAAAAAGGCCCATGTCCAAAACTTGGCAGGAGGCGGCAGACGCAAGGCGGAGTCATAAAGCAAGAAATTGAACAATAAATCCGTTCAGCTTTAAGTCGACCGGAATGGATAAGATTGGCAATAGCTGCATGCCACACACACAAGCACATACAATTAGTGAGGCAAATAAAAATGAATAAAAAATTAAACGAATGAATAAATAAATACAACAACAATTTATGTTATTTTCAGAGTTGCGCATTTTAATTGTGGCCAATTTATTTACGTTGGCATGCCAAAGATTGTATTCCACAGTAAATCATACGAAATATTTACGTTGTTTAATTTTAATTTATGCCAGAGCGCCGAAAACCAAATAAATGTGCTCTCATTAAGCATCCTGTGTCCTTAAAACATAAGTCCTTAGCACGCCATAATGAAGCATTTTCTGCACGAGAGCTTAGCGTCAAGCTAATATATTAGGTGTTGAAATATATCTATTTGGAAAGTAGCTAGACCTATGCAAATAACAAATATTTCAACTGGTTGATAATTGTTTATTATAGATTATTTATTTATTAAATAAAGTTAAGAGATAGAAAACTATAACTGGTTGACAATGGTTTATTATAGATTATTTATTTATTAAATAAATGTATGAGATATGCAACTATAATAACAAATAGAGATAAATCAAATAATAAAATAAAAGTTGTTTAGTCGGAACTGATAAAATATAATTTTTAATGAATTTTCAATATAATAATGATACATTTAATTACGATAGGCGATAATGAAGGGGAGTGTAAAAAAAAAAGGGTTTTAATTTTATATATACAAATTGTAAGTACCATTTCAGGTTACGCTGCTGTAATCAAATAAAATGATCTATTTTTATTGAGGATACTTATAGAACATAAAAAAAAGGTCGAAATTACTAAAACTAAATTTTTAAATATCAATTCAGGTCTATTTTTATCTATAAAGAGAAAATCTAGTGAACATAAAAAAGCAGTCAAAATAACCGTAGAAAGTAATCAATTTTTAATGTAAAATCTTTAACTTTTGCAGGTTTCTTTGAAAGTTTCGCAGCATTCGTACGGCTAGATAAATGAACATAGCTATTTCGACTCAGCTCGCATTCCTGATATGATGATGCCATGTGCCACACCTTCTACTGGCCTGAAGCTCACATAGTCACAGAATCATAATACCCTACATTTCAACTAAGAGAAAGGTTCTATAATGCAAAGTATGAGCTGAAGATTTCAAATCAAATTAATTTAACACATTAAACCTATAGCAATTGCAATTAAAGTGAATTGAGACACTGATAGCTATAACTAACTATATGTTAATGCAAATGCCTCTCATATATCAACGCACACGATCTGTAGCTATTTGATACTCTTTATATTTGGATAGGCTCTGGCTTACTTAAGAGAGCAAACATGTGGCAGCTTACTTAGGCTGTGCACACGGCCTCGCACTCAATTTGACGGCTCTGTGATGTGCCTTAAGTCAAGGCCATTCGATATTGCTGCCCAGACAATGAGGATGCCTGCTTACATGTGTTGATGCCATTAAAGTTTTCATTGCTTGATTTGACGTGAGCCAAGGACCAGCGGCGCAATACACAATTTCTTGTGTGGCGAAGCCCCAACGCTTATTTGCCGTTGTACTTATTACCAGCTGATGGATGGAGACGCATGGAATGGATGCTGAATGGCCTATCTGTTTAACGCTCGTCTCTCGCCCATTCTCTCTTATTGCTTTTCTGTCAATCTTTCTCTCTCTCTCTCACTGTTCCACTGTCGCTCTGCTTTTTATGAGCTTTTAAAACGCTTGTTCAACAACTGAAGGCGAATCCCTTTATGTGCTACATAATATTGAACTCCAGTTGATGATGATGAAGTAAGAGCCAAGCTGGATCCACTTGATTTATGCCAACTGCAAGAGCCGAAAGTTAAACTCATTTTCTGCGTTTGCTGCATATAAATTTTGTTAGTAGTTGCAATGGCGTTACCATTATATGGCCAAGCCAAAGACAAGGCCAAGTTTATGTTGCCCGAAAGTATTACAACTTTTTTCGTTTCGTTGCGCCGGCCTTTGATCCTTGGGCACAGACAGCCGAACATCGGCATCTGGATGTGCGCCCATAAACGTGCCAGCCATTGCATATGTCTTAACGGTTCACGGCCTGTCCTTAGCCATGTGCGGCTTAACTGCCGCGAAAATGGCGAAACTCAGTTGCATTCATTTTTAAATAGCCATTTTATGCCACTGGCGAGACCGAGATGTTGAAAAGGTGTGGCATCCATATATGGCAAGTGGCACGTGGCAACCGTACGGCCTCTGTTCCTGTTACTGTCACAAAATACAAATTAAAAGCTTTTTCGAAAAGTAAATGCCGACGCGACGGCATACGCCCTTCAATGTTTACCAAGCCATCGGCTGAGGAGCACCTTTTATGTGCGCTCGATTGACAGATGGCTCTCCCCTTGACACCCACATTAGAGAAGGTGTATAAAAATATAAATAAATTAACATAAAACATATTTTATTATCTCTAGTATTTCATTCAACAAATTTCAGTGGGTTAAGAGCTATGCATTATAACCCCGATTTGCAGCTAGGCTGCTGCTCCTGCTCCTGCTCCTGCTGCTGCTCCTGCTGCTGCTTCTGCTGTCTGGTTGACATTTGTTAAAACGTTTTGCTTTCAACTCGCGGCCATTTTTATTGCATGCCATTTTACAAAATGCTGGTGCAGACATAAAAAATGGCCAGCACGCAATGCGGCAACTTGTTGGCTCTCAGATTTGAGTGAATGCGCTGTGGGCCACTTTGATTCGCGGCTTAGGCTATTAAAGCCTTAATATAGTCAAGCCGTTTGACTGTTTGGGTATTTTGCCTGCCTGCCTTCCTGCTACTTGGTCCATTTGTATGCACACTCACGAAATGTGAGCTTGAAAAACGTATGCTCAATGCTCCGTAACTTTAGTTTAATAGTTGCCCGAGCGAGTTTTGCATTGCCAACTCGCGACGCCTTTTAATGCAAATTAAAACGTTGCCGGCGCCAAAAAGTTGCTCGTGCTTCAACAATTTCGTGTGCCAAAGATTAAATTCAACCTCTACTCAACCAACAGAAGCCCCGAAGCAGACGGCAGACTGCATCAATCGTTTTCAGTTGTACTAGCTGAAGAGAAGTCAATTTCGTCAGGCGCTATTTCTCAATTTGTGTTTTGAGTTCATAAAAGCAGCAGGTGAGCAGGAGACTGAGGCTCCATAAAACTTGGACTTGACTGATTTGCTCAGTCTGACTTGAGAGAAAAGGGTATATTAGTTTTCTTTCAGGCAATGTGTGCAACAAGAATAGCTTATCATACAATCCACAGTCCGCTTATACATAGAAGAGAAAGCATATTTGGTTGAGCATTAAAGATGACCGTGATCATTGTCATTTATGAGGCTGAGGCTGACGCTGCTATATAATTTATTTCTATTAAATATAAAATATTAAATAATTGATACTGCAAGTCCTACTAGCATTATTTCATAATTTAAATATATAAACATATGTATGATCGACCCATATGTGTAGAATCAATTTATTATTCATATAATTATAGATAATTTAAATGCAGTTTATTATAAAATTGGTTACTATAATTCTATATGATTCAATATCTAATCATATTAGTCGGCAATTATTTTTTGCCCTCGAATATTGACACTCCCAGATCCCATATACTCCGGGAGGGCATTCGGAAAAACGAAAAGTTCTGCCAGGATATTTCTAAGATCTCAACTTTGTAAGTTCCCGCATTGTTCACCAAAGAGTTCTCCCAGTCGCCAGACAAACAACCACCTTCACATTTGCAACCGAATACGTCGCACGGTCCACGACCGCAATACGTGCCCCTGAGTGGCCATCCATCGCCGCAGATCTTGCTAATGCAATTGCCGTCATCCGATCTTTCACCTTTAACCGCGGCGCATGGTCCATTCAGCACTTTGTACTTCACGACCTTTGCCTCGACGCAGCACTCGGCATTGACAACGGGTATATATAGGACCGACAGGCAGAGCAGACCGAGCACAGTAATCAGCAACGCAAGCCGATCCATTACAATGTTACCGAAGAGAAGAGATCGACTAATTTCTTCGCTGACAAGCAGCAACTGATGCGCTATGCGTTGCAGCGCAGCTACTTATATAGCCTATATGGCATACGACTCTATGGAGCAGTTGATGCTTATAGAGATTATGTGTGAGAGCTTACATTGGTATATATGTACATACATCTGAAATCATTTTACTTCTTCCGGAATCCGACTCTCAATATAACCAAGCCAGTATAAATATTTTAAAAATATATATCTGACTATATAAGAGGCAAGTTTATTACATACATATCTTCAAAGCCTAGTCTAACAATGGAATAATAAGCTGATAATATTAAATTTTGCTGAAGCCTTCACTGCAGCTTATTTTGCACTAATTCTATATATGATATCGATTGATTCAAATTAATTGAAATTAGTTACATAGTCAATTCAAGTTTATTGTTTTTTATACCCTGAACCCATTGAAAATGGGAATTCAGGGTATAATGGTTTTGTGAAAATGTATGTAACAGGCAGAAGGAGAAGCCGCAGACCCCATAAAGTATACATATTCTTGATCAGCATAAAAAAATAAGTTGATTGAGCCCTGTCCGTCTGTCCGTCCGTCCGTCCGTCCGTCCGTCCGTCCGTCCGTCCGTCCGTCCGTCCGTATGAACGTCGAGATTTCGGAAACTACAAAAGCTAGAGAGCTGAAATTTCACATGAACATGTGTATGTTAGCTACGCAGTACGAGTTTATTTTGTTTTTTCGATAACTCATCCCATTTCCAAATTATCGATAAAAAAATCGAGAATTCGTTTCCATTTTTTAGGTTTTTTGAGCATAACTTCTACACTGTTTCAGCTAGAGACTTCTAATTTGTTTATTTAGATAGATATTATGGATACGCAGATTATGTAATTTACTGATTTTGGATGCCACGCCCCCTTCGCCCCCAATTTAAAAAAAACGCATAAAGATAGTCCATCTAGAAATGGAGTTATGAGCGTCCAAAATTCAGCCCAACCCGCCTACAAGCCACGGCAGCAACTGCGCGGTTAGCAGAGCGCGCACTCATAAGTGCATAAAGAAGAAGAGTATCACTTTTTTGCTGGGTTCAGGGGATCTCGTAGTCGAGCCGTCTCGACTAGAGCCTTCTTACTTGTTTCCTATAATTTTTGTTGTGTTTTTTGGAGCTTGGAATTTTGGTATTTTTTCTGGTATTTTGTGTTTGAATTGTTAGCATTTGGTGGGAGTTCAGGCTTTGGCTGAGTGGTTTGTATCTGTGGTTTCTCTGGTGTGGCAACTCGGTCGCTCCACTCTCTCATTGACTCTATCTCTCCCTCTCTCATGCCTTCGCTCTGCTCGGCATCGTTTTGGCATTCTGTTGTCGTTGTTAATTTCTGGCTGCCATTCGTGAGCAATTTAATTGAATTATTTGTGTGCCGAATGCTCTGCACAGCCTGCGACAGCTTCTCTAATTGGCAGGGCAACGGAATGAAGAAGGCCAAGTCTGAGGCGACGGCGTTTAATTAGCTCGTCTGGCGCTACGCACTGTAGGTGTACCGCAGTAGGGTTAAGCTGCTTAGCTGTCATTGGGACGACAGGCAAAACGATGCCATCCATTATGTTCAAGTGCGACGCCCTAATCAAATTGAGCTGCCAACGCATCCAGCAAGTCAGAGCCTTTGCCAATAGCATAGCGGTTAAATGAATTTGGCTGTGCCTATCAGCTGCACGCTGTGCAAATTGTATTATCTTTGACAGACGCAAGATTATTTGCTTATCTGTGTAGCAGAGTCACCTATGGATTGCCGCCACTCATATAAGGGAAGGATGACTTGGCTGAACACTTACAACAAGTAAGTGAAGAAGTCAATGAGAAGTCTTATCACTTCACTTTACATTGTTCCATTGTTGGGCTTATCGGCAAGTGCATGATTTCATTGAACTACGTTTCAATTGAAATCGTTATCTTGGATGCTAAAAGCCTTCAGAAAATCATCGTATAGCTAATTACCTTCTTTCATATATGGAATATTTGTATGTGACTTTAATAAACAAAGCTGAAGCTAATTGCTTATTGAGGATCTAATGGTTTCTACAGTCTACTGTCTCTACTCCCTATATGAGGTTTAGAGCTAAATGCAATAGAGTCAAATAAGCAGCCACAAATTACTCTTTTTTTTTTATATGCCAGATATGACAGAATAATTTAAATCGTATATTAGAGTTGGTAAACGTAGTCTTTTATACATCTAGGTCTAGATCTACTCATTAAAGTTTTGCATTTAGTTATCAACTAGTGTGCAACGTCAATATTCACAGAGTAGCTGAAGCACTTGTTGCCTTTGCCTGCAATTGAATCAAAGAGATTAATTTGCGTAGCTCTCGCTGCAGAGAGATAATTCCATATGGTATTGCGACGCTGTGCTTATTGTCATTGGCTTGGATTATTGGGCTGCTTGTCATGTCTGCACTGCCATAAACACGTCGCACACGTAGGCGCCATTTTTAAAAATGGCGTCAGCGTCAGTTCCGCTGCCTGAACAACAACGGTAGCAGCAACAGCAGCAGCAATGGCAGCAGCTTAATTTTTAGGTTATAGGTACAGTTGAATTGAATTGAATTGGAAATCAAATGGCTGGCGCTGCTTATGAAGTCGTTAGCGCGTCTCCTGCCGCCGGCTGCTGTCGTTAGCGATATTGGCACATCATCGAAAATAATTGCCGGAAACACAAAGGCAAACGGCAATGGCTTTGACTGTGTGTGGCTTTGACTGTGTGGCCTGTGGCACTGACTGTGGCTGTGGCTGTGGCTATGCCACAAATGAAATCAAATAGAATGCTGCGTAAAGGAAAAGATATTCGAATAGATTTTCAATTTTCTCATCATCTCAAAGAGAAGCACCACAAGGAGCTCAAATACATACGTATCCTAGTTGCTGCCATTGTCCTTCCCATTGTGCTCCGCCTGCTGGCTTACAGGGCGTATGCTCGGCTACAATTAATTACGATTTTTGCGCAATTGTGTGTGTGTGTGTGTGCGTGTGTGTCCTTTACTTGAGTGGCTTCTTTTCAATTTCAATTGTGTAAATGGCGCCCGGGGTTCATTGACTGTCCGGCTAAGCTGACCAAGCGCAATTGTCGGGTTGCAGCTGCTCTATAAAAACCCATGTCCTGTGCCTGCCAAGCAACATTCCCGACCGGAACAGCCGCGAGCTTGCAACGTTTAGAAGCAGCAGCCAAAGCGCACATCCTTATTCAGGAGCAAAGGATCAGGCATCATCCCAGCTGCTACACTAGCATGGCCTCATTGCAGTTGCTGCTCTGCTGCGCGACAACCCTGCTAGTTGCCAACGCCTTGGAGTTGACGCCCCACCTGCTGAGCGCTGCCTCTAATGACCCGGCGAACAGCAAGGCCAAGACACAGTACACACCCTTTCCGCTCATCGATGACGACGTCGATGTGGAAGCCGTCGAGCTGCCACTAGATGTGGACCAGGATCCCGATAACAGCGACTCCACACGCAGGCATCACTCACAGCCGCCAGCCTGGCTGCAGTTCGCCGACGAACCCGTCCAGAAGCCACGTGTAAACAGCAAGGGCTCCTTCATCAAGAACAAGCATCCTCATGGACACGGACATGGCCACGGCGCGTGCACCATTGAGATAACCAGCAAAGTTCCAGGCCTCTGCCAGCCCATGAGCATGGGCATGGGCAGTGCCTGTATTTCCGGTGAATTCATGGAGGTCTACAGCGGGTCACACTGCAGTAATTTTTAGAGCTCGTCTGCCTGCCTCTCCCGCTTTCTGTCTCTCTCGCTCTTTCTGCGTCTCTATTTGCTCGCATCGATCACCTTGATTGCTTGTTTAGTGTCTATGTTTAAAGGGTTTAATGGAGGAGTACGACTACCTGGTGCGCGTTTTGCAAATAACAAACAATAATATTTGTATAAATAAAGTATATTTAAAAACATTCGCTAAACAATTCTATTATATTGAGATCAAACTTACAGATGCTAAATAGTTGAAAGACTTTCAGCAACATTGCAAAATATTTTCTTATAATAATTACATGCTTGATTATTAATATAAGAATTTTATTTAAAAAATATTTTAATAATTTTATTTCATATTATTATTCTTTCTTGAAGAAAAGTGCAATTTCATAGAAATAGTAGCAGTCAGAGAATTAGTAGTAGTCGTAGAAATAAAAGCAGTCTTAGAAATAGTAGTGATCATTCAAATAGTAGTAGTCATAGAAATAGTAGTCTCCGAATTAATTTTTATTAGCATTTTCCATAGTCTTATATTCTTTTACGAGGTGTAAATCTTGTTTATATAAAAATTAATTTAATAACATTTGAAAAGTATTCATTCAGCCCTAAACTCTTGGTTAATTAGAAAGAATTCGTTCTTAATAATGCATTTGGCAGTTTTTCGTCACTGTTGAACTTATGTTAAAAATATTATAATTTTAATTTTTAATAGAAATTTTCTAGATTTTGAAGTACGTTATTTTCAAGAAATATACAGTTGTTCATTTTAGTAGGTCTTTAAGAATGCTGTGCTTTATATACATGTTAACTTTTTCTTAACTATAAAATTCCAACTCAATTCAATGTCGAATATGAAATTCAAAATCTTGTCCATAAGAATTGTGCATTAGAAATTCTAATTTCTAAAATATTCAATAAATTCACACGTTTACATTTCTTTAAACTAAGCTTTGATATGGATGCCTCATTTTCACATTTTAACATAGCTTGCAAATAATATTTAATCGTTTTATTATTCACGAGATCAACCGAATAAAAGAGCATCCCTCCCTCCCTCTCTCTCTCTCTCTCTCTCTAACGCAAAGCATCGGTTGCTTTCGTTTTGGTGTTCGTTAAACTATTCGTGTGATGCTCTCTTTTCCCGAACATCGTTTAGGGAGCGATACGATTGACGCTCGTACACTGTGGCACATACTCGGTCTTCACTTTCACATACATATGCATGCATTCACTCTCGCTATTGCTGTACTCAGCGAAGACAACCCTCGCATACGTACCAATACATGCATAAAAGACTTTCTGCTCCATAAAACTCAATCAAAGAGTCGGGTAAAACCCGAGCGAAGTAAAATTTCAGCCGATCGCAAACGAACTCGTTGCTCTCAAAGTTTTTTTTGTCAAAGTGTGAGTGAGAGACACGTATTTTCAGTCATCAAGAAACTGTCAATAGTTATTTACGAGCAAAGCATTTTTGGCTAGATCAAATAAAACCCCATACATGGTATCACGCTGCTTAATCCATATGCACATATTATTCCAGTCAAGCAACTTACTCATTTTCTCATTTTGGGCCAGACCGTTGGCTTTGTTGGCTTGGCTCCAGGCACCGTGGTGGAGTTACCAATAGCCACGCATTGGCCACCGAACACCTCCAGCAGTTGGGGTGCCTGGAAGAATGGCGCACGCTTCCATTTGGCTGGACCCACGCGATCAATGTGATCATAGATCAGACCAGTCACATCGATGGCACGAAGCAGCTCCAATTTCTGCACATCCTGCAAATCGCCACCCCAAACGAATACGACCTGCATTAGATCAAGGCCCAGATCCACCAGCTTTAGCTTTTGCTGAAAGTTTTGTACATGGGTCGCAGTGCCGAGCAGCTCGGCGCTCTCAGCAAAATTGATGGCTTGCAGAAATGATTGTGTTCTCAGATCCATGTACGCATCCCAGATGTCCGTGCGCCCAGTGGTCATCAGCATAACTGGAAAGGCCGTTTGCTTCAGCCGCATCATGGTGCATATGTCGGCATCAAAGCTGGTAAAGATCAGTGGACGCCCACAGCCATAATGCGCCGTCACCTCGATGATTCTGTCCACAAACACATTTTTGTTGAGCGCCTGCGTTGACTCCCACTTGCCGGAGGCCATCGGCTGCGGCCACTTGACTCCCACGATGAGGCCGATGCTCTTGGGCAGCGCCTCGTACACTTCGCTCAATTTGGGAAAGAGCCGTTGCGTCTGGCTCACGTTGCGCACATTCAGATGCGTGTATTCCTGCATTGTCCATCTCTTCAGTACGAAGACACGACTCGCCTTGAGCTCTGCATAGCTGAGTTCCCGTATGAGAACATAGCGTAAATCAAAGCGATCCTCGATGGGCTCTGTGTTCTCCCGGCTGGTGGTATAAAAGCCGAAGCCACGCCAAACCACCGGCACATAATCTCGGGTCAACTGCACATCCAGATGCACCATATCGCCCTTAGCCTTGGGCACAGCCAAAAAGCTTTCGATGGTGTTCTCTATGACTGCCTCGTGCTTGGTGCCCAGTCCACGATTGCCCACGTCGAGGGCGGGCCAATTGTTGGGCCAGTAGCGCTGGAAGCTGACGCGCAAATTGCTACTGGCTGCGTTTGGCATGGGTCGCACCACCAGATAGGGCAACGTCAGTTGACCTATGACCTGCTGGGTGACCTGTCCTTGGATGGCCAGCTGCAAAATGCCGCGACTGCCACGCAGCTGCTCAGGCAGTATATAGGCCTCGCCCAGGGGCAGCTGACCCTCAACATCCGCCTCATAAATGGCCAGCCCAAAGGCATTCGCCACATCCAGCGCTTGGCTGATGCGAAAGATAACAATGGCGCCTGGCGCATATCTAACACCCTGCCGGCTCTGTGGCCGAAAGGACGAACGATTATAGGCATAGCGCGACACTTCGATCAACGCATTGTCCAGGACGCCCAGCGGCCGCAGCTTGAGGCGCAGCTTCTGCTGTGGGCTGGACAGGCCGGCGATTAGTAAATGCTGCTGCCACACGAACTTCAGCTCGATGACATATTCACGCTGCAGCCAGCCACGCTCCAGCGAGTGCCCGCCGCCCACTGATCGGGGATAGGCCTCGCCAAAAATATCCACGCCCGGCGGCCGATAAATCTCATAGGTCTGCAGCATGCGCGCCACCTGCTGCGCCTCCCAGCGACGCAGCACACGATCGCCAGCCGAGTTCAATGTATATATCAGATAGCGATAGTAGACACGATGGCTGGCGCATATCCAACGGCGCAGATACCACTTGCTGCGCTGCTTATTTTGGGCACGCAGCGTCAGCGCCTTGGCAACGTTCCAGGCACCGAGCGCCGGATGATCGCCGCTAACAGCGATTACCTCATCAGCAGCCAGCTGCAGGTCAGGGCGCAGCTCCACGTTGAACACACGAAAGAAGGGCAGACAGAGGAAACTACGTGCGGTTATCTGAGCTGGTCGCTCGCCATCAAATATCTTGAAAGCCTGTAGCTGAGCCTGGCCAAACACAGACGATCCATTCAGTATGGTTGAATCTGCCGCTTTGCAAAACAATGGCCACAACAACAAAGCGATCTTATAGAGTATGCTAATTGTTTTTAGCACTTGATACATTTTCGTTCTTCTCCAAATTAGGCGGCAGCAACAACGGCACCATCATCTCGCACAATATTTAAAAAAAAAAGTAAGAAAATAAAAACTAGTTTTCTTCGACCACGCAACGCCAAGAAGACGATCTTCTTGGTTGAGCTCTTAACACGGCGCTAACAGACGATCGAATGAAAGAATTTCTTAATGTTCAGCATAGTTTTATGGCCACTGAAGCAGCTGTGAATGCACTGAACGAAAATTGAGCTAATAACAAATGAGCAGAAATATACATTTTATAGAAATTTAACTATAGGTAAACAGTGATTAGATTAGACTTTAGTTTACATTTTTAATTCATATTTTTAATATTAATTTTTATTATTTATTTGTATATTTATTTATATTTTCAATTTTTTATTTTTTTATATATATATATATATTTTTTTTTTAACTTACTGTGTATAGATTTTAGTCTCTTTTTTCTGTTTTAGCTTGGTATTATTTGAAGCCAAATAAAATATTTGTATTCACTTATTACTCTTGTTTATATTTTAGTTTAGTTTACATTTTTAATTAATACTTGACATATTTATTATTATTGTAATTTGTATTTATTTATATTTTGTAAGTTTTCTCTCACTGTAAGCATTTTAATTATTCCTCTTGGGGCTTGATTAATAAGTTGCCACTAACTAATCAGGTTAGCCCCGAAAATTGGCATATGCAAATGCCGCTGGTTGTTGGGGAAGAAAGTTCGAAAGAGCAGCTCAGATATTTGGGTCAAGAACGAGAGGCATCACATAATGCGGATGATAGCCCATATTGAGGTACTTGGATAGATGCCAGCGCTGAGTGACCTCTTTGGAATTCTGGATGCATTGTTTCTTATTGACCCTGTGAAAATCTTTTATCGACACATTGACGGATTTCAGATAGATTATCACCTCAGCAATTATCTCTTTGGAAGGGCGCTCAGATCGAGTATAGATGATCATTTGCTGACGGAACCAGGGCAGGGAGCAATGCAGCTCCACGGCATATTGACTATAGTCAGTCCAAGTGATACGGTTCCAATACGGGTCCACTGAAAGCAGTTTATCTACTTAATGAACTCTTTAATTAGCTAATAAAACTCTCTGACTTACTGCCTTCAATGTAGCATACATTGACTGCCTGTGGCAACGAGGCGTAGATATACCAAATGCCTCGCATCTACAGGCACATACACATATATACATATATATAGATATGTATAAATATATAAATGTTAATTTGCTTATCTGGTTCAAGATCAAGGTACATTCATTCACCTTTTGGTCGTTTACTGGAAACTCTTCGAACAGGCATTTCCAAGCGAAGCCCAAACTTACAAAAAGTGACGCACACATCAGACACAAAAATAGATTCCGATTTGGTCTAAAGCAGAGATCCGCTGTCAGCATTGTCTTTATCTTCAGCTTCATCTACATGCAAATGAGTCGCTCCACAATTGAGCATGAGACACACTGGACCATGTTAAACATTTTTCTTTATATTACTAATGTTTTCTCGCTATCATTATGGATCGAAAGAATTCGTCAGAGACTAATAAATATTGCCATATCGAATTTAATAAGTGCATGTTTTCTCTATTATTAACTAGCTCACACTCTCACTCGAGCCCTCACTCTCTCCTCTCACTCTCTCTCTCTTTTTCTCTGCCTCTGACGATGCGAGTCTTTCCCTCTCTTTTACTCGGTGACTTCCATTCTGGGGTTCCCAATCTCTCTCATGCTTCTTCCTCTCCCTGTTGATCACTTTCAATCTGTTTCTCTCTCATGCTCTCCCATTCCTGCTCTTTCCCACTCCCTCTCATTTTATGTGCCTGAATAGATCAAATTTGAATTTAAATGTGTATTTAAATTCCTTTAAATGTTTATTTAAATTCCTTTAAATGTTTATTTAAATAAATTTAAATGTTTATTTAAATAAATTTAAAAGCTGATTAAAATATTTAATTCTTTTTCATTTAAAATATATTTTAATTGCTTTTTATTCTTTGCAGAAAGTTTCTTTCAGTTATATATATTTTATATATATTTTTTAATTTTTTTTTTTTTTTTGTATTCATTTTATTTAGATTTATTCTTATTTTTAGGATTTCATACCAAATATATATTTTTTTGTTTTCCCAACATATTGTCATATTTTAAATAACTTTTCATTTTAATTCATTTTGTTTATGAATAATTTCTTATATTTCTTTTTAATTCTTAAATAAATCTACTCTCTTTTCTTCTTATCCTTTGTTTTATGAATTAAGCTTGTTGCATTGTCTTTTATATTTGATATAAAAATAGTTTTTCATTGTTGTTCGTATGGATCAGAACAAAGATTAAAAATATGCAAAGCAATTACATATAAATTGAATTAAAAGCTTTTCATTTGATTTGTTTCATAGAAATTTCTAATTAATTTTCCATCCCTGAGCTCGCCAGCGAAACTTTTCTGTAACATTTTTGCTTTCCGTATAATTTGAATAAATATAAAAACAATTTGCTTAGAATAAAATACAAATATAGCTTCAATTTGACTTAAGCGGAGTTCGCATAGATTATTACAAAATATATATTAATTTGTTTTTCTCAGATATTTACATTTTATAGATAAAGGTGCCGTAGTATATACAAATTCTTGTTATCTGGTGTAGATTAGCTTGAGTACTTCTTGTTGATTGTAAACACAATATAATGCTTAAGACTATGTATGCGCCAAGCCCAATGGCTACCCTTAATACCCATCCCTCGTCCCTCATCGCCCATTTCCCCGTTTTTACTCTCTGCATTGAGCCTCGAACTCGGCGAGCAGCGCGCTGGAATTGAAGAATGATCGCTCCTTGGTCTCTGGCATATTCAGATCGCTGCGATCATAGCAGGTGGCTGTCGCTCCAATTTCCGTGAAATACTTGACGCGCTCCTTTGAATTACAGTCGTCTCCCCAGATGACGGTTATCTGGCCCTGGGCACGCGCCTGCTGCAGCATATTGGCAGCATTCTCGCCCAGAAAATCCTCGGCATGTGGCGCCGTGCCAGCTAGCTCGAAGGCCTGTGCATTGTTGACTGCGGCCAGGAAGTTGCGTGTGCGCAGATCACTGAATGGCTGCCACTTCTTCGTCTCGCCCTGAGTGAGGAACATGACTGGGAAGATGTTCTGCTTGAAGCGCAGCATGGTGCACATGTCTGCATCGAAGCTGGAGAAGATCAGCGGACGTCCGCAGCCATATTGAATTACCTCGTATAGCACACGATCCGCAAAGAAGTTCTTATCGATGGTCTGCTCCGCCTCACTGCCGCCGCCCTGGCGCCGTTGCGGCCACTTGATCTCCACATCGATGCCCAGCGATTTGGGCAGCTGCTGCAGCACCTCGACCAATCTGGGAAATATGCGATGATCCGGACGTGGCTCTGCATTGTGTGCCGGATACTCCATTACTTTGCCATTTACCACCGAGAAGATACGCAGCCGCTTGAGCAGCTCATAGTTAATATCCTTGATCAGCACGTACTCCAGCTGCTCGGGCTTCTCGATCAGCTTGCCCGGCGGTGCAGTGCGCAGGCCAAAGTCATGATAGATCACAGGTATGCCATCAGCCGTCAAATGCACATCCAACTCCACCATATCCGCATGATGTGCATAGGCGCTCAGGAACGAGGCAATTGTGTTCTCCCGCTCCAGCGGCGCCTCGGCAATGTAGCTCTTTCCATTGCCACGATGGCCCACATCCAGGTTGGGCCAGCTGCGCGGCCAGTAGTGGGCATAGGTGGTTTTAAAGTCCAGCGGAGAGTACTGATATGGCTGCACCACCACATAGGGCAGCCGCAGCCGAGCCAGCGTCTCCTCGGGTCGCTGAGCGGACTTGATGTGCAGCTGCAGCAGGCCCTCGCTGCCAGTCAGCTGAGCGGCTCTCAAGCTGGCGCTGCCCAAGAGCTGTTGGTCCAAGCTATAGCATTCCAGGCGGAAGTTCTCCAGCATCATGCGATCCAGCGGCAAGGTGATATGGAAGATGACTATATCGCCTTTGGTATAGGAAACGCCATGAGCTGGCTGCAGCTGTAGCTGACTCTTGCCGTAAAGCTGCTTGCTGTACTCTACGACCAGGCCGGCGGACTCCTCGACGGGCACGATTTTCAGCTGGACATGCTGCGGATCGAAGGTCTCAATATCGTGGACTTGGAACATCTTCTCGCCATTGAACTTCAGCTGTACAATGGCCTCATGATTTAGCCAGCCGCGATGCACCTGAGCTGAGCTCTCATCCACACTGGACACTCCGAACACATCCAACGGACTGTGGCACTGTTGCTCCGGGCAGGGATGCAGCACGCGTGGCTTGAAGTGCGTTTCCCAACGACGGATTTGCTTGTAGCCCGCCGCGTTTTCAACGTACACAAAGTAACGGTACTCGAGCGGGCGGCATGACTGTAGCCGCACATTAGTCTGCCAGGTGAGATCGTCCAAGCGCTCGAGCGGCACACAGCGGGACAATTGCCACTCGCCCAAGGCCTTGGCATCGCCAGTCAGTCCCAGCTGCTCCTCGGGTGCCAGCGGTGTCTCCAGCCGTACATTGAACTTCCTCAGCATGGGCTTGCAGTTGCCCGCTGTCGATGCCGACTCCATCAGTTCATTACCCGTGCTGCCATAGTTGCTGGCACTGATAGCTGCGGCAGCGTCGGCGCACTGTAAAACAGATGAGAAGACAAGGCCAAGGATTAGTGTGATGGCGAGCATGGCGACAACTATGAAATCCGCGCAACAACTGAATGCCAAAAGCATCAGACAGCGGCTAAAATACACCGAAAACTAACTGAACGATAAGGAAGCTGCGGACAGCGTACGAATCAGTTATATTATTAGAATATGGATCGCAGGTTATCAGATGCGCTTTAACAGCTCGTGACTTTGCCGCAAGTGCAAACAGAATCACGTGTTGACCCCACCCAACAGACAGAGCTCTGCGATTGCGATTGCGATTGCGATTTAAACAATTTCTAATTACGTTTTAATCAGCTACCAGCTCAGGCTGGCTAATCAGAACAGACCCAATTGTCGAATGTGCTACGATCTCTGTGTACATAAATACATGAGTATATACTTATATATATATATTTATACATATGTATAGTAAAGTTTACAAGACAGACACGTGCCAGCAGTGCAAAACAACACATTGCGATCTACAAGTTTATAATATATTTATATATATATAGTATATAAAGATTGTGTTCTTTGTGTCCAAGAATAATACATGGTTAAACAAAGAAAACAAGGAAAATGTGACGTGTTTGTGAATACAAACTACAAAAGTCAAATATATCAACGATATTTCGAAATAAATCTTTTTATATTTTAAGCTAATTTTTTAATTGAAAAATATGCATATTTGATAGAAATGAATTTTTAAAACACACAAACATACGTATCTACATATCAGCACTACGAGTATAAATCAAAATAAAGCTTATCGCAAAACAATCAAAACTTTGAACTTTTATCAAAGAACTTTCATAACAGCTAATAAAACGCGCGCGTTTTAAAACGCATTGTCGCGCGCGATTTACCTGCACATAGAAACGCGCGCGTTGTTGCCAACACAAACGTTGTACTTGTCGCCGTAGTTGTAAACAACGCTTCATGACGTCACTGCAGCTGCTGCCTTAGCAACCAAATCGAAAAGTTTCTAAATTTATGCAGCCAAAATAGCCATAAAAAACGACATTTATTTAACGGCTGGTATTATTGTTGTTGTTATTATTGTCGCTACGCGATCACGTGTTAAGGTCGCGATTTTGTTTTGATCAAGTTGGACGTTGAAATTTATTGAATATTACAATTTCTACAGAAAGAGGCGCCCACGCTGTGCGCGAGTCGAATCAGGCCAACAGCAACGCAAATGCGAATGGCCAAAAATTTTGCGCTACAGGCCAAAAAAAAAAAAAAAAAAAAAAAAAGAAGAAAAAAATATAGCAACGATTTTCTTTCGGGAGAGTCGATTTGGCAGCTATACCGATGCTACTATATATGCCTATGTATTCCTTATAGTTAAGCATAGTTTCCGTATGATTTTGTTGTTGTTACTGTGTGTGTGTGTTACGTCAATCATTTGGCCAGGCCCCTTACGTTCTTGGCACAATTAGCGAAACCTTGCTAAGGCTTTCAGAACTAAAACATTTGCCAATGGCTTATCTAGCAACAAGCAGTTTACAATAGACTGAAATCACCTGAGAGTACGCAATCGTATATATGCCTATAATTTAATTAAGTTGTTTATCTTTTTCGAATGATGAAATTTGCCTAATTCTGCTAATAGCAATGTTGTTCGTCTTAATATCTTTAGCACGTGTTGGCAACCAAACTCTCTCTCGCTCTCGCTCTCTCCGTCTTACTCTTATGGAGATGAGCTTTTGTACTCATCTGTTTTTTGTTTTGGGAAATTTCATGTAAAAAGCTTTGTTTTTGGTACATTCTCGTGGCTCTATTTACATGCAGGCCGAAAGACAAGTTTCTTACCATCTGCTTTAATTTCTTTCTTTATTTCAAAGGAAATTGCTTTAAAGTTTTCTAATCATTAATTGCAATCGACAGACTTATAAATTAATCTGTATTAGGCTTGTAAATTGAATAAGCCATAATCTTATCGAACAAACAGCCTGAAGTACCACTTCTGTGAACAAGTTTTTGCGACAGAAATTTGATAGCAACAGCGAAACTGTGGCATGAACACGTGACGCCAACGATTTGCAACATGTGGCAAAGCTTTTTGCAGAGAAAGCAAAAGGGTCAGAAAGCAAGATGAGTCAGCCACCAATAATCAATTTTCTACTGTTATTAATAATTTGTATACAAAGAAAATGATATCATAGATAAATAAATTCAATGAAAATATTATTAAAACAAACAAAATAAAACCAACTGGAAATACAACTGATTCGCAGCTCATGTTTCAGCTATTATACCTGAGAATACACGACTTTCTCGCAAATCTATATATGTATATCTATACTATATATAATATATACTAAGTGTTTGAATATGACAAGCAGCTTTGACCTTCAGCTTGAGCAAAATGTCAAAAGTAGGCATATTGCACTGCAGATTGACGTCACTTGATGCCCACTGCGATTTAATTTACATTGATAATAATATAATGCCTTAAGGATATTTACATTTTGCATGTGCTCATCGAGCGATTGGGTTTCCCGCGGTGTTAATAACATTGGTACAGACATCGTTACTGTGGCTGGTGACACAGATATTCTTTTGAGCTCACAGTAAATATTTAATGAAGAAATTAAAAGTTGTTTATCACAGTTAAGTTTGCTTTGTTTTGTATTTTTATTTTCTTTTTTTGCACAACGCGTCGTATGCGCAATTTATTGCTTAGCTAGGCAAGCATTTTGTACTACATTCAAGTTATTTTTTGTCGGTGAATTTATTGAAATTGTTTTTTTGTTTGCTTGATTTCCTTTTAGTTAATATCCTTTGTATATGGTTGAAGGACGTTCTAGACGTTCCGTCGTCGTTGACCGACGTTGCATTCGCAACTGTTCCCAACGCTTTTGTTGTGCGCGCAATTTAAACGAATTCTTTTTATCGTAAACAGCTCATGCGCTGCAAAGCTTTTTCTGCCTGCTTTTCATTGTGTTTGTATCGACAACGTTGGCGGTTTGTTTTGGTTTTCAACTTTCGGGGTACAGTTGCGGCTTCGACTTTTTATTATAATATGTTGTTGGCCTCAGCTGGCGAGAACAAAAAAAAAAACACACACACACACACTGTTCACAAAACGTGTATACTAGGCTAATCTATATAATGTACCCGACTTTATGATACCCTAAAAATAATTGATGATAAGTGAACAGATTGAAAGCAACAAAGAGTCACGAGTCGTTATATATACATATTTCTATATTATAAATCACTCAAAATTCCCATTATGATAAATGATTTCCCGCTTATATCTCTCATTTAGGTCAGCGCTCTGCATATCCTCACGCACGCCAATCTCGATTACCTATAGGGTATATGTGAAGCGTGCAAATATTTGAGTACCTTATAAAACGCATAGCGGCCCCTGCTAAAAAAGCTCAACATCAGCCAACAGCACACACAAGAAATGCCAATTGAGAGTGCGCAAGAAGAGAATGAGCGTGACAAAGTGTGCGAGCAGCAGCAGCGGCAGCACAGTCTCCCTCCATCAAGCGTCACGCGTTGCTTCAAACGAAAACGTGTTGGTCGTGTGCTCAGGTCGGCGTCGCTGCTGCAGCGCACGTGTAAAGTTTTCGGTTGCAAGGGGCGTGCTTTGTCGGGCCCCTCCTAATACGGTTGCTGTGAGCTTTTGCTCTCAATGCCTAAGTGTCTCTCAGTGCCTCTCTCTCTCTCTCTCTCTCTCTGACGTTAACCGGTTTGGGTCGGTTTGTTTATGTGGTCTTTGTTTTCCTTGTTGTTTGTTTACGTTGGCGGCCCAGTCGAGTTTGTTGATAACGCATAATAAGCATTTCATCCGAATTCGAAAGCTTTTTGCCCCCGTGTGCAAATAGCTTTCAATCCAAAGCTCTGCAGTCAAGGTCTTTCCTCTACGCGATCAACGATCGTAATTATTAGCTCATGAACTCAGATGTGCGTGCGTGTATGTTGCCAGGCACCACCACGCCCCACAACATATAAATAAACATACAAATGTAGATTATTTCAGATGTTTTCGTTTTTATATGTCTCAATCTGTTGTTTTTATATATATTTATATATATAGCTGTTGTGACTTCGTTACTCTATTTGCATTGTCGCAGTTCTTGATCGTTTCTCATTTGATTTATTGTAAATTGTGTCTTTATGTCTTATTTTTGTTTTCATTTTACTGCCGCTTTTGCTTTTGTTTTGTTTTGTTTTGTTTTGTTTTTTAAATATATTTCACGCTGCAAACGAACACCTCATTAGAGTCCAAAGTGCAATTGGCTGCGAGTAGTCTGCTCTCATAATAATATATACATTAATAAATACATATGTACATATATCTTCAGAAATATGCACAGATACATACAAAAATATATGTATATATATATATATATATATTCACATATTAGTTTATTGACGACGTGCCCTCGATTGCTTCACACATTCGATATTTTGACATTTGTTTGTGTAAACATGTTTTCATTTTTATTTTGCCGTTACATTGTGATTTTTTTTTTTTCAATAACAATATTTATTTGTTTACCTTATTGAAAACTCTGTGATACTATATGAGATAACGTTCAAAAATAACAACAGCTGATTGGCTTTATACGTTGTGCAAAGTTTATGTATTCTTTAATGTAATGTATAATAGAGCTAGGCTATTAACGACTACACTATACTCGCTCACAATAATTATATACATATATTTATTTACATATACATACATATATAAATATAATATAAAGCTTAACCTTTTAATCTGTATATTTACAGTCGACTTGACTATAACTTTTAAAATAAAAAGAATATTTTTTTAACGCTTCGTTACATACTACTCAAGTTTGACTTTGTCAAAGTCCATTTAACTTAGGATTGTAGTCAAAATTTAAATATATAAATTTAAAGATTATAATTTTGTGAACGAATACATATTTCAACATTCCCTTATTCAAATTAGGGTCATACTAATTTCATACAACACTCGTATGAATATATCAAAAGGCATACCTGTTCAGACATGTCAGCGCAGGGTTTACTACAAGTGCACGTAGCTTGGAAGTCGAACTCTGTTTGAACCTCAGGTAAAATTATTATTGACACTTTGCTTTCACTTTTTTGTAAACGAATCGCGCTTTGCAATTTTACAAACACTTCTTATCAAGTGAACGTATCGCACTGACGAGAGTTGGGAATATGGTTGAGCACAGTTCTTAAACTATTTAACAGGAAATCGCATTTTCGCAGCAGACGCCGGAACAACGTAAATACAATTAATTCAATTTAAAACAATAAAATTTGCTACCCCAGTCGCACAAAGAGCCAATGATGGATGTCAACATCATGATAAGCAGCAGCAGCAGAGCGACCGAGAGGCGGGCAGAACAGTGCAGAGCAGAGCAGACCCGAGCAGCGCAGAGCGTCAAGCGAGAGAGGGCTGTAATAAAGTGATTATCAGTGATAATGCATCAATGCCTCATATGTATAGAGAAACTGTACCAATGCCATCACGTCGTTGCTGCCAGCGTCTCGTTGCACTCTTTATTTGTCTCCTGCTCCACAGACTGGGCTGGTGTTGTCTGAGAGTCACGCTCAAACAAGATGACCAGCTCCGTGTGTGTGGTGTGTGGAAACATGTCGACAGCAACAGCTGTCTTTGGATAGAACGGCTCCCCTTTGTACTGTTTGGACTCGGGCCGAGCTAACTCAATAAAATTGCGTTTGGCACTGTTGGGGTTGCATGAGACATACACCAAGCGTTTGATATCACTTGCTGAGCGAATTGCGGTTATGGAACGTGTGTCTGCAACGAATGGGGGGGAGCAAAATGTTAATTCAATTATTTAGTTATAGTTCATCAACTACCTACGCAGTCCAGCACGTGGGGGATCCACAACAGCTATTAAATCAATTGGCTTGCCCGGCTCCTGGCCATAAATGGCCTCACGCACCATGCTCTTTATATAGTCATCGGCATTGCCCGTGAAGAACTTGCAATTCTTGATGCCATTCGTTTCAGCATTATGCTCTGCATCCTTGATGGCATCTGGCACAATCTCAACACCCAGCACCTGTTTGCAGTGCTTGGCAAAGGCCAGGGCAATGGTTCCCGTACCACAGCAAATGTCCAGCATGACTGTGTCCTGTTTGGGCGCAGCCAAGTCAATAGCTTGCTGATAAAGGACATCAGCTCCAGCTGTATTGATTTGAAAGAAGGCCAAGGGACTGATGCGAAACTGTAGTCCCTGAATGGTGTCTGTTATGTGCGTGCTGCCCGACAAATGGGTGACAGGATTCACCATTTGTCCGGCCTCACGATGCTTGACATCCTGATAATAGAGCGATGTGCATTTGTGGGTTTCGTTCTGTTCCGGCTGTTCGTAAAAGGCTTTCAGCTCCTGCTGCAGCTCTAGCTGCTCAGCTTCGTTCAGGTTCGATGAGTATATGCCCGCCACCAACATTAGTTCACCTGTGGCACTGGAGCAGCGCACCATCAACTGCCGGAAGTGGCCCACATTGCCATCGGGATTGAATGGCTGAAATTTTGACTGCCTTACCAGCTGCTGGAAACTTTGCGCCGCCCATTTAGCCTGCGCTGGCAAATGTGGTAGCTGCTGCACCTCGGCCACCTCCACGGAACCATCACTGTAGCAACCCAAACGAAAGCCCACTACAATCTCTCCTTCGGCATTTTTACCCACTGTAAACTCGTTCTTGTTCCTATAGCCCTGCACAGTTGGCGATGGCAGAACGCCCTTAAACTCAAACTTGTCCAGATGAGGCTTGGCATCAGCATTCAGACGCCTCAACTCCTGTGTGTATTTCTTCAGCAATGCTGACATTTCCTCAGTCTTTTGCTCCAGCTGCTTTTCATAAGGCATCTCAGCCAGAGGACAGGTGGCCTCGACGGCTGTGCGTTGTCTCTTCGGCTTGACATCGCCGTCGCTCGCTTCGCCACGCCGTTTCTGCAACGGATCGGCCGATGCTTTCGCTGCCAACGCTTTCAATACCCTGCCCTTCCACTTGTACCCGTTGAGTGTTTCCAATGCTCGCAGTTGATCCGCCTGGCTGCGAAAGCAAACGAAGGCATATTCCTTGCGGGTGGGCGACTTAATTTTTGTCATATCAAGCTTCAGCGTGTTCTTCAACAGCTTTTTAAATTCCTACAATGGCACATGGTTATTGAGGGTTTCTCTTAAATATTGTACTTACTTACCCCTATGCCAAAATAACCCATGTTCTTTACTTCAATTTTATAGATTTCCGAGGTAAATTCATTTCGTTCTAAATAATCGAATTCATTGCCGGCTTTTGTTTCTACTTCCTCTGTAGCTGTCTCAATCTGTTGCTCCTCTGCTTCTTTACTTTCAGCAATAATTTCGCTATGCTCTGGCTGTTTCTCTACTGCAGCAACACTCATTTCGATTAGTTTATAAACAAAAACTTTAGAAAGTTTATAAAAACGTGCAACACGTGAAATTGTTTAATGCAGTGCAAGAAATATCGCAAAATGTACGATAGTTCGATTGTTTTGCGCATGTGGTGGCTAGTCGATTAACATACTCGGAGCAGTGCTTTTAATTTCAGCCAAACGCGTTGCCAACCATTACAAGTATTCAAAAGAGAAAACCGCCAAAGCTAGAATAGTTGAATATGTTGTTTTATTAACACGTTTAATGATTGTTGTATTCTTACAATTGCTAAGCAATGTCTGAAAATCGCGCTAAGGCCGCATTCAATAATTCTTTACGTTCTATAAGCAGCTGCTGCATCTCCGACTCATGTTTCATTATGTTTGTTATTTCTTCTAATAGTCCTGCAGCCTGCTTCAGCTTCGCCTCGCATTCGCAGGCCTCATCCGAACGCATTGCCTGCTCCACAATTGCCTCCTCCAAAGCAATTAGCAAATTACCTCGAAAGATGCTCCAGCCGCTATCAAACAGATTCGAAATCTCCAAAAGTTCCTCACACAGCTCCACTTTACGCTTAAGCGAGGCGTCGCTGAGCTCTGTTGGCATTGATATTACATTAGCAACAAATTGTCTATGATCAACTTTTCAGTCTTACCTTCCATGGTAAAGCCTTTTACATTGCCATAGATCTGCGTCAAGGCATATTTCGCTTGCAGAATATGCGTATTCGTCTCATGCAATTCCACGCGATGGCGATAGAGAAAATCCTCGAGGCTCTGCGGCGTTGTCTTGTCCAATGATTCCAGCTCTGCTTCTATTTTGGCATCGTTTATCAAGAATTCCTTCGCTGATCTAATCACATGACACACCTCACACTTCCAATTGGCAGCATTTTGCAGCGGATTCATTGAGATGAACTGAACAAATAGATATATATTTTTATAAAAATCAAGTAAAAATATTCTAATTTGATTTATTTACCTTGCCCACTTTGCACTTGTCACACACATGCGCACCTGCATAGGTGCCCAGCTCCGTGGGATCTGCACATCTTGCGCAGGCGCACTCAAAGCATTTCACCTGCTTCAGGTGCAGCCGCCTTTGGATCGTGCTGCGCAGCTGTTGCGTGTAGGAGATGCTGAGGATTTCACCCTTGGCAATCGAGCGTTTGGCCAGGAATATGATGTTCATGTCGTCGTCGAAGCGATGTCGCATATTGGGCACACAATCGTGCGCGAACATGGCCCCACCTGGGAACAGTCCGCGCACCTTTTTGCGCTCAGTCGTCTGCCGCACCTCAAAGGCGTTCGTGTCGAGAATGGCAGCGATGCGCAGGATTTCCAGCTCCGGCCACTCGCGCAGACCCAGCACAGTCTTGATGAAGGTAATCAGATTGGCGCGCAATACCTGATACAGCGGCGTCTCCAGACGCTCTTTCAGGTGATCCTCGAGCTCGCAGAGGCGAGCGAAGGCCTCTGGCCTGGACTCCTTTAGCTGCAAGCAACGCAGCAGCATAATCACGCAATAGGCCGACTCCTTGCCTACCGGTTGCCCAGGATTATAGTTGATCTTCGACTGAAACTTGCTAGCTGCCATCAGACGACATTCATCCACATGGAACGCTGACTTCTCGCACTCGGGACCGCACAGTGGCCAGCTGCAGGCACTGCATTTGTAGTAATTGACGGCTGGCTTCTGCGGCGGCAACAGATTCCTGTGGCAGCCCAGACAGATGGGCATCGAGGCGACCTTTGGGCCCAGCACGAGCGGCGCCTCACGCATGATCAGCTCACCCATCTTGATGTCACGTGTGGCACGCAGATGCCTGCCCAGCAGCTCATTGGTGGCCAGCTCATAGCACTTGCACTCCAATTTGTGGCCACGCTTCCAATGCTCCTTCTGATGCTCCCGACTACAGTATACCACATTGCGACAGGCCGCACACAGCTGTGTGGCATGTGCCTGGCAGTAGGCACATCTTGTTGGCGTAGTCATCTTCTAATCCTTCTGGCCAACTGCTAAACCGAAAACTTCTCTCCGCCTGTTTGCGTAACGTTCGACGTTTGAAAATTCACTGAAACAAACAGAAAATTTCTTTTGTGTCTCTGGCGCATCCGCGCGATCTCAATCTTGATCTTCATCTCTTGTCACTTGGCACACGACGATTTATTTTAAGACCCCAACCGACTCGAACAATACACGAAATTTGTGTGTTTCCACAGACTCTCTCCCTCTCTGACTGAGTCTGTCTCTACCTCCCTCTCATGCTATGCGTTCTCCCTCTCTCTCTCACTAATTTAATTGCTCTATATGTTTTACTGTATTATTAGCTCTTTAAAACATGTTAATAATGCTATGAACACAGAATAAAATGTTCACAAAAATAAAGCTAATTATAATTATAAAATAAAACATGTATGAAATAAACATTTGTTAGAAATCAAGCTGAGCATAAATACATTTTTGTGTATAGAAAATTTCTGTAAAATTTCTATAGGAAGTTTTGTAAATTTTATTAGAAAATACCTCCCAAATAAATAACCAAAATTCTATAATAAATCTCTCCTAAATTCCTTATACTCATCAACTGCTAAACTCAACTCTATTTTGACCCATTTAACAGAACTACTTTACTTTGCTATATATATAAATTTATATTTAATTTTTATGAAAGATCATCATGTAGTAGCGCCTTCTATAAATTCCTACATTTGGTCATTTGGAAGTGCAAAATATATGAAGAATAATTTTTTAATTTTTAGCAGGCTTCTAAAGTATACAAAGATATGAAATACCTCACTTTCTGTATACTCTGTAACATTTTCCCACAAATTTATATTATTTATTTATTTATATCAATATAGTTATAGAAGAGAGAACCGAAGTCGCAGCACAACCTTCAATGAAGAGATCAAAGTAGAGCGCAGCGTGATACAATGGTTGAAGAGCAGCCTACGATCTCGCCGAATATGTCTTGCAACTGGAATGAGAGCAGTTCGACCAACTTGTTCCGATTTGAAGCTCGATGTAATAGTAGTATAATGCCAGGTTGCAAGGTCAGAGGCAACCCCCGAGAGCGGAACAATAGGAAATGCTGTACAGCTCTGAGCGATGTGCTTAGAGTGTTAATACAGCATTGCTATAAACATTTTATATCTATTTAAATGAGCTTGGAAGTTGAGCAGCGCTTCTAGTGCATCGGCTGAGAGCCTTTTCTATGCCCATGCAAAAGTTGCAGAGAGCATGAGAGAGAGAGAGAGAGAGAGAGGGAGCGCTATGCAATGATTAATATTGGAGCCACCCTAATTCACATTCCACTTAAAAATAAAAACTTCAATTGTTACATTTAATTTTTAGCAATTCAATAATTTATTTAGTATTTCTCATAAATTCTCTATATGTATATAAATATATACATATATAAATATTTATTTATATATATAAATATATATTTATATATATCTATATTCATTTATTTATTTATATACGCAGTTAATTAATATATTGTTTAATTGGAAATCAGTCTTTTTTTATTATTTAAATAAGAGTTAAATGCATTTTGTTGTTGTGCTTTTTTGTTTGCTTGTTGGTTGTTGATTGATGAAACGAAATCGTATTAATAAAAGGAAATTAAAATTAATTATAATTATGATAAAAATTAATTGAACTATCATTTATGGTATTTTGTTGTTGTTGTTGTTGCATTGATGTCTTGTTTGATTGGTTTTACAAAATAATATTAATTAATTAATTAATAGCTACAATTGATAATCGTAATAATGATAATGATAATGATAATGATAATAGTTATAGCACTCTATACACGTACAAGCGGGCGCAATGAAACATTTTCTTTCTTTCATTCTTTCATATATAATATATAGACAACAAATATTTGTAGTTTTTCATTCGTGATTAATTTGCACTAAACAATGAATTAGTTATGTTATGTTTATGTTTATGTTTAATTAATGTTTTCTTGTTGTTTATCGTACAGCAATGATATGTTGCTAGGCTGTGTGTGTGCTGAAGCGAAGCAATCGATGGCTACTAAATGCTGTTGTTGCTAAGGCAAAGGCGCAAAAATCTTAAGTTTAGCTAGAGAGAATTCTACATTCAAGGATTTGGAATTCAGATTCAGTTTTCTGTCTATATATATAGCTGTATATAAATGTTATCTATAATGTAACTTCATCGTACAAATAATATCAATAAATTACAAATTGCGCTACATTAAAGTTTAAACAAACAAACAAAAATTAGAGTAGAGTTAAGCAACGTTGGATTAGATATCGTTCTGCTCCTTGAAGTGATGATAGTGATGATGTATATGCTCGTGCACATAGCGATGTATCATGGAGCTGGATGCACTCGTGTCTAGGTCAACATCTGCAGCCAGCTGCGCCGACGGCTCCTCCAGATCTTTAGCTGTTACCGCCTCGGCCACAGCCTCGCCCACCTCGTCATTCAGATCGATCAGCGTATCCGTGGAGACCACCTTGCTGGGCGTGCTCGTTAGCATGGGACTGGTGGGCTCCTCCTCCTCGCTGGCCAGCAAATGGGCACACTCAAGCGCATCGCCATAGATTTTCGAGCCAGCCGAACTGGAGCTGGAGGTGACCATGGGACGTGTTGATTCTCGCGCTGCTGACTTTGAATGGAGCAACTGCTGCTGCTGTTGTTGTTGTTGTTGTTGCTGCTGTTGCTGCTTGTGCCGCTGCTGGCGTCGCTGCTCACGCTCCTTTTGCTGCAGCTGCTCGCTGAGCTTAGCATAGATCAGATTGCCATAGTTTTTATAATCCTTGCTGCTGCGCTGCTGCTGCTGCTGCTGCTGTTGTTGCTGCTGTTGTTGTTGCTGTTTGCTGCTCTTCTTCGGTATGGGCTGCACGGTGGCCACATTGCTGGGCGTGGCTGGTGGCGAGTGGGCGGCGCCGCCGCCACAAATGGTGGCATGCAGAAACGAATCGTAGCCACACAGATTCAGCTTGTTGTGGGCGCTGTTGTGACTGTGCTGTGCAGCCACCACGGCCGGATTAATGGCCAGCTGCTGATGGTAAATGGGTATATGCGGCTGCGGATGATAGACACTGCTGTTGACCGTATCGTGACCGCCCTCGATATGATTGGGCACCGGCGACTGTGTGGGCGGACTGCAGCTGAGCGGCGACGGACCGGACTGCGGACTGTGATTCGCAATTAGTGTCGGTATTTTCGATCCGGTATTGCAGCGTTGGCGTTGCTGTTGTTGTTGTTGTTGTGCTGCCGGTTGCCGTATGGGACTCACATTGGCTTGGGGTTTTCTATAAAAATAAAATGAAAAGAAGCAAAAGGAAAAGGAGATTAGTATTGGCATAAAAACTGGCAAAGTTTCTCTATTAACTTCGCAGCTGGCAATTTTAACTACTATTGTAATTATTGTTATTCTTGTAATTATTTCTGGGCAAATGTTAATTTTATTTGAAAACTATGTATGCATAACACTTTAAATAAAGCTAAATAAAAATTCTAGAAAAAAATGTATATGTAAAATAAAAAATACTAAATTCAACTTAAATAAAATCAATTCAGTTTTTTATTTTTCATTTAATTTCACGCTCAGTTTTCGCATTGAATTCGTTAGCCTTTTTTGTTTGAGAGACATTTGTTGGTATTTTTTATATTATTATTTATTATTATATTTTTGTAGTTTCCTTTCATTTTTTTTTTTTTTCAAATTGTCTTAATACTCCATTTAAGTGCGTAGTCCATAGAATTTTCTTTGACATTCATATTCCATAATTTTATAAATATAAATATCTCAATTCTAGACATTTTTCTGTAGATCTTTAATAAGTTTTAAATTGAAATACTTAAATAATCTATGTAAAATAGTATTTTCGCTTCTTTAGCATTTTCTGCAATTCTATATCTTTCATTTAAGTCTGGCTTTATCCTCACTTTCTCTTACCCATTTAGCTGAAAACACAAGCGATTCTTTTCCATGCTCTCCCTGATGATGCTAATCAAATCGTTGCGATTCAGCGCCGATTTCCAGCACTCGGCGGATTTTCGCTGCTGTTGGGCGAGCAGCGATTGTGGGCGTGGCTGACGCAATTGCACACCATCGAGCATCAGCTCGCCCAGCGGTGGCGACGCTGAGGCGCTCTTCTGTGCCTGGCTACTCAATTGATGCTGCTGCTGCGATTGCTGCTGCTGCTTCAGATGACGATTCTGCCAGCAGGTGTCATTGCCCACGGAGAGGCTGCGCTGACGCGTTTCAAGGCAGTGATCCTGATACTGGGATGGCGCGTTTATACGAGTAGCGAGACGTGAGCGAGGCGAGGTAATGAGCGAGTCAACCAAAAACGAAAAGAACAAAGTACAAACAAATTATAATCAAGCAAATCAAATCAAATATATAATCAAATGCAAATGATTCAAATCAAAAGAAATTTAACTAAAGAGCAAAAGCTGACCGAGCTAACTTATTATATTTTTCTACTTATGCGAGCTCAGTATCAAAACGAATATTTCAAAGCTCATTCATAATATGATATATAAAATATAGAATATATTTCATCTACACGAATCTACTAAACATCGACTACTATAATATACTATACTATAAGATGGCATGCTTAAAGAAATTTGCATATGCTGCTGCCTACAATTTCCCTTTCTTTCTCTCTCTCTCTCTCTCTCTCTCTCTCTCTCTCTCTCTCTCTCTCTCTCTCTCTCTCTCTCTCTCTCTCTTTTACCTTTACTCTACCAATATATCTTTTATCCTTCTATTTTATTTGTCCCTCTCTGTTTTTCTTTTGCTACTTCAGACTCCCTCTCTAGCCTTCTCCCTGTTTTTTGTCCATCTCTTTCTGTCTTTCTTTCTCTCTCTCTCTCTCTTTCTCTCTCTCTCTCTAAATATACACATCGCTCTCTATCACTCTCTCTATAACTCTCCTTATCTTGTCTCTGTCCATATCTCTGTCTATCTTTCTCGCTCTCTTTCTCTCTCTTTCTCTTCCCTCCCTCTCTCTTATCTCTGTCTCTCTTTCTCTCTCTCTCTCTCTGTCTTTTTGTTGTCTCTATATATCAAACTCTGTCTTTCTCTTCTTTTATCTTAATTTGATATATAATTTGTCTCTGACTCCACCTATCTCTGTCCCTCTGTCTCTTTCCCTTTCTCTCTATGCCTTGTATCACTACTTGCTTATCATAAGCTTTCAACAACCTGTTGATTAGCCAATCCTCATTGCTTCATTCTCAAATCTAGCCCAGTCTTGACTTTTAGTTAAATGTATTTGCAATTTGGCCAACTGTCGCTTACCTTTTGTTTTCGCGCTTTTCGCAACATTTTGACACGTTGTGTGGCCTGCTTCATGTAGACATCCTGACTGTGGCTATGACTGTGGCTATTGCCACTGTGGTGGCTGTGGTGCTGATGTGCCCGTGCACGCTGTGGACAGTCGAGGACATCGACAGCTGCTTCCTTGTTGGCAGCGCTGCAACATTTGAGATTCAGCATATTTTCGCAGGTATTGTTATGCCCATTGTCCGGCGTGTGCTGCTCTGACTGCGACTGTGACTGTGACTGTGACTGCGACTGCGACAGTGACAGTGACTGTGGCTGTGACTGTGACTGCGCCTGTCCGCTGCAGCATGGCTCCAATTTAGTATTGTTCCTCTGATATCTGGACTTTGACTGCTTGCCGCTGCCACTGGGCTGCTCGAGCGCAGCTATTGCCAGCTCCTTCTCCTTGTCGCTATTGCTGTCATCGTCCTCGTCATCGGACTTAATCAGTTTGCGTGGTCGATGACGATGCTGGCGGCGTGCGCCGCCGGATGTCGTTAGTGCCATGCCATTCGCTGACGCTGCTGCTGCTGCTGCTACTGCTGCAGCTGATGTTTTCGACATGGCCGCCAGCCCCGTGGGTAGCTTCTTCAGTTTGCTGCTGCTGCTGCTGTTGTTGTTATTCGTGTTGCTATTGTTGTTGTTGTGGCATGTGGAGGCTGCAGCAGCAGCGGCAGCCGCGGCGGCGGCAGCTGCCTGCGTTTTCGATTTGCCTTCCGGACTGACGGTGAGGCGCACGTTAATTGTCTTGCTGCCACAGTGTGGCACCACCACGGACTTGCCAATGGACTCGTATATGGTGTACACAATGCCCACAATGTCGTCCTTTGTTATTTTGCCGTGATGCCCATCCAGATCATAGAATGTGAATGAAAATTGCAGCGGCTGCGATGATTTGCCACCCTCAACGGATACGTCGCAGGTGAATTCCTATTTTGCAGCAAACAGCAAAAAAAAATAAATCGGAAAGAGAACAAAAGATTGATATGAATAAAGATATTTTTAATGAATATTTTTGCATGAGCTTTAAGTTAACGTAAATCTTTTCAATTTCGCAATCATAAAACTCGCTTAAAAGATTCGTGTTGAAAGAGCTTGCGCCATTTATGTGAGTTGCTTTCCCAAAAACTTTTCCACTGCCATAAGTTTCGAGCTATGCGCAAATATTGCCAGCTGAACGAGTGCTAAAAATGCTAATAGAGTGCAATACTTAACTTGTTCAAAGAGCCAAGATATATAATAGAGTAAAATAAGGAAAGTAAACTAAACTCTTGCTGCAGCACGACCAAGCCAAATGCAATTTAAAGCGCCAGCCAAAAAGTATGCAACACTTTTTGCTGCCACAGCTGGAAACACGCTCGACATACATCGATGTCTTTGTGTGTGTGTGTAGCATAGCCGCAAAAACACGCAGAACAATTACCACAGCAAAAACAGCAAAAAGCATAAAATAATGTCTGCAAATAGACTCGAAAATTGTGGCCATAATTTGACTAAATATTTAATTTCTCGCACGCTGCGCCACCAACTGCAGCAGAATCAAAACAAAAACGAAATGAAACAAAAAATAACCGAAACAGAACCAACAGCAACTGTGACTGCGTGCCGCCTGCCGCCTGCCGCCACCCGCTCTCTCCCACTCCCATCATTCCGCATTTGCCATTGATAAAGTGCTGGCAAAGACAACCACCACCAAGCTCCCCGCTCTCAAACTCTATGTTCCGTTCCCTCTTGCTCCTCTTACAACTTCCACTTGAAATTGAGAGCGACGACAGCGGCGACGGCGGCGAGAGCGAGAAATAAATATAATTTCTAGCTACTTGGCTTGAAGATTTTTAATTGCCTTTAAGTGCTTTCGCTTTGAGTTTTCTGGCTGTGTTTTGTTTTTGTTTTTGCATTTTGTTTTGCTTGTGTGTTGTTTTATTTATTTATTCTTTTTTGTATTTTCTGCGCTTTTAATGGGTTTTATTGAATTTTAATGTTTTGATATTTTTTTGGCCACAGACAGGCGAATGCCTATTACAGTGGGTGGTAATTGAAAATTGCCGGCAACATTGTGTTAATGGCAAAAGCAACGGCCTAATGCAATTGTTGTTTTTGCTTTTGTTTAATTAAAAGCACATTTAAAAGTTGAGTTTATGCGCTCGTCACAGTGGGCACATTGAAATATGGCAACAAAATTCAGTTGATTAAACTGGATCGAGGCGTAGCACATTTTCACCTAACCGGGGGGTGCATTAGGGAATGGAAAACCAAACATAATTTAATTTATATGCGTTTCATTCAACACAAACAATCGCAAATCGGAAAAGACCGAGCAAATTGTTCAACAAATACGAAATTCTATTTGCTACGCATGTTGTAAATTGAATTATGCATAGATAAACTTTTGGTTTTAATAATTGGCATTTGTAATTGAAACTCCATTTAGTACGAAATTAATGTTTTTCTGCTCATAAAATTGCTTGCTTTATGAGACAGTTTTGTAAGCAGCATGAAAAGCTCAAGTAATTAACTGAACTTATTTTTGGCATCTATATGTATATGCTATAATATATATAATATGCATGTATATATGCAATCTAAAAAGTTCATAGAAATGTTTTCTTAAGTCCATTCAACTGCTGGTTAAGCCAAACATTTGAATTCTCTTCTGTGGACATGTTTCATTTCCAACTTGTTTCTTTGACTGTGAGAAGTTGTAAGCTAAGAGATATTCAGCGTTGCCAACTAAAAAGTATTGCCAGCGATATGCAAATTATGTTAAATTTGAAACGTGAGCAAATTATACTCTGAGTTAAATAGTTTTTTTTTTTAAATTTAAATTAATAGTTCTTCAATTTTTAAAATATTTTTCTATATTTATGTAAATTTAGCAATTTAAATAAATTTCGACCATTATAATAATTAATTAAAATATATTAAATATTTTATTAAGCAAAAGAAATAAAGTTTACATTGAATAAATTTATAACATTTAATTTAATAAAATATGAATAAATATTTTGTTAAATCATAGTGTATATTGAACAAATTTAATTTAATAAATTTTTATTAATTTGTAAATAAAAAAATTAAATGATATTTAAATTTATTTTTTATTTATAATTAATCAATTTTTACTTTTGTTTCTTTTATTTTTACTGAATATAAACTACAAAAATATTTATTTATATTTTTGCAAATTTAATTTAATAATTTTAATACTATTTTCTTTTCTTTTTTGGCTTCACTGAATATAAATTAGCTAATTCTCAACTTTTGATTGATGATTTTATGTATTCCGAAACCCCTTTGATATTTACGAATTGGAATTTCCATTGGGAAATTCGCAATCAAACAATCTTTGAACTCACCTCCAAGCGTATGCGCTCCTCCTTGCTGTGATGATGCAAATGTCGCGAATATTGCGGATGTGTTGCATGTGGCATGGGCATTGCTGCTGCTGCTGCTGCTGCGGCTGCATCGACCACATCCTCCTCCAGCTGTTGTGGCATATTTACATATTTGTTATGCTTGCCATTGGCGCTGCTGATGCGCAAGTGTTTGCTATGGCTGCCACTGCTGCTCATCTCCTGCTGTTGCCGGGTCACATGATGATGATGTTGTTGCTGCTGCTGCTGATGCTGCAGGAGTGGTTGCTGCTGCTGCTGCTGCTGTTGCTGCTGTTGCTGCTTGACGACTGCAACGTTTGATGCATTGCCTGGGGGCGTGGTGATTATATTAACCACAGGCGATCGAAGTTGTATATTATTGTCACGTTCGCTGACCAGCAACAAATCAGGCGGTGCACTGCATGAGGATGAGGCGCGCACCTGATGGTACATCAGCTCCTCCGAGTCTGTGGTGCATTCCTGAACTGTAAAATTAGAGAATGAGCGTGAGTGAGTGTGAGTTATAGATGTCATTTTAATTAAAATGCAAAGTGGCATGAAATTGATGTAGCTGCCAGCAGTATTGTTGTTGCTTATAAACCAACCCCGCTAGCCCCCCACCATACGGCTTGCTTCTTTTCGTTTGGCGGCACATTTTGCCTTTGACTTTGTCTGTGGCTGCTTGCAATTTATTTGCAATTTGCACAAAAGCGCATTACGCGAAATGAAAAGAAGAGAAATAAAATCAACTTTTATGCCTCAACGCCAACACAAAGCGCCAGACAAAACACTTGAAAGGCGACTGCGCCGCCTCTCGAGCATTCCTAATTAATGACGTCGTCAACTGTGTGAAGTGTATTATTCTCTGTGGCGTCGTCATCTCTGTTAAGTATATTGTTAGTTAATTGAAAATGCCACAGCTGGCCAAACCTCGGCAGTTGTTGCCCAATTCATTACTCATACGCCGCGTAAGCCGCAGCTATCAAAAACTTAAGCCCAGCTCTGCCTTCTGCTTCAGCTTTGCGTATTTTCTTTTGCCATCATCCTTTTGTTAGCCCTTTTAATTAATTAAGTAACACACGTATTATTTTGCTTGTTCTTTATTTTTTGCTGCAGCTCTCACGAAGCTGACCCAATTTCATATTTTCGCTCTGCACCAGGACATGCTTTTTAATTGCATAAGCAATATGCTAAAGGAGTCCCCTAGCTAGACTCGACTCGCCTCGACAATTGAAGACAATTAGCCAAAGTGCTGTAAAAAATGAGTTGTTCGGCTTGCTTTGTTGCCCGCCCAGTGGCAGTGCTTGGCGCTTGAAGTGCGAGTGAGATTTGCCATGGAGTCGACTGAGTAGACTTCATTGTTTAGCCGAGCAGCGTTGACCTGGTTCTCTTTCCCATACACAATGGAAAATATGGAATTCTGGGTTATCTGACTGCATTATGAAATGCAATTTAAGATATCAGCTAGAAGGTTAAGATTAACCATTCACTCAGCCATTTAGACATTTTTACTTTTTATCTATCATGGAATTTTCAACATTTTTAAACGGTTTTTTATGAGTGGCTCGTAGCATGATATTTGCTTGGACTTTTAATTAAAATTAATTAAGTTAATTTGTTTTACTGATATTAAAATTAAAAAAACAAAATTAAATTAATAAATTAAATTAAAAAATGTAAAATAAGATAAAGTAAAAAATATATTTATAAATAAATTAGTTAAATTAAATTTATATAATTAAAAATTGCAAATAAAATAAGTAACATAGATATTAATCATTTATATAATAATTTTCTAATTCTATGGAATTTTAACATTTTTTCAATATTTGAAAAAGTTTTTTGCCGTTCTTCATAAAATTATAAAAATTCAATAGGTAGATTTGATTTAACTATACAAAAAAAAAAATAATAATAAAATAAAAAATATATATAAATATATATTAAAAATTTTATTTCAAAGAGTTACGCTCGTTGCGCTCATTGAAAATGTAAATGAGAGGAAATGAATTGAAAATGAAACATACGGAATGAAACATGGTCCGAGCCCCTCTCGAGAAGACTCAACAGCTGAGTTGATTGAGCTCAGCTCGTCACTCATTCTGTCTAACGCTTTGTCTCTTCAACTGAATACTTTTATTAAGGTAAGTAAAATCTAAATGCTTTTAATAAAAGTCAGCTCTCTTTTGGCATATTTCATTATCCAATAATCAATGCAAATTTCAATGCAAATCTTAAAATATTTAAAAGTTTCTTCATACCCAGACACTTGTTATCAAAATATATTTATACACATATAAATCCTATCTCTTAAATCTACACATTTGCCAATTCTTCAGACATTTATATACCTGCCTCTGGCAGTCTTTGTTTTCTGATTATCCTTTTCTAATTAACCTTTTGTCAAGTGCTATTTGCTTCATATCTCTCTTTTTCTTTACCATATTCATTTGGCTTAACCTGTCGCTGTTTTCCATGGAAATCTGTCAGCTTTCAATTAAGTTGGATTTAGGTTTCACTTTGGCTGTTTCGCTGGGCTTGACAGTGCGAGTTCGTAGTTTGGTTTGCCTTGAGCTAACTGCCAGACATAATAACGCGCTGGCCTGGTCTTTGGCCTATGCGGTTTGCGCTTCACTCTGGCTGGTATACATGGAGACATACAGAGAGACATATATACATATATATATATATATATATACATCTTCTTCAGCTTTTTTTTTTGCTATTGTTGATCTTAATCATGTGGCTCGAACATTTTTGTGCGTTTCGCCCTCGTTGAAGTTTTTTTTTTGTTTTATATATATATATATATATATTTTTAGTTTTTGTTTGGTATGCGACTTCTCATTAATTGTTGTTGTTGTTGTTGCTGTTGTTGTTGGTCGTTCGCGTCAGAAACACTTAACTTCATTAACACTTACATGCGAGATATGGCTAGAGCTACGACTAGAGCCAGAGCTAGCGCAACTGCAGCAGCAACAGCAACAACAGCAACAACTTTTGTTTTTCTTGGCCACACAGCCACAATTATGAAGTTTTATCTTTAGTTTATATCTTTTTTGGGCTTTTATTATTTTTTTTTCAGTTTTTTTTGTTGTTGTTAAAAACTTTGTGCCTTGTGTTGGCACATCATCTGTCTAATAAATTGCTGCACGTAGTCTTAGTTTGGATTCAGATTCCATCCGACATTCATTAGCTGTCGTCATTTTTTATGCACTTTGCAAAGGTAACTTTTGACTCATGATTTTTGAGTGCGTGTGTGTGTGTGTGTGTGTGTGTGTGTGAGTGTGTGTGTGTGTGTTGAGCTCTACACCTTTTCTAATTAAAGGCCGACCACTTGATGTGTCTGCTGCTCAGCTCTTTTGGGTCTCTGCTCTCTATCTCGCTCTCCCTCTCTCTCTCTTGCTCTCTCTCTCCGTTCTCGGCCAGCTTTGTTTTGCGTTTAATTATCGCCTTTGTGTTTTTTGAGCAAATACCGCGCCCGGTGCCGAACGATCGTGGCGCCAAGATAAACCAAAAGAACATGTTTCCTCTCAAGTGGTTCGACCACAGCAGCAGCAACAACCACTCGATTCACTGTTGTTGTTGAGTCATCTTGAAAGCATTCTCCTTCTTTTTCTTCTTCTTCTTCTTTTTTTTTTTTTTTTGCCTTCGATATGAAACAGGCCGCCTTGCAAATTAACTTTGGCCTAAGCCACTCTGAAAGATACATATCGTATGTACTTATAGGCGCAAACTGAATTGGAAATCGGGTACAATGAAGAGCAATGCTCTACAAAAGAGAGACTGTTGTGCTATGTGAAGTTCTTTACCTTGGTTTATAATTAAAATTATAAATAAATGATTATGGCATGAATTTATTAAATTTTAGCTTTTTTTTTTTTTTGGCAGAGCTAAGCGAAGTTGAACTTTAATATCTTTAAGCTTTGTTTAATATCATATTATATTAACAGATTTAATTCTGGCATTAATAAACTTTTTATGTAAGTTTAAAGACTTTTACTTCAAGTATTCAAATTCCAACTATATTCCAATCTGTGTATTTAAAAGCTTTTAAAGTTTTCAGCTCTATAGATCTCAATCAAAATAGTTTACTTCAAAATTTCAATCAATTTACGCGTCACCAAATGAATCAGAAAGCCCATGTACTCTACACATGTTACAGTCAAGTATGTTGTAGCTAGCCATGGCCAATGAATTGAATTGAATTTATACATTACGCAAATGCTGAAAAGCCAACAAATGAAAATGAACAGTCCGAGCGAACGAGAGAGCGATAGGCTCTATAGGCTCGAGCACTGGAGACCATTAGACGGTCACAACACGCACGTTGCTTAATAGCTGCAGGTCGGGTCTCGGGGGCTATGGGAAGTCGTTTGAGGCTTACGTTGAGCGGCCTCATGAATTTTGTATGATAAATGAACGTCACAGCTCGAGGCTTATCTATCAAACAAAAACAAAGTTTCTTGCGTACAGCGTACGTGGCGTATGAGTAATGTGTGTTAGAGCTCAGCACAATTAAAGGCAAAGCACGGCAAACACACACACACTGAGATCTTCCATTGGGCAAGTTTTCATTAGCATATTTTCTTATCAAATGTGAAAAACAAAGTAAAGCTTTCGTAGATGCTATAGATTAGTTTTCAAAAGCGAGGATTTGCATAATTAATTGGCATCTGTTTCTTTTTTCTTCATCTTTTCATTTTTATTTATTTTTTTTATTTCTTTTTATGGCGCTTACGTTTGGTTTTTATAGTGCAAATCAAAAATGCGCATAATTTCGCTAAATATTATAAATCGTTGTAATAAAACAAAACAACAAAAATAAAGACGATAGAAAAAATTAACATGAAATTCAATATAAAACAGGTGGCGTTTGGCTTGTGCACAACACATTGAGCCATTCGCTGGCTGCATTGCTCATGTTTTATAAATATTTAAGACTTATTTATATGGCCATTAAATCGAGCTAATTTACAGCTATACATATATCGGTCGCTATCTGATTAATCAGCGCTAAATGGCTGCGATATATGATACCGCAAAAGATTTAAATGCCGATCAAATTGATTCGAAATTGATTAAATTGTTCAAATGCCTTAAGTTGCCTTTTATATATAGCAATAATTTCAAATACAAAACTAATTAAGATTCAAAATCAGCCTAAGAGCGTTTGAATACATTTTGAAACGAGTGTGTTTGCTTTTACTTTTCATACAGGTCAAATGAAGAGTGGTTAAATGAACTTCAATGAGCTTGAAGTTACTTTAATAACATTATCAAATCTCTAATTACTTCTTAAGCACATTTAAGCTTATAATAAGAACGTTTCAGCTGCACTTGAAATCCCAGATGAAAATTTGGATTGAATAGAAATATTTAAAAATAAGTAGAGCTTTTCTATAATAAATAATAAAGTTTATGCCAATGTGAAAGCCTACAAAGTAAATGGAAAACTTTAATAAATTGACGATTAATAAAATAAAAAATATTAAAAAAATAAATAAAAATAATAAATAAAGCAATTACAAAGCATCGCTACAATTATTAAATTAATTACATAAAAACTAAGCTTATTTCCTGCCAAGTATGCTTGCCTTCTATTACAAATCTTTGCAGCTCTACTTCTAGCTCAATTAAATTATGTTTGCTAACAATTTTGTAGTTGTTCATCAGGCAAAGAGCATTAGTGATCGGACTTAATAGCTGCTATCCGATCAAACTGTAGACTTTGATAGAGCATTGAGCACTTGAATCAAGTGCTTCCCTTATTATTATTTCTATTTTTTTTTTTTTTTTTTTTTGCTTTTTAGTTGTTTCAATTTGGTATTTGTTGCTTGTTGCTTTCGGCTCTTGATAATTTACAACCACAAATTGGCCAGGCGCAAAGGCCGGCAAAAATCAAAAGGCGCGCACAAAAATATTTCACTATCGGCCAAAGAAATCTGCCTCGTATTTTTTTGTTACCATATTTCGTTTTTTTTTTTTTTTTTCTATAATTTTTTGTATTTTATATTTCTGTTTTTTTTGCCTGCTGCGCTATCTGAAACGCTTGCTAAATACCGGTAGCAATTATCGCCCCACCGCGGAATGGGGCAGGTTTAATTAAACGCCGATAATCGATGGGAAAACAGTTACACGATGAATTCGCCGTCATCAACACGGTGCGACGCGGCGCGGCTCGACGCGGTTGGCGTCAGCGTTCTTATCAGCGTATGAAGTTCACGGCGACGTCGACGTCGTCACGCGTCATTCATGTTGCGATGTCGGCGTTCCCCCAAGGGTACCATTAAATATGCCAACGAATTGCACTTGAGCGAAAGAGATAGCAAGTGCGGAGCTTCGCTTGCTTGCATTTTAGCCAAGACTTGAACCGACGCCTCGGCGTCGCCAGCGCCGCTGCTGTTGCCGTTGCCATTGCCGTTGTCTGTGTCGGCATTTTGTTAACTTTGCTTTAATGTTAATGTTACAAATCAAGTGAAACAAATGCCGACATCGACATCGCCGACGTTCGCTGTCTGTCGGCCAGATCGAGCGTGCCTTTCATATGATATAGTATACAATCCCTAACCGATGCTCGGCGCTCTCCACAGCTAAAGCTGAGCTCTGTGTTTGGGCTCAGCGCGTGTCGCTCATGGAGGCCTTCATCTCGCCGCACAACGTGTTTCGAAACGGGTTTGCTGGCCATATAAAATGTACATACTATCCATGTGTATGTATGTGTGTGTGAGTGTGTTTTTTTTTTTCGTATCGACCCACAAATTTACAAAAAGGGTCGTTGGGCTAAATGAATGTGTTTGCGAAAAGAAAAGAGTTGAGAGTACAAAGGAATGGGATGATCAGTTCCTTACTTCAAGTGAGGCAATTGCAAGTGCAGATTTAGGTGCAATACTTGGCTAAGCGCAAGGTTGTTGTATTGGATATTGCTTGAAGAGAGGCTTTAAATGGAATTTGGAATTGAAATTCAAATAAATTATGAGAAATTAATAGTTATAGGTAGATCATTATTATATTTAATTTAACTTTTGTATTATTTAGCCTTTCAATTTCATTGCTTAATGTGCATATAATTTATTTATCAAAAAATAATTAATATTTCTGCATATTTGGTTAGTGTATGCACGCTTCGATTCGCCTGTTCATCGAGATTTTTCTTGTTGTTCTTTCTATATGATTGCATTTGTTGGCTGTGTGTGTGTGTGTGAGTGCTGCTGGGGCTGGTTGAATTGCGGCTTTTGGGGTCTCTCCTGCTGCGGTTTATTTAAGTTTTTGCGCCCAACTTTGTTGCGGCTAAACACAAACGGAAATTAATTACAAACAGCGCGCTTAAACTTGCCGCAACAGCAACAACAACAATAAAAATGAATGAGCGGCATAATGAGTGAAGGTTGTTGTAATTGCTGTTTGTTGTTGTTGTTATTGTTGTTGGTATTGCTATGCTTGGCTTTTTGGCTTGCCATATTGAAGCCAATGGACAAATGTCTTGTTGCTGCTGTTGCTGCTGTTGCTGCTGCTGCTGCTGCTATTGCTGCTGCTGCTGCTGCTGTTGCTATTGCTGCTGCTGCTGCTGCTGCTGTTGCTGCCTTTGCTACTGTCAGTCATTAAGTTTGAGGCCTTTGTTACTCTAGTCTAAGCAAATTTTTGTTTTTTGCCTCACTTTTTACTATTTGTGCTTGGCGCCGTCTCAATGTTTTGGCATTTTATCAGTTCGTCAGGCATTTTGTCAATCAAATGTCAATCAAACAATGTTCTAGTTCCATTTTTTTTCTGCTGCGGCTGCTGCTGCTGCTTTTGTAATTTGATTGCTAAAGCGTAGAAGCTGCGACGAATTGTGTAAATATGCATGTACTTTATATCAGTGACAACAGCAACATCAGCAGCAGCAACAGCAACAGCAACAACAACAACAGCCAAGCGACAATTGATAAGATATGTAGAAAACTGTATATATGGGTGTGTCTAGACAAAAGATGCTGCGAGGGCTGAAATTGAAGAAATAACTAAGGCCCACAATTGATTGATGTTTAAGTTTTTTAATTTATAATTAATTGGGCGTGTCAGTCAACGAGACAGCCAAAGAAGTATCAGGTTTCCAACAAAGTCTAAATCTATCTATATATTCATATATTTTATATATTTATTTATGTATATTTATACATATTTTGATGTTATCTTTGATATTTGTATATTTACATGATTTTTATATAATTATATATAAATTTTAAATATTATCAAATTTCTAATTTATATTTATAATATATTCATATATATTATCAATTTATTCTAAATCGTATTTTTATATATTTCATTATTATTTTATTTTTAATTTATATTTATTCAATATTTTATTAATTGATTTTTATATTTATTATACTGTGCTTAACAGCATTTTATTGTATATAGAAATCTACAATGAAAAACCTGTCACATGACCCTCATATGTCAATTTAATATGAGTATTAATTTATCGTATCCATATCATAAAATATCATATTTTCTCAAGTGCATTCAACTCTTGCCTTTGCGGGATTCGCCTCTATTCGCATGCAAATCATAATTATATTATATTGATATTTATACTCAATTTTTAGATCAAGTAAATCAACCCAAGTAAAACGATCCTCGCATATGGAGACAACCAAAGATCGTAACATATATATTTATTAAGTATATTGAATTGCATTTACTTATATGCCTAATCCCATGCAAATCAATCAATCAATCTATTTATAAATATGCATGACAACTCTTCGCATGACCCTCGCAATTATATCATATAGTCAACATTTATATTCATGAAGCATATTTCTAATCATATAGATATATATAATTTCTTCCATTACAAAATTCCAATATGTTTAACAACCCATCGCATGACCCTCGCATGTGAACCTTATATGACAGTATCACATAGATACATATATATGTATATATTCATATAGTTAAACGTATGCCTAGGCAGTTACGTAAATTATTGTGCTGTTATTTTATGTTGTTTCTTCTTTTATTGATGTTGTTGTTGTTGTTGTTGTTGCTGTTGTGTTGTCTTTTGGCCCTTTTATGGCCAACTCAAAAGTTGGCCAGAAGAGAGCGCGCGCGACGTAAAGTCAAAACTGAAACTCGAGCCAGCTCGACAACGCACAACCAAAAGCCGTAGAGGCGGCGGCAGCAGAAACATCTCAAGTTTTATGCTCTGCTATTATTACAAATGCTCGCATCTCTTGATGGCCACCTGCAATGCCGCCTAACAGATAAAAAGATACAAATTTGTATAAATAATTCAGTAAGCAAAAAAAAAAAAAAAAAAGTGTAAAAATGTTGACGCACATATATATCGTATATATGTCTGTGTGTGTGTTTGGAGAAGGTGAGCGTAATATTTGTCCGCATTCGTCGCAGAGTCATAAAACTCCTCTATACAAATTATGAGCTTGAAGCGTGTCGTTTGTTGTTGCACATTCTGCGAATGTGTCGGAAGTTGTGTCTGAGGCTGCTCTGACATATGCACTCCAAAAATTGTTTTCTTCGTTTTTTTTGCTACGTATACTTAATATATATACAAGCCAGCCCAGCCTGCCACCCACTGCCCCTACTAGCTGTGTGTGTGTCTGTGTAGGTGTTATGCCCACACATTCTTTGCCGACACTTCAAAAGCATTCGGAGCGCTATAATAAAATATATAGACGCGCAGCTACAACAGAATTATACGCTGCTTTCAACTTTTGCGCCTAATTCACACATTTTTTTTTCTTCTCTCTCTCTCTCTCTCTCTCTTTCTCTGTGTGTGTGTGAAAATTTTATGTATTGCCTTTAGCAGCATCATCAAAAAAAACAAAAAAAAAAAAAAAAAAAAAAAAAAAGAAGACATCAATATGAAATTTTTGTCACGTTTTCTAATGTGCCAAAGGAGCTGCCAACTGTGGGAGGGGCAGTCGTAGCAGGAGTATTCCCCTACTCACTCGCCCTCAGCTATCTTCCTCACTCTCCCTTTTGCTTTGTTTCTGAGCTAGAGCAAATGCCGCGGGCAGCGGCAACGTCAGCGGCGCTTGAGCAGAGGGTTTGGCATGGGCTTCTTTTGTCTTCTTGTGGAAGTGTGAAATTGAAATTCATTTAGAGGCGATGTGACAAGCATTACAAAACATATATATTTGGGCATATATATTTTACACACAACATATCTCAATGCATATATTAGTTCATTCTTAAAGTCTGCACCTGCGAATGCCTTTTGCGTTTAAAGTTCATCCAGTGCGCCCTCTCTCAAACTACGCCTCTGCCACTCACTGGGGAGACTGAGAGACTGGGCCAACTGAGTTGCTCTTTATCATTCGCAGCCATCAATGTTTTTATATGTTCTGTTATGCCATGTGCTATTACTTTAGCATTGGCAACGCCCCACATATAAACATAGCACATTACTCCCGCCTCTCGTCTGCTGCTGCTCCTCTCTGCAGCAAGCACCTCCGCTGTCACCCGACGACCATTAACATGGCCTCACACACACACTCATTCCATGTATTTATGTTTGTGTGTATGTGTACAGAGATTACCCATAGCTATGCTTGACTATAAAGCATATTTTAGCATGTCAAGCGTTGCGCATCCACTTTGATGTTTATTTGACAGTTTTTATAGCGGCTTTTATCTGCCAACTACTTGGCTAAGGCAACGCCCCCTCCCGTCCCTACCGACGTTGCCTAACTGCCTGGCTGTGCGTGCAGCTTCCTCTTTAAGTTAGCTATCTAGCATTGGGTCGTCTTCCTATTATTGCGAAAATAAAACAAAAACAGAAAGGAAAACAGCAAAAACAGCAACAACAACAAAATGCTTTGAAGATTTATAATTTGTTTTTTTTTTTCTCTCTCTTTTTTTTCTTTTTGGCTTTGACTTTGAGAGCACAAATGCGTCACACGCATAAATTGCTCATTCATTTGCCAAAGAGAGCGACAGCAACAACAAACAACATAACAACTAAATTGCCCACGCAGACAGTTCATTCAGTTTAGCTGTTTTGTATTTGTAGTTGTTGTTGTTGCTGTCTGTCAGCTTATATGCAACTCAAGTGCAGTGTTGCTAGCTCTCTTCCGTTTCCCACTCTTGTTAAAGTTGAAGAGACGAATAGCCTCACTCACTCACACTATTCCTCACTGCCCCAGTAGAAAATCGACAAGCAATATACTTTACAATAATGTTATTGAAGTAAATAAATGTCTGTATTTAATTCGTGCTTGATCTACTTTCTTATCAGTATGCGTAACATGAGAGCAGTCAACTTAACTTATAAAATTATTGAATACATATGCTAGCTAGTTTTGTATATACATTTTTACTCTTTGTATATTTCCAACTGGGTTGCTTGCAAAAAGAGCCAAAAGATAATTACGTCAAAAACAAATATCCCTTTATGGACAGGTGTAGTATCAGCTTTTAGTACCGTTAGTTGTTGATTTTGCTATGCAAGCAGCGAAGTACATACAAATTTCTCTCTCTTCCTCCTCGCAGTTAAGGATTTGTTTGTGCAATTACCTCAAGCACACAAACAAATGCTACAATGCAAATTGACACTGCGCACATTTTTGCGCAAACGACTTCAAATTAAATTGTTGGCCATTGAATTCGAAATGAAAGCGAGCCGAGAAGCAGAAAGAGGGAGAGAGAACCTGACAACCATTTGGCTAAATATTTTATGAAAATATGCGTACTCTTGCCCGTTACTGAATCCCTGTTTGTGTTTCTGTTTGGCATTGTCTTTGGCTTTGTCTGTGTCTTGGTCTTTGTCTTTGCCTTGTTTTGGCCAAATTGCAATTACATTAGCAATCGCAGTAGCAGCGGTTACCTACTGCAATCTGGTGGCACGTTTATTATTCATGCGATGGCCAAGGCGTTCGGCTGCCACGCCCCTTTCATTATTTTAAAATCAACAAGATTTGCATAAGCTGATTGCGTTTGTTACATTTGTTACACTTCCTTATATCTATACATATTTAATTTCCTTAAAGCACTTTCTCCGCCAACTTTTATTAAATAAACTTTTACGCTGCCAGGGCAAAAACTTTGGACATAAAATAGTTTTATTGCCCCGGCTCCATTGTCGCTATTTTTCTGTAAGCTACTTGCTACTGTAATTAACTGTTTTCGACTGTGCCTGGGTCGAACGTGGGACCTGCACGAGGAGAGAACGGGCGAAAGGGAATGGGAAGGAGGAGAATTGCGGGACAGTTAAGTAGAAGCTTGAGAAGTTACGTGTGTACTCTGCACAAGGAGTTAATATGAAGTTTGTTTCTCTCGGAAACTATGTGACAAAGTACTCAGCGCAGTGGCGTACGCATTAAAGGGATTTAAAAAGAGATATGGACAGAGAAAGTGAGATGTAAATTGTATGTAAAGTAATTGTAAAATGTTACACACACATGGCAATAGCAAATATAATTGCTAGTGTAAGCTCATGCACCTCTGCCTATCACATCAAATTATTACTCTCGCCTTCACTCTCTCTCTCTCCCTTTTCATTCTAAATATAGATCCAATTGCGTTCTCTCGTGCGCATTTACCTAGTCGTTCGCCTTAAGCGCAAGTCAGCTTAACTCCTATCACTAAGCTACGCCACTGCATTTCACAGCATATTGTTACTCTCGCTCTCGCCCTCCCTTGTGCGCCCGCTCTCTTTGCCTCTTGTGAGCGATTTGGTAGCCTTTTGGCTGTCGTTTGTTTACTTTTCATATGACAAAGTCAACCGACGACGCGTCGTCGTAGTCGGCAACTTCTTGGCAAAATTTTTTATTTTTCTTTGCCATTTTTTTTTTATTTTTGAGTGTTTTTTCTTTATTTTCTTTTTTTTTCAACAAATACTCAACACGCAGCACGTTCCCCAGTCGCACTCGCTGCACGTAGCGTATTTAAAAGGCCCCGAGATTTACGTACAAAACTTTGAAGCCAACCCGGAGGCACACATGCGACAAGCTGTAGCTGTAGCTGTAGCTGCCTCGCCTTGCCAGCCACACATGTGGGCTGGGCAGGCAGTGGATCATGGAATGGTGTGGCAACGGGAGAGCAAGAGACTCTGAGACTTTGAAGCTCTAAAAACTCTGACAACGGGGCTACTGTTTGGCAAGTAAAGCTTATTTTTTTGTTTGTGGCTTGTCGGCAAAACCAGTAGCCAAGAGGCAACCTCGCTGCGCCGCGCCTCGCACAGTTGCTCCAAATGCCAGGCTCCACGCCACGTTGCACTCGAGTGCCGACCAAGAGAATGTGTTTTGTAGTTGTGTGTTTTTGGCCAAATACCCTGTAGTTCATTTAAAAGCTAAATTATGGGTCTAACAATAAGACACGAGAACGAGAGAGCTTGAAAGGAAAGTGAGAAATGCATATGGGAACAATATGAGACTATGTTTCGAACAGGTGGCAATGGAACATTCGATTTGAAGATCTAGAAAAGAGAGATGCAATTTAATATACTTATATCCATACTGCACTTTCTAAGAGGAAAATAAGAGACTGCAAGCCTTAAATAAAGTTCAAAGTCTGAAGAAATAATAATCATGGATGAAGTATTTGTATTTAAAGAAGCACTGAAAACATATACTAAAAATATATAATCTAAGCTTGTTAATTCAATTTAAAACTATTCTTATTGCTCTTTCATAATAGGTATGCTTTTTTCATATATACATTCTTAACGTATATATGTATATCTACTCCTTTCCTAGGGTATCTCGAAGTCTCTTCAACCCCATTCTCCGACTGCTGCATTCTCGGTTTTTGTGCAAGTCGCTTTGTTGTTTGGGACTGTTGTATTTTTTTTTTTTTTTTTTTTTTGGGAGAATTGTTGTGGCCTCCAATGGATTCAAAATGAAACTGGCTCGGGCTCGCTTGGCCCGCATTTGGGGCAGTCCGCAAAAAATATTTGTGGTCCGTCTGCAGCGAGTCTTCCAGTTGAGTTTTCAGCTTCAGCTTCGGCTTGGGCTTGAGCTTTGACTTCAGCTTCAATTTGATTGCATTTTAACAAGGGGCAGCCAATTCTCAATTCTCTCTGCGCTATGCCGGAAAAACAATAAGCGAAGTTTGAAAATTCAATTGTTATTGCTCGTAGCTCTTGCTATTATATATGGTGGCTCGCATCGTTTGCTCGCTTTCCTTTCTGACATTTTCCCGCTGTCCGAGTCGAAAATTGTTTTCCATTATATGTATTTCTCTGACTCAGCAGCAACTGTAGAGTCTGGGGAATGCAGGAACAGCACAGCCTCTTCATCAGCTTCGCTTCTTATGATTGCCGTCCAGCTGCCACTGCCTCTGCCTCAGCCTCAGCCTCAGCCTCTTGTGTTGTTTTTCTGATTTGTCATTATATTTTTGCCCTTGCCCCCAGTCCAGCTATGTCTGGATATTTATGAGTTATTGTTGTTGCTGTTGTTGTTGGTCGCGTCCACAACATGATTTCCGTTTTAGGCAAAGGGTCGCCCGTCTTTCAACAGCGTTTACAATTACTTTTACTCATCTCCCGCTCTCTCTCCCTCTGTTCGTATTTCCTTCTCTGTGGGCTAGCAATTAAGGCCTCAACAACTTCTTCTGGCGGAAGTCGTTTAGCTCTTCACGTTGACTCGAGAGTTTGTCTTGTAATTGATTTTCTTTCTGCAGTTAATTGCCTGACACAGACCGCAAAACACGTCGACCGCATGACGCACCAAAGTGCTATGCAAATATATTCCCAGAGCAATAATCAATTTCGTATGCCCATAACTATTCATCCATCTATCTGTCTCACCATATTGGCTCCACAACTTGACCCATTTACCAAAGCTGTTGCTCGCCTCATTATAAAACTTCCACACACACACGCACACACAATTGCAATGTTTATTGTTTGGCTGTGGCTAAGGGCTGAGCGAGGAATGAAAATTGTTTAACCAGAACTTTATGGAAATCGCTCGCATTCTGTTTGGTAACCCAAAGGAATTCTTTAAAGCCTTTGTGCTCTATTAACTAGAGTCATTTAATATAATGTTGATAGTTTGTGCAAAAGGGTTTGTCATTGAGGAAACTGATAATCGAGGTTTGTCAGGCTGGCGTAAGCTATATTGTCTTAGGCTAGTGGATTTAGTTGACAAAGGAATTTAAAGGCTTATAAGAAAAATAAACAAATTTGTATTTGATTTATTTTAATTTGAAGCTAAATCAACTATTGTTGGACTCCCTAATAAAAAAGCTTTTACTAATTTCATCATCGCACAATTGATACTTCGGAAAAACTCTTCAGCAAGCTCTTGTAAAAGTGAATGGAATGAAACGAGAAATAAAGATAACTTAACTATATTATAATGCATTAGTCATTGTCTATTGCCAGACTTTTATTACCAATTCCTATGCTTCATTTAGAAGACTATCCATATAAGTATCTGGCATTTAATCCATTTCTTATCGAACCAAAACAAAGGAATAACTGAGCTATAGAAACCCTTCAGTAAATTCAGCATTTCCGCTATCTGCACTAATGTAACTAATGTAAATGTTAACTCTCTATATTATTATTATTTATATTTTGTGTGAAACTCTAACTGCTTTAAATAAATAACTCCATAGACGTAACTTATATCTCTTATAATGCATTCATATTTTGTCCTGCTTGCAAGTCCGATATTTCACTCAAGTCGACTTTCATGAATGTTTACGACTACAAAATCCTTTGAAGCTAACTTATATATATATCCATTATACTTAATATGCATACTTTGTTATACTTTATAAACCAACAAACATATATAAATGTATATATAGACCTTTCTCATTCAGTCCTATCATATATCATTCACGCCCGCTTAAAACTACAAAAATCCTTTCAGTTCGAGCTTCGACTTAGCCATGCCCGCACATAGATTCGTAGTTTTCTCATAGTTTGTGAGCTAAAATGAGCTATTTCCTTTGTCACCATGACAGAACGTGACAAACCTAACAAATTGACACCCACTTAACCACATTACTTGGCCATGGGCCATGGGCTATGGGTCCGTTAAAGTAACTCGCATAAAAAAAAAAAAGAAAACTTAGGCAGCTTTAAACTTGATTGGGGGTTGGCTGAACTGTAAGCAGTTGCTGGTGAGATGAGTGATAAGACCCTAGAGGCAGGCAGCCACGCTTCAATCTGCGACTGTAAGTTGGCAGGGTCTGAAGTCTTCAAGGAGTAGGCGGTAGACGTGGGACACGGTCAAACCGGCCACGACTTTCAGTCAAAAGTGCGGGCCAGCTTTGAACTTTTGCTTACAGAGCCCGAGGGCAGTCGGATATTCCCCCTGCTCCAATGCCCGAAGCACTTTTGCTTAGCTATTTTTTTTTTTCGCATTTTTGTTGTTGTTGTCGCTGGCATTGGCAACAAAGTTAACTTGATTGAACTTTGTTTGGCTTTGCCCTTAGCTGCTTTTCTTTTCCTATATATATATAATTTTTTTTTTTACTTTTTTTGCACAACTTTTGTAAATTTTTCTTTGTTGTTGTGTTGTTTTGCTGTTTGCGCTTTATAAAAAACTAAATGGAAAATAAATTTTGTTTGCACTTGGAAAAGAAAGCAAAAGGAAGTCGCAACTTGATAGAGTGTGAAAGGAAACTTTCGAAAAATGTCAAGAGCATGGGAAGCATGGCACAAAGCAAATAAATATCAGCCGTGTGATTGTGTGTGGACTTTTGGGTTTGCCATCAGCTTCAACTTAATTATGGCGCGTTTCCTAAACCCTTTTGGAAAAAGTAAAGAACGACGCATTGCGTCATCAGCTCCAAGTCTAAAGCTCAGTCAAAATCCTAGCCCAACCCTCAGCTGCGACTCGCTGCAAGGCCGCACACTGCAGAGGGGAGTTTCTCAATCAACCCCCCAATTTCTTTTTACGTGGGTGGGTCGTCTCGCTCGCCGTTGCAGCGCCGCCTGCAATGGTCGCGATAGCAAATCCTCAACTCTTGTCATATTTCTCAACAGACGGCAGTCTCTTCTAATTTGGGGGAATGCTTAAGCTGAGGCTAAGGGTTGCTGGCTTTAAAAACACGTACGTGACTATTTTTCGGTGTGGCTTTCGTGGCTGAGCTGTCAAAAGTCACCCTCACACAGATTTCTATTTCTCGAAAACGAAAACGAAAAAAAATATATATATATAAACTAAATAGGCAAAAGTGTCGACTGCGTTCAGCTTGGCGTTTGCCTCAATCGATTTTGGTCATTTATCGCTTTAATGCGATTATAATGCTAAGAATATTCTTGAGCGCAGTTCATTCATGCTGAGATTCCTGTCGCCTTGCAAGACACCAACAAAAGCCGAAAAGACAAAGGGCATACACGACTCGAATATACGCTTCATTCAATTTCATCTCTTATATATTTAGACAAACCAATCGACCCGTTTTCACTTCGCTTAGGGCATATGTTAAGGAAAATCCAAGCATGCGACCACCCTAGACCATGTCACAGACATGGTCTTTGAGGGTGGCCCAAATCACTTTTCCTTAAAGAGGGATAAAACTTTAAGCCTCTCTGGTACACACCTGCAAGTAAAAGAAGTTGAGAAAAAGGGTTGCATTAGTTTTCAAGTGTGGAAAAGGTTGTTGCCAGAGCTTGACAACCGCATGAAGTCTTCAATCAGGCATGGCCATCAATCAGTTTATTTAATCAGATAAAAGTGCGCCGAGCGAGGGTGACTCAACTCAATGCCTCAATAAATTTCTATGGAATAACAAGAAAACAAAGGCAGAGTTGAAGCTGAGATGTATTTAGGGGAATGTGGTATATCATTTTGGCTGATAGTTTTGATGGGGATAAATAAGTGTAATGAGAATTTAGGTAGAGCTTAGATGAAAGAGAAAGAGAAAAAGAAAAAGAAAGAGAGAGGGAAAGAGAGAGGGAGAGAGAGAGAGAGAAAGTAGTAGAGAAGGGAATAAAGATAAATTGCAAATATATTTAGGAACATATTTTGTTAAATTTTATGTTTTTGATTTCCTTTAACTTTATTTTGAATAATAATTTTAATAATTTCAACACAATACATATATACATATATATATAACAGCATAATATCCTTAATTTAGCACTCTTTCTCTCTTGCTGTCTCTCTCTCTCACTCTCACTCTCACACTCTCACTCTCACTCTCTTTCTCTTTTGAGCTCCATCTGCTGCATAACTTTTGATCACATTAGAGCCTACACAAACTGTGCTGTCACAAGAACCTTAATAGCAATTTAGTCTATATATATATATATCACTCTCCTTCTCTCTCTCTCTCTCTCTCTCGCTCCTGCTCTATATGTATATAAATATGTATATAAATATCTGTTTCACTCTCATTTTGTATGGATAACGCCGTATGTTATGCCCATTAGGCCTAATATGCGCTAATGCTATAAATAAAGCGTCGCCATACGATTATGGCATACTAACCAACTTCTTCTTCTGCTTCTTCTTCTTCTTGTGGCATTCTGTGCTAAATGCGTGTATGCAATGTAATTTACAGTTGGACAATGGATACGCTCGACGAGCTCAAACAGCTCTTTAATGTCTTTAATCCAATTTCCAGAGACATGAGACCAAAAATGAATACAAATGTGCGTACGTGTTGAATTTAACCAATTAAATGGGTTATTTCACAGTCCGACAACAATGATGTCTGACTGACATAGTCTCATGGACAACAGAGCACTCCATATGCAGAGGCCGCGAACGACGAGGCGTCAGAGGGAAGGAAGTTGAGAGGGCCAAACGGGGCCATTTGGATTTCAGCATTGGCCATTGAGCTCGTCTCAGTAATCGATATTCATGCTTATTTTGCTTGGGCCATTGACTTAATTTCTTTTCTTTAGCAGCGGAATAAATTATGCAATTCAAATTAATGTGAGCATTACACGACCCCGACGAGATTGAGAGACCAAAGCTAAAAACAAACACAAACACAAACCGAGACGCACAGAGACAGTGCCAGCTCCACTGGGCTCCACTGTGGGGAGTTCCCCTTATTTTTCCATCCAGTTGCTCAGATACAAAATGAAATTAATCCGACTTGCCAAATGCCAGGCACGTATCGATGTGGCTGCGTTTCAATGTTATGTTTGTCTTTTGCTGCTGCTCCTGCTGCTCCTGCTGCTGCTGCCATCTGACTTTGGATAGCTGCTCTCGCACTCCATCCCCCTCACTCTACCCCTCTCTCTCTCTCTTGCTCTGTCTTGAGTGTTGCAAAAAGGAAGCGCAGGAACGCTGTCTGTGTGCTTTGAAATCGAATTAGGCAACAACACATGTGTTGCCTGTGCCTGTGCCTGGGCGCTACGTCTTCTATGCGATTCTCATTTCGTTTTTGCGTGGCATGGGTTAAATTTATGCTCGAACGTACCCCCGGAACCACGTAAACTGGTTGACAGCTGTTGCCTGGGGCGCAGGATCCAGGATCCCGCCGCACAGCTAGATAACAGCTACAAAAAATAAGCAAAATAAGCAAAACGTTAAGCAAAAAGAATGTGACAGGCGTTGCCCGTGTTTGGGAGGCTTTGCATTGTTAGCAGTTGGCAGTTACCTTTCCAATAGGTGGCATTTGGATAGCGGCAGCAATATCCAGATCTAAGGGCATAAGAAACTGGTATCCAAAATGGAGTAAGGCCCATAATTGGCTACATTGGCATTTCACTTTTGGCACAACTGCCTTCTGCCAGCGCAAAGGAATAAACGTGCCGCTTCCTAAATGTTTCTATGCCACAAAAATGGCATTAAATTGACCCAGTTTTGTCTCTGATACACCCAACATAAAATGTCAAAATTGATTTGGAAAATGATATTTTGGTGTGGCATAAAAAATTAGATCTAAAATTGTAAAACTATTATGAAAACTGATAATTCTCTAGCTTAAATTCAATATTTAATCAAATAAGGGAAATTTATAAATATATAAATTGCATATATATTTTTAATATAAATATAATATGCTAATTAAAATTTTTACAAATTTAAAGTAAATGAAAATAAAAATTGACATAAATAATAAATATTATTAACTGTTAAAACATATTATATTATATAAAAATAAATAAATTTTTTTTTAAATATATCAAATAAATTATTTATAATCTTATTATACAGGAAATAAATATAAAATATATAACTTAATATTTCTAAATATCATTTTAATATTATGATAATTATATAACAAATATTAAATTAGTTATTTGAATTTTTAATTCCAATATTATTGTAAAAATAATTTGTTTAAAAATAAATATAATATTGCATTAAATAATATTGCATAAAAATACAAAAATATTTATGTATAAATAAATTTAAATAATTTTTTAAATATTTATTCTAATTAAGAAATTATTTCGATGCACTTTGCACTCGTTTATTTCTCTAAAATTTGTATGGTAACATGCTCTCAATTATATTCTGCTACCAAACCGACTTTGACATCTTTGTCGCCTGGCATTGCCGCTGCCATCCATTTCCCTGTCACTTAGCCAGATGCATGCAGCTTAATAGATACACAGAGTACGCATTTTCCGACAGCTATCTCTATAGCTTTTCGTTAGCGCCAAAATTGCTAGCCTCAAATTGGCCATGACAACGCGGCCACGCCTCCCAGAGGTGGCGGTGGCCACATTTTTCTTAACGGAAATCTCTTCAGTGGCAGTTTTCACGCCAAGGCCCAATCGGGCAAGGACTTAACAATACCTTCATTACGAACGGCCAGGAAACGAGACGTGTAGGGACCACAAAACGGTTTGTGGCATGCGGCATATGGCAAGTGGCAAACACTCGAATCTGCTTGGAGCATAAGCGTCTTTTTTTTTTTTATTTTATTTTATTTTATTGTTTTGTCAACGCTTAAGAGAAATGCTTTTCCATTTAGTTGAACGCTTATGAGCATTGCTACGGATATGTTTTTTCGATTTGCTGCGTGTTTCTTTCTTTAAAAAGAAAATGTCTCAAAGTCTCAAATGTGTGTGTGTGTGTGTGTGTGTGTGTGCGAGTGTGTGTCTCTGTTGTTTGCTCGGCGACTTTTCACACCACATCAAAAGACGGCGCTCCGAGTGCACTCAAGTGTATAAACAATGGCGTTAAGTGTTTAAGTGCACGGAAATATCAGAGCCATGGATTGGCCCCCTCTTGAAGCAACCCTCCCCCCCTCTCTCTACCTACCCAACAACTCCATCTGTAGAGCCAGTAAAAGCAGCTTTAATTTTATTTGATGGCAGTTTAAAAAAAGAAAAAATTGATGTAGACACAAAGTTTAATTGCCGAGCAACAGCTTGAAATAGTTAGAGATACAGATACAGATACAGATACAACAACGAGTGCAGATACAACCGCAACAACTTTTCATTGGTGTCTGCCTGTGGTCCGCGTCCGCACCGGCTATATGTATGTATGATTTTATGGGCGCTATGTGGCCGCCATTTGGCTGCCAGACAGACCGGACAGACAGACCGGACGCACAGATGCCTGGCGCCAGGGCCTAGAGCAGAAGCTGCTTCTACCTGCCGTTAAATACATACAACAACAACAACAAAAACTAAGCTCTAGTCTAGTATTTACAGATAAGCAGAGTGATAGAGGTGGAGGTAGAGCGGAAGAGAGGCAGAAAGAAGCTTGGCTTAAAAGCAATGAAGCAATGAAGCAATTGACTTGGTCTATTACTCGATGTGAACGTCCGTTATCTTAATTCAATGAACCAACCGGCTTAATAGCCGAACTGGCATAAACTAAGCCTCTGGCTTCGTCTAGAGTTAGACGTCCAGGCAATTAAAAGAGTTTATTTAAGCATTTCCAATCAATCGGAATGAGCAGCAGCTATTTAATGGCTGCCTTTGAATGATAAATTAGAAGAAAAAGAAAAACTGCAAAAAAATTGCGCAAAAAATGTGAAATGTTCACAGAGCCAACTGAAGGCGGCCTGAAAGCTTCATCTTGATATGATGTGGAGCATAGGCGGCAGCTGGTTTTCAAAATGATTTGCGATGTTCAAATGGACTTGGGAAAACCATTTCGGATTACACAAGAACAGACGCTCGTCAATCAAACTGTGACTTTTCATATGTGATTTAGTAGTTCTATGATTTTTTTTTTTTTTTTGTTTTAAGTGCATAACTGGACTACATTTATCTTTTTATTTTGAGATATGTTTTATTGTTATTTTTATGCAATTTATTATTTTTTTATATTTTTTATTATTAATTTGCTTAAATATTTATAAAATTTTAAAAATTGTATTTAAATTATTATTTTAAATAAAAATTCAAGTCAAATATTTCATCGAATTTATGTATTATATTATATTATTGTATATATTTGTTTATACAAATATATATATATTTTTCTAATACTATATGCACCTATTTTTTTTAATATTTATACACATACATAAATATATTAGCTTTGCTTCAGTATATCCCAATCAAGCATGAGAGTGCGCTCACATATATTTCCCTAAAAATTCCCTTAAAATTTCCCTTAAATTCACCTAAAACAAACTAAAAACAAATCAAATACGAAAAGCTCATTAAAATGCTATTTGTATATATCCAGCAGCTCGCAGCGAAAAATCGTTCAATTAACTACAAAAATATATATATATTTTTATATACATATATGTATTTTATATATAGTATGTAGATATATATAATTGATGGCTGCCTTGGCCATTGGCAGTGCACCATCCTAATGGCTGACCGCGCAGCGAAACCGTATAGCAGCCAAAGTAACCGTTAATTGCATTTAACACCAGGGCAGACACCGACACAGACAGAGAGAGAGACAGCGAGAGAGAGAGAGAGAGAGAGAGAAGAGGCAGACATTGCTACTCCAACTGCTGCCCGCCCAATCTCCTATCTCTATAGAGTAGTAAAGCACTCAAGCTGTAGTAAATAGCTTTAAAGTTGAAGTTTATTTTTTTTAGTGCTGTTCCATAATTAGATGCATGACTTGGCAGCGCCTTTTAACGTGCGCCTGCTGCTGCTGCTGCTGCGGCTGCTCCTCGACTGGCCGCCGCCGTCGCGTCGGTCCGGCTACTCAATTAGCCAGAAAAGACATTAAACTTTCGCCGGTGCCGCAGATGAACTGCTGCCTGTGGGTTAGTTCAAGAGTCTGCCACAGCCTCCACGCCTAATGAAGTTAGTGCAAAGCAAAAACTACGGAAAAAAATAACAAAAATATTTGAGCGCCACTTTTTTTTTTTTTGTAAATTCAGCTGCTAAATTGAAAATCTAGCCTCGTCTATTGCCACACCCCGCTCAGCGCTCATACTAAACGTTGGCCATAAATAAAATGCAAATTTTTGCCAGCAAACCAAATTGCAAGGATTGCCACAGGAGCAACAGAGCAGGCACAACAAGGGAACTACAACTCCTGCTGTCTGATGCGACTCCTGCTGCTGCTGCTGTTGCCCCTGCTATAGCTCTTGCTCCTGCCTGCGGTTGCTGTACGTGTTTTTATTATCGGCAACATATTTTCAGTATCAAATTTTGTGGAAAATGCGCTTGCAGCTCGATGAAATTCTATTGGGAAATATGTTTGTTAAATATTTTACATACACTACACATAGCCAAAAAAAAAAAAAAAAAACTGTTGACTTTTAGTGGTGTTGTAATTGGAAATGTTATAAATTGTTTATATTTTCAAAAATATTGCAGAAAATTGTTTTTAAATATACATAAATTCATGATATATATAGTAAATATAGCACTGCTTAGGCAATTATGAAAACAATTTCAGTTTCCAATGTGAAAAATAGAGTTAAAAAATAATAAAACCTCTAAATTTAAGTGACATATTGTTTTTATATATGTATATAACATATTTATTAAATAATTTATATACATTTATTTATATGTATATTGTAGTTACATATTTATTATTTAATGTCTTTTTTTCTAACAAAAAATTCCAAAATAATTCTAAAATATTTATATTTGTATGTTTTTACATTTTAATAATTTTTAAATTATTTATTTATTTTTTAAATATATTTTTCTTATTTAATATATATTGCGATTGCTAAAAATCTCTTTTCTAATTTCAATTATTTTTTCTTTTAGAAGTAAGGCTCAAAATTGTACACAGAACATTAATATTGAGTGGGACGTAAAGCTGTTGCAACCTTTTCTCTAACCTCTTCATAAATAACAATTTTTAAGCAATTTTTTTTTATTAAGCGCCTTGTTAAAGTGGTTTAAGGCACTGCTACTGCTGGGATCATTAAAAATGATATGCCAACGCACTTTTGACGAACGAAACAGAACAAGGGGAAAAAAAAAACTATTTGTAGGAAAAAGATTGTTGTTGGAGCTCGCAACTACGATTAATAACTGAGCGGCGGAGAGGAAACTGCGGCCCAGCTGATGCGCTTCTAATACAATCATATAAATTACGCTGTGCGAACAATCAATCAATGTCAAAGTCAGGCACTGGCCGTGGCATAGGCCCAATGGATTTGGGTAGATTTAAGCTAAGCTGCCCCACGTACTTGGCCGCTCATCAATTTCAATAAACGCGAGCGACGGCACAGCGGATCAGCTCTGACGTTCCATTCCGCCGTGCAAGTCCAACGGACCACCAACGCCCCATTAGCACCTAGCTAAACGCAGCGGCATTTGTCAAAGTCCAACAGACGACACCAGTCCGGCGTTGACAGGCGCGGGAGGGATGCGGAGCAAAAGCAAAAGAGCTGTTGGTGTCCGTCCGCCTCTTCATGTGTTTTGCATTTTAAATTGTGGCACAAATGAAATTGAAAATGGCAGCAGAAGATGTGCAGCTATGCGACGACAATGTCTCAATGTCTCGCTGTGTGCTGTCTCTCTGTATCTGTATCTGTATCTGTGTGTGTTTGTGTGTGTCTGGAGTCAACAATGGCAAACGCTTTGGGTGGCATTTCATTGACAAGAAGTCATAAATTGTACAAATGACAGCCAGCAAGTGGTAAGCGACACATAAGCAGCAGCAGCAGCAGCAGCAGCAATGGAGGCAAAGCAACTGTCAGTAACAGTCACTTTAGCAAGTGTCCACTGTATATGCAAAGCGTTGCAATCACAGCTAACAATGCTAAACAAATTGATAGAGGGTTCAAAGCTCCTTGAAGGAGTTCAAAGGTCTTAAATATTCAATGCAGTCAAGCTGCATAAGAAATAGTACATATATAACTGCAGATATGTGTATATAAGAAATGTGATATATATGAAAATAGTTTAATACAAAACGAATGTCTTTTCATTAAATTTAAATTTAACAATCTATATACTGTATATAATTATTATATTTTAAATTGTTTGTTTGAATTTGTAGAATGCTATTTCGTTTACATTGAAGCTGTTAAGCAGCTGCAATGCTAAATTTTGATCACTAACATTTATATGTTATGTTAAAGTACTGTTTAACAGCAGCTAAGCAGCGTAACATTTCAAATATTCATTTAGCTCAATTCAGCTCGTAAGCTTACATAGAAAAGAGTTTTTAATAATTCATATACAACTATATACATAGAAAAACAATTCCTGATTAAATTTAGTTTTAATATAATTATAAAATTAAAATATTAATTATAACATTAAATTCATTATAAATTCAATACAAAACTAAAAGCTTTTTTAATTAAAAATTATTTATAAATAAATTATTTATATTTATAAATATTTAATATAGTTATATTCATGGTCAGTACAAACGATTTTCATAGGTTATTTTTCATGGTACGATACAGCACAACGATTACCCCTCGCTCTCAATCCCTTTCCCTTGAGTTATATGTGATATATATAGCTACATTATCGTCTGCTCTTCATCTTTAATGAATCCGAAATTCTTATACTCATTAAGTGACACAATATTTCTCAATTGTTCTGCTCTGCTCTGCTCTATAATAAATCTGTCTTTCATCTTCAGTTGACCACACACACAGACAGCGATAGAGAGAGAGAGAGAGACGAGTTCATCAAATCAATCAAACGACATTAAAGCAATGTGCCTGGGTACATCAAAGCAACCAATTATCTGTCTCTTTCGGGCAAGCAATTTCAGTAGTAAATCCCTTCCCGTACTGAGAGAGACTCTGCTGGCTGGCAAATCAGCTTAATAAGAACTTTACAATGTTGCCCGGGCCAGCATTTCAGTTTCGGGGCAATTGAAATTTAGTTTGGCTTATGAAATGCTGGCAGCCAAAACTGAAACAGAAACAGAAAGAGAAACTCAAGCAGCGACCACACCCAAAGCCTTTCCTCGAATTGCCAAAGCCGGAGCACTAGTCTCTCGTTTGCAGCAGTCCGGGCCGACCACAGGCAGCCGGCATAACGGACAACACCTGCCTATCAGGTGGCCATTGTGCTGGCGTTGTGGACTGGGAGCGGAAGTGCGGCTCCAGCAGTTCACGTTGATATCAAAGGCAATGCTAATGGATGGGTATTAGGGAGAGAAGGCGACGCAGAGAGTGAGGCAGAAAAAGAGAGGGAGCCAAAGAGGAGCCACAGCATTTGGAGCAGCTGTGCATGCGGTTTATGAGCTATGCAGGCGGAAGTTTTAACTGCTCGACACACACACAAACACACACATACACACAAATCAATTGCATTGCAGTGGCAGAGTGTAAAGTCGAGGGGTTGCTTTTTTTAATACACCCTGCCAACAGCTGAAGTGAGACACACACGACGCTGTTGCCATCATTTCATCTTACCCATCATTAGCTGTATGTCGCCAACGAAGTCGCATCGTTCAGTTTCTCAGTTGCATGCTGTTTTTGTTGCCACGAAAATCCCGAAAAACCAAAACTGAAAGATTGCCCGCCATGTGTCCTCGCTTCCCTATCTCTCTACTGGCTTGTCCGTCTGTCTTTATGTCTGTCCGCCTGGCTGCCTGGCTGCCTGCTGACGTTTTTATAGCTGCTAACAATGTGTCAGGTTTTCTTAGAACTCACGATGAGACTTTGCCTCAGAGCCTTCTGCCATGAATATCCGTATCGAGATACTATAGCCGAAAAGGCGACTCATCCTGGGTTGATAATTAGGCGCAGTTGTTTTGAAATACAAAAAAAAACAACAACTACACACCTACACAGAGAGCGATAGAGAGGGAGATATATAGAGAGAGAACGATATACCCATAAATATTGCTGCTACAGTGCATAATGGCTATGATGGCAATGGATTTTAATAGCTAAAAATTGCTATAAATGGAATCTAAGATATGAAATAAAAACTAAAATATTATTATTATTATTATTATTATTATTATTATTATTATTATTATTATTATTATTATTATTATTATTATTATTATTATTATTATTATTATTATTATTATTATTATATATTTTTTTAATAAATGTTGATAAATATTAATTAGATAAATAAAAGAATTAATTCTAAGATTTTTGTACTTTTCAGAAAATGTGACCAAAAATGATTGCATGCGAATTTTGATTTGACTGATGATTGCATGCGATTTTTGTTTTGATTAATGCTTGCATTTGATTTTTCAATTTATTCCATTTATTCTTTTTATATATTAAATATATTAGCTAATCAATAAACTTAGAAGATATATGTAGATAGATAGATTAATAAATAAATGTTTTTTTATATTATTATATTATATATTAATATTTTTTCAATCATTTTTGATGTTATATATGAAACAAAGAACTCTTCTGCTACCCATATTAACATGCATTTATGAAACCATTTTCCAAATTATGAGCAAGTTATATTAACTCAAATACATCACTTATTCATAAATTTTGAAGTGTTGTATTTAGGCATTACTTGAGCATTGATGAGCTCTCAGCTGCATCCGCTCTATCAGCTACAGCTGCTCGCTTTTTATAGCACCTCTAGGAAGCATCATTTATGTAGTATTTGCTTTTTCTCTCTCTCTCTCTCTCTCTTCTCTTCTCTTCTCTTCTCTTATTTGTAGAGCATACACAAATTGCATGCGAGTTGGAATAAATACATATTTTTGGTCGGCCCCATAGACTATTTTTATGTTGCCTTGCTCGACCGAGGGCCGCACAAATTATGCGTAAATATGTGATATTTTGCCCTGCTCCTCCGACATTGCTGCCTCCTGCTTCACACGGCTCACTCACACTCGGCGCAGCGCAATAATTCTCGTTTATCGTTTTGCGAAAAGTCAATTTTTATAACGACGACGACGAGTCATATAACCCGCTGAATATACGCACAACAACAAAAACTGAAATGATTTGTGGTTGGCTGAAATTGGCGCAAAAGTCAGTGGGAGCGTTGCCTCTATGGGGGGAGGGGGCGGGGCAGGGTAGTCATGCGTGCGAGCTGCGACTTCCTACGCGCCACAAAATATGTAACAAATTTTGTAATTTGAACGCAACAAATCATAATTTTACATAATGATCAATTCATATACGTCAAGAAAGCAAAATGGATATGTAGAAAAAAAACGAAAAGAAAAGAGAAACTAAAGTTGTTGTTGTTGTTGGCCCCCTTGCAATCGGCAATCGTAAAGTGAATTATGTGGCCCGTCGCGGCAATTTCGTAGAATTTTTCCTCATTTTCCACGACAGGCGAGACGATTGGCCCGTGTCCGAAGTCACTTTTGAGTGACTAAACAATTTCAAACCGGAAGCACATAGGACATAATGCAGACATATACAGCTTTATGTGTATGTATGGAACGTGAGGGCGTTTGAAGCTTTCTACGAAAACTAATTAAACAAATTACAATTTCTCTGTTTGTGTGTTTGCTTATTTGTAAAGTTGGTGCAATGCACTCACAGATCTGATTACACGGGTTGCTACAAAAATTATAATAACTAAGCTTAACTCTAAAGATACGAATTGAATGTAATTTCATAAAACAGTTCTAGCAACAGCTCTACTTAACAGTATGCACTATAGGTGCTCTGTTAACATTACAGCAAGTCAAATGTTAGGAGAAAAGAATCTGCAAAGCAATTACCATGGCTTAACAGCTTGTGTTCTAAGACCTCTGTTAACTTGACATACAAATGCACTGCTATGTTAGCTATTATTAACATAGTCACTCTCTATTTTCAGCTTGATAGAGTAATATTTTAGCATGACAGCCATTAGGTCTCTAGTGTTTGCCAGCAATTTATCAAGCCGCCCTCTGTGGCTAAACGCCATCTAGCGTCCAACTTGGGCTGCAACTACAAACTGACAGATGGCGATGGCTCCTGCTGCCTGCAGCATATCAAATTAACACAGACACGAAGCATTTGGACCCAAAAGGGGGAGGTGCGCGCATGCCGCTGAGGTAAAACTTGGGGAGATGCTGTTTGGTGCCCATTAACTGTGGCACTTTTGGGGGCAGCGCGCCGCAATTTGTTGGTCAGGTTTACAGTCGGCAAGCAGCAGGCCGACTTGAGCGAGGCCAGCAGCAGCAGGCAACAGCAGAAGGCAGCCAACATGGCTGGGCTTTATGCTCGCATGTATGTTATTTTTGTTTTCTTGCTTTTTAATGAGCATCGCATCGCATCGCATCGCATCGGTTCGGTTCGGAGTCAGAGCTGTAGTCGGGCAACGTGCAACGGGCAACTGGCAAATTGCAGGTTCTTCTTTCGCTGTGCCACAAAGTGTTGCACTCATATTTTGCCGGTGTGCGCCTTAATTATATGGCCGCCGACAGAAATTCAAGTGAAAACCATTCGGTTTCGGGCCCAACACCAACACACCCAGACTCTGGCCTAAGCCTATTTCGAGCCGCTCTTTAAAGCATGAAAATTTAATGCCAGCTTAGCCCACAAGACCAACACACACACACACGCACACACGCACACAATGACCAAGCGGGAGAGCGTTGAAAAAATATGTCGATTCAACTGAGTTGAGCTGAGCTGAGCTCAGTTGAGTTCGACTGGGTTGGGCCTGGGTTCCGAGTGAGTGCCGAGTTTTTGAGTTTTTGAGGTTTTGGTATTCAAAGAATCTTTCATGGCGCATTTCCGTTTAGGTCGAAGCCGCTTAACTGCCCAACTTCTCACTTTCTTCTCAGTCGCTCAAGTATTAATTATGCACGCATAAAATATATGTATATATATTCAACCTTTTTCTCAGCCTCTTTCAGCATATTTTCTGTGAATGAGCGGGCGCGACATCAATGGGATGCAAATTAACTGTACAAACATAAATAACACTCAAAATTCTTGGAAAACATCCCAGACCCTCGCGCATTTGTCAAAGTAATAAAAATTGTTGGGCTTCTGTTGTTTAGGGCTCATTCGGGAACCCTTTTCTCTCGTCTCTTCTCCACTCTAGTCAGCTCCGCTCCGCTCAGCTCAGCTCTTTTTATTTTTGTTCCTCTTTGATAAGCATTCTTATCATAGTTAGCCTGGGAGTTGGCATCTTTGTTGCCTTTTGCCGCACTGACCTGTGACCGGTTTTATGATATACCCTTTAATGAATTCAAAGGCACGAGTTGCCATTTCTCTAGCCCCCACCTCCCTCCCAACCAACTACACCAACGTTTGAACAACAAAATGCTCTGCGCGTGCTCATTACCCTGGTTGCGGAATATGGTGCGAATACTTTGTGTGCTGACTGTGGCTGACCCGCTTTCATTTTGCACTTGTTGCCCCCAAACCATCGTCAACGTTGTGCGATATATATCTCAAACTGAAATTGAAATTGAAATTGACAAGTGATGCTCACTCTATATATACCCTTGACATGTTGTGGGAGTGCTAAAGGGTCGTTAAGGTTTTGAGAATGTATGGAAGAAATGATAACATTTCATAGAGGAAGTGAAATTGAATTTGAGGCCAAATTTAAATACAGAATTTATTTGGAGATTAATATATAAAGATATATTAATTCTTATTTCATGTTCTTTAAATTTACTTTATAAAATATTTTAAAGTAAATATACAAAATATTTTAAAATATTTTTAAATATATTAAAATAAAATAAAAAAAATTATCAAATTATTTTAAAATATTATGAAGAGTGAAAATAAATATATAAAAATATGCAAAATATTTAAAAATATTATGAAAAGTAAAAAATAAATTAGTTAATGATATATATTTAAAAATATAATTGAAAAATATAAATTTAGTTATATTAAACTTTTGAATGCTTTTTTATTAATTCCTATCTTGTCTACTTTTAATTTGCTTTTTAAAATATTTTAATATATAATAATAAAATATATACAAAATATTTTAAAATATTTTTGAAATATTATGAAGATTGAAAAATAAGTCAATTAAATATATCTAACTGAAAAATATGCATTTAGTTAGCTTAAAGTTTCATAAGCTTTAGCTTTAGGGAATTTACATTTCTTCAATAAATGTTGCAATGCAGGTGCAGGGTATCTGTATAGTCATGCACGCCCGCCTAGAGCACTTTTGTGTATTTTTATATGCATCTGCAAGATACGCCATCAATTATTTAATATACTACATTGTGATGCATTAAAAAGTTTTACGCCCTCTCACAGGCATACATATAAATACATACATATATATACAATATATATGTATATACGTACAAAAAATGATTAATTGGCGCTACAAATTTATGACGTCGTTGGATTTTTCACGCCGATAGCGAGTTGAATGTATGATAAAGCCCATTGATGGAGTTTTACTCTATGCCACAATTGAAGCTCGAAGCGATTAAAACTTTTCATCAGACCCAAAAGCAGCTTCATGTAATGCAGCATGTACGTGTTTGTGTGTGTGTGTGTCATTATGTTGATTGTTATTGTTTCCATTGTTGTTGCTGTGCAATAAATTATATGCCATAATAATTATTTATGAAAGTCTCATAGGGTTTGGCGCTACGGGCCCTATTGCGTAATATATGTGGTATAAATATAATGAAATGTGCTGCTTTTATTGGTAACGCTGGGGACTGTTCTTATATACACCATGCATGACACATCAATAGAGCAAACTAATGTCTAATCTGAAGAGTAGCTGTAAATGACTTGATATATGTAAAGTCGTCACTTCATTCTATGCTTAGCAAACAGCTTGAAAAGCACATTAAAGCTTAATGAGTCTACCAAATGCTTTTATATGCTTTTATATATCTCTGTATCAATTTCGGAACTTCCTGCTTCAAATAACTTAAACTCTATTAAATCCAGCAGGAAGCATAACAATTCAAACAATTGATATGCAATATATCTCGCCTCATCGTTTTCTTTGCGCAATTTAAATGAAATTTCATTTACAATAGCTGCCATAATTGTATTAATTTTTTTATCTTGCTGCGGATTTCTTTTCATTTTTTATTTTTTTTTTTTATATATTTATTTTTGCGCCAATTTGTAGAGAATTTCAATTTTGAATATTGATTATTCATTTTCTGAAGCGACGATGGCGCACCTATAACGAATTCGGATGCGGATGTTGATGCGATTGCGAATGGTAATGGGTAAATGGAGACTGGGGACTGTGCAGAGGTCTGGGTCTGGGTCTGGGTCTGGGTATGTCGATTGCTTCGCTTGCGCCTTTGGCTTCACTGGAGACGACGACGACGACGACGACGACGACGTCGCCATCATCATTGAAATGGCAAATTGGACTGCAGAATTCTTTTTTTATATTGGAATTGCTTTGCTGTTGTAGTTGCCATTTGCTATTATTATTGTGGGTTTCCCTCCACTAGCTGTATGTGTGTGTGTGTGTGTGTGTGTGTGTGTGTAATCATAACGGCTCGCTTGTTAACATGCTACATTAAATTTTTATCAAGAGCCATGGCAATAGAGCTGAGCATAGTAAGAGCGAGAGAGGGAGAGAGAGTGAGAGAGACCAGCCACAAGAAAGCGCTTCAGCATGCATAAATACATAAATATCTAAAATAATGATGTTGTTGTTGTTGTTGCTGGTGTTGTACTCATTGTTGTTGTTGTTTCTTATGATTATTGTGGCATGGCTGCAATGTAGCATGATTAACACGCACATGGTAGAAAAACAATAAACCGCTCGAAGAGCAAATGCTAAAAGCATCGAACAATGCTGGCCACACACACACACACAAAATAATTCACAGCCATTACAAATAATCATAATAACAATGGAGGACCTCGTTACGCATACGCCACATGGTACGTTCGAGGAATAAATATATATATATATCTAAATAGAAAGTGGACATCAAGCTGGGCGTGGTTAGCTTGCTTTAAGCGCTGCAAATATCTATTGTAGTTCTAAATGAATATTAAGTATTTGATGTTATCAGCTTAAGGCCAAACACTTACTCACATCTAAAGCCAATCTCTTATTAGTTAGCTACATTAAAGCCAATGATTCCAAGTCTTATGCCAAAAATCTTGTGTGGATTTCAATAAAAAATACCTGCATAGACTTTACTCTTCTAGCCATCCATTATCTGTTGTCCAAAAAAAAAAAAAAAAGCACTCAGCATAAACTTGGTCAGTTTGACATTTTATAGCGTTGCATGCCACACACAAACACTCACACACACACACATATATATCTATATAGCAGCAACGTTTGCAACACGTTTTATCATTTAACTCGCTGGTGCTGGAATTCCAACAAACATTCGCCAACCACCCACTATCCCATGGCACATCAACAGCGTGGGAATTAATATCAATGTCGTCGTCGTCGTCGTCGTCGCTGCTGTCTCTGTCACTTGATGCGTTTGCTATCAGCTGCATGGCCACCACGGCGTATGTGTAATGCCTTTTTCTATGGGTTTATTTTATTTTTGTTTCAGCTGGTTTTATTTCTCTGCTCTCTTTACTTTTTTTTTGCTTTTTATCAATTAAAAGCCACTTCAAAAGCGGAAAGTGTCTGTGTGCCGTTGACACACACACACACACTCACACAAACAAAGGCGCACTGAAAACAGACAAGCGCCCAAATAGCACACAAACAAAAAACCAAACACACACACTCCCGCACACACACACACACACAGTCTCAGTTATAGTACGCTTTTGTTGTCGTCGGTTTGGTTTGTTGGACGCTTTTAGTTTTATCTCTCTGGCGAATACTTTTGGTGGCACATTTTAAGCTGAGCAGAAATACAAATATGTTTGCACTGAATACCCTATGAGAAAGGAATTTTGAGATATATAAAAGCAGATTTTGCTATATACAAATGGAAATTATAGTAAAAATTTTCAAATATTATTAAAATTGTTATTTAGAATTAAAAATAAATAAATAAATATATTATTGTTAGTTTTAATTATATTTTAATTTTTTCAATAGTAAAAAATAGTACAAAATGTATTAATAAATTTTTTTAAATTTCAAATAATCATATAAATAAAAATAATTATAACAAAAATATGAATTTGTTATAATTTGTATTACTGTTTTAATAATTGATATTATTACTTGTATTTTTTTATTTATTAATAAATTGTTTACCATTTATTTTTTACAACAAAAACATGAATTTGTTATAATTATTTTTATTTTTGGTTCACTAAATGATAATGTTATTTGTATTTTTTATTTTTTTAATAAATTGTTTACTATTTATTTCTTATTTCTTATTTCTTATACATATTTTTATTATTATTATATATATGTATATGTATATATATTTTTTTAATTACTTTCAGTATTTGTATTATTTTCATTTTTTATTTATTTTTATTTTAGTAACTATTAATTTTATTAATAATATTTGTATTATTTTTAATTGTTAATGCTTTTTATTATCTTTTTCTATTCATATTTTTATTTATTTTAATTGTTATTATATTTATTATTTTTTTCATTTTTCTTCTTGAATATTTTTGTAAATATTTTTTTTATTATTTTTATATTACTAATAATGTTTTATTATTTTTTTCATTATCTTATTTTTATTATTTATTTATTTAACATTTTTATTATACTATTTTTTATAGTTTTTATTATTTATTATTATTTTTTGAAACTCCCCTCTCTTTCACTTATTCTACGTCATTTTTACAGGGTATTCAATCAAACAAACTCTATCCGCTGCCCAGTTTTTGCAGTTTGGCTTTGCATTACAATAGTGCACAGCTTTTAGCTGGGGCTGACAGATCCACCCAAAGCATTCACTGCTCTCTACTCTCTGCCTCTCTCGCGCTCTCTCTCTCTCTCCCTCTCACTTACTCTCTTTCACTGGCTAAATGTGTTTTTGGCGGCTTTTCGCTTTGACTCAATCAACGAATCCCCAAAACGACGATCCCCAAATGCGGCAACGGCGTCCACTCAAAGCTAATGACCGACAAAGCGTTTTGTATTATTTTCAATTTCATTTTCACTATGTGCGCTCCTCAAGACACACACACACACAAATGCACGCACACTTAGACACACTCCATTTGGAGCGGCCTGGCCATGCATTAAATATTATTTAGATAAGGCGAAGCGCGCTTATCAATCAGACGTCAGACGCACCGACACCGCGCGCACAATTTGCCGCGCAAGACGTGGTGGCTGGAAGGGGGAGGGGGGGAGATGCGTTGTAGCTGTAGTCGTGGGACGGGGGTTGAAGCATTTCACAGTTGACTGACTGACATGATTTTTCCATCATATTCATTGCAAGTAACTAAAAGAAGTTAGCCGACAGTTGTACATGTTTAAACTAACAATTTACATATAAGCTATATATTAAGAGTCTTTCTCTTTCACACGCTCACTCTCTCTCTCTGTGTGTCTTTCTCTCGCTCTGCGTCTGGTTGTTTGCGTATTGAACTCTTGGCGGCACATTTCCAAGAAGCCAATTGCTAAATCAACAAAAACACAAACAAACTCTGACGAGCAAAACAAAAACCTCGAAAAGTCATTACATATATCTTCTGATTGAGGCACTCCTCGCAACTCCCCCCACTCTCGCTCCTCTCGTCAACACATTGCCCCTCTGCAAAATGCAGAAGCTACAAGCTAACAGCTTTTTATCTCAGCCACAGGCGGCATTGTTTTTGGCGGCCCAGGCCAAAAGAGTTACCAAAATGCAAAAGGAATATCAAAAGGCACAAAAAAGAAAACCAGTTGGACACCAGTTCCAGCACTCGGCTGGGTTACGTTGCTCCAGCCAGGCCTTATAAGGTCGCTGGCATGCCAAGCAATGGCAAAGGCAATGTGCAAAGGCAAACGGCAAAGACAAAGGCAACGGCAACAGCAACAGCAACAGCAACGGCAACGGCAAAGGCAACGTCAACTTCCTGGCTAATATTACGAAAATTGCTTAAAGAGAGTTTCGCTCTGTAGGATCAGCCCGAAAAATAAAAAGAAGAAAAAGAAAAACTGCACCACGGCGCGAAGACTGAAGCCTGAGCCTGTCAAGCGTCTGCCTGCTCGACTAGCTGGCTGCTCGTCGGCTGCCTCTGCCTCTGTCTCTGCCTCTGCCGCTGCTTGGCTGCCATTGCATTGGAATCGCCTGTTGCCTTCTACCGTAATTCACAACAACGATAATAACAACAACTGAGCCAGAGGTAAGGCTAAAGTTGCGAAACTCGCACAGTGGTAGAAAGTTGAACAATATTCCGTGATATTATATAATGAATTAAATATATATAAATATGTGCTACTATTAGCAGAGATTTCTATAATGATCAATTAATCAAATATATTATCATTATTATTATTTTATTGTTACCAAAAAATTATTTTTTTAAAATAAGAATTAAAATAGTAATAATTAAAATAATAAATAAATTAAATAATAATATTAATAATTTATATAATTATTTTTACTTTGTTTCATGTATAGGGAAGAATAAAAAAAAGTAATATTTATAATAAAAATAAATAAATTAATTAATATGGTTTATTACATTTTTTACTTTGTTTCATTAAATACGAACAACGTATGACAATATTTATTTATTTATTATTATTTTATTTTTTTTTTTAATTAAATTAATTAAAATTGTATTTTTATGCAACAAATAATAATATTACATGCATATAAATTATCTTCAACTGTTGATTATTATAAGACTAAAGTGAATTAAAATTGCCTAAGGCTTGAACTTGCTCTAAATATTTCTTTTCAACTCTGATCTATATATATCAGTTATAAAAAAATACGACTTTTCATAAGCATTTCATTAAACTATTTCAAAATTAATATATATTGTATTAAATAAATAAATAAATTATAAATTTAGTTATATAATATACAATATTAAATTTTATATTATAACCCAACATCAACAATAAGAAATATCATAAATAAACTCAATCGAAATCAATTCAAATAATTTGCTGTCATTTAAATCGCTCTTGTGCCACTGTGCAACAGTGCACGGCCTCTCTGTGTGTTGCCGAACTTCAAGCAAAAAGCGCATCTTTTGAACAGTGCGCAAAGCGCAGCTTGTCCCGCGGCTCAGCTCGGGCCATGCGCACACACACACACACATACACACATACAGTCACGCGTGTTGTGTGTAGCTGAAAAAAGAAACAACAAAAACAACGTGCGCTCGTTTGTCTGTCTGTCTGTTTATCTGTCTCTCAGTCTCTCAGTCTCTCTGTCCGTCTCTCCGTCTGTCGATCGTCGTCGGCTCTAAACCGCTTTTGTGTATGGCCGCCAAGATGTTTGGCATAGTTGGAAGCGCGGAACTGGTTGGAGCTGCGGCTGCGGCTGCGGCTGAAGATGGAGCTGCGCGAGCCAAGAGCCGAATGAGCCGAGAGCTGTAGATGGAGGAGTTTTGCCGCTGCCTTGCAACGCGCCGACGCCGACGTTTGCCGCTCTCAGTTATTATTATTTTTGTTTGTGGCGACGGCTCGCTGTTGTTGTTGTTGTTGTTTATCAACGTGAGGGCTTTAAAAGGTTTTTGTGGCATAGCAGCTGCCCGTGTGCCTCGGTACCTCGGGCAAACGCTGCCTCTCTACCTGCAACAGGTAAGAAATTTTCGCTCGCTCGCTCGTTCGGCATTTCAATGTGTGTTTCTTGCTCTTCTCTTTAGACTGTTTTGAGTTTTTGTTTTGTTTTTTTTTTTTTTTTTTTTCAGTTCACTTTTTCTGCTGCTGCTGCTGCTTTCTTTGAAGTTGTTGCATGCTTCGGCGTGCCTTTGGGTTTCCTTTGAATTGTCTCGCCCTCTCGCTCTGGCTCTCACTCTTTCACTGTCCTTTGCTGCTGTGGCAGCATCTGCAAGCAATTAGTGTATTGGGGACTCTTGTGGTATGCCTGGCAACCTCAAGCTCGAGCGAGCCCTTGGCCAACCAAAAGGGTTCAAAGTGTTGCCCTGGCATTTAATTGATGCAGTAATTGTAAACCCAGCCCCAAAAGCTGCCCCACCACCAGCAACCACAATCAGCTGCAGCTAAACGTTTCCATCGAATTGCCACAAAAAAATAAAAATAAAAATACAACGAAGAAGAAGCAGAAAAAGGTTGATTGATTGATTGATGTGTCGCGACGTTTTGTTTGTGCAGAAAGGTCGCTTGCAGCTTGTATTTATTTACAATTATGATACACTGCGCTTAGAGTCTCTCAGCTATGCATTTGATTAGGAGAATTCGATCAGAGTTTGTCTAGCTGCAGCAGCAGCAGCTGCTGCTCTGCACACCTCTCTCTCCCACTCTAACACACACACTCTCTCTCTCACTCTCTCTACTCTGACCACTTGGTCGGTGCTCTTTGGTTTTTCCATTTTCTATTTATTTTTCGTGCGTCGTTTTCTTTTGATGTTTTGTGAGTTGCTGTTGCTGCTGTTGTTGTTGTTTTTGGATTTTCTACGTTCTATTTTTGTGCGCGTCTTTTACTCTGCCGCTGCCTCTACCTCTGCCACAGCTGCTTCTTCTTCTTCTTCTTCTCCTCTATCGACCACAAGCGAACACCGCCCTGTTCTGTGTATCTTGCAGATAAAGAACGCAGCACTGTGTCGATTGCCTACAATTTTCCTCATTTTTTCTTCTTTTCTCTCTTTATTTCCATTTGCCGTTGTTATTCTCGTTGTGTGTAATTATTGGAAAAGGATGTGGGAGAAGCCCTTGACTGAATGAATCTTCAAATTTATATCTTAGACAGCAGCGCGCACACACACTGAGTGCCGCAGCACTAGGTTACAGAAAAACAAATACAAATACAAATACAAATATATGTATCTCGATCGTTCGAGCAGCTAGGGGAAAAACATTTCTAGAGACATATGGAAGTCGAACTAATAGAAATTGCTAAAATATATAGAGTTATACTACATTTATGGGATAGTTCTAGTTTTTTTTCTGCTCATTTTAATTCATATTTATAGTGTGAATAAAGCATTGTGGAAAATGTTGAATTTTTATTTTAAATAATTAGCATAAATTGTTATGAGCCTTTTCTTAGCAATTCGCAATTCATAACTCAAAGAAATTTATGAAGCAAATCTAAACTGCTTTGAAAAAAAAACACATTTGTTACTACGAATCAATGAATAACTGTGCATATAAGACATGTGTATAAGACAAGCATGCATATACCTTTGTATAAGAGTGCTTAGACCTTATACAGTTTTGTATAAGACAAATTTGGAGCGTATAATGCTATTGGTATGCAGTTTGGTCTACTAGAGATGCGTGTATAAGAGTAAATTCGAACTTATACAGCCTTATAGCAGACAAGCTAAGAGCTGCAGTCTTATATTTGCGCATATTACAGACAAAAATTCTTAATATAATGATTAAGAAATGTTTTACTGTAATATGTGCAAATATAAGACTAATTTAATGATTTAAGAATTTTTTTCTGTAATATGTGCAAATATAAGACTGCATTAGAGCTTATAAAAATGCATATAAGACGCGCGTACCTTTAAATATATATATAAATATATGATATGTTAAATACGAAATATATATATAATATAAAATTTAATAATAATTTATTTAAATATATATATATAAAATAAAAAATATATATGTATATATCTCTGCTTATACAAATGCATATAAGACGCATGTAGGTTATAAGAGCATATTAAAGAATGAATATACATATGTAAATAGAATCATTTACAAAACAACATATTCGAGATTATATTGTATATATCTATATAAGATATATGAAAGAATATTAGAGCTTACATAAATATATTTGTATATAAGACATGTATAAGACTATAGAAGAGCCACAGATTGAACAATTTGACAAACAATTTACGTCCAAACATGCCTAATGAAAATATTCAAAATATTTCTATATATTTTAATGCTGACATCGGTTCGCCTATACTCTACAAATACAGTTATATGTGGCATATGAATATATATAATATATATTTTAATAGCTCAAAAGACATATGTTCTGTAGCATGTTACACGATTCTTAAGATTTCATAGCTTTGCAATTTAGGTTTACCTGAGAATTGTTTATAGCCGCCGAGTATTTTGTGTTTCCACCATTTGACAATATTGCCCGCCATCTCTGCTGTTGTTTTATTTATTTATTTTACGCGTCTTCTTCTTGTTTTTTTTGCAACAATTTCTGTTGTTGGTTTATTTGGGTTGCGCTTTGCTTTGTTCAGCTGGCTATTTACGAGCCTGTGTAGCGACTGTAACTGTAAATGTTGCTTTGGCCAAAATGTTTTACGGCCTTTGTGGGTGGGTTATCCTCGGCGAGTGCTACTGCTAAGACTAATACACTTGCTCTCAGGTGCCACAACGCAACGTAGGTGGCGACCTTAATTTGTATCTGGCATTATTCTGTTTGTGCAGTGGGGGCGGCGGAGGCTTTTGGGGGCGGTGTGCTTGGCGTTAAGGCTAGATCGTAAAACTTTTTTACAGCCTTGATATGCTGCATTTTAGTTGAATTTTGCGCATATTGTGCGACCAGTTCCCTCTCGCTCACACACAGTCACCCAGTCTTGCTCTCTCTCTCTCTCTCTCTCTCCGTCTCCCGCTCCCTCTATTTTTGTCGTGCGTATGTTTTGGGTGTGTGTATCTTGCAGATACTTTTTGACGTAGCGCGCGTAATTTTAATTGTAAATTTGTTGTTGTTGTTGTTGTTGTTGCTTGCGCGACGCGACGTAAATAACTTGGCGAATGAACAACAACAAAAAAATTACAACAACTACAACAACTGCGAGCCAACAACAATAACTGCAAAATGCTAAAGCGCAAAACACGATTTGTATTTCCAAATGCGAACAGCGACGCTGACTGAGACGGCGACGGCGACTGCGAGTGCGGCGGCAACTTTTTGGGGTGTAACTGTTGTTGTTGTTGTTGCTGTTGTTTATGTGGTTGTTTTTGTTTGCGGGGCGGTTTTGTATTTAACGGCACTTGCTGTTTGCTGCATACAATGCACAGACGAAATAAATTTTCAATATTTTCTTGTTGCCGTTATTGTTGTTGTAGTTTAACGCGTCACGTAAACACTTTCCATACCGGTTTTCATTCACTTGGCACACAAATTTTCAGTCAATTGTTGTGTTTATTTATGATTTGTTAAGGACGCACGTTTGCCCGCGTATTTTCCAGAATAGTCACAAAACGCGATACGTATCTGAATCTTGAGCAGATACACGACCAACTCGATGGGCGTACAGAAACGAACTGAACATACGAAACACAAAACGTTGCCTTTGGACTTGTACCAAAAAGTGGTTTGTGTGTACGAATTGAAGAGAAGAGACAAACACACAAAAACATTGACTCTCTTTGGCTGTTCTCGCTTTGGCAGTTAACAGAGCTAACAGCTAAGAGCGCAACGCATGGAAATGGAACGCGGCGCACTGTTATCTTTTGTTGTAACAGCAATCGCTGCTGCGCTTGTTGGTGTAATAGAGCAAGCGTAGCTTCGACTGCTGTTAAGCGTTACATATATGTATGTATGTAAGGTTGATGATGTTCACACATGTCTAGAGGTACAACAACAGTCAAATGCTTAGCATTGACATTTCTATGCTTAAGAGCTGACAATTAAGAGTTGCTATTTGCTCTTTACAATTAGTTGTGGGCATTATACCCTGTAACTAGGGTATTCGAAATGCAGTATATCGAATGTAATATATTCTGTAGGTGAAATCATAGAAAGAAATTCGTCTTTTTATTGCTTATAATTTAATATATGTTTGTATAGATGTCTATAGATGTATGTGTTATATTGAAGACATTCTTTTATTCGAAATTTGATTGTTTTTTAATTTGAAGGCTCAGCGGTCAGGCTTTCAGTTTTTGGGCTTCTGCGTAGAGCAGCTCTGATGTTGTTGTAGTTGTTGTTGTTGTTAATATTGCCGCCTGCTGTGCTCGACATCGGGGCAATTACCCAGCAGCAGCAGCAGCAGAAGCTGCCAAAAACTTGCCCCAGCTCCAAGACTCAAAGCCCGACGATAATAACAGAGCAAGCAGAATCCTGAATTACGCTGCAAATTCACAACAACAAAAATGAAGAAACGAAAAGAAATAAAAACAAATGAGTAGAAAAAAAAAGAGGTTCTGCCTGGCAAGTGGAGAAGCTGCCATCGTCGGCAACCGGCGGCTTTGTGCGTCCAGAGGCCTCAATCCTAAGACCTGCGGCTGCGGCCGCTGTCGCCGTCGCAGTTGCTGCCGCGGCACCAGCTTCGACACCGTAAACGTTCCGCATTCGTATAATGGCGCTGTAATTGAAGAAGAACACGCGATCGCAGCGGGACCCGCAAAAGGAGCAGACGCCCTCTCCCGCTCACTCTCTATACTCCAATCGCTCTCCCTCTGTCCCTCTCTCTCGCTCTCTTTCTATCTAACAGGCATAAAGCAGCGGAAGGGTTTCTTTTGAGTTCTTTTGGTTTTGGTTTACTTTCCTGCAGCGCCTTTGTTCTGGCTTCTTTCATCGGCATCATCATCATCATCATCATCATCAGCAGCAGCAGCAGCAATGCTGATTATCATTGTGATGTTCATCATCGGCATCATCAATGATCCGTCTTAATTTCATGTATTTTCTTTTGTATAATTTTTGCTGCTACTACAACCATCTCCCTCACTCCTCGCTACTCTCTCCCTCTATCACCTTCGGGCATGCGGGCATTTAACCTACTACAGCCTTTTGATTGATGTCGGTCCAATGTCTGGCCTCTTGTGCTGTTGCCCAAACCCTGCCCAGTTATTGATTTATGTTTTATGTGTTCTGTTAAATTTCGCACAATTTTCGCAATGCGTTTGACAACAGTTGATGAACATTCTGTCCGTCCATACGCTGTCCGCTCTACTCTCTCCATTCTCATCTCTCCTCTCTCCTCTCTCCGCTGTCATATGTCGCCATTGACCTCTGCTGCCTCTGCAGCCTCGCAAATGTAATTACCCAAAACGGGCGTAAAATGTGGGCGTGTCTGAGTGGATGTGCAGCTGGATAGGCAAAGCATAGAGTTTTAGCACTCCCTATAGAGCGAGACAAAGAGAGAGAGAGAGAGAGAGATGGAGTCTACTCCCTGCTCCTATCGATGCTGGCCATGGCAACTGTCACTCTAATTGACATGGGCTGTGTAGGACTGAAAGGGATTTTGGACTGTCACACATGTGTTGCTGGCGTGGATGAGCCACTGGGCGCTTTACTTGTTGATGCCACTTCATTAGGCTAAATGACATTTTATAATTAGTTTTCCAAAGAAAATTTGCTCTGAGGAAAACCGATAAGAATTAATTAATGGAAATAAATGAATAGGTAGCTAAATATATGAGAAAGCTTTAGTCAATGTGCTGAACCAAATATAGAAATAACTATACATATAAATAAAAGCAATAAAAGTTCATAAATCTAAATTTCTAGTTTATGAAAATTGCATAGAAAGGCGCTATTCTAATGAGTGAGAGAGAGCGATAGAGAGAGTAGAAATAGCAAAGAGCATTAGGAGCAGTAGCTTATGCAGTTTGAAAAAGAATTTAATGAAAATAGAACAGAAAGAGATAGAGAGAGGTGTAGGGAAAGATATGATAAATCATGCAAATTCAACTATAAATGTTTATCTCTTACTCTTCTAACTCAATTTATAATAATATTAGAAGAGCGAGAGAGATAGTAATGAAAGATGAACCAAAGCGTGGGAAGCTAATAAGAGAGATTATGTCATAGAGTAAGTAAAATTAAAATATAGCAAAAATGAAATGAAAATAGTGAGCGAATCAGAGTGTGGCTAAAAATGAGGTAAAGCAAAAATCAAAGAGAGATCGAGAGAGAGAGAAATATATGCAGAAATAAATAATAATAATATAATAAAATATATAGGAATATATGTAGATGTTTTTACTATATTAAATAATCTGAATGCTATGAAAATCGCATAGAAATGCCAAATAAAATTAACAATTAAAAATATTCAGCTAGCTAAGTTAGTTGTATGAGCCTATAACATATCTAGAGAGCATATCAAAAGCTTTTCAAACAACTGCTAAGAACTCCTAATGAAATTTGAGCAAACGCCGATGAATCATGCGCCGCATAGATGCTACTAGTTAATTAAAGAATTCGCCTTGATTTAATGGTTGCTTTTAAAAAATGTAAATATATATATATATATATATATATATATATATATATATATATATATATATATACATACATATGTATATATCCACAAACATCAAAATTATTTAGTATCTCGTCTTTACTACTCGAAGATGGTCTTCTCACACGATGTCGTACATTTCGAGGCTCTAATGATGCACATTCTGGTGTTTGATTTTATGATGGCTCTTCAAGAAGTTTCCAGCGTTCAATTAGTTTCCAAAAAAAAATCAACAACAAAAAACCCCTGTGAGCTATGCAGCTTAAGTATCGAATTAGCTTTTCGAGAAGAGCTGAGAGCTGAGAGCTAAGAGAGAGAGAGAGAGAAAAAAAAACTGTCTTGCCTTGTTTTCAATACTTATCTGGCTGGCTTATCTGGCTGGCATCGTTAATCTCGCCATAAACTTGCCGAGCCGCAATTTTGAAGGGCCTAATCGTTTGATGATAAACCTCTGGACACGAAACTCTCTTGTAACTCGTGTGACTGAGCATCGTAAAATCAAAGAAAGGCGACCAAAAAATTCAGCCCAAAAATAAAAAGCTCATAAAATGCGCTAGCAAATCGAATGGCTTCATTTCGTAGACAATTTTTGATGTATGTGGATTGCTTACTTCCTCTCTCTCTCTCTCTCTCTCTCTCGCTCTCGCTCTCTATCTCTCTCTAGATTTTTCTTTGACGATTTCGGTCTTATAAGCAACAATTGGTCTGCTGGCTATTGCTAGAACAACTTGAAGTATAATTTTTTCTTTCATTTATAATTTTTTTTTTTTTATATTTTCTATTTGAGTAGGAGTTGCTTGCATTTGGTTAAATGAGCGCGGGGCGCGTTTATCAAAATTAATTGGAAATGTGTTTCGATATTTAACGACTTCTGCGTAAAAGTCATTTTGGAAAATGAGGCAGAGACATCAAAAGGAGACACGAAGCTGCACATGTGCAGCCCAAAGAGATACGCTCTCTATCACTATCGCCCTCTCTCACACTCTCTCTCTCTCTCTCTCTCTCTCACACACACACAGTTTTTATTTTGAGTGTTGCTTCGGCTCGGCTGTCACTTTAATGATCTTACAATATAATTTCCTGTCAAGTGCCAGCCGGATGACCCCAAACAGACAATTCATAATTGTTTTTCATCATTTGCTTATAGGCGCCCCCAACGCACACCCCTCCCCCTGACCCCTCGCATACGCCCTCTCATTCTACGTAGGCTCCAGCGACGACAAGTTGATTTGAATATTTTTATGACAGTCGCATAAATATTTATGAGCAGCACTTACAACCAAGTTAATTTATTTAATAGTTGCACTGTGTACAATGTTTCGACTCGACATTTTTACGAGTATCAAAAGAAGCACATAAAAAATTTATATATAAATGTATATATATATTTATTTTTTTTTTTTTTTCATAATTTTTGTTAGAGTCTCTTCTTCCTCCAACAGTTTTTAATGAGCAACGCACACACACACATACACAGAGAGACATGGCGTAATCTATATCTATATCTAATTTATGCCCCGCTCATAATTTATTGAAAATATTTTGTGCTTTTTAAGTTTTCTTGTTTCACTCGCTTGGCTGCACCCTTCAAAATATATAAATAAAATGCACGAATTGTTGATCATTGAAAATATGAAAAGAAAACAAAAAAAAAAAAAATATTGAAAAAAAAAAAATGTTATTGAAATTAACGAGAATTCGTTTGCTTGGGCAGGAAACCAATGAAGTGTGTGAAGCTGATTGGAAATTTTATTTTGATTTTCAATCGGGCATAAACATTCAATTTTTGGAATTGATATGATTTTCAAGGCAATAAACGAAACATTTATGGGCCAAAGCAATACAAAAGAAATAAAGTTCTTTTTAAATAAATAAAAAGCAAACGTTGCATAAAATAAAATAATTATTTATTTATTAGTTTAGAAATGAATGAATTGTAAAGCTATGCTAGGCTGTATTTACCCAGCGTTGCTTGAGGTGTTTGGAAGTCTATTATGGAAGCTAAAGATATTATTCTATATCTCTCTCGTGCCTTTCTCTTTCTCCCTTTGATATATATCCAACATCTACTTTCTTTCCTCGTTGCTCAATTTCTAACATAATAATTAAGTGTAGTACTTACTCTTCACAATTGTTACAGCTACACAAACATACTTCTTCAAATCTGAAACCACATGCTCTCAACTAAATGTATATTGCATTTGCGCTATAAATTATAGAGAGAGAGAGAGAGCGCGAGGCGCCCATGTAAAGAAAAATCAAAATAATTTTTTAAAGTGCGGACACAAAACAGTGCCAGGCGTTGCCACAGTCACAGCCAGTCAGTCAGTCAGTCACTCAGTCCGCCAGGCCAAGCCAGGCCCAACCCAAAGCCAAAAGTCGAACTCAAACCGAAACTGCAATCCACACAGAAAACTTCAAAACCATGGCCCGCAGCCTCCAGTCGCCGGGGCATTATCTGACTGTCATGGATAATGATCAACCGTTGGCCACCGCCTTTGCCTTTTAATTAAACGCTGAAGCCGCAGCGGCAGCGAGTTGCAGCGAGAGTCTTCCAATTGAGTCGGTGAGTCGTGCAGCGCGTCGGCGCTGACTCTTTGACGCTTTTCATTTCGGTGTCATACAAACCGAACGGGCAGCAATGAAGCGAGCCAGCGAGACAGGGATATGATAAAGCCGGGGGCATGCCACACAGCACAGACAATCATGCCGCGAGCCGACTCTCATTCAGTCATTGCCTCATTGTCCATGCGCACATCACTCAACGGACACGCAGCAGAGAACCCCCTAGTTGAGTGTATGCATGTGTGTGTGTGTGTGTGTGTGTGTTTGTGCCTCTCTCATAGCCCGTCATAGCCCATCCATATTCATCTATCCAACCATCTGTCTAGCTGTCCATGCCCAAAGTCTTGAAAATCAATTTTCTGCTGCGTTTCAAAAGTTTTTCTTTGTGGCACATCTTTCGTCATTTTATTATTAAAAAGAAAAGAGAAACCAAAAAAAAAAAAATAAATAAAAATAAAAAAAACGCAAATGAATATAAAAAATGTTAAATTTTTAAACGTAAAAAATTGATTTGTTGTGCAATGCGAGACAGACAGACGGACAGCTAGAAACTGCGAGACAATGCCAACACTTTATATGACCATTCCCAACATATGACCCCTCCTCCACAACATTGTTTATGAAGCCTATTCGTAATATTTCGTGAAGACCCCCTTTTGAATATGTGCTAATGAATAATGAATAGCATTGAATGTGTTCGCAATAGATACATATGTATGGAATACAAATTTTGATAAAGTCTTGAAGTTCATTATAGTCTTTCATTAAAAAACTAAGAAAAGTAGTTTAATTAAATCAAATAAATGTAAATAAAATATATAAGAATTATATAGTAAATATACATTAAATATTTATATAGTAAATATAAATTAATAATTTATGAACAACAAATAATAAGTCAATTTAATTTGCATTGTGATAAAAAAAAGAAAATTTTATGAAATTCTTAGTACTCGAAAAAATATGTAAGCAAACTTCATTAATTATATATAAATTAAATTAAATTAAATACATTGTTTTTTCATTTAAATAAAAGTGAATTTAAAGAAAATAATAAATAAATAAATAAAAATATAAAAAATAAATACTAAAATATATAACAAATAAATATATAAAAAATATATATAAAATATAATATTTATGAAAAATCAAAGTATGAATTCTAAAGCTCTGGAATGTATCTAAAAAAAAAATCTAGTGCTTCATGCCAAACACGAATATTTTTAGTAAAATTATTAAGTAATTCTATATGTATATGTATGGTATTTTGTTTGGCAATTACTCAAGTGAAAATCAGATATTCCCATTGCAATCTACAAAAGTTCTTAGAGTTCTCGCATTAATTATTTTCACATTACAACTTAATTGCTTTAACTACACACTTAGTTGTAAGCGATGAATCATGATCAGATTTCGTTTTTCATAACTAATTAAAGGCGCCCCCCTTTGACCCCCGTTCAATGTATGTCTTTTGGGCAGCCGCCTCTGCCGTTGTCTCTACACTTCGTGTTTTGTATTCATTTTTATTTTTTGTCGGTCTTTTGACTGGGCGTTAATGACTTTTGCGGCTGGTCGTGTTTTTTATTCATCTCGGCGAAAACCAGACAGATTTTTTTCTCCTTGCCGACAACAGACAGAAGACAAAGCTCGCTTTTTGTTTTACGTTTGGGAAAGAGAGTCAAAAAAAAAAAAGAAGATATAAATAAAACACGCTGTGGGGCTAGCTACAAGATGTTTTTTAATAAGTTTTAATAGCCGTTGCTACAGTTTGACTAATTTCAATTGTCCAAAAATTAATTGAGCTAGCCCAAGCTGACAGAGGGCAAAATCAACAGAGTCTGAGGCTCAACTCACAACTCAACTCAATTGCAATTATTTGTCGTTGCTGTAAATCTTGACTTTATACACCCACGACTGAGCCTCCATATGCCACACACTGGTTGCTGCCCCTGCCTACACCCCTACCCACGCCCCTATCTCATATGTTAATAGCCTTATGCGTCACTTGCATCCTGGCGCACTGCAATCCGCCAGACGTTTTCCTTGACTGCGTGGGCGTATCCCCCTTTTGGCTGTTCCGACTCTTGCCTTGCGGCTTTCTGATTTATAACATTGTTTACACGGCACGCCAAAAATTTGATTTACTAGCCTTCCCTGCTGGCCACACATGGGCCCATTTGATTGTCATAACTCAAGGCTCACGCATGCGCACAGTTCACGAAATGCATTCCAACAGCCGAAGCTGATGATGAATAATGAAGACATATGCATGCATCGGAACATATCTAGAGGTGTTGTGATGTACGTTAAATATTTTTAATGTGTAGTCATATGTCATAAGAGCTCGTTTATGTGGTAGATACACCCTTGCTTAAGATACCCTTACCTATATTGGTAAACCCAACTGATCTGTGAACAGAGTTGAGGCTATGATGACTTTAAAGGCATTGCAACTAGATCGTCGCGTTCTTATGGCTGGATAAACAAATAGATAACATATAATGAATTATTTTCCATGCTAATTATTTCCCATGCTTATTTCAGTCTGAATGCGCATTTCCCATTTTGAATAAAGATAAAAATATGGTATATTATGCATTATGGCATGGATTTCAACTCTTTATCTAGAAGATAACTCTAACCTGCTAAAATATACAAGTTGCAAAGTCAACATTATCAACTATCAAGACACACTAAAGTCTGCTTTTGGGCCAAGTAACTGACCAAAATGAAAGCCCTTTTCCTTTCTTTGCTCTTTCATTTCCATACGCCCACACACACAATCACGCACGCACGCAGCGTTGCATTTGATTTTTGGTTTAGGTTAACGAAGGAAGGTTTTTGACGTTGTTTGGCTGAGTGCAAAAGCAACTTGAAAGCTCTCACTCGAACAGCAATCGTTAGCTGGAGCATAGCAGGAAATGTACGAGTTTCCGCAAGGAGCGCTCATGCATGTGTGTGTGTGTGTGTGAGTGAGTGAAGAGTGCCGACAGAGCAGTTGTGTTGCTTGCATCCGTTGCAATGCACACACACACACACACGCGCACACACACATGAATAGAGTGAGAGAGCTCGCACCCAATTGCCGACTGCTAGATGCAGATAACAGGCATATACGTTGTCAAGATTTGCTTTGATGTCTTTTTCATTTACCGACTGAATCGAAGCGAACCCGAACCCCACAGCCGAACGCTATCGTTGCGGGACGAACGAGGGGCGACTGCGTTTTTGGGTGCGGCTGCTTTTTGTGTCCATCTCTGTGTGGGTTGACAACAATTAAAATGTGACGACCTGCATTGGCACGAGGCTGAGCCGAAGAGGGGCGAAGCGGCGTCATAGCAGCGAACTTAAGTAGGTAGCAAATACATTTATGTACAACAACAGCAACAGCAAGAATAAGCTTGGCAAATCTCTTGCGCGCTCTCTCGTTCTGCCTCTCGTTCGCTCTAAGCATTTCAATTGCCTTTGTTGCTGAACAAGAAATAGCCTCTCCCCCTCTTCAAAGCATTTGCTTTGAAGTTGATACCGTCTCTCTAACTGTACATTTATCTGTGTCTCTTTCTCGCTCTCTGTTATATTTTTGGACCAATTTTATTAGCAAAGGGTTGGCCGAACGCGCGCTTTGAAGTTCAAGTATAGCGACTGAGCATTAATATTTCGATATACATATGTATGTATGTATGTATATTTATATATGTATATGTATTTATTTGTATATTCATATAAATACGCATGTGCACATCAAACATGAATACACGAAGCGTCGTCAAGCGTCACAAATTGAAATATCACATAAATTTGCCATGCCGGCCGTCGCGCTTTGTAATAAAAGTAAATAATAATTTAATAAAAGCCGCAAAAAGCATTTAACGCTCGACGGCAAAGAACAAAGGCAAATACAGCCAAACAGCCAACAGCCAACGACAGGCAACAACTAAGGCCAAAAGGCCGCCGACAACAGCTGGCGATTGGCGGATTGCGGATGGCGGATGGCGGATGGAGATGCCGATGCCGATGCCGATGCCGATGTAGATGGAGATTCAGATATACACTATAGTGCAGCACCTCATGCCTTCACATTCGAGGAGCGTGCGAGCGCCCTCTATGTGTCAGTCATTCAAGTGGCTTTTAAACGACGCCGCCACCGCTGCCGACGTCGCGCATGCGCTCTGCTAGCCCATTGCCCAGTTCGCCTCCTGTGTGTGTGTGTGTGGCGGCGGTGGCTGGGGACCGCTTCAAATTGATTTGAACGAGCGCAAAAGCTTTGGACAGTTGATAAGAGCAAGCCGACAGCAAAGTTTTCGCACGGGTGGCGCGGACATCCACAAAGACAGACAGACGGACAGAGCTCAGAAGAGACTCGAACCCAGTCAGCTAGCCCAGTCAACTGTGTCTGCTGTATGGCGGCACATCAAAAGCTGCAGATCAGAGACGCCTTCGGGCCAAGCTGAAATGAGCACACATGCACATGGCACAGCTCGAAGAGGAGGCGGAACACACAACACACACATACAAACACAGAGCGAAGTCTCTCTCTATAAGCTAGTGCGGGCGATCGACGCGATTCAGTGCGTCCAGCTGCTGGGCTAATCAAGCCAGCTCATCGCACATTCATTGCAATGGCTTTAACAGTTAGCTGAGCGGACACGTGGCAAATGCTCATTTGATTGACCAATGGAATGTGCAGAGTAAATAATTAATAATCAATTACAATTGAATAAATTTCTGTTATTTCATCACGTTAATTAGGAATTTCAATAAATTGTAAATGCATGTTTTTTTAGTCAGTTAATGAGTTTGAAAGAGTTGAGGATGAGGAAATGGATTTATGAAAATCAAATTGCTGGTATACAAAATTTATTATATAATAATACTTTCAAAATATAAATATATATAAAAAATGAATACATTAATGATAATAATAATTTTAATATTAATATTATACTTTAAGTAATTTTTCAATTTATATATCATCAAAATACTTAAAAATTCCAAAAATGCTTACATATTTCTTTAATATTTAGCAAAAGAAAAGCATTAAACATAAGGAAGAAATTTGCTTATATAAGAAAATATTGTTCACTCATTGAAGAATAGAGTATAAAGTTTAAAAAAGCATAAAATATATAATATATGCATACATACATATATATAATATTTATATACCCTACAAAAATCCTTTTATTTAATTCCCATAAAATTCTACTTTCAAAACACTTTTTTGGAGTTAGGTCCCCAGCATGCAAATCTGTTGCGCTCCCCTGTTACCCATGAGAATCACATAGTAGAGCACTATTAAATAATTCATTTTATTCATTTCAATGCATTAATATTTAATGCCAGAATAGCTATCATAAAGTTAGAGCAGCCTTAGTTAATATTTACTACAAAACACAAACAAAAAAGCTAAAAAGTTGACAGGTTCTAGATGGCAATATACAACTAGGGTATACCCTATAACTAACCTAGAATAGCATTAATAAGCATTCAAATTATGTTTGATATACATTTATTTTGAGTAGTTTTATGTTAGCTTCAGCTTCAACTTTTTACAGGGTACCTTCTAGTCTAGCATTTCGTTTCGTTTTTAATTTGACTTCTCACATGTCCTCTGACTTTTTGCTATGTTGTTTTATTTTTGTCTGCTGCAGCAGCTGCTGCTGTTTTGTATATATTTTAATTCAGAATTTTTCCTCTTTTTTTTTTGTAAACTGTGAACATTTATGCAAATTTTGTTGTTGTTTTTGTGTGTCAACAAAAATCTGTGGACCGGCACTGGGCAGCGATCGATAATGCAAATGGGAACAACAGCTGGCGATGTTTTTTTTTTTTTTTTGCATTCTTTTTTATTTTTATTTATTTTTGACTGTTTCAGAAAGACAGCAACTGTATCTGTTCACTGGTCGCACCGAGCTCAAATTTAATGCAACGTGAACTTAAATTTGAGTATTATGAATTTTAAATATGACAGCAGAGAGAGGGAGCCCTATGGAAATCTGGCTGGCAGCATGTGCACGGCACACTCTCTGGCCAGATCCTGTAAGCTCGTCCGTTCGTTTCGGCCAACTTTGTGCCGTTTGCTTGTTGCGTAACTCAAAAGTAATTAAATTGCAAACTGCACACAATGGAGCATGCACACACACAGAGCGAGAGAGAGAGAGAGAGGGATAGAGATTTGTAGCATGTGCGTGGGATTTGGCCAGGCAAAAGTCAAGTGCTGCAGCTAGCACAAAGTGTTGAAAGGGAATGAAGCGCACAGAGCAACTGGCAACATGTTGACAGCATTCCCCCTTGGCCAGCTGCCTTGTCCATGTCTGGGGCAAAAAGTTATAGTTATGATGATTGTTGATTTACAGTTTAAAGTTCTAGTTGCCGTTGCCGTTGCCAGGCTCCCTTTGTGACCGCATGTAGCATGCAATTAATTTTGTAGCTTGTACTTCAAAGGCGCCACAAGCCGCTGCTACGCATATTGCAAGTTGCAACCGAAAACAACGAGGGGCAGCTGTGGCAAGGGCGTTGCCATCGCTGTCAATGGGTCTTTGATGCTGCCATTGCTGCGCCCTTCCGCGCCTCAATTGCATTTGTCGCCCGCCGCCGCCGCTGACAGGCGCGCTAATGGTCGCTGTTGACTCCCGAGCGGGAGTCTTCGATCTGTTCTGTTCCCAGCTGTAATACGAGAACATTGGTATGTCTGTGCGCTTCGCTGCATTGCTGTTGTCAAAGTCAAGTCTCGACTCTTGGTGTCTTTTCGGTTGCGGTTGACAGCGGTTGACATCTCTGCCGCAGGCAGAACTCCTTGCGGCCCACCTTGCCAGGTGTGCTTTGCGACCTTTGCACGCAAAAGGTGCTCTGATCTAAGTCAGATTTATATTACTCTGTCTATTAATAAGATATGCTGCATACACACTTGCGCTTGCGGTTGCCCCAACTCAACTTATGCCAGCTGAATATCAAATTCCTGCACAGATCTAACCAAAAATATGCGCATAAAAAGGCTTCGGGACTATGAGCTGAATGGCAGTTGAAAAGTCAGTGGCAAGCGGTGCCGCTGCCTTTGCCTTTGCTTGTGCCTTTGCCTGTGGCACATAAGCGTGCAGCATAATTACACTTTTATTAACATGCAACAAGAAGGAAGCCAACTGAATAATTGCCCCAGCTGTGTGCCACCCAAAATCCCTAGTCGTAGCCAAAACCCACTTCTGCTCTTATTTCCACACGAGCTCTAAACTCCTTGCCCCGCCTCCTAACGCTTTGTGTGCACCACTCTATGCATGGCTTGAATGTTGAATGCAAACAGGTGCCATAGCAGACAGCGCCTCCTCCTCCACCTTCTGCTCTGTGCACCCAGCCCCAGTCCCAGTCCCAGTCCCAGCTTTGGCCACAGCTAGTCCCAGCTGCATCCGTCGCAACGCATTGCATGGCATTCACATCCTTTAGAGACACTTGAGGCGCACTCGGCTTAAATGAAGTGCACACGCCGTCATGCACATCAAAGCGCGCCGACAGACGACGCCGCCGCTGGGGCAGCTAATTAGACACGCCTCCATTGGCATCGCCGCCCGTAATTAACATTAACTGTTACTCACACTTGAATGCTACCCAAAAAAAAAAAAAAAAAAAAAAAAAAAAAAAAAACAAAAATTATATATATTAAAAAAACAACTCACTGATTTTTTGTTTTTTGTCTTCTTTAATAATATCCGCTGGCGGTTGTTGTTTTTTATGCTTTGTTGCACAAGACAAAATCGAGGCGAACAAAATCAAAATAAATATAAAAGCAAGCGATCGAAAATAATGTTCATTTCAATTTATACGCTAAATTAAGGTGCTACCATCTAGAGTTGATCATTAATTTTAATACCCTGTACTCGAAGCGTAAATGGGACTTTCAATTTGTATGGGAATTGTGTAAGAAAATTATTATTTTTGTATGCAATATTTCTTTATGGGCTTTTGCATACAATATTGTCAGACTTTTGCTTAAGCGAAGTACGAAAAATTATAACTAACAAAAAGTAATGTTTAGTTAAGAAAAAATGTAGAAAGCAAGCTAAATTATTAATATAAAAATGTTTAAGAAATAACATAAAATTAAAAATAAATAAATAAGTTTAAGAACATCAATTTCACAAATAAATAAAATAATATACCAAAATAATAATTAAAAACACATTACTAAATTCAATTAAAAATTTAAAAAAGGGAGTTTAAGAAAATATAAAAAAAAATAAATAAATATAAAATCTTAAATTTAATAAATCATTAATTAAAAAGAACATAAAAATTTGTTATTAAAAAACATAAATAAGAAATATCAAAAATAAAAAAATAATTTAAAAATATTATAAATTAATATAATATAATATAAATTAATATAAATTAATATAATTATAAATAATGAAAAAAATTATATTACAAAAATTAAATTTTAAAAAATGTTTAATTAAATAAAAAATATCAAAAATAAAATTTAAATGAAAAAAACAATCAAATATAAAATTTAAATAAAAAAAAAACAAATCAAAATCAAATATAAAATTTAAGTAATAAAAAAAAAAAAAAAAAACAAATCAAAATCAAATATAAAATTAAAAAAAAATAATAATAAATTTTAAAATAAAAAACAAATCAAAATCAAATATAAAAATTAAATTAAAAAAAAAAACAGAACAAATTTAAATTTCAAATAAAAAACAAAAACAAACAAATCTAAATCAAATATAATATTTAAATAAAAAACAAATCAAATAAAAATTAATAAAAAAATAATAACAAAATTATAATATAATCTGAAAAAGTTAAAAATATAAATATATTGTACACAAATTGAGAACAAGCATTTTCAAAATCAATTTTGAAGATTAAAAAGTCACTAAAATTTCTGTTTAGTTTTAAATAAAAATTGGTTTAGGCTTTCAGTACTTAGTAAACTCGACAATTTGGCAGCTTTGCAGGGCTCAAATTGACAGCATTTGACAGTCGTATTCAAATACATGCATATACATATGTATATGCTATATGGTAGCTAAAGTGTTACAATTTTCCAATTGAGATTGTGTGCATAAAATAGCAGTTTTCAGCTCTTCAATCAATCGTTCAACCATCAATCAATCACTTAATTGAATCAATAAAAACTATAACAAGAATTTCATTTGCAAATATAGTACATGTAATATTTCTTGAAGCCTGCTTAAATATTAAATATTGAGATACAAAAACTATACAATTCAGCCAAATTAAATACAGTTTGTAATATTTCATTAATTGATTTCGTTAAACGAATTTGACAATAAAATTTAAAATTAAAACTTACAAATCAACAACCTTTTGCTATGTCTGGGTTGTCATTTAACATCGGACAGTACACTTAATATCGGTAACAACTACACAAAATATCAATTCTAAACTCGTATCACGGCTAGGTGCTAAGCTAGTTATGATATACATATATCAAATAACAGAAAAATATACATTTTCTGGGTGCACAACCCAACACAGATAATCATAAAAATCATGCTTAAATTGATGCAGCTATATAAGAGATATTAGATACGACTAAATACATATCTTGCCAATACATATACATATATTTGTATAGTGGGTAAGGTTTGAAATCTAGAGATATATCGTTAGGTCATGCCAATCGCTAGCCATGTGGCTATAAAAACGCGTGTTTCATCTTTTCATCCGGCGCCGATGCTTTCTGTGTGGCATAAACTCCCTGATTGACGTAAAGGTCTAGGGCGGGCACTGCAGCAGTCGCTGGTGGCGGTGTTAGATTCAGCGGAGTTGTCGAATTGCTAGACGGCGTTGTCGGTGTTGTCGAACTAAAGCTGGAGCAGCTGGAGCGCGCCGATAGCGATTGTGCCGAACGTGTTCGTCTCAACGGCTCCGTTGAGTGACCACTTGTACAGCTGCTCGGATCCCCATAGCTGCGCACTCGACCCACGGCCTTCAGCATGGTGCGATACGGTTGCTGTTGCTGATCCTGCGCCGCTTGACTGTAGTACGATCGTCGCAGTATACACCAAGTGACCACAAATGGCACGATTAAAATTCCACAAATACCCAGCGCTATAATCAACTGCACATCCAAGCCCTCGGCGCGCCAAAAGTTGAGCGTATTAGCATGAGACTTTAGGAAATTGGCACCACCTGTGCTTAGTATCAGTTCAATGTGGCTCAGCGCTCTCGCCGATGCCTCCGAATTGACAACACTCAGACGTTTCTTCAGCTCACTCAAATGCTGTGCATAACTTTCATTTAGCGTCAGCTGTCGTATACCATGAAGCAGTGCATCATATGCCAGCGCATCGTAGGCAACTGTTAGTGCAGCGCCTTTCTGTTGCAATCGCTTGGCCAGCACCTCCTGCTCGGCCAGTATGGGTATGGCAAGTATGGGCGTATCACCCGCAATGGACTCCCAAACGCTCAGGTGGCCGCAGCTGCTAATGAACAGCTTGACCTGCTTATGAGCTGGAAGGTAAATACATTTTAGTATTAATTAAATATATACTCTGTTTGTGCATACCCAATATGGCCTGCTGTGGCCACCAGCTGTTGATCATTATATTCTCTGGCAATGGCTGTATAAACTCCTCCGTTTCCCATTTAAGCAAAAAATTAAATTCCTTGAGATGCGTAAAGACATCGAGCAATATGGCCAGCTTTTCGCTGGGCAACTGAGCCGTCTGCACTTCGGCACCAAGACTTAAGTAAATGACACCACTCGATGCAGCCTCCATAAACGAAAGCACATGCTACAAAAAGAACAAAAACTATAGTTAGTGTCTCAATTAGAATTGACGCAAATTTTAATTACATTTGGCACTTGCAGCTGTTGTGGGTCCAGCAAATGTAAGCCGCCCACTTCGACCATATTGGGTAAATAGGCGCGCGGATAATCCATAGCAGGATGCGAGTTGATCAAAGCAAGGCTCAAATTCTTGCTCAAATCTCGATAGTTGGGTAGCTCACGCACCAGCAGCTCAAAGTGATTTGAGTAAACGGATTGCTGTGAGATCAGGTGGAAAAAGCTGCCGAAAGAGAATCAATCAGTTAAGTTGTATTAAAATGGAAATTTCATTGCTCCCTCACTTGTAGGTCAGACGCTCAAAGGTGCTCATCAGCATGTTAGCAATGCGTTGCTTTGTATTCATGCGCTCCGTGTAGGGTAAAAAGTTACTCGGATCAAGAGCAGATGATTGAGGATTGCCAAACATGTTGTTGAGCCAAGAGTTGGCACCGGTGGGACTAATTGCAACGGTGGGCACACCATAGTAATAGGCAAAACTAAAAAAGATTACAGCATTTAATACTCTTCCATATATCACTCAGCTTTCTCTCTTTCTCTTTACCCACCCAAGTAATGCATCACTTAGAAACAAATCCACGATAAGTAAATCAAATTTCTCTCCACTCGTGATCAACTTTTGCACCTGAGCATCTGAGAGTAGCAGATCCACATTTGTGGTGCCTGCATAGATCATGCGAGTGAAGCGTTCCATAACGCTCTGAGCATGCATCTGTTCCGCCTCAAAGCTCATGCCCATGTCCAGCCAATTTTGCTTGAGATCCTGATCCTCAACACGTATCTCACGTATTCTGTAGAGTGCTGCGCCCGCATCTGTTGCGGATAAGGCATGCGGGCTTATCAACGTCACTGAATGATTCTGTGGACCGGCCACCAGTTGCTGCAACAGTCGTCGTCCAAATAGATAATGCGATCTCCAGACGCTGGGCAGCACCGCCAAGATGTTGGCTCCGGTGGCATGGCTGCAGAGCAGCCAAAGCGACAACAGTTGTAGCAGACGCATCTCGTCGCAGTGCAATGAACCTCGACGTGTCCTCGGCTACGGACCAGTTTTAATTTTCCGGTTTTTGCAGCCAATTCCCTCACTCTACATCAAGCCGTTGCGGCCTTTCTATTATTATCTTTTGCTATTGCTGCTAGCGCTGCAACAAGACTTCATTGTCGCTTTAGTTGCACTTTAATCTTAAATAATCCTATATAGCGCTTAAGCGCATTGTTAATTAATGTAAATTAGTTGAAAAATCGCGAAATTTGTGTACAAAATACGCAACGAAAGTGAAAAGAACGACAACAACAATAGAAGCACGAATGTGCCAGGGCGGCAAACAACATGTGTGCGTCGCCGGTGAATGACAAATGTATGCGTTATCGATGAGTAATGAGCGGACAATAAATCGGTACATACAAAGGTATAAATACATACCTGCTGTGAGGCTTACCGCTTTAGCTCTTTATCTGCGTACAAAGCAAATGCAATCAAAAGTAAAACTAGTTATTTGTAGGTATATTTATATGTAGTAGTTAATCACAAAAAAAAAACTGTAAATTGTTTATTTTGGGCACAGTAATTAAATGGCCCCTTTGTTGTTAAGGTATTCATTGTATTGGTAATAAACAACTCGTGAACAAAACTAATTTCGTTACAAAACAAATTAAAGTTACTTATAGATTGATTATTCATATGCTTAATTAAATATATGCCATATTGCTCAGCACCCAAATAATATCATTGACCGTTATTATTTAAATTATGATTTTGCGCACTTTACTCTATCGTCTATCCTATCTGTCTTATCGATAGTTATCCGCCAAACGGCTAATCGTTGGATAAAAAAAATAAACAAATATAAGAGTGGGCAAAAAAAAAACATGCGAATTACGAATAACAGAATGTATTAAAACCGATTTGATTACTTTGTGTATGTGTGAGTGTATCTGTGTCTCTTAATTTAAAGATATATGTATTTATATACTTTTGCCAATTACCCAATTGTTAAATCACCAACAGATGTGCTAACTCGGTAGCAGCCGGCGGGGCGTCTCTACAACACCTCAGAAATTTTATTGGAACTGCGCCAGCGAACGAAAAAAAAGTGCAGCATTGAACCGAATAGAACAGCAGAACGTAGAGCACAGCACCTGACTGCAACTTATCAGAAAGTCTCTCGAGACTCGGCCCTAGGTACACACAAGTCAAGTGTAATTGTAACTAAGTGGCATACGGATAGGATACGAAGCACAAATTAGGGCAATAAATCACGCACATTTGTAAGCAGCGACGCCGACAGCGAACTTTACGTAATCGCACATAACGGACCACAGTTCAAAATTCCAACAACATGGCAGACCAATGTGAGTTTTTCAAGGAGAAATATGCAATTATAAACATTATTTATTCATATTATTATTAACATAATTAATTATAATTCTAGCTCTTGTCAATGTGGAAAATCTATTTGATTTGAATACGTTCAAGGATCGCTTTCAATACTATGCCTGGATGACGGATCCACGTACGGTGCTGGTCTCCAGCGACCGTTTGCTGCAGGCCAAGAAAATCGTGGACAATTATCGCGCTGGCGAAGAGTCACCCAAGCTAACGCCCGCTGAAGTAAAGTACAATTTGAAGCTATATAGCTCGGCATTTCATCCGGATACGGGCGAGCTGCAGAACTTTGCCGGTCGCATGAGTTTTCAGGCAAGTCGCGTGACAGTCAGCTGCAGGTCTTCCCACGTGCACACTTATATATGTATATATATATATAGCGAATAGCTGTCGTCATTCGCAGAGACTTTCACAGCTGCCAAATAATGTAAATTGCATTGTTTCTTTGTTTTGTTTTTTTTAGGTGCCTGGGGGCATGTTGATTACGGGCGGCATGTTGGCCTTCTATCGTACCGTGCCCGCCGTAGTGCTCTGGCAGTTCCTCAATCAGTCGTTTAATGCGGTCGTCAACTATACGAATCGAAATGCAAATTCGCCCACCAGTGTTACGCAGCTGGGTCTGTCTTTTGCCACGGCCACGGGCGCAGCTCTAGTTGCTGCAATCGGTTGCAAGAACTACTGGGCGAAGAGAGCGACGCCGTTGCTGCAACGCTATGTGCCATTTGCAGCTGTGGCAGCAGCGAATTGTGTCAACATTCCCTTCATGCGTCAGAACGAGATTATTAACGGCATTGATGTAAAGAATGCCGACGGCGAGATTGTCGGCCAGAGTCGCTTGGCTGCCATTAAAGGCATCAGCGAAGTGATCATCTCCAGAATCACAATGGCAGCACCGGGCATGCTGCTGCTACCTGTCGTCATGGAGCGATTGGAGAAACTGCCAGCATACAAACGCATCAAATGGATTAATGCGCCCTTCCAAACACTCATGGTGGGCTGCTTGTGAGTAACGCATGCTGATGCAGATGCAAAACTTAATTGAATGACTCAAACTAATGTGGCAATTGTTTTTTGCAGCCTCTGTTTCATGGTGCCCACGGCATGTGCGCTATTCCCGCAGCAGTGCAGCTTGGATAGCAAAACGATGAGCACCTTCGAGCCGGAACTCTACAAGGACATGGTCAAGCGCACAGGTGGCAATGTGCCCGACCGCGTCTACTTCAACAAGGGTCTGTAAGGAGCCGAAGTTGAAGCCTGAAATCGTCTGCTAGACACTTAGACAATAAATGTGTTAATTGTTATTGCGTAGGCATTTATAGAGACGCGCAATGTATTTGTTCCTCGTTTCTCGTTCCTTGGTCATCATATCGGTGCAGTCAATGTTCCAAACTAAATGATATCATAATTTGTGTTTACTGTGAACTTTTTAAATGTTTTTTATATCTTGTAATGTATGTGGATCTGTAAGCTAAAGTGAAAGATAATTGATGTATTGAAATTGTAATTTAATATTTCATTTAAAGGAAAATCGTCTCAAGAAAAATGTAAATTTGGTTAAGCAAAAATTCTAAGTTAGCAACAGGTGGACTCGGAACAATTTTAAGTTCTTCAAACATTTTCATCGCTCACTAACTAATTCTAATTTGTTAATTGCGTGCTAGAACTAAGTCAGTAGGGCAACACTTAAAACAACAAGTAAGAAAACTCTAGTCGAGAGTGCTCGACTAGATAATACCCTGAACCCAATGTTAATCAAATAAAATAATAATCTGCACTGTGAAGGCAATCGCAAGTAACAGACTAATAGTTTTACAGAACACAATAAATAAGTTCACTGCTAAAGCGCCATCTAGCAAGTTTAAATTCTTAGGCTAGTTTTGAATGTACATGTGTGCATACATACATATAGGAAAACTCTTACCGCAGATGTCACGTGCGTTTGTTATTTGGGCAAACTTTCTGTTCATTATTTGCTGTTGACTTAACGGAATAAAATATAATTGAAACAAAAACACTTTCAGAAATTATGCTATTAAATATTTGAAAAAAAAAACGCACTTATTCACAATTAGTTAAACTAGCAACTGACTTTCAAAGGTATCAAATACAAAAGAATAAATAATAAAAAAAATATATATATATATATATATACATAAAAACAAATTAAGAATGGCTCAACCGGGACTTGAACCTGCGACACCCACATTCGTTGCATCTGCCTAGCTATCTACACCACGGCTCACTTAAACGACAAATTAGCGAAAACGAATGAAATTCGGCATATACGAAAAAAAAACTAAAGCAGTGGCTGAAAATACAAATACAATTCAAAGACAATGCTAACGCAATTCAAAAACAATTATGATTCTTAGAATATGCACGCATGGTAACATAGAAAACGGCCCAAGATTTTTTGTGTGTATATGTGCACACGCATACGAAAATTGCTTTGCGTTACTCAACGTTGCTTGCATTTCCATTGTTATTTTAATTGTTTTAAAATTTATAAAATATATAATGGAATGTAATGAGAGTTTCAGCATATGATCTACATATTCTATTTAACATTTTAGTTTTTTTTAGAAATCATAACTCTTTTACAATTAGCTTTAAATGCACAAATATGTACATATGTATGTACGATTGCAGCCACACGCTGATCTACGCTTGCACACATATACATACATACATGCATACATACATACATACATATGTATGTATGTATGTGCGCCCGCAATGCGTCTTGCTGTGTCGCTGCCTTGCTTGCTGCGCCACATGGGTTTTGATGAGAAAACTTTATAGACTAATAATTCTGTTTCTAGATGGACAATCATATTGATATGTTCAGGTTAAGATTATGATATTCATATCTATATGCCAAACCAAACTGTATGTCTCTAGTATTTGAAATGCATTTTTTACACTTTTGGGGGTGTGGGGGCGTATTGGTGACCGAAATCCAAAATCTGACAAAAACCGAAATTGTATTAAATTAGTATCTATATATACGCAGAAGACGTGGAGACTCTAACTCTAAAGATGAATTAGCTAGAATTTTATAACTGGTCCCCGATAAATTCATTTATCGATAACTTTGCAAATATACAAGTTATCGAATTTCTGAAACAAACTCGTACTGCGCGCGCAATATACGGACCTAACACAAAAAGAATGAACTCTCTAGCTTTTGTATCTTCGGAAATCGACGCGTTCAAACATACGGACAGACAGACAGACGGACAGACGGACAGACGGACATGGCTATATCAACTTTTCTCGTCACCCTGATCAAGAATATATATACTTTATGGGGTCTGCCACGCCTCCTTCTGCCTGTTACATACTTTTAACAAAACCATTATACCCTGATTTCCCATTTTCAATGGGTTCAGGGTATAAAAATAAATTATCATAATTATTACTATGAAAACAAACGAGTTGCGGGCTTATAAACGGTTTTATTAGGTATATTGTTGTATCATGTATATATATATCATGTATATATATTGTAATTAGCAAATGTTTGCGGAATCTCATCATTGGATTGTGTTGTAAAATTTACAAAATGTGCAAAACACAACTAGTTCGATTATTTGTTCACTTTAAATCTTGGTTAATTACGTGGAGAGTTTCGTATTTATTGTACGACTATTTATCGGGCATTTAAACATAGTTCGTGCTCTTGTACTACAACAAATTTTCGTTTTTTAAATGTACTCTTTGTGTTTTAAATTTTTTTTTTTAATTTTAATTTTGGACATTTTTTAAGGTACAATTTGAATTGATTTTCTTTTTTTTTTTTTAGTTATTTGTTAAAAATTGTTGGCACTGTCGCAAAATACTAAACATTGATGAAAAAATTCAACACTCAGATGTACAATATGTAAAATTGTGTGTGTTTTTTTTTTCACTTAAATGTAAAAACTAATTCGAGCCCCCGAATCGCTTGCGAGGGCCGCTCAATAACAATGCTGCGCTGCCTGGCAGCCAATTTCGTTTTCAATATTTTTGCTCCATGTACAATGTTTTTTTTTTTTTTTTGTATTTTTGGTTTCGTTTGGAGTGTGCCATTGAATCAGCAAACATTTAATTATATATTTATTAATAATTAATAACTTTTGCAAAATTGTCGATACACACAAATATACATATTCGTGGAACATTTAAAAATTGTATTTTTAAAATTATTTTTCGATTTTCTTTTGTTTTTTATTTTCAATTTTAATTTATTTACTGACTGAGGCATTCAACAATTAAATCGCTTGGATTGCGCATAAAAATTATTGCAAATTTCATTATTCAATTGGTATTTTGTTTATATATATATATATATATATTTAATAGGGCTTGTCCAACTAGCTGGTAAAGTTACGACCCTATATATGTATATATATATGGTTTTGGTATACGTCCAAATGTGTGCACTCTTTCAATGGAGGAACTCTTTCCGTTTTAGCTGCCTTTGCAAACGTTGCACTAAAAATTCATTTAAATTTCAGACTGTTTTGTTTTTCTCTTTGTCAACAACTTTTCAAGGAATCTGCCATGAAAATAAATAATCGAATCATAATCGTTGCAATTCAATTGATGTATGTTTTAAAATGATTTCTATAATGATTTTAATTTGTTTTCATAATATTACGTATACGCCTTGTAACGTATCCGTACCAGAAGCTTAACAGCTCAAGTTAACAGAAATTGTGTTCAGTGCCTAACATAATGTTAAGGAATTTTCTGCTGCAGCAATTTTAACATAGATTTCATATTTCGGCAGATTCTTTTTCGTACTTCTGTGACCCTTTAACTTACTCTTACTCCTGCTCTTGCTCTTGCACTTTTCTCTAAGGTATTCTGTACAAACATTATATATGACTTTTCTTTCAGCATTTTCGAAAAGTCTCGTAAAGTATACAAAACTTGACTCTCTCTGTTTAACTCTTGTTCATTTCATTTTCATATTTTTACTTAATTTAATGGATTTTTATTTGCTTTAAAAACCATTTAAGCTTGTTTTGGGTCTTTTTTTTATTATTATATTTTTTTATTTGCGCACAGCCTTTTTTTTCTCAAAAATTTTTTTTCTGGTTTTTCTTTGTGTGTTTCATATGTGTTGTATATTTATTGTTCATATATATATATATATATACATATATATATATATATATATCTATATCTATTATGTAGTTTAAATATTTTTGTAAACCGTTTTTCGTGTTGACGACACCTGATCATTTTTTGTACCAACTTTGCCTGACTGCATATACATATACATATATAGCTACATATATATGTATATACATATACACATATGTATATGTTCATGTACATAAGAATCCATATATTCCTACAAGACTGCTCGCCTTGAAGTACTTTCAAAAGTTTGCATATTTCAGCATTTTTAGAATATCATTTTCAAATTATTTTTTCAATTTGTTTCCTTTTTTTTTTTTTTGTAAAAACTCTTAAAAACTAGACCAAAAATTTATATAGAGCAGTGACTCCTTTAGTGGGCGTGACTGTTCTTTATTTTTGGATTTATTTTTCCACTCCTTTTCCGGGCGCTAGAAAAATACCCAAACCCTGTTGATGCTAACGTGTTTTCTGTGTTAGTTTCATTTTGTTGTTTGTTTTCGTGTTTGAAATAGAAAAGAAAAAATTAATAATAATGATAATAATTCTTTTGTTGTAGTTTATTTCTCATTTTAGTGTTTAATATTTCGCTTGCAATTTTTCTTCGTTGAAAATCTGCGTTTTTCTTTTACATTTAGATGACTTGGCTTTCCAATAGTTTGTATTATAGAATATATATTTTATAAATTGAATTCTTATTTACGTGTATATAACAATTATACATTTAAAATTTATAAACGTTGTTTATTTTTTAGTAAAATTAAAAAAGCCATGCGCATAAAAACAGATTTCTCATTTTTTTTTGTAAGTTTAAATTTTATAAATAACTCGTTTCGTGTTTTTTTAATATTTTTTATTTTTTTTTTTTATTTTATTAATATTAATTGTTTATTTTTGTTTCTTTTCATATTCAACTTGTTTTGACTTGGCTTACGAATTAAATATAAACATGTACATATAAGTATGTATACATTATATATAAATATATTTTATATATATTATTTTCTTGTTTTCATTTCATTTAGTTTTTGTGTGAATTAATTTCAAATATTATTTTTCATTTATCATTCACTTCATATCAATTTTTCTTTTCTTTTTTTTTCGGTTTGTTAGACTTACAAAATTAACTAGAAATTACATTTTATTATTATAATTATAATTATATTATATTCTTTATATATGTATATGTATGTGTGTGCTGTTTTGTCTGTTGTGTGTGTGTATTCGACAACGAAAGTAGGAAAAGGAGTTTTGTCTTCTTCTGCATAGTTCCCAGTTATTATGGCTCCTCAGTTGTCGCCTCCATCGCATTGGCTGGCACCAGCTCCACCACTGAAACAGCTTCGGCCGTGGTCGTTGTTGAAGTGGATGAGCTGGTGGTGCTGGCCGGTGACATATTGTCAGCATTGCTGCACACCAGCCCAATCGGTGGCGGCGAACTGGTTGCTGCTCCAACTCCGACTGCGACAGCTGCGCAAGTTGCTGTTGTTGTCGATTCGTGACTCTGACTGGGGGGCAGCACAAAACTCTTTCCCACACACTGATCTCATTTAAGACCCGTATCCGACGATGGCGTCCAGCGATCGAACTCAATACCCGAATCGGGTGAGACGCCAGTTGCCTTGGCCAGGTGGGCAGCCATAAACCCGCCCGTTTGCATACACTTGCAGTCGGGAGCGATGCAGTTGCACGAGAATTTCGAGCCACGGCCGCAGCGCGCCACCAAGCTGGGATTGCCCGAGAGCACGGTGGCCGTAGAGCAGCCTGCTGTGGGTCCAATCATATTAACGCTGCCGCTCTCATCCATGGCCTGCCCATCACAGGGACTCAAACGCAGTTGACTCTCAAAGGATTGCAGCTGCTGCATGAAATGGAAATTGGGCGAGACATCGGATTTGCGAGCACGCACCAGCATGAACGCATCGTTCAGACTGAGAGCCCGTGTGTGCATCAAATAGGCCAACGTCACCGTTACGGAGCGCGAGACACCTGCCAGGCAGTGGACCAGCACCGCCGAATTAGCAGAGCGCGCTTCCTCTGCAAAGCGATAAAGCGAGTAAACCAGTTGAGAATTATATGAATGAAAAGAAATAGTAATTTAGTGTACGCACCTATAAAGTGTATGGCAGCTGGAAAATGCATCGCCAGATCCTGGGAATAATGATCGGTAATGGGTATTTGCAGATACTTTATAATGCCCAACTTCTCAAACTCATTTGGCAAATCGGGTGTCACATTCAACACGTACTACAAGAAGAAGGAAATTAAATTAAATTTATATAAATCAAATATGTTATTAATGAATCTTAGTGTCTTACCTTAATGTTGTACTTTTGCAGAGCATTCAAGTCGCTGCTGTGCGTGGAATTGCCCAGAAATAGGCCAGGCACTATCTCAACGGGCGCCTCATTGAAATTATGATGATGATGATGATGATGATGTGTGCTGCTCTCACAGTCCGAGGACTCGGCGGAACTGCTGCACGCCGAATCGGAATGTGGCGTGGAAATGCGTAGCGATCTGTAAGTAAATATTTATACAATGTAAATTACAAAATATAACTTTGTTTTATTTTTAATAAATTAAATGATTTAAATTAGCTACTTTTATGTTTATAAAGGAGTTATGAAAGATTGTACAACAGTTGATATAATTTGCCTATATAAAAGTACGACTTCCTCTCTGTTTTTCTATATATATCTCTCTATCTCTAACTTTTTCTCTTTCTCTCTTTTTCCTTCTTTCTCTCTCTCTTTATATCTTTCGCACTCTCTCTCTCTCTCTCTTTGCTTCTTTCTCTTATTATTTTACTCTCAGTCTGTGTTACTTTCTTGTTGTATAATATTCTCTACTTTTCTATCCTTCTCTCTCTTCCTTGTTTCACTCTCTCTCTCTTTTTCTATGCGTATCTTCCTCTCTCTCCCTCTTATCCTTATCTGCCTTTTTCAAGCCTGCTATTTTTGCCCCTCTCTCATTTCTTTCTCTCTTGCACTTCCATTCGCTCTTCTGGCCCAGGCCATAGAACATGATCTTAAAAATCTAAATCAAATTAGATCATTATGATGTAAATTGAGCTCAACAATACTCATGTTATCATAATGAATTACACATTCAGTTGCACAAATGTCTTTTTGTTTACTCACTTAAGACCCATTAACTGATCGGCCTGTGTATTGCGACTAGATTCCATTTCTTTGTTGTGCGCCTGGTTATCATCCTCGCACCACTCCGGAAATGCTTGGCGAAAACTGGAGAAGCCATCTGAAACCAAAGTAAGCAATGTGGGAGATATTATAAATATGAAACTTTAGATACATACATATGCAAACTATAGATACAGATACAGATATAGATACAGATATGGAGGGGGAAAAAAATCAACTTTTAAATATGCTTTTGAACTATGCGCGTGTTTTGTTTGGCTTTTGTACGCTTGAAAAATATTTCGTTATGCTTAGCCAAGTGTGTCCTTTTGCTCCATGGGTAAGACAACACCTATTCAACACACACATACATATATACACAACTTAGCCCAGCCACGCCCCTGGGTAACACAACAAACAGCACTTGCCCCCATCTACCGGCGCGCTGAAGCGTGCGTGAAATTCTTGCCGTTTGCGTGGCTCATTCATAAAATACGACTTTCGTTGAGCGTCGCTGCCGTTGCCGTTGCTGTTGCTGTTGCTGTCGTAGATTCCAATTAGAAACGGAAGTGGCTGCCATACGAGACGCGACTCGCAGCGCAAAGGAAAAATGGGGCACAAACGGAAATGCTCTTTCTATATTTATGCACGAGTTTGCAAGTCGTTGACAATCGCGCATGGGGCGGGACAGGGCTAGGCTTGGCCGGGGCACAGCTGGGCCGGGCGTGCGACACAATATTATGATGATGACTACGTTTGCTCGCTGCGAATTGTCATAACACAAAACGGAAGCGTACAATTTCCTACATGGCGCATTATAAATGCGATTCCGCATTTGAAATTGAACACCAACAGCAGCAGCAACAGCAGCAGCAACAGCAGCAGCAACAGCAGCAGCAACAGCAGCAGCAGCAACAGCAGCAGCAGCAGCTCCGCTATCATCTAGTGGGCCAACGGGTTGTATGCGCTATCAAGAAGCCGGCAATGACAGAGAGAGAGAGAGAGAGAGAGAGAGAGAGAGAGAGAGAGAGAGAGAGAGAGAGAGAGAGAGAGAGAGAGAGAGAGAGAGCGAGCAGTAGAGAACGCAGTTAAAGCCAATAGAAACACCCGCAACACAAGCAACCAAATTAGTCCAAGTAACAACAGCAGCAGCAGCAGCAGCAGCAGCAGCAGCAACAGCAGTCGAGGCCATTGCAATGGCAAAACTGCATTTGATAGCAATTTCCGCTGCAGCAAGAAGCAACTACAACATGCATGCATATTCAAAATGAAGAAGACCAACTGAAGTCGGAACAGACTTCTAGATATAATGCTTGGCATAAGTTCTATTTAAAGAATACTTTGCTAATCATTACTGTTAGTAGTATGGGGATTGTAAAAATTGTAAAGAAAGCTAATTGTCATATAGAAACGACAATTAAATTCTCTTAAAATCTTCATATTGAAATGTATTAATAGTTCAACTACACGATTAATATCAGTGTTCTTAAGAAATCTTTTTTGCAGCCTCATTATTGACAGCTCAATCAGAAGACAGCTTTATATTTCAGTTGATGAAACTGTTCAAAAAATTATATAAATAAGTAAATCTATTAATTACAATAATCTATTTGAAAATATTAAATGTTAAAATATTTTTATATAATTTACTAAATTTAATTTAATTTATTAAAAATTGTTAAAAATATGTACTGCAATTTTGTTTATCTATTTATTTTATTTTTTTTATTTTATTTTATTATATAAAAATTAAATATTTTGTTTAGTTTGTTTTTTTTATTTATTTTTTTTTTTTATATACAAAAATTAAATATTTTGTTATTTTATTATAAAATATATATATTTTTAAATATATATTCATATTTATATATATTTACATTTTTCAAATAACAAACAATTTTTTTTGTTTATCATTTTTACATATTTTTTTTTTATTTTATTTTTATATATATTTTTTAATATTTAATATTTTTTAATTTATGTTAATATTTATATATTTAAATTTTTTTATATAACAAACATAAAAAACAAATTTTATTTTTAATAATTAAAACCTTTTTAAAATTTATTTGTATATATTTGTTATATTTTTAATTTTTATTTTGTATTTTTATTTATTAATTTTTTTTTTATATATATTTATATTATTATATAAAAATAAATTATATATTTTTATATTATTAAATTATTACAATTTTGTCATTCATTTAAGAAATTTTGGACATATTATTTCAATTACTTCTACATGATATAAAAAAAATTACATTAACCAAATTTTAAACATATGTGCTTAAGAAATTTAGTAAAACGTATCCAAAAACTTTTTGCTGAAGGTATTTAAAAATTTAGAAAATTTCTTTATATGAGCACTAAATTCAAGAGCTCTTATTCCTATGACAGTTATATGTCATAGTATTCCAAGCAAATTCATTGGAATAAGACGAGCAGACAGCTCAATATAAACTTTCAAGAGGACAGCTCCAATGCTGTGCTATTAGTCACCAAAGAATAGACAGAGAGTCTGTCATACTCTGACTATATAGACTCGGATCAAATATAAAGTATTCTATACAAAAAGCAAACAATCTATATTTGGCCAGGCAGGAAATTGAAAGCTTTGCAAACTTTTCACAGCAAACTCCCGAAAGGTTAAACCAAAATCGATTCAATTTTCTCAGAATTCAAATCTAGTTGAGAGACGTGCAAACTTTTTGCTAACGATATTTATATATATTTATTTATGTACATACATATATCTGTTGTCATATGTATTTCTCTTCAGCTTTGGCCATCTTGAAGTGCTTTCTTGCCCACTCACTTCACATAAAATATATGCTGACAATAGAAATTTTATAAATAGAAATTTATTTGATATTCAATTGTTTCTTCATTGTTTGTTGTTTTTCATATTTTGCGCGTGTTGCGCTTCCTGTTTTCAGCTCCATGATAGTCACCACGAACGAACGAACGGACGGACGGACGAACGGACGGACGTACGTACGTGTCCGGTGGCACGGTTCAACGGATTGGCGTTCCACTAAAGGGCACACTTTAAGTGCAGTGCGTCATATGCCTGTGTTGAGGGCGCTAAACAAAACAAAATCCAACCGCAGCGCCAATCGCTAGCCAAATTAATTAGCCAAGCGCCCAAATTGTATATTAGCTAACCCCAAATAGGGTAGTCCACTAGCGATACAAACTGAGAGCGAGCAAGTCGACCGCTTGTCTAACTGTTTGCGCGACAAAAGCTCGCCTACGTCATTTCCGCTCGAGCAGCGAGCGAAAGGGTTGTGAGTTGGGTGTGAGCGAGGGAGAGATGGGGGACTGTGGAGAGGTGGGCACACGCTGGCATTGGGGAGTAATAACTAGGTAAATGTGAATGAAATGAATATAGCTACAATGATTGCGTGGGCGTGTGTGTGTGTGTGTGTGTGTGTGTGTGTGTGACTGTATGTGTTTGTGTGTGTGTGTGTGTTTTGTATCTCAAGTCAACGCGGCGGCGGCTATGCTAGCAAAAAGTTACTTAACTCACGTTTTTATACCCTACAAAAAGGCTTTGAATTTAGAGGGAAGTTAAACCTTCAAAACCAATTTAGTATATATTCATACGACAAACAAAAAATTAATTTAATTAATTTTACATAAAATGACGGATGCTACTGTATAAATAAATATTTTCACATCAATATTTCTTTCTTTTATAATTTTTTTTTTTTATTTATTTATTTTTTTTATGAGTATCAAAATTTATAAATTCATAGATAAATGAAATAATAAATAATGAAATAATAATATATAAATATATTTTTTTAAACAAATTAATATTTATTTATTTATTTGTAAATATTTATTTTTTTCTTTCTTTTTTTTAAATAAATAAATATTTTTGTATTGTTAAATAATTATCATAATACAATTTTTAGGTACAATACAGAATATTTATTTTGTTTTATTTATATATTAAATATTTTTATATATTGAAATATAATTTTTATAAAATATAGAATATTCATTTTGTTTATTTACATTTTAAAAATAAACAAATTTAATTAATTTACAAATTAATTTAATTAATCAACAAATGTAATTATAAATAATATATAAATATATCCACATATATTTGTATATTATTATTATAATTATAAAATTTATGTGTATTGTATAGAGTATTTCTTAGTCGCATATGGCTTTTATTTTATTTTTTTTGCTCACTTTATATATTTATTTTATAACTCACGCTCACAGCACACGACGGACGGTCAAACAAACAAACAAATGAAGAGCGACGCGGTAGATAAGCCCCACCAGGGCAAAAGACAAAACAAACAAATTAAATTAAATACAAAATAAAAGTAATAAAATTATTTTAAAAAAAACGCAATTCTTGGCAAGAAAAACAATGAATGAGCTCCAGGTGAAAAATAATACGACTAACAAATACCCTACACATGCAGAAGCTTAATGAATCAACTCGCTGTGCGTGCATACCTCACACTCAGTGCGCCACGGTCAGGGTATCTGAAAACGAGCAATTTTTGTTAGCTGTCGTCCGCCAGTTGTAAAAACTTGCATGTATTATTTATAATGTTATTTCGGCTTTGTTGTTATTGCCTTAATAAATAAATAATCCAAATATTGCGCTTAGCATGACAAGCACATCCCGTGGGCGGTGGCTGCAAATATTCCACACACAACAAAAAAAAAATGAAGAGAGACTCGACTTGGGTGGGTGTCGCCGTCTCTCTCTCTCTCACTCTCTCGCCCCCTATCTATCTATTTATATATGTATATGCGTGTGTGTGTGTGTGTGTGTGTGTATAGAACCAGGTGTTTGACAGAGCGGGAGAGTTGTAAGCAGCGAAGAGGGGAGCTCGAAGCTGACTCTAAGCTTTAGTTCAAATCCGGTTTTAAAGACCACAAAAGGAACGAGACAATAAATAGGCAATCTGTATGTATTTTAAGTAGTTTCAGCTCACAAATTGTTAGTGTCATTTATTTTTTTGTTATTGTGTTATTTGTCGCTTTTTTTATGGCATTTTGTTTTGTTTATTCTTTTTTTTTTCCTATTTATTATTATTTTTTTTTTTTTGTTAAGTTTACATTTTTCACGTTTTGAAGGTCGTTTCCACTGTGCGCGAATCTTGTCATTGTTGTCATTGTTGTTGTTGTTGCTGTGATTATTGTGTGAACTCATCAATGAAACAATACAGAATCGTAGTATATAAAGATTGTGCACAGGTGTGTGTGTTGGATGTGATAAGCACAGATATACTACAGTCACATATATATATAATAAATATTTAAATATATATACATATTTACATATACTATGAATGCAGACAAAAGATATGAATGGTCCGCATTCGAGACAATTGCAAAGAGCGATAAGAGATAACGACCTTTGAGCTATTCGCAACAGTTACTACGTTTGAGCTACTGTGAACACTCGAAAATGGAACTCGAAATGGAACTTGAAATGGAACTAGTTCGTTTTATGAAGTCTAAGAAAAACGCAGAGCAAATTTACATTGAGCAGAGAAACAGAAAGAAAGAACATATACAAGAAAATAGTTTTTGTAAATTAAAAAAAAATAATAATAATTATTAATTATTTGAAAATGAATTTTTAAATGAAAGTGAATTCAAAGCGATTTCCATATTACATATGTATCTACATATCTTTTTCTAGTCTATCATATTAAGTCTTCCATATCAAGTCATCCATCTGATGTTCTCTGCTGCCTTAAGCTGCTTTACATTTCCAGCATATATTTTGAATGATCTCTAATAGTTTTCACATCATATTTTCCACACACTTTCCATAATACAATTTTAAGTTGCAAATTCCCTGGAGTTTTATAGAGAGGGAGTGCTCTATAAATGTAAAAACACTTGTAAAACAAATGGAAGCAGATGCTCATGGCATTTTATGGTTCAGGCTTGACATTTCGCTCTTTGGGCAGTGCCAGTGGCTCGTGTCCGCGCTCAATCAATCAATGTTGTAATCAATCAATCAGCTCAAGCCCAAGCACGAGTATTTAAAATGTCAACCCGACGACTGTTGTGGGCTCTTTGCTTAATGGGAATTTCTGACGACATTTTGTTTTTTTTTTTTTTTTTTTTTTTTTTTTTAACATGAAAGAGAACCTTTTCAAACTAGAGCCCAGAAAAGTTTCTTGTGCAATGCATTAAATAATTTCCCCATCAAAAGCGGAAGTGGCAGTCATTAATATTTGCGCCTTTTAGCTGGCACTCATTTCCATTCGGCCCCCAGTACTTTATTTGTTCTTGTTTCTTTCTTTCTTTTTTGTTTTTTATTATTGCTTCCCCACAATTTTTCCCTCTCGCATTTTGTTTATGCAAGCAGCTCAAAAAAAATGTTGCTCCAAAAATAAAGCGAAGGCAGAACTGGAAAATTTGGGGCGTCTGTGGAAATGTAAACAAAATGGGGCCACATCGTTTTGGGATGGTTCTTTTAATTTGTTGTTGTTGTTGTTAACTTTTATATATTTTGATTCTTCTTTTTTTACTCTCTCAGCGTGTGTGTCTTTCGTAACTCACAGATACTACAAATGTGGGGTTGACTTCTTTATATGTATGTATATAAATAATGTCTGCCATTCTGTCAGAGTCTGCCTCATTGACAAATAGCATTGAACTGCAGGCAATGTGCTCGTCGTTGTCTTTTCATTCATGGAGACGTGCTATATACCCAGTTATATATGCATAGATACATGTATACATATATGTATGTACATATATACATACGCTTATTTATAGTACGCCATTGTGAAACACATGGTCGACTGCATTTCTAAAATGGTGAGAGAGGAAGTATCTAGCTGCTGCTGCTGGTGCTGCTGCTGCTGTTTGTTATAGACATGGCCACACACATGGCGTATGCGTAATATTAAATTCTCTCCTTGTTTTATTTGAATGCCGCACACACGGCACACAAATCCTGCTGACACACACGTGAAACGCACTTTGGAAATACCAAACAAAATATAAACCATTTGGAATGTTATTTGAAATTTATTTTAGCGGAATTCGTGGTATGTGCACGGTTTTTATACACAAAGTATGTGCAGCAAAATCCTAAACAAATTCCACGTAAGGAAACTCATTTCAAATTCATTTAATTTAAATGAGCAGAGAACGAGATAGAGTGAGTGAGTGAAATGGGCAACAAAATGAAGAAGCAGAATTATTAAGTTCTTAATGCAAATTAGCTTAAAATTTAATATGAAATCGAAAAAAAAAACATTTCTCAGCTCATTTTACTTAATTTATATACATATTATTATCGACTGCTTTATACCACTGTGCGGTTGAGCACTTGACGTCGACAACGCAGTTACAACAGCAGCAGCTCGCAGAAGCTGCCGACAACAACAACGCCCACGCAGCCAACAACAACAGTAAAGAGAACAAGCAACGCCGCTTAAACCACCTACGGACTTAAAACCAAAAATGAACGTTGCTTAAAATGAATGCAACAACAATAACAACAGTAAGAACAACAGTAAACCAAAATTCTAAATAAACCAACGCCCGCGCGCACCAAATATCGAGTGATGAGAAGAGAGACAGAGACCGAGCGAAAGAGAGAGAGTGTGAAGACAAAGGGACAATAAGAGCTGAGCGCTAGCTGAGCTCGGAATTGAGCAAAACGTTAGCGTAGACAAGAACCGGCTCACAGCTTTTTATGCTGCCGCCGCTGCACTTATTGTGGACTTTGGGGCGTGTACACCTGCTGTATATATACGCACACACACACACGTACACATACATACATATACATGTGTATACTTGTGTGTACGCTCGCAAATAATTGCAAACATGAAAGAAAGAGTTTACCTTTACATAAGCCGCTTCGCTTGCCTTCAAAGTTGGGCGCCCAAAAAGCCAAATGCTTTTATGAATGAATGCGCCGCGAAAGTAGAAAAACTATGCGCACATGGTGAAAGAAAGAAAGAATGAAAAACACTAAAAAAAAAAACACACACACACAACAGAAAGACAGAGGCAGCTAGTGTGGGAGAGAGAGATAAAGAGCGCAGGCAATAGTACATAGAGCCAGCGCTTAGCACGCAACTATTTGTAAAACAGCAATTTCGCATTGAAAACGTGACTAGCACACACACATACATATACATACATACATACATATACAGTAACAAGCGAAATACATACATATGTACATAGCTGTAATAAAAAGAGCAAAAACATTTGAAAAGACACGACTAAGAAATACTCTATGCCAAGCAGAAGAGTTAAGCTTAAAGTAATGCGTCAACTGGGTGGGTTTTAAATGAATATGAAACGTATAAGATACATACATATATTGGAGTGGAAAGATATAAATATATGCATATTCTTCTTTGCCTCACTCACACACATATTTAAAGATGTCCACTCTTCCAGTAAACACTCGAATACTCTCAAACCCAACATACCTTTTTTTTGCCGTTGGCATATTGAGCAATTCCTTCATTTCGTTTCTATTCCGTTTCAATTCCACTCCATTCATGCATTGAATTAAATTCGTTTTTAGTCAATTTGATGCAATTTGCACAACAGCAACAAATCTGCTGAGCGCATTGGAATGGCAATGGGAATGGAATTGAAATTGGAGAAGGGGTTAGCTGCTATAACAAAAAGACACACACAGTGAGTGAGCGGACATGCGACATACATAATTTTTAGTTACTTTGTTGCTGCACCATCTTCCGCATAGCCAGCGTGTGTTTAACTAAGCAAGTGAAGCGTTCGTTCCACATTAATGCATATGCTAATCGCACCACGCTCAGTGCCCGAGTGTGAGTGAACATTAAATAAACTCATTGAGTAGAGAACATCGTTCGAGCAAGTTGGAACCACTGTTGGAATAAAACATTGTTCGAGGAAGTTGGCATTGCTGCTAGAATATGGACAATGAATGCGGTTGGGTAGTTAGCATAAGAACTTTGGACTTTTTAAGTCTCGTTGCTGTCGTCGCGGCTTTTTGGCCTGTCAAACTGTATAAGCCATTCAATCAAAATGTAAATAGGCACAGGCTATGCGAACCCATGGATCTGGCTGCCCAGCTATAAATAACAAGAAGCCGAGCCGTAGCTTCCAAGGTATTAGCCAAGTATCCGGAGGCATCCTTTTTGCCTTTTTTGTGTATTTATTTATTTTTTATTTTCGTTGTTGTGCCTAAAAGCTGCCGCACATTAATAATTAATTATGTATAATTTAGCCAGGCTACGCAATTACATGAAATTCGGCAACGTTGGTTGCTACCTCCTGTTCTAGCGCCACAAACAAAAAAGGAGACAGAAAAAAAAACTCACTAGAAATTTTACAGTGGCTGTTAAAATTACATACAAATTGGAGAGAAGAGGAGCGGAGTGGAGAGCGGAGAAATTGCGTGTAATTGAAATGGCTCGCTCGCTGAGAGAACTGTAACTGTATCTACAGCTGTAAAACTGTTGAATATACATACAAAAAAATGCTCATACATATGTACATACATACATATGTATGTATATCTGTATCTATAGCAGTAAATCTGTATCTGCAACATTTTGAGCATATTTTCGGCTGCGGCATGCTGCCTCTCCTTTGACCGGGGAAGTTTTTGCAAATGGGGTCAAGTTTAATGTGCAGCTTCCTGTTGCTGCTGCTGCGCCAGTAATTGCAGATGGATTTGCTCTCGGCTGCGGAGCAAGCAACAAGTGCAGTCAACTGACAAAGAGAAACAGCGAGAGTGTGAGAGTTCAAGGGAGTAGAACAGAGAGAGTGAGCGTAAGAGAGGGAGAGATAGCGACAGAGTTGGAGTTACATTTTATATCAGATTTATTGATTTTCTGTTTGCATTGGACGCAGTTGGACACATCCGTTGCAAAGAGAGCGCCTCGTGCAACAAGAAATCATAGAAAATACGAACACTGCACGACTACAAGATATCCTATACTAAACAAATATTGAAGAAATTGCTTAAATTACATTGTACAAATTTCAACAAATAAATCTAATGCATAAATGACATGCTACTCGACTAAGGCATACCCTGTAGTTTAATATATTTACACCCAAAATATTCCTCAATTCAACTTTTAGCAAAATGAATTTTTCCAATATGAGAATGTTATAAAACTTCTTATTACACTAAGTGCTGGGTAACAAAAGTCATATTGTTTACAGCTATAGCAGGATAATGGTCAATACATAACAAAGGGCCGAGTAACAATAATAATAACAACAACAACAACAAAAGTAACATTCAAACAGTAGCAGCTCCCCCTATAACATTTAATCAAAATGCGCCGCCATTGGGCAACGTGCTCAGAATTTCATTTCGAAATGAAATGCCACAAAAGACAGGTAAAAAGAAGAGGAGAGGTGCAGAACGGGGCGGGACATTGGCGCTGCTGGGTCAGGGCATTTATAAATATTGCATACAAGAAAGATGAAAAACACGAGAAATGGAAAAGCGAATGTGCAACAAAGGTCTTGTGGCGACAGCAGCTAAAAGAAAATTTCATCAGTCGCAAAATTATTTACGAAATATCAATTGCGTTATTGAATTTCCAATTATTCAAATTATGAAACGAGAACGAAAATCATAAGTAATTTTGATTAAATGTTGCCTAGACATAAAACATTCATATTATTTGTTTTTTGCCTTTTTACGTCTGTTTTATCAAACGTAAATTTTGTATGCTCTTTGAAGTTGGACTTTAATCTTAATTTTCTAGAAGCTTAGACAGATTTGCTTCTGTTGCTCTTCTTACGTATGCACAATGCCTTACATTTTTTGTAGCTCTTTCTCACTTGACTCTAGTTCCCGTTATACTTCTCACCCAGCGCAGAAGCACAGAACTTGCCTATTATTTCATTCATTTTATGTAGCGCAAACAACAAGAATGGCTCAAAACTGCATTCACTGCTCGCATTAAGTGAAGACACGAACCCCATACACACATACACAAACACACTCGCATGCATAGTAGAACTAACAAACAGTATTATTGTAGGAATTTAGCTTCTCTCTTGCGTTCACTCTGTCTGTCAGACTCTCCTTGTCCGTTCTTCTTGCTCGCTGTGCGTTTTGTCGATCTGCTTCTTCTTCTGGTAGCCGCTGCTGCTGTCTCGTTTGGAATACGCTGCTAATTTGCACTTTGATGAAATGCGTTCATGCTGTTGTTGTTGCTATTACTGTAGATTTATGCATGCAGGCGCGCAACGCGGACGTCGACAGCAGCCTTTAGCTCCATTTCATTTCGATGCCGCCTTTACTTATACACACATACACAGGCATATATCTATATGTGTAAATGTGTGTATAAATGTGTATATTCTCTTATTCCTTTTCGCCTCACGGAATCAAAGCAAAAATTCAATCGTTGTCTTCGTCTCTCTTCTTTTTTTTTTTTTTTTTTGTTGCTTTGTCGCTACTTGATGTTGTTTTTGTTGTTTGCTAATTCCAAGAATACAACAATTTACGCGTCCAGCTCCCCCGCCAAGGCAGGCAGACAGCAGTTGGGCAAAGGGAGCAGCATATAAGACGTCAGCGACGACGTCGCCGTCGTCGTTGCCATTGCCGTTGTCGTCGTTTGTATTTCGCAATGCGCCACTGATTCTTCGACTCTTTGACTCTTTCCAGTCTTGCTTGCGCTTTTATGTTTATGTTATGTGCAACACACGCCCTGGAAACTTCCGTTGAATTCATGTGAGGAACGCCGAGGTATGCGGCACAAAAGACCCACGAAACGCCCTCGCAGCGATTTGACCGGAAGTCGCTTGTCGTCTTTATCATTTTTGTTTTTGATTCTTCTACATTCTTGTTGTTGTTGTCGATCATCAATTCTTGCAAATATTTGCGCCATATGTGTAAGTGTGTTGATGTTGGTGCTGCTTTCAGCCTCCGCCAGCGCAGGTGGCTCGAGACAGAGATTCAATGTGGGTCTCGCCGTTAGGCGGCTGCTTAATTAAAACCCACACAAACTTTGACCCAAATCCAGCGACAACAACAACCACAACAGAAAAATGTTTGTCTCTGTTTTCTTGCAGCCGTAGGCCGCTTCTAATTCGACCAACCAACTGTTCCGTTTCAGCTGTCCACCGAACGAGTCTCCAAAACGTTGTCAAATGCTTTTTCAAGTGCTTTCCGGGCGGCTGTCTGCATGTGTGTGTGTGATTGCTTAATAATACGCCAACGTTGAGCTGCTGTCTGGACACGTTCACGTCCATTTTGCACGTGGGCAGTGATTTTTTGTGGTTGTTTGGTGTCAACACAAACTAACAAAAATAAACCGCACAGTGTGACACTGTGAGCGAAAAACATCAGTTACAGTTGACACTGAGATTGAAATTTGTAGAGATTCAAAAAATGCAAGAGAATGTTATGCTACTGTTACGTAGAGTGCATATGAATGGATGACATAAACATACATACATACATACATACATATGTACATACAGTGTGTGCGTGTGTGTGTTCATGTAAATATTGCCTGCTTGCAAGTTTGTTCACAGAGCTTAAAAATCTCCACAGCCAAAGGCAGCGCAGCTGCTTTGCTGGCAATTTTTTTTTTTTTTTTCGTTGAAGGCAGACCAGTTGAAAGCTGTTATTGGGAGCTTGCGAGTGGAAGAAGGAGGTGAAGGAGGAGCTGTTGAATATGCTGGAAGGGAGGCAGCGCAGTTTCTTCTGATGAACTATCATCAAATTGTAATGAGACAAGCGACGTGGCCTTGGAAACTGAAATGAATGCGAGTGTAAGAGTGTAAATGTGTGAGCGTGTGTGTGTGTGTGTGTTTTGAGCTGTGAAATGCCACGTGTTGTTGTATATGGAAAGCAAGTAGAAAACTTGTGAAAATTGCTTAGGCCCAAAAACAAAATTAAAGCAACTTGTCCACAAATGAGGCAAACAACTCTCCAATGAGCCGCAAGCACACACACACATGCATGCATCTGTATGCACTTGCATTTATTTATGTATGTACATATGTACATACATACATAAGTATGTGTGTTTGTGTGTGTGTATGCATGCGAGCTTGTTGGGGAAAATGCGAATGCAACGACGACGACGACGACGACGCGTGGAAATGCATACCACAGAGTTGTTTTTATGGCAACGACGCGACGTCGCTGCGCATGCGCGCAGCAGCCGAGTTCAATTTCTATAAAAGGGTCGACGCAGCGGCAGAGAGAAGTCGCTGCCAGACAGACGCAGCAGACTCTGACTAGGCACAGACTCTGAACAGTGGAGCAGCTTTGTATCCGCATGGCTATAAAAAATTCAAACAGCAACAACAAGAAGAAGAAGAAGAGTCAGACAAGTTCTCCGACGTCGCCGCTGCTGTCTATAATTTTAACTCAACTTCCAACTCCCCAATAAAAGTGACGGCGGCGGCGGTGGCAACGCCAGCAGCGGCGTCAGCGTCGGCGGCTGCGAAGACGACCGCAACGCATCGTTCGTTGACTTTACGTTTGCTAGGGCCAGGGCGAGTCAGTGTGTGAGTGAGAGAGGGAGAGAGAGAGAGAGAGAGCGAGGGAGCGAACGCGAGAACAGTAATGAAAGAGCGAGCGCAAAAGGAGCGTAAATGATGATCGGTTCGAAACTTTGCTAAATATAATTGAATTAAATTTCATGCAACGGAAGCGCTTAGTTTACGAAACTTGACTACTGATGTGCACAATTGCGCTCTCTCCCACACACACACACACACCCACAGTCGCATAGACTGACAAGCATTGGCTCTCTTCGCATAACTGTGACACTTGGCCCCTATCTTAATTGTTTTAATTCCGAGAAATGCATACAAAGTGGCATTTAATTAAAATGAATTTCGCAACAGCAGCAGCATTAATGCCAGTGCATCCGGCTGCCATAATGAACTCGTTTCGCACACGCATTCCTGTGAAAAAGCGATAGAGAGAAAGAGAGAGAGAGAGTAGCGAGAATAACGAGAGCGCCGCATAATAGCCCGATTTAATTGCATTTCAAGGTCAATTAGCGGCCTGAACTTTAAGGGAAACTAAACAATCGGTTTATTTCCCCCTGGCAAAACGGACGCTAAACTGTTTGCCAACTTGGTCACAACTCGAAAGCGTTTCTATTGTTGTTGCTATGATGCCTGCTGTCGCAAGTGTGCGAAAGGGACAAAATCAGCAGTTTGTAGGCTATGTAAATGTTGGAATATTAGAATTTCCAGTTATTAGAATTGGTTTTGCTATTTGCGTTCATAAGGTGATAAAGATTACATATATAACAAAAAATATTATAGTAGTAATAATAATAATTATTTATTACAATATTTTATTGAGTTGTTAACAATATTTACTTCTTCTGAATGCAATCTATCTCTCTCCTATATATGCATTATATCATTATGTATTAATTTGATTGTTTTCCACTTTCTTTTCTACTACGATAAGTAAAATCTATTGTATTTTATATTTAGCTCATCACAATGGCTCGATTATCTTTGAAAATGGAACTCTTTCCGTTCCATCATTTTCTTATCGCATGCACTACATACACATATCCAACTGATATTTTAATCAATCTCTAATGGTATATAACGGTATGTGCATATACCCAACCATTTGCCATTTGCATTCACCACGGAAGGGAACTCAAGCCCCTGCCAGATAAGATAAGACAACACACATTTTGAAACTGGGCCAAGTGGCATCGGGAACGATATTGAGGATCAGAGAGTAACACGAAAGCTTTACAATACAAATTGCGCTTATCATCGAGAGGCCTAAAATAATCCAAATGAATGACGAACGAACATATTGAGGCAATTCATAAGCCTGACAAAATGCATGCGAATGGCAGTGGAATGGAATGGAAGCAGCCTATAGCCATTCAATAGGGTCTGGAAATTCATTTAGCATTTATTATTTAGTCGGCATCATTAGCAGCGTCCGACGACAATGGGCGACAACACTTGAGGTGTCCTTTTTAATGAAACGAGAAAGGTGCCAGAATTTTACACAAAATGTCAAATGAGGATTTTCCAGTTCGATGTATTTTCCAGTCGTAAAACTGATCTGCTTAACACTCGCTCGCTCGCTCGTTGGCCTGTTCCAAATGTTCAACTCAATTTACCTGCTGCACAGGTAGCTACAGGATTCGGACAGCAACAGAGCAACTGACGTCACGGCGTCGTCTTCTTCTTCTGGTGCTGCTCAGCTTCTACTGCCTGATGACCTTATCTTATGCTAATTTGGCACCCGTGTGTTTCAAGTTCTATTTTCATGAAATGAAACGAATAAACAATGACACGAAGAGCCAGACGGAGTTTTTTCTTTCATTTGTATTTGTATTTGTATTTTTTCGGGAGGAGACGACGACCGGTCCATTTATTGACGCCCTATTGTCAATTTGCGATATTAGCACACGCTGAATGGAACGTGCGTACGTCAGCTACGACAAGCTTTTACACAGAGTGAAAGAGAGAGAGAGAGAGAGATGGAGAGAGGGGGACGAGGGAATCGGGAACATTGGGACAGCTGGCAACGGAAGGAGAGCACATGCACACATACACATACATGCATACATATGTACATTTGAGAGCGGAAATTGAAGTGATAAAAATAAATATGAAGCCAGAGTCAAGAAGCAGCAGCAACTAGTCAGATAATATATTCCTATAAATCTATATATATGTATGTATTAAAAAAAAAAAAAGATAATATAAAAAGTTTCTTCAACATTACTGTATTTCTTGGAATTTGAATTAATCGCAGCGTAAATATTTTACTATTTAATGAATTAATACGTTTTAAAATCTAATCATGAATGTGAATGTGAAATAAATCATAATAACTTATTTAATAAATTAAATAAACAAAGAAATATATTGATCAGTAGTTTAAGGCTTATATCAATTTTGAGCTTCTAAAAATTCTAAATTTTAAAATATATCAAAAGAATTTGAATGCAATTTGGTAGTTTAATGTAACTTATTGAAATCAACGTTATTTTTAAATAAACAAAATATATGAAAGATAGGCGAGGTAATTTATTTTTGTATTTTGAAAACAGTTTGGAATAATAAACTAAAATAAAAGGGCTCAATTATTGTTTTTTATATTATTAAAACATTGAAATAAGTTAATTTTTTTGTGTTTATTATTTAATTATTGTTTTTAAGCTTTCTTTTACTTTTATTAATTTTTTTTAACAATTAAAAACATAAATAAAGACAGCTAATTTATTTTAAAAATATTTTTAAAACATTTTATAACAGTTAAAAACAAAATATTCAATAATTAACAAAAACTGAGCTCAGAATATTAAAAAAAAATATATAATTATTACACTAACAAAGCAAATTTGCTTTTTTTAATAAAAATCTATAATCAGCTAACGCTAATCAAGTCAAAATCAATCAAAAGTATCTGACATAAAGCTTAGCCAGCCAAACAAGTTCAAAGCATCACACACATTATTTTCTATAGGCGCCACATTAAGTATTTCAAAAGCTATTTGGCAGATCGTTTAAAACTATATATATATTTATGCATGTATGTACATGTGTGTATTTATAAGCATATATACATAGATTAATTGGACTGTCTGTGTCTGTTGAATCTATTCTTAGAAACGGCATTACGCTTATCAACGTTGAACACACCTTATAAAGGCGATGCTTTCAATTCAATTAAAATATATATTTTGTAGATTTGAATATTTTTGGCTGCATAACACTTGCAATACAGTGTGAAGGAAGAGTATATTGGTTTTTGTAGCTATATAAGAAGTAAAGAGAGTTGAATAATAAAAAATATAATAAATATAGAGACTGTGATTTGGCTCTAAATTACCGTTGATTTGGTATAATTTATCTATCTATCTAGAGCCACTTTTTGCAGGGTATAGCACATTCGAGCGTTTCTTTTGTTTTGTTATTTCTGTGCCTTCGTACTAATAATAACATTTTTAATAATACATAATGCCGAGCAGCAAATGTTTATTTATGGCTTGTTATATGCATTATTATGATTTGTTTTATATTTATTTATGTTTTTAGCTTTTGTTTTGATTTTGCGTTTGTTTTTTTTTTCGTGCTAAAAATGCCGCGCTACAAATGAGTAAAATATTTGTATATATTTGTTGTTTTGTGCGTAACATTGTTGAAATATTTGTTGCCTAGACTATGGAATGCAGCAATTATTTATATTTTATCTTTATTTATTTATGGTTGACTTATGGAGCTCACCTCGCAGCGAGGTTTATTAATGAATTATTAGTTATTTATGAATGACTCATTGAGCTCACCTCGCAGTGAGGTTTTTTCATTTCATTGTTTCTTACTTATACTTTGTGTATTTACTTAGGATTGATTTATGGAACTCACCTCGCAGCGAAAGCACGCGACATCCGTCCTGCTTGAGGCGGCGATAGAGCACGTTGATCGTGGCATCATTCCCATTTCCATACATTGCAAAAGCTCCAGCCACATCTTGTGCCGACTGCTGCTGATGCTGCTGCTGCTGTTGTTGTTGTTGCTGTGGGGGCACGCCCACATCGTTGTAGAGTATGAAGGGGCTGAGTTTGTAGCCCGCCTGTATGCGCTCCTTGAGCTCCTGCGATTTAATTGTGGATGGCAAGTCGATCTTGCCAGCGGCCAGGCGACGCAACATTATGCTCGGTATGCTGAAGTTAACGGCGCTTCGGATATGCGACTCGCTGTACTCCTGAGAGCCGCGGCAGTCGAGTATGATCAGCTTTTTGGCTGGGTCGCAGCTGGCTCTCAGCTCCGATTGGAGCCACTCTTTGCTGCAGCACTCGTACTCCGTTTCCGGCATCTTGAAAAGCTCTCGCAAATGCACTCACTCTCACACACTCTCAATAAAGCGTTTCTAGTTTGTTGTTTGTTGTTTTTTTCCTTCCTTTTCTTTTTCTTTTAATATTTTTTCTTCTTTTGTTACTTTTCTCGATTTCGTTTCTTTTTCGATAACTTTTTTTTTACCAATTTTTACAACAACAAAAAGTTTACATCATCTGCTGCTGCTGGTTCATTTGCCTGGCGCACATTTTTTGTATTTCTGCTGCTTCTGCTTTCCTTTTTGTGTTGTGCTTCTCGCTCTCACAAAAAAAAATACACACACATAAACGCACACACAATCACATACGCGCGCACGCAAGCAAGCAACGAAACAATTTTTTACAATGAAATCTTTTTCCAGCTACGTTTCGTGTAGAATTTCCCAAATGCTTTTTCTGCTCAAAGCATTTAATAATACTAAGATAGCAATTTGTTTTGTTTTGTTTTTAGTTGCTTTATGTTTTTTTAACACTTCGTTTTTTTTATTGTGCTTTGTATCGCACTTCAATTCTTTTTTTTTTATTATGTTTTGTTGTAGGCCCCCATTCGCACGCACACAAGCCCGCCAAATCACTACCGTGTATGTATTACTGCAGCTGTATGTGTATGTCGAAGTTGAGTGTTGAGCAAATGAAATAAACAGAGCCTAAAAAACGCGCACTGACCGAACACTGAACACCGTACGAGCGGGCTACAAGCGACAAGATACAGATACGCTGAAGGAATGAAAAAGTAAACGAAAAAATTGTTTACAGTTTGCTATTGCAGCAAGCAGAATGTTAAGCATTCCGCTAACATACTGTTGAGAAAATGTTGCGCTCTTGTTTCACTCTTCTGTACTGTTTGCTCGTGCATTTGCTCTCTCTCTCTCTCTCCCACACTCTCTCGAGTCGATTTCGTTGGTCATTTTACCGCACATGTTAGACTCAGGTTGTTTAAATTATTTCTCTCTGCGAGGTGTTTTCTCTCTGCTCTGCTCAGCGGTCGAATGCTATATTACTGTTAAGCTTGATATTGTACTTGTTGTCGAGTCTGTTAACAAACACTGAGCGCGAAACATGGTCTCTAACGCCCAGTAGTTAAGTTATTCACGAAATACGTACTGAAAATAACAATAAAAGAATGTGATATCAAATTTATGATTTAGATTTAGCTTTTGCTGCAATATTCTGTTGACAAAATTATATTTAATTAAAATAACTCATTACAAATTTCTTACTGTGTTTACATTGAATCATTTTAAGGCCAGCATCGAAAAATGAGTGAGCAATTGCACCCACACATACACACACTTAACAAAGAGAAAGAGAGAGCGTGGCAGTGAGCTGCAGAAGGTGAGTTTGCACAGTGAGCCCACTAGGAAATTGGCTATGACTTGCAGGTCGGTGTAATAAGTTTATTTAATAAAAATTCAAATCAAAATTAAAGTAAAAACTTTAATAAGACTGTGATAATGATGTGATAATTATTAGTTATTAATGGTTTAATTGCAAATCAATTCTCAGCAAATTTCTCACCTACCTCTTTACAAGTTCTGTTTTCCGCTCTCCGCTTACTTTACAGCCGATGCCAACCTCACTCTCTCTCTCGCTCTCACATATTTTGCTCTGACTCTCCCACAACATCAACAGAAGCCTCGCATGTGCGCATAGCACACGCTCATAAGTTTGTGTAAAGTTCATTGATATTTTTGTGCATTGCATTGGTATGCGTTGAATGCGTGTGTTGATTCATTGAGTTCCCAGCAAACTAGCTGCCTAATATATGGCTCTGAGTGTACATTGTGGCTGCGGGCGTGTGTGTGTGTGTGTGTGCGAGTATGTATGTGTGTCCGCATGCTGTGTTGTTATATAGAAGCAATTTATATATGTTTTATATGAATGTTTACAAGTATTTGGGCACATATATAATATACATATGTATTGAGTCTACACTCCAGCGAGTGCTTATGAATGCGAGCCCATTGGAGCAGTAAAAGCTGACGGGGTGGAGTGAGGGTGGCGTTGTAACTGGATGAGTGAAGTGGAAGCTCAACTGCGTAAATGTTGAGCGGGGCGGTTAACAGACTTCAAGTGGTTGATAGACGATGAACAGTTGAACAGCGCCCAAAACTCATCAATGAAGTTGAAATATTCAGCCAAGTCTCTCTCAGACACACAGACACACAGTCCCATACACACGCATACATGCACGCACACAATGTCCGCAAGGACATGGCTTGCCAACAGGGTCGTTTTTGGAGACTAGCAGAATGTTTAAATTTATAACCGTGACCCTGATATTTGCAAAAAGGCAACAACAACAAGGGCAGCAAACATGGCAGAAGCCTCAGTATTTCAAGGATATGCCTATGCGCGTGCAGAAAATTTCTCCAAAAGCGGCCCCAAGCAACAGAGCCCCCAACACAGACACACACACAATATCGGCAGAGCAGTCAATGCGCATGCGCTGCCTTGCCAAAGGGAGACAGAGCGGCATAGCGGCAATTCGAACTTGTGGCCCAAGCTTATATGTCTGTATATATACACACAGACACACTCACAGCACACACACACACACGCACACACTCACATATATACAGCACAACGTGCTTTTTATGTACCCAACGGTAAAGGCAATGGCGACAGCTGCAAAAGTGTGATTCGAAGCAGATATTTTCATGAATGAAAATCCCACGCAAAAGGCAAACACAGCAAAGCGCCCTCGAACGAACCCCCTTCGCGCCCCGCCCCGTCCCGTTCAGGCCACTGTGATGTGCTTCGCAGCCCACGCGTTTGCGAAATGGGTGGACTAGCTGGTGGGCGCCAAGGGAGCCTGCGACACGCCTGGAAATAGAAGCTGGGCAGCAGCAGAAAAAAAAAGCGCGTGGGACTTGGAAACAAGTTGAGAGAAAATTGAAAATTAGGTAAGCCCTGCGGTATAAATTACGCGACCTGGCAACATCAAAGTGCAGTCTATGCCATGGCCTTGACGCTCCACCCAAAAAAAAAGAAGAGAAAATACAGTTGAAAACAACGCCCACAAGGTCAGCCCGTACAGGGGTGCGACCCTGGACGCGCCCCAAAGTGGCTTTGCGAACAGATAACGCCGATAGCTATTTTTTTTTATTGGGGATTTCGGTTTTTTGTCTAGCTAGTTTTGAATTTTACCTGGCAATAGGCACGTTGGCTGACTAATGTGGGATTGTGTGACTCACCTGCTCGCTTTTCGCTGGCCACCTGAAAAACTGAACTTTAATTGGGCGGTAAACTGATTGCAAATTGCTCCTGCTTCGCACTACATAGTATAGGATCGACCGATTATATCGTCAAAAGTTGAAGGTGAATTTTTTGATTTACGCATTTCATTTTCGGGCTATTAAATTCGTGGAACTCGAAATGCTTACAATAAATTTTCCTTGACTAAAGCGGTGAAACGAGAGTGAATCTCTCTTAGTATGATCCCATGCATCTAAATATAGTTCCAAGTCTGAGAAGGAATTCTAGGAAGCGAAGAACAAATCGCACAGCAAAGAAATGCGTCTTAGCTGATGAACAGATGCCAAAAATTAAGTGTTAAATAAACGTGATCATTTATTTTGATTCGAATTCGAAAGATTTGTCCAAGAACAGGTGAAAGATCTTAAGGAATATTAAACTAATTCCCAATACTGAAGATCGTTATTTATATTGAGCAAGGAAACTGATACTAGATACTATTTTTGTTAAGAAACTGGTATGTATATAGTAGATTTTATAGATCTATAAAATAAATAATAAGACTATTCCCAAAACTGAATACAGACTTTATATGTGATTTAAATTAACACTATGGATAAAAAATGTCATATAAAATTATATAAGATAAATATATTTTATTTTATTTACAAATAAAAAATCATTAAATATAAAACCTATATATAATTCTGTTACATTAATATTTTCAAAAAAATCATAAAAATTAAAATATATAATAACTATAAAAATGATATATTCCTTGTTTTATATTTAATTAATTTAATTTAATTTAGATTCTTAATACTTCCAATTTGCCAAGCATTATAGTGATTGTTCAAAACGTTATATGATTAATTGTGGCAACAATTACACTCTATAATAAAAATAGTTTAATGTGCTCATCCTTGGCATTACATTAGCGCAAGTATAATCTATATATTGATAAGTGAGCGCATAGTTTACTTTCAGTTTCTCAAGTCTAAAATTAGTCATACTATGAAGAGCACTATCTGGCATAGCTCTAAGAGTAGTTCACTCGCTCCATGTTGCATTATCGCTTCAGGAACTGACCTAAAGTAACGCCAAAGGGATTAAGAACTTAAACAAAGTTCGTTATGTGATCTCTCTCTCTCTCTCTCTTCCTGTCCCACACACATTAAGCGCATTAAGCTGGCATACTTCCGGTCTGATCCGTAGCATACCAGACCACACTCCTTATATGTGTGTGTGTGTTTGTGGAGGCTGTCCAGTACTAGTGGTGCTGCTACATATATAATACTGTAAAACTGATTCATGCAGCGGATGTTTGTGGGCGCCAGTCGGGCAATCGGCGATCAACGCTTTCGACGTTTTTTGACCAGAGCCGGCTGCTCTAGCTGTGGGGGCCGTGTTGCGGATTTGTTTAAAGTGTTGCTGTGTGAGCCAATGACGCCACAATTTGCTTGTCAGCTCTCAACTGGCGATTGATATAAAGCAAAACCTACACCTGGCCAACTAACTGACTGACTGACTGGCGCATCTGTATGCGAAACATTCTGGCTTCTTCAACTTGTTTCTGTCTCTGTGTGTGTGCGTTTATTCTTGCGGCAAAGTCGCGCAGGGTGACTCAGTTTAACAAGTCAGTCGAACAATCGCAATCATCCACACAGCCCCAACAGCTTCTCCACGTGCTGTGCTTTAGACACCTACGCCAAAAAATCCTTTTGACGTCATTCGGGGAGCTGTTCAAGACGTTCCAAGCATGTAAAAGGTTTATAATATTGTATAAGATTTACTCAGCAGTTGAGTTAAGCGAGAATATTGCTTGAATTGACTTTTTATTTGAGTGCGAATAGATTTCTTATTTATTTCGCAATTAATTTATTATCGATATATTATTGGGTTCATGCTATCATTGTTACATTACTATGTAAGTCACGCTTGAAGTATCGATAAATCTGTGAAGTCCTTTGCATTAGTTGTAATTTATCGATGATTAGCTACAAACTGTTGCCTGCAAATATTGCAATTACATTTATTTTTAGCAAATTCTTGCAAAAGCATAAAGGCGATAGCCAATAATTGTCTAAGCTATCCTCGCTGTCTGTTTTCCTTGCCATTTTTTTAGGTTTTCTTTTCAGACAATTCTTTGGGTGTTGGTTGCTTGCTTTGCTTTTCATTTTATGGGCATGGATTTTTAAACTAGAGCGTCAAGCGGAAAAATGTTGCTTTGCTGCCTGCTCGGCTCAATTGGGCCGTAAGGGGCTAACGAAGGTTAATGCGGCTGTATTTGACCTTTGGGGTCAAGCTGGAGGCAAATTAATTGCGAGAATTGAGAGCGCAATGTGAAATTCAGTTGATGACGATGACAACAATGACGACGATCATTATAGTAAAACTGGGAGAGAGAGAGAGAGAGCAAGAGTGGAGTGGCTGCGTGGAGTTGAGCATTGGGCTCCATTGACTGTGTGTGTTTGTAATTAATACAAACTGTAAGCCCGCATTGCCAATTGCAGCCAATTGAATCAATAAACCAAAATGTGAACTTTCCCAGTTGATTTTTCAATTGGAAATATGCCGTTGCTTTGGTCGTTGTTGTTGCTGCTGTTCATTTTGCTTTCTGTCACTTCCGCTGCTCACTTCATTGGGCACCGCCATTCGCATTCACATTCGCAGTCGCATTCGGTTGGCAGGGCTGTTAATTATGTTGACCCACGTAATTTGTAAAAATCAAATGTGGAGCGTGCGGACGTGTGGGCGTCATATAAAAGTGCGCCGTCATCAACGGCCCAAAAAACTTGCCACTTGGATATTGTAATTTGCCGCAGCGGCCCACGCAACGGCAACGGCAGCGGCAGCCTCGCCCGTTGGCCTGGCCAAAATGCGTATACACACACATACATATGTAGGTATATACCCCTGCAAAGTGTCTGTATATAAATGTGTGTACATTTTATTTTTGATAACGCGCTGCGGAATTGCACGCCCACGCATGCCAGGCACGCAAACGGAGACGGCGACGGCGCTGCTGGCGTTGCTTCCAGCACGCCATTCATTTCCACCCACACACACACACACGCAGCGGCATATCGAGTGTGTGAGTAACAGAAACGGTGACTGCGACGACGGCCGCCACGGCTGCGGCAGCAGCAGAGGCAGAATTTTACGCATTCCAATCAGCCAACAAAAATGCCAACGTGGGCGATTTCCATTTCCCTTTTTTATTGGCATGTTGCTTGTACATGTGTATGTGAATACAGTAACAATAGTATATAAGCACGTGTGCGTGTGAGTGTGTAGAGTGTAGAGTGTGTAGTAAAACGGCAAAAAGTTATGAATGAAAAGCTGGCGGTGCTGCTGCTGCCGCTGCGCGTGGGCTGTCAGAGCTTTTGCGCATTGCGAACTTTATGGCAGCCAAAAGCAAATGAGAATGTACTACAAATATGAAAATAACTAACATACACTCAAAATTATTGATAATCTAATAAAAATAGTATTACTACTAAAATAGTAGACATATCTAAAAATGTCGATTTGAATCTATTCAATATTTTAAGAGAATTAAGTGATAATCAAAATCAATTTTCACAGCAAAGCTTTTAGCCACTTTCAACACCATTTTGAAAGCTACTTGTTGGTTGCTCACTTGTTGATTATCGTGCAGCCCTGGAATTACGTGTGAGTGGCAGTACCAATATCAATTGACTGTATCGATACCTATTTTCGATATTTTTCCATCACTAATGGGTTCATTAGCTTTTTGTCTTGTCTCTCTGCCTCCCACTTGCACAATCCCACTTTTTTCCCCCCAAAAAATCGTTTTCGACTGTATTTGTATTGTTTGCATTAAACAAACGGCGTCGAACGCCGAACGTCGAGGTCGTCTGCCTTGCTGATATATACTCGATATAATTATATATATATTTTTTTTGGTGAATTATAGTCTGCGTCATTTCGCACGAGCCGCCAACTGCAGCGAAAGAGTTCAAGTTGAAGATTTAAGTCAAATTGCAACGATGGAGTCGGATACGACGGAAATAGAAAGTACGGTGGCAGTGGCGACGGCGGCGGCGGCGGCGGAGTTGCAGACGCCGCTGCAAAGTGAAAGCGTTGTGGGTGGCAAGGGGGCAGCCAAAATTGAAGGCGATGCGACACCTCCACCGCACAAGCGACAAAAAATCGCCGGAGATGAGGATGTTGATGAGACAGAGGAGCTGAAGGAGCCGCAAGACCAGGAATCTAAGGAAACCGAGGAACAAGTGCCTCAGCTGATTGCCGTGGAGCTGGCACAGAGCACGCAGAGTAGCTTGCGTAAATTCAATCGCATACCAGTCTTCATTGTGGACTACCACAACGATGTTCTGGAGTTCATCTACAGATGCCTGGCCACACGCCATCTGCCGCTGGAGCGCAATGTTTTGGTGCATTTCGATTCCCATCCGGACTTGGTGGTGGCACGAGATATACCGGCTAGTGCCAGTTACGACAAGGACGTCATGCTCAACGAGCTGAGCATCGAGAACTGGATAATGCCCACCCTCTATGCAGGTAAGATAGAAAATTCGAATGGGAGGGTGAGCCAGAGAGGGTGCTAATGAGAAACATCTCCTGCTTCCCATAGGTCACTTCAATCGCGTTGTCTGGCTGAAGAACTCGTGGTGCCAGCAGATACCCACTGGCAAGCACGAGTTCAAGATTGGCCACAAGGAGGATCGCATTGGTGTGGACTGTCCGCTGGACTATTTCATAGCCGAGGGCAACTATTGCACCACCGATGAGCTGCAGGAGGCGCGCGACGTGGAGCTCCAGGTGCACGATGCGGACAACGACGCGCTAGATCCCGCCCAGTTCTTGTCGGAGAAGGATGCGGCGGGTTTTATACTGGACATTGATCTGGACTTCTTTAGTACATCGAATCCGTTTCTGGAAATCTACAAAGATGCCAATTGCTATGCCCAGCTGACGGAGATCTTTCACTTCGAGAGCGTGGAGCCGGCCAAGCAGGCGGGCACAGCTACCATTGCGGACTATTGTGCCACTGCAGAGACGCGACAGAAGCAACTGGACGCACTGAAGCGCATCTTTTGGCATTTGGAGGAGCAGCGCAGCTTCGAGGGTCTGGAGCAGCCGGACGAGTCTGTCATCACACCACAGATCTATGCAAAAATTCTCCAATTGGCCGAACAGTTGCAGGCGAAATATCCAGACGATGAAATCGATTGGCTGCTCATCTTCGATTCGGGCAGCACCACGGATAACAATGGACTGCCGCATCATATAAGCACCACCAAGGAGCTGGAGGATTATTTTGCGCAATTTAAACGTTTCCTGCAACGTCTGCCCGTGCCGCCAGTGGCCATTACAATGGCCCATTCAGCCCAGGATGACTACTGCCCACAAGATCAGGTGGCGTTCATCGAGGAGCAGGTGCTGCGACTGCTGCGCGAGGTCTTTGGTGACAAGCTGCACGAGAAGGCCATTCTTCACTACATGGACGATCCGTGGGATGTGATGAAGCTCTAAGCTCATAGTCCAGATTATTATAATAATCAATCAAAGATCTGCTCAAATGTGGATCGACAGCACCAAGTCGCAGCTTACGAAAAGAAGAAGAAGAAGAAAAAAGACTGGACATCCATTGGCATCCATTTTGTTTCCTTCTTTCTCTCTTTTTTGTTTGATAACTCAATGACTGACGATTGCAACGAAACTTCTAAGTGATTCCACACAACTGCAGCACGAAAGATGAACTAAACTAACTACTAACAAATTACTTATTTTTTTACATTCATAATTATAAACATACGTAACGTATTTATTATACACAAAACGGAAACGAAACACAGTTACAATATATACATATGCTACATTTATATGAAGTCCTTTAAGCGTGATTATAAATTAAACGCAATAAAATCAAAGAGAATTACAATTTGCAATGTGCTTTGCTTTGTAAACTAGCTGCTAAAGTGTATGGCAAAGGAAGTTGTGTAACAAATTACGTCAATTTTAGAACTTTAATTTAAGCATCTGAATATGCATTGAATGAAATTTGTGAGCTAAAGACAAAGCTCATAGTAAAATTATCTTCTAGTTAAACAATAAGTTCGTCAAGTTCATCATAGATTTCTTTTGATAAACTGAATATAAATGAGGTAAATTTTCAAATCAAGGCTATAACATCTGCATTGATTATTAACTGGCTTTTAAAGCTCATGTTAAATTAAGGCACAAAATTGCCAACTTAATTTTAAGAGATACGAATATAAATTAATGAAGATTTTATTGAACAGATTTAGTTTGATGTGCTGAAAATGAATTAGGCGAAATTTATGAGCTAAAGTTAAAGTAAATGTTAAATTTCTACATCAAGTTGCAACAGAATCAAAAAGTTTCTCAAATTGATTTTAAACTTTAATCTTAACTTTAAAAAACACATACGACAATCTGACTTTTCATTCCTAGAGGTTTCCTAAGAAAAGTTCAACTTCCATGTTATGTTCGCTCATTATCACGTTACAAAAGATCATCGTGTAAACGCAATTGGTATATAAATGTAGACACTATTTTGGATACCATCCCCACATGTCGATTGCCGCCCCCCCCCCCCCCCCCTTTTTTGTCAAGGGCTGCAAATGGAATTGCGCTGCCAATCGATAGTGGGTCAGTTACATTTTTGGTTTCAGTCAGCGCGGAAGCATACGGAATACAGAGAGTAAGTCTTCTATAAATACTTTGATCACTATGTGGCTATGCTTAGGATTAACTACAATCTCTGTTTGACAAAATTAACGAACCCAACTAGAGCTCTTCGTTGTCGCCCTTGGGCTTGCGCTTCTTGGCCTTGGGCTTTTGCTCTTGTGTCAGCTGTTCCTTTAGGCATTTACGCTCATCGGCATGCTTCAACACATGATCCTCGCATAGATGCTGCTGCAGAGATTTCTTCTGCTGCTCCTTGAAATACCAATCGCTGATGGCATCTTCGTACTCCTCGAGCATATTTTCGCACTGGTTCTTCATTTGAGTAACCTCGACGGGCGGTTTGTCCCACAGCTCGTAGGGTATGCCCAGGTCAACCTTTACACCCTTGTCTACAAGGCCGTGCAGCGTCTGGAAGGTCTGTGACATGCCCTTGGCAAATCGAGTGCTATCCGTGCGCTCTTTGTGCAAATTATACTCGAGCACACGCTCGCACACATTCTCCAGAGACTCGAGCAGACGCAATTCGCTGCGTCTGTATTCGGTGCGTTTCTTCGGCCGCACATCGTCCACGGAGTAGCCAATTTCAATGACATCGTGAGATTTGCCGGTTTCGCCCAATCGTGCCTCCAATTCGGCGGCAAGAATTTTACATGCTTCACAACGATTGGCATAGCGCACACCCTGTTCCTCTTCAGGTGTTTGTTCACAGTTGGAGTCCTTTAGAAGGACCAATAATAGAAATATACATAATTGGCGCAACATCTCCAACAGCTGGTAACAATGTAATCAAAGAAACTGACGTGTAATAATTGATTAAAAGTAGCTGTATTTATCTCTGCTCTTCTTCATTCATTATTGACATTCACAGGGAAACGTGTATTGTTAATGTTAGATATGTAGCGGCGGACTTGCAAGGCGCCCATTCCAATTTAGTTTGTATATACATATAAGTAGTCTATCTGTATTATATATTTTATATCAAGTACTTATACTTATAGAAAATCAGTCAATTTATTTTAAATATTGGATTAATTTATTATTTATCAATTTCACGAAATTTATTCAGTCATCGTGTTATAGCAGTAGTATTTATCGATTATTGTTCACTTATCATTAATTGAGCGCGTAACATTTGAAATTTCCTGTTGGTGCCCTTGGCAACGTTCTCACTGTCAAAACAAATACAAAATTGCCCCAATCCCCAAACACAGTGGATACAAAATGCTAGTGAAAATTCTGACACTTACAAAGAGCACAAATTACAATGCCACACAAGAGATTTTATATGCGCCTTGTGCTGCATTTACATGCGGTTTGTTCCCTTCTCTTTGCAAGACTTTATAATAATGTCGCTAATTTTTCTAGGTGACCTGTCCGGGCGTTTGGCTCTGCTCTCACGGCAGTTTAGAGGCCACCATTAAGACACTGGGCTACTATTTTCGCACTGGCGCCATGGAGCCGCGTTTTCCCATGCTCTGTCATGATCAGTTCACCATGGAAGGCTATTTCAAGGGCGTTAATTCCATAGGTCAGATGCGAGATATGTTGAACTCGGAGCAACTGGAGATAACTATGTGGCAAAATGGACGCCGATTGGCCTACTATGTGGGTCGTTTGTCGGACCTAATGCAGCCACCTGTTCCGCCTCTCAGTTGCGAACACGCAGGTAACGTCCAGCTGCTGATGAAGGCCACCTCAGCCTTTCCGGGCATACTGGCGCCCAAAGTAGAGATCTCAGCGGAATTGACAACGCGGGATAAGCAACGTAAGTGCTGCAAGGTGAATTTGGAGCGGGCTCTAAGCAATCGTCATGCGCAGAGCCGTTGCCTCACCCGCTTGGAGCTGCCACGCAAACAGAAGACGGTCTGCCATTCTAAGGGCTCAAATTGCAGTTCTGAGAACAGCCTTGTCCACTCAACGAGCAGCCAACTCTTGTACGAGCAGCAATCGCGCCGGCTCTCTTCGTGCTCGACCACCTCACAACACAGCTCTCAATCTCTCACGAGCCTCAGCACCATTTCCGACTCGACGAAGTGCAGCCACTCGCAAACGCCCACGCTCTCTCACTCTATCTGTGGCTCGCGCTCCAACTCTTTGGTTGCTACTGGCACAGTGGAGCATGAGACTACTTGCCACATCTGTCAAGCGTACAGCAGGTTATTCGAGAGTACTTGAGAAACTACAAATATATAAGCTTATATTTAAAACAAATTGAAAATTGAGAATGATCTTATAGGTAAACGTTGAAGTCCGTTTGTGCAAAGCAAAGGACAATTAGCGTAATCATGAGGTTATAGGGCGCAGCGCGCTCTAGTTCCATTGGCTGCAGCTGATTGCGCAGCAGCACACAGGATCGTGCTATGCAGCGTAAGGTGCTGAACACATGTGGCTCCAGTGGCAGATGAAGGCAGACCAGATTGGCATATAGCCAGCGCGCTAGCCAAGCATCGTGCAATAGATCTATGGGTTTTGCGGCGTTGGCGGAAGTACTGGGCTCATTGGATTCTAGTGAATCTGGATTTGGCTCCTGCAGCCACTTGCTAAGCAGCTCCAGCAACTGTTCCAAATCGCTTTGACGTAGCCGCAGCAAAATGCTAAGCAACGGCTGTTTGGTGCGACAGAAATCGTGCCATTTATCCACATCATTTGTGAGTTGTGGCTCAATGTTCTCATTGTATTGACATCCTTTCAATTCTAGACGCAGTGCAGCAACGCGTTCGCGTGCATTATTGAAGTTTTTCACTTGAACATCGCGCCACTCGGGCGTCGGCAGCAGACATCTGTGTGGCGGCAAAGGTGGCTGCAATAGTTTAACTAATTTAATACTTAGCTTAACATTGATAAATTCCAGCACTTACACTGCTCAACATTTCGCATCTATTGCCTGTGATATTATTTTTGATTTTCGTGGAACGCTTTGTCACCACGGCGGGACAACGTTTGCGCTCGTAGAGCATGTGTGTCAGGTATTCCTCGCCAGATTCTGGCGGTTTCTGCGGATCAAAGCTTTCGTCTGGCTCCCGTATTTCCAGAGCCTGAATCTGAAATGTTTCCTCGTCTGTTGGCTTTTGCATTTTGATGCTTTGTGCTTACAGTTGGTCAAACTATTTAGCCGGCAAAATTTCGTTTATCGAATTCCGGTTAAGTGCGCTAGAGATGAGCGTCATAAACGTAGTGAGCGCTCGCGGGTCACTGTTTTTGTTTAATATTTTTAATCTGCCAAATGTTTAGTAAAGGCGTATCTATATTAAAATTAGCATTTATTAATATTTATCATTACCAATTTTGTATACATGTATATTTTTAACATATTTCTATGGGAATTATTTTGAAATCACTGCCAACTTAGCTTCCCTTAGGTGCGATAGCTATCGATTGGAGTTGCTCAAACGATATTTTGAGCCGTGTTAAGAGCGCCAAATTAGGCAATCGATAAACGTTGTGCGTATATTTAAATATTAGCTTTGCTCTGTAGCCATTGAGCATTTGTAAAGTTAAACATAAATTAAAATATATGATGTGTATAATATTAAATATGTGAAATACTTATTAGATTAAATACTTACAAGAAAAATGATAATTTAAGGTAATATTTAATAGATGGAAAAGCCTAAATAATATTAATAAATAATTAACTTATAAGTATTTATTTATAGCACGTAATATAAATTCTTATGAGCAAGAATTCAATAAAATTAAATGATTAAAAACATTTTTCATGTATATTATATTATTTTCACATTTTAATTAATTTAATATATTTTATTTTTTCGTGCTCGCTTTCATATTACAAGGCATTCCACTTAAATTGAATATGTATGTATATAGATTCACAGAATTTACGTACGCAACAGGAAGGCACTTGTGATATTGTCAAGCATAAAAATCTCAGTTCGCTCAGTTCAGTCCTTTTATGCCCGTGCGCCCGTTCCAAACGCAATCACAATACCCCACTTGGGTAAAGCTAATAATAGGCTATAAAAAGGTCATTTCATAATTGTCTTACGACGACGACGACGACGACGACGAAGAAGACTCAGGTGCCGATAAGGACCCCTTAATGTCCATGCGGACAGAGAGCCTTTTGTGTGCCAACCATAAAATAGTCGTAAGCAGGAGAGTTGGCCCCAATTAGCTGTCAAGCACAGTGCCTGGCAACCTGTGGATTGGCGACTATCCAAATATGCGAGGGCGGGGAGTCGTCTTCTTCCTTCTGTTATCCTTGCTCGCCGCGCCTGACGTTGGTCGTTGCCTTACATTGAATCAGAAGTAGCCGCCAGCAAAGTAGTTACATATCAAAATTGTTTATTAAATTATTCTTACGATGCTGCATTGCCAAGTTAAGTGAAATTTAAAATTCATTAAAAAACAGAACCAAAGAAACGCTTCCAGACATTAGTCCAGGGACACGACGAAACGAAAACAATAACAAAATTGAGTGCACGAGATGCACGTAAATAGTTAGGCAATAAAATTGCATTTAATATGCAAATGGCGAAATTAGTTAACGAGAAAAACAATTTAGGAAATAAAATATGTAAATTTTATTGTAGCATGTGTACTTCTTAGACTGTATAAACAAAATATTAAAGCAATTTATATATTTATTATTCTTGTGCTTATGTTTTTGTTAGTTAATGCTATATTTATTTAAAGTAAATTAAAAATTTTAGTATTATTTTTTTTGTTACAATTTTGTATTTATTTTACAAATAAAAATAAATAAAATAAAAATTTCAACTGCCTAAATATTTAAAAGTATAAAAAGTGCTGAGACAGTCGCAGTACGCCAACATGCCACGCCCATATCCAAATGCTTTTGTAGACATGAAAAATGCGCAAATATATGTAAAGAGTATGAAATATCTACTATGTATATACATATATATCTATATAAATTCTTGAGGAGAGCTGAACTGATGCGATCTCACTATATCTGCCTGCCTGATCAGCTCTTAATTTCACTTTGTGAGCGACGAGCGACAACGGAAATTCCATTTCCATTCGTTCCTCAATCGAGTTCAACCTGTTCCGCCAAACGCTTGAGTGTAAGAGAGTTTCGCTTGATTTTGGGCGGGAGTTTTGCTCTATATAATAGCAAGCTGGCTGCCTTGCTGCCGCATTTGTTTCCTAAAGCTCCTGTTGATCAGTCATGAAGTGAAGTGCTCCTCTCCTTGTGTGGATCTGGTAAATACTTAACTGCTTAATAATTTTAAACTAATTGTATGCACTTAACTAAATAGAATTATAATAGCCAAATGCATCTATTTTTAAGGAATTGTTTGAAAATTAATTTGAATATAATGTATAATACATATTTATAGAAATTTACATAAAATGACCAAAGTTAAATTTTGAATAGCTAAAGTCATTTAGTTTTGACATTTTTTTTAATATTAATAAAAATAATACAATAGTTCATGGTATTCAATTGTAAAATTCTTTAGGATAAACAATGCATTTAATTACAATAATTATTTTAACAAAGAAAAAACTCTTGATTGAAATATTTATTTATTTAAACTCTTAACCATCGAAACCTTTACGCCGTGCTCTCGAGATCAGCTGAAGAAAATCATATTTACTCGCTCTCGTTCTCGCTTTCGGTTCTTTTCGTTTTGGGCTTCGGTTGCGCGCTTTACTTTGAACTATTCGTATGACGCTCTTTTCCCGAACATCATTTTGAGAGCGATACGATTGACGCTCGTATAATGAGGCTCGGTAGATGAGCAGATTACTTTACATTCTCAGAAACTCTCATGCGCTATTGATGTGCTTAACGAAGACAACGCTCGTATGTATACCATAAGGTCGGGAAAAGACCAGAGCGTAAAAAATGTCTGTCGAATCAAAAGCAAACTCGTTCATGAATCGATTGATACAATCGTTTGCGCTCTGACTTTTGCATAGTGTGAGACACTTATTTGCAGACACTTTAGGATATCTGCTCGTCGATCAGTGCTCAGTCAAGTGCTCAAGTTTTTGTTGCACTGTTGCATGAGTTTAAGTTTTTTTTTTTTTTTTGAAAGCATGTTTTATGGTTCGCAGCATACATATTTCAGCAGTTAAAATGTATGAAACGAACTAATTTCCATTGCTGGAGGAGGCCATTTTGTTGTTGTGACAACGCATGCATAAAAATATGAGTGTGTGTTGGTGTGTACACGTGTGTGTGTGTGTGTTTGTGCATGTGTCTCTAAGGCCCAAAAAAACGCACACATTCACACAGCACACCCACAGCCTCACCCCCATCCGCAGACAGAGCAAAAAATGTGCTGTGTGTGAGAGTTTATGTTACCCAAAAGTTATTTACCCGCAACATTTTGTGCTGTGTGGCTCTTTGCAACCATATTGCTGTGTATCTTTAATCAATTTTAATTGAATTGCGTAAGGGTTAAGGGTTAAGCTTTATGAAAAACTGAAGATGCTGGCTAGATAGATAAATGAAGTTTGGCCAGGGCATATTTCAATTAATTTCGAGTAAGCTAAGCTTTTTTGTTGTTTTTGGGTTGTATATTTTTAATAAATATTAATAATAAAAAATATATAAAATTAATATGAAACATAAATAATAATATATTTTAATATAATTAATACAATATTATTGCAACATTTATTATTAATAATTTATAAAAAATATAAAATTATTGATGTTTATTTGTAATAAATATTAAATAAAAATATGAAAATTATAAAAAATAAATAATATATTATTTTTATATAAATTATACAATATTATTGCAAAATTTATCATTAATAATTTATAAAAAATATAAAATTATTCATGTATATTTGTAATAAATATTAATAATAATAATAAAAATATGAAAATTATAAAAAAATAAGTAGTATAATATTTTTATATAACTAATACAATATTATTTCAATACTTTTTAATAATAATTTAAAAAAATAGAACATTTTTGATGCATATATTTATTTAATATTTAATATCAATTTGAAAATTATTTAGAAAATTTATTCATAATGAAATGATTTAATTATTATTAATATTAATAATAATAATAGCAAAAATCAAATTATTTATTTAGCAAATTTTGTTCATAATGAAAGCATTTAACCATTATATATTTTTGTTTATTTTTTTTTCGACTTTTTAATTGTTATAAGTTAATAATAAAATGTTCTAATAAATGGTAGTCTTCAACTTTTATATAGATATAGATAAATGGATTTTGTTCAGAGCATATTTACCTTAAATTATTTATATCTGCAGACTTTCATATATTTTCATATGTTTATATTTTTTAATATTTATTTGAAGAAATCAACTTTGAATTCTCAACCAACAATAAATGATTAACTATTATTATATTTATTATATATTTTTTTATTATTATAATAAATAAAAATATGTATTTTTTAATGTATATATATCTAATTAAAAATTATAAATAGATATTATGAATAGAAAATATAACAAAATATCTATTTTCTATATATTTAAATATCTCACATTAAAAAGAATATTTATTATAAAATTTGCTCATCATATTTGTGCTTGACTTCCGACTTTATCTAGCCATTCTCAACTATTACAAATTGCTAATAAATTGTTAGGCTCAGCCTTAGGCTGCATTCATTTTGGGCAGGAATTTCCATAACTGCGTGCTTCACTTTGGCCTCGCCAAAATAAAAAATAAAAAAGCCCCCAAAAGAGATATATATTTTTGTCTACATATATGCAGGCGTGCAGTCTTGGTTGCTCGACAATTTTTCAATTTTTCAAGGCGCGCTATACTCAAGGACACATGCTCAGAGTCAAGGTTGATTCGAGTGCAGAGTCCGTTTGGCAACAAGTTTCACATACAAAAAAAAAAAAAAAAAGAGAAAAAAACAACAACGAATTCCAGCAACACCTGCGACGTGGCTGTATTTGCTTTGCTCTCAAGGCGTTGCATGAGTATGTGTGTGTGTGTGTGTGTGTGTGTGTGACTGTATTTGTGTGTGTTTAACCTACGTCGTTGCCCGCCGCTTAACTGCTTGCCTACCCACTTTTCAAATCATCCACATCCGCAATCGCATCCGTCGCTTTTTCAACCTTGAGTGCTAAAAATATGGCCCGGCCCGAGCCATATCAAAAGGCAAAAATGTTGAGCATTTTTAATGCAAGTGCCGCGTCGGCTAACACAAACGTAGCGACCGCATAAAATGGACATTTATATTACACTCACATATGTAGATATTTACATACGGGTCTGGGGCATTCCCAAAATCACATTTGCATAGCCACCAAAAAAAAAAAAAAAAAAAAAGAAAGGTATTTTCCATGTTTAGTTTAGAAATTAAAAAGTGTTTTAATTCATACTAATTTGATGAACTCAAAGTTGATTTGATTTTAATTAGAGTTAAGTGAATTAGTGAATTATTATAAAAAATATATATTTATAATAGAAATTTTTATAATAGAAATTGAAAATAGCTAAAAATTTATTTGTTATTTTTAAATTATTTCTTTTTAAATATTTTTTACACATAAATAAAAGCTAAAAATAAATAAGTAAAACCAAGCAATAGCAAAAAAAGTCATTAATATTTTTAATAAATTTCTAAAATATTATATAAATTTATTTGATATATTTCATAAAATTAATAAAATTAATATAAATTATTTCCTTGTAAATCCGTTTTCAGGAACAGCATCATTTCTTTGGAGATTTTGCGAAAACATCGATATTCGCATTATACACATGTTCGTGTGAGTCAATACAGCAGCACATACATATGTATGTGTGTATGCATGTACATATGTGTGTTTGTTCACACGTACACTGCTATTATATTCCGCAAAAGTCTCGTTTCCGGCCAGAGTATTGCCATTGAAATGTTGCCTCTATGTTAGCTGTATTTTCGCTCTATGGATATTTCCTTTGCTATGCCTTTCTTTTCTGTTTTCACATATATTGCTTCTTCTCTCTCTCTCTGCGCGCCTTTAATTATGCACCAGACTCGCACAAAAGCCAAAAATGGCACCGCTGAGGACAACGAGCACAAGCGGCAGTTATTTTTATGCTTTTGATATGCTAAGAATATGCTGAGCTGTTTGCCGTTTGCCATTCAAGCTGCGGAAATAAATTGACTATTTGCCTTTGGCAGTTGTCTAGCCTTGATAGATGTCTGCTAGGTGTATACGAGCATATACTAGATATATAATATGATAGTGTGTAACAATTGCAATCCGTTTCCGTTTGCTGTCTTTCAACTTAATTTCATTTGCACAGCATCAAATCAACACAAACAGAGAGAGAGAGAGAGAGAAGAGATTCCCATGTCGTCGTCGCTGTCGTGACTTCAACATATGTGAGTTCTGTGACTGTCTAATTTTCTGACACATCTAATTGAGTTTGTTTAATTATTTAGATTACGATTTGAGCAGGAAATGTGCTTTGGCAAGGACGAGCAATTTATCAGTGGAATCGCATTAAGCTGCTCAGCAAGCAGAGACAGATAAGCATAATAGATGAGAATTGTTTGACTAAAAGTTCTAACAGAGATTGCATGCTCAGATTGTGCACATACATATGTACTATGTAGACAAATATATATATAGTATATAGTATATATACGTTCACATATGTATGTGTGTGCATTTGCTATTGGGTTAAATCGTTTCTGTTTATATCTTGCACCGCAAAATATGCCAATTGCAATTTAAACTTTTCATTCTCTCTATCGCAATCGATTTTATACATACATACATACATATATGTATGTACGTATGTATAAACAAAGTTGTTATGCAAATGAGAATTCTCAGCTGCTATACCCTAGACATGCATAGTAGCTCTCTGACTGGCAGCTGGGGCTACAACAACAAATTGAAGTGAGTTAAATATTTATAGACACGCTGATGATGATAAAGCACGAGTCTTCATTCTATCTATATATTTACGTTTTGTTCTATAAATATTTAATTGCAGGATATTTTGCTAGTCAATGTGGTCTTCTTTTTGTAAAATTTATTTTAAACTGTTTCAGTTATTGTTGTTGGCACTTTAACAATTTATTATCGTTGAAATGTCATTTGAATTAAGTGTAGTATAATTTATAATTTACACTTCAGTAAACACTTTGCGGCTGCTTGCCACAGATATATGTGGGTAGGTAGAAATATAACTGAATTGGCATTTGCTAACGATTTTAATTGACTTGATGTGCTTCAATTAGTATTTTCCTTTGGGTACATTCTCCTTTGTCCCTGTTTGCCAATTAAGTTGATTAATCATCATTAGAATCATTCATCATTATCTATGTAAGTGTTAAGGCAATGCCGCAAAGAAGAAAGTTACTGAAAGCAAATATTTCATATATAATATTTTAATATATTGCTAAAATATATAAAAAATGTTCCCTAATGAAAATAATTTTTTATTATTAATAAATAATTTTATATACAAACCTTTCCGAATTTTCCTGAAAATAATAATATTAAAAGTAAATTCACTTCAGGGCTTTACTAAACAAAAATTTTCTCAATATGTTGCTGAATAAAATATTGTTATTTTTATGCTTTCACAGAAATACAAAATTAAACTGAAAAAATATATTTTCATATAAAATATATATATATATTTTTTTTTTACAGTGAAAGCTGGGATTTATATAATCTATAAAGATAGTTGTCAATTATTTATCTACACAGCTCAACTAAACGTTGCAGCATCTCTAAATGTCATAAATCATATTTTATATTATAAATTATTAAATAAGCTCATTGAAACTGTAAATCGAAAGTCACGAAAGCAATTTGGCATTCAGCTTTTAAATCACTCGGCTCAACACAGCTCACTGTCATTTGCTTTAATAAAAACTAATTAATAAATAGATTTTAATTTTTTTTTTGAAAATATTTATTGTTGCACGTTTCAAACTTACTTCAGTTACAGTTGTTGCGGCTAATTAATTTTAAATTAATATAATTTTTATTTATTTAGTTTTCTTTTTTGTTAGCTTGGGCTGTGGCTTTCGCTGCGCTTTGGCAGCTCGTGCTTTAGCTATCGTGGACATTTAATATTTATTTGCATTTACATATTTGCCATAAATATTTAGTTATGCCAGCAGCCCAAACACGAGGCCTTAATTAATTAATGAATTAACGCGAGCTTTTGCAACAAGTTTTCCATTTCATTCCGTTTCTTAATTATGCTACATTTTCATTCATTATACAAATAATTTATGCGATTTTTTATATTATTTGGTATATGTATATGTAAAAAAGAGAAAAAAACTTAATTATATGCCAGCATTTAAATTTGTATATAATATTTTTGTTTTCTATTTAAATATTTAATTTTTTTTTCATATATATATATATATATATTTTTTTTTTTTTTTTCTATAAAACATTTGCGTAACATTTAAGCCAAGCTCATAGAAAGTGGAAAGTGGGAAGAGGTTCTGAGATTTTAAGAGGTGTGTGCTTTAATTTTGTTTACTTTATTTTATTTTTTATTTATTATTATTATTTATTTATTTATTTTTTTGGTAAAGTTTCCTTTTTTTTGTTGTTTTTGTCATTTCTTGTAAAATTGTTAGGAAAGTAAGGCAGCAAGTTATAAATGAATTTCGAGTTGGGTTTGTCATTTGGAAAGAGTAAGGCAGCAAGTTAAGATTAGAGAGAGTTTTTGTTTCCATCTGTATTTCAGCAAGTGCTTTGTCACAATTAAGCCGCTTAAAAATACATTTACATATAAACATTCATATGTACTAGATATATATATTTGTCATTTGTATATATACATATATATTTTATTACATTCATATATATAGCCTACAATATTTATTGAAATTTCATATACCATGCGCGGTTTTATTTTTTGTTAATTTAATTCAATATATTTAGCCATCTATCAACTCAGTACAAATTTTGAATAGCCCTCATATGCACATCTAATTTTATTTAATTTAATACAATATCATTTTTATATAAGTATTACACTATATGCTTAATGCTTAACATTAAAATAAATAATTGGATTTAGGGCTGTTCAAATTGGAAGGGATTTCTCATTGAGTAATTTTGTGTTAATGACATAGTAGACAATTTGATTGAATATAAATATTAAATTTATTTTTAAATTATTTTAATTGAGGAAGTTTTAAAATAATTATATCTAATAGTCAAATTAAACTTTATGAATATTAAAAAAATATAATATAAAACAAATTCCTTTGATGATACAGGAATAAACTCAATATATATTTTCTATATATTAAATGAAACAAATATGATATGTGAAGAATATTTAAAAAATATTCAAATATTTTCTGTTTATTTAAAAAAAATATAATTAAAAAAAAAATATGGTATGACAGCAATATTTTATAAATATTTTAAAACTTTTATATAAACTACATATGATATAAAATAAAATTTTTAACAAATATTAAAAAAATACTTATATAAGTAATATATAAACTATATGAGATTTAATATAAATATTTAAAAAATATTATCTATAATTTCTAAGCATATTTTAAACTATATATAAATCTGATATGAATGATATAGGAAATTTCATAAATTTAAATTTTGTATTTAACTAGATTTTCCCTTCCAATTGTCAACCATATAAATATGTAGAGCATTAAAAAACGTTTGTAACTATATAACACAATCTCTAAAATAGAAATAGATATGAAAATTTATTAAAGTTTTCTTTTGACTAGAAAAGTTGAGTAAAAATGTTGATTAATTATTAAACCAATTTAAAAATGGGATTTTGCTAAATGTTAAATTCGTTTTTCAAATCAAAAAAATACATTTGATAGCTCAACAGTTTAGTTAGTTAGGCACTTTAAATAATGAAATGAATTTTGTTAGCTATAAAAGTAGTTTTTTGCTATACTAAGTAATGCGAGAAGAAACTCGCGCGTTTTGCTAGCGTTTAATGAAATGCGCGCGTTTTGCTAGCGTTTTGGTTGGCGCACGCGTTTTGTTAGCAGCGAGCTGAAGCGCTGAATTTGATATTATTATACAAAATATTGAAATGTAAAATGCTTAACTATGTTAATGCTATATTAATTACCGCAATTGAAACGCAAGCGATTAACCTTTAATAGTTTTAAGCCTTGATCTTGTCTATGTTTGTGTCTGTGGAAATTTGTTTTTTTTTTTCGTCAGAAAAGTTTATCACAAATTTTTCGTTACTGCATTTTACAATTTCCGTTTGAGCGCTACTACTACTCAAAGTCCAAGTTAAAGTCAAAGTCAAAGTCAGCCTGCTTGAGGCCCAATTGGCTCCTGAACCCCGACAAATGTTTGCCCAGACTGCGGCCCGCCGATGACGTGGTCAACAGGAATGAGGTGGATGTATCCACCTCGTCCCTGGTGGTCGTCTGATATGTGACGGAGAAGTCTGGCGTCGGGGCCAGGAGCAAACCTCACGTGCGCACAAATTTGTACACTATGAGAAATACCATAAAGGAGATGGCAACCAGGATGACAGCGGTAACAACCTTTGCGCACGTATTCAAGCCCGATTCGTGCGGATTTAGCGGTCTGGAACTGGTGTGCGTAGCCGATCTCCGGCGCTTGGTGGCCAGACCGCGCGCCAGCGCTGGAAATGCCAGCGACTGTGTGAAGGTCAATTTGTGTATGGACTCGCTGAGCGAGTAGGGACCCACAGAGCCGCGCGCCGCCGCCCGGAGCAGCACGTACTCCAGATCGAGTGCATCGAAGAGCGAATAGCGGGCGGTCATTGTCGATGAACGCCGTCGGCTGTCATGTTGATGGCCGTGTCGCGAGTCACGATCGGATTGTGGCTGCAGCCAGGGATCGGAGACTCGCTGCTGTGCGCCCGCCGCGCCGACAGCATAAGCGGAGGAGGAGCAGGCGCCGCTGCTGGCGGTGGCAATGCCGCCACTGCTGCCACCACCACTGCCGCCCCCACAACCGGCAACTGCCACACCCCCGCCCAGGCTGACCGCTGCCACGGATGTCAGCGACGACGTCGTCGACGACGAGGCAGAGCACAAACGCATATTGGTGGCCAGTCCATTATCATGAAACTCATTTGCATCCTCAATCGATGTCTGATCCGGTGATGTTTGCGCACGCTCCAATGCAGCCGCATGCTTCATTCGCAGCGCAAATAGCCGGGCATGATCCGGATGCAGCAACGCACTTGATTTCCGTCTATAATTGGCCGTACCGCCGCTGGGCACCACACAGATGCTGTTTCGCATGTGCCGGCGACCCAGCGATAGATTTGGCGAGCCTTGCGTGGGCGTGCTTGTTGGCGACACATGACATGACCTGCCGCCCGAATGGCCGCCGGGCAATCCATGTACGCCCGGCGGTGCGATGAATGCATTAGGCGAGGGCGATGCCTGTACTGAATCGATGCCAGAGTCGCCGGCGTGCAGGGTATCACAGTACAGGGAGCTGCGACGCTCCGTTCTCAGTGTAAGATGATTGTTGCTGCGTCTGGTGCTGATGGAGTTGTTGCTGTCATTGTTGTCATTGTTGCTGCTGCTGCTGGTGGATGCCACATTGGTGCTGCCAACGCTTGTCTCCACAATGGCGGGAAAGATGAAGGATTGGCCATCCGCTTCGCCGCGCGGTGAGTCCTGTAAATGGCAAAAGAGTTGAGCCAAGCGACAAATGAAATTTGCTCCTTGTGGTGCACTGGATGGATTTTCGGGGATTCTTAAGCCATTTGTGCGGGGAGCAGCTGTGGGAGGCAGTTCTCTGCTTCGTTTTTAGTTAGTTAATGTGTTCAACGATTGTTAATGTAGTTCATACATGTGTTTCATAGAAGTTCATATATATATATATAGGGTGTCTAGTATTTACGGGTTAAGTCTTTAGTTAAGTTGAGATTGTGTAAGGTGCCAGGTTTAATTGATTTACATAACTAGAAACGACGTATGACAAAGTTTTAAAGTCACTTTTACTCTGTGACTGAATATAATTAAAAAAATATATAATAAATTAAAAAAAAAAAAAATGTTGCTTGACATCATCTAAATTTAATCAAAATATCATTTTGAAACAAAATTAGTTTATATTGAAAGCAGAACAGTTTTAGCATGTTTGTTGTTTTATTTTATTATAAATTCAATTAAAAAACTTATTTTAATATGAAAAATAAATTTAATTTAAAAAAACTACACATTTGGTAGTTTTGTTTACGTTTCAATTAAAAAGTTGTGGAAATATTCTGCACAAACAGAAATTGTGTTATGTCAATTAAACTAACAAAAATATTTTGCAAAAAACAAATTGCGATTTGGCAGTGAAGTCAAAGCAAAAAAAATAAAAAAATAAATAAATAAAAAAATAATAAAAAAAAATTACAATAAATGAAAATAAATAGGGAAAAAGTACTGCCATAAATTGAATTAATTATTTGATTAAAAAAATAGAATATTTCAGTAAAAATATTTTAATAAAAAAAAAAATTAATATAATAAATAAATATTTTAAATATACATTTTGTAAAATTATAATAACCTAATAAATTTGTATGTCGAATTAAATATAAATATAAATATATAAATTTTTAATTATATGAATGAACTAAAATTGTTAACAAACTGTTTTTTAATATATTATTTTATTTATAATATTTTAAAGCATGCTTTTATCAAATTAATACAAAAATAATATATATAAGTAAATGTATATAAGATAAAATGAAAAAAAAATAGAGTTTTTTTTTTATATATATACATAAAAACTTCATTAATATTAAAATTCAATTCAAGCTATATACAAAATGTTATTTTTAAAAAATCCCCGATTATTTGTGCATGGAAATATTTATTTATATATGTATATTGTAAAATAGGAAATTCGACAAAAATGGGCCACAAAATACGTAGTCGATTTAACAAACATGTTGTAAATACACTAAAAAAAACCTCAAGTAATATGGATGGGCTTATATATATATATATAATTATTTATTATTTTTTTTTTGTACACAATTTGGTTTGTATATTTTGGTCTTTTTCAGAGGCGAGCGAGAAGCTCGTTGCTTTTTTTTTGAATATTTATAAATGTTAATCAAGGCATGCAAAAAAACTACGATTTTAATTGTAGGATTGGAGTAAACGTATTAATAATAGTTAGTATTAGAAAAAAACAGAAGACTAGAGCAAGAGAGAGAGAGACAAAAAGAGCAGAGAGATGGTGTGTGTGAGAGAGAGAGAGAAATAGAGACTTGATGTATTATAGGAACGAAAGCATACCCGCTGGCCCTCGGGGCCACTGTTACGGCGCAACTGTACGAAGCCCTCCTGTCGCAAAAGCGGCTACCAAACCAGAAACAAACCAGCAAAACCAGGAATCAAAACCAAACCAAACACGCAATGCACACACAGAAACATTGTATAGTTTTTGTTGCACAAGTGGCACACATTCATTGTGGGTGGGGCCGAGGGGGGTTAGGTAAAAGAGAAACGCACAACAAAACCGCAATAGGAAAATGAATAAAAAAAAAAAAAAAAAAAAAACAAATGACAACTAAAAAAGAAAAAAACCAAATGTGAAACAGAAATCATTTTTCGTTATCCGAACTGACATTTTCACAGTTCACACACAAATACACTTGCACACACGCAAACAGATAGAAGCGACAATAGCGAGCGTGTGTTGTTGGTTGTGCCTACCTGGCTGGGCCACACCTGCAACAGCGGCAGCGAACAGGATGGCTTGTTGCTGCTGCTGCCCGATGCCCCATTGGCAGCTGCTGTTGCTGCCGACGCCGCCGCCGCCGTCGTCGACGACGAGGTGGTGCCCGACCCCTGGGAGAGGCTTGTGTAGTGCAGATGATTGAAACGCTGTGCATCGCTGCTGGCTGGCTTCGTCCGCGTCGGACTCTCATAGCCCGTTGATTCCTCTGATGATGTTGTTTTTGGCGAGCGCCAGAATCGCTTCAAGCGCAATTCGCGCCTTTTTTCTTGTTTCTGCAACATTGAAATATAAAAAAAAAAAATGGTAAGATAAATAATTGCAAATCGATGCACACATAACATAATCGATTTGTTTCATATTGTTAGCGCATTAGAAGTAGATGAATTTGAAATTGAATGCATTTGTTATCTGGAATGCATTTCAAGTGAGTATTTGGAAGAGTAAATGCTATAGAGCTATGGGAACGATAAATATGATTCAATAGAATTTATTTTAGAGTATAATATATTCTTATTATTTATCTGTATCTGTATCTGTATCTGTATCTGTATCTGTATCTGTATCTGCTCAATCGTATGCATCAAGCAATAAGTATTTTTTAAAATAAATTGCCGATTAATGAACATTTTATATGACATAACATATGATCCTTTAAGTCTCAAGTACAGCTTTTACGTAAATGCAATCTGAATATCCTTTATCCCTCGTAATTGTTTGTTCAAGTGTGGCCCTGTGCGTGTTAAAGTGTGACCGTGTACATGTTAAACAAACCAAAATGCATTTGCGCTCAGCGCCAATAAATATTTGTGTTAGCCCTGTTGCACACACACACACACACACACAGATGCAACCCCCCCCAAATGTATGTGTATGTGTATATGCACACCTGTCTGCACTTTTTCATTTGGGATTTCGTTCAGTTTTTTTCGCTGTGTTCTGTGTGTTATTATTTTCACTTTATACGGCGCTGTATTATTTTTTCGTTTGCTCGACTTCTTATTGCAATTTATATGCGTGGTATTTGGGCAAAGCAAGTCAGTGTGGAATAACGACCACAAACAACAACAAAATGTAAGAAAAACATTTTAAAAATATTAATTTTTCTCTGACTAAATAAATGTGTTGATAGAGTCAAGCTAAAGTGATGTGACTGCAGGCAGATAAACTAGTAACTTAATTAACTTTAATGCCAGTAATTATAGTCTATTATTTAAGCATATCTTTATGTACAAACAAAACTAACTATTTGCAGTAAATGGAATACTTAATATGCCTACTATATTAATATTTAATGCTTAACTTCTAAGAGTGCTGTAGAAAAGGTCAGGTTTATATGTATTTAAATATATACGTTCAGATTGTCAAGTTTCATATATACATATATATTTATATATATTTATATATAGTACCTTCACTGTCTAGCTTCATTTGTATATGATTATATAGTATTATACTCCCTTTTGTGTTAATAAGAAAAGTAATTAATTAAACCGTCATGCACGAGTTGTCGGCACATGCAAATTGTTCATGGTGAAATAATGCCACGTGTCCTCTATATTTATATATATAAAAGTATATATGTATAAAAGAAGAAAAATAAACAAGTCACTTGAAACGTTGCTTATTTTCTTTTAAAAAAAAAAACTGTATAATTATTATGCCACAGTGCAGCAAAGCGCATTAAGGTCTTAAAATAACTTTAGCACCCTTCAGAATAAAATTACGTGCAAAGTTTATTTGCGGTTTTTAAAGTAAATGAAACTCTGAAGGAGAAATGTACAATAAATATATATATTTATATAAATAAATATGCATATATATAAATGTTGTAAAATTAAAAATAAATTAAATATTAAATATTCTATATATATTTTATATATAAATAAATATGCATATATTGTATATAAATGAAATAAGATTCAAAGTAAATTTAATTAAAAATATTATAAATATATTTTATATAGAAATTAAAATTTTTTATTTTAAATTTTCTTTTACATATTTTATACTTTTTTTTCAAAATAAATTAAATATTAAATATTGTATATATATTTTATATATAAATAAATATGCATATATTATATATAAATGAAATAAGATTCAAACTAAATTTTATTAAAAATATTACATATATATTTTATATAGAAACTTATATAGAAAATATATTTTATTTTAAAAATTTCTTTTAATGCTACTTATTTTATAATATACTAAACTAGCCTAAATAAATTTTTATTCTACATAAGTTATTAGGGTTCTATTACATAAGACTTTAAGTATTTAGAGTTATGAGGAGCTCTAAGGCTTCTACGACTCTTTCCCTATGTCTACCATTATATTTGATAGCAAATCCTAAATGCTTCACATAACTCTCTGTGTGTTTGTTTTGTCAAGCAAGGCTGTTGTTGCTGCTCATATTTTACCTGCATATTTTGTTAATATCAAATCCGTTTCATATGTTTGGTTTTTCATCCCCAGTCTGTTGTTGGCGCAAGATGAAAATCGATGGAAAACTGCACAGGCATAAATTCTGTAAAGGAAACCGGAGAGAAAAATGAGATGAACGTTAAGCAAGCAGGCAAAAAGGAAAACAAGTCAACGTCATTTGTCTGTAGCCATTGGCAGCATCATGTTGTCTCCTAGGAGCTGCGCTACACATGCCATACAAATGGAATGCACACACATGCACACACTCATACATGCAACCATGATGAAATACATTTCAATTACTCGCCAGAATACAAGCAAACTTTTGACATGTTTTATTCGATTTGAGCAACTAGCATGGGGCATAAATGGAAAGGAGCTCGTCGACGTCATTATTGCCGTTGCAGGAAGTGCGCCTTGACTGTGCCACATTAACACATGGCACAAGGACAATGGCGAACGGAGAATGGAAAATGGCGACGATGCCATTAGGGCTTGACAAGGACATTTGAGTCAAACGAAATGCAAACGCACGACCATAGACTTATGTATGTATGTGTATCCCCAGCCCCATTTGCCAGGCCAAACAAGCCAGCCCTCTAGTTAGCCATTGGTCAAGTTGAAGGACATCGTCTGCAACATGGATGAACGCTACAGCAGTGACAGAACAGAAAAAAAAAAAAAATAAATCAGCCCCAGCTGTTCCCACAGCGCGTGGCTTAGGCGACTTGGCCATGGCTTTGCCTTCGATTGGTCTGATTAGTGCTTGAGCTCGTACTTGCAGCTTATTATTAGTTTGGCAAATGCGTAGGTACTATGCCCTTCGGCTGGAGCTAATTGAAATCGGCAGTGGAGAAAATTCTCGATGCTGGTGCGTAAATGTTGCGGCCATAGCAAGGTTAGCGATCAGGCCTTGAGAGCAAATAAGTAAAAAAGTTCATATTAAGTAATTACAAATTTGTAAAAAAAACTTTAAGTTTTTTACTTTATAAGCTACAAGCGTAAAAAGATATGAAAGTTTGCAGACTTTAACTTGAAAGAAAAATGGAATTTTCTTTATATAATAGAAAACAGCCTTTGCATAAATATGTATTTAGGGCTAAAACAAACGTTTAACTTTTAGAAATTAATATATTTACGATTATTAAAGAGTGAGAAGGTTAAAGGCAGCAAGAGAGGGAGAAAAAAGAAGAAGAGAAAAGGGAAAGTAGGAGAGGGAGATGTTGAGCTTCTAGGGGCATAGAAATGAGCTAGAGGAAAAAGATAAATAAAAAGACAAAGATAGAAATTATAATAAAGTTATACAAACTAAAAGAGTTTGCAAGAGATATACAACAGATGTAGAAGGGAAAGAGAAAGAGTTGAAAAATAGAGAAAGTGACTGACTGACTGAGAGAGAGAGAGAGAGAGAGAGAGAGAGAGAGAGAGGGAGCATAGAAAAACATAGAAAGAACGAGTGAGAGAGAGAGTCATATACATATAGAAAACAGTACAGATTGAGATATAGAGACAGAGACATATAAACAGATCGAAAGCGAGAGAGTGAGAGACACTATAATATGGACAGAAACAAACATATATAGTGCAACAGAAATAGATAGAGAGATATTGTAAACAGCAAATCAAGTTCCACTTCAAATCTTCCTCAAACCTCTGATAAAAATCAGTCAGCCAGACTAGTCTATTACTTTGTTTAAATACATATATTATATATATACTAGAAAGCACATATTCTCAGGGCCGTCCAATCACCTCTAATCGACTCAATCTAATTGAAAGCCCCACACACTTGGTGAGAAAATAATTAGATTCAATTCAAGGATATATTTGAAATTCTAATAAATTCCAGTCCAGCTGCGTCTGCTTGGCCTGGCCGCCATGCAAATGGCAGCGATAGCCACAACAAACCGAGTTGACAGTTCCCACACACCAAAAGGCAAGTTTCACCTGACTTGGCCCCGTGCTCGGTGCTCGGTGCTCGATTTGTGGCCATTCAGTGGCTGGCAGCGATTGTTTGTTGCATTTCATGCCGATTGAAGGACAACACGTGGTTGCCCCCTCGAACCCCTGCCCCTTCCGCTTCACAGGATATAAAAACATGCACGTTTTTGCGCTCGTTTATGGCTAGTCGCGGCCAGAGTCGGACTTGAGGGGTCCTTCATTGTACGCGTCATTGTATTGTGCGCCATGTCAATCGATGTCAACAAGCATTTACAGTGCCATGGTCAAGGATTCGTCTGCAGGAGTTTTGCTGTGAGTTATTGAGTGAATGTGTGTGTGTGTGTGTGTGTGGCCTGGACGGCATATCAATGATGTACAGCCATAAATCGTGGATATACTTTCAATTACAGCAGCGCCGCGGCTAGCGCCATAAACTTTTTAGCCCAATGCCTGTCACGATAATGTCCTTTTTCTTTTGCGACGCGTCCTTGGAGCGTGTCGTGGTATAAAACTAAACTAAATGTCTGATCCAGCCAGCAGTCTCCCAACTCGCTCTCGCTTCCCTAAGCCCAGGCACGACAGCAATTATACAAATGGCCACGCCCCCGCGCCGTCTGTTCGAGCAGTCGAAGACTAGATGGTGGTGCGAGTAGGTGGAGGGGAAGGTGGGAGGGGGGGGGTCTGTTGCCGATGGGAGTGCATTAAGGGGGATTCGAGCTTTTAACTCGCTTTTTGTGCTGCGCGTGACGAATATTTTTAAATTGAAATAAATTTTCTGTGTTCCTTGTTGTGTGTGCGCGCCTTGTCGCCTGTTGTCCTTGTTGTCCTTGCTGTCCTTGTTGCGCATACACAGACACACATACATACATGTATCTAACTATATATATGGGGTATGGTTATCGTGTTTGCTTAACGTGTTTTTCTTGCCGGTCTCGTCATATATCTTTTTTTATATTTTTTAATTTGCTTTTTCTTATTTTTGATTTGCTGTTTGTGTTTTATGCATGTTTGTTGCTTGTTCTTCGGCGGCTTCTTCTTTTATTTTTGTTCTTTGTTCGTTTTTCGGCATGTTTTTGAATTATAAGCAAATTTGTTGCCCGAGGCCAATACGGTTCTGGTTTCGGTTCCACAGTTGGCTAATGTCAAAGGTCAGGGCCACACTTATGTGTGTGTGTGTGTGTGTGAGTGCAAGGACATCGCAACAGCGGCGCTATCACGTTATCCTGTTACGCCGGCACACACTACAATACTACTACACAATATTGACAACGACGTCCTTGTCTGTCGGAATTCCCAAATTATATTTAATAAGCGGCAATTATGAATAATTTGCATTTGGATGAGGACACTTGCCTCAACTGCTGAGCGCCGCTTGTCGGAACGTTGCTTCCTAATTGAATGGCACACGTGATAAGGCTTTGAATACTTTTTTGCTCTAGGAAAGACCCAAACAAAAGCCAACCAGACAAAGCAATTGAAATTTTATTACACGCCATTTAGTCAAAGTGCCCACAACAAATACATATATACACACACACACACACACACTCGCACACAGATAAAGACTGAGGCAGCAGATAGTCAGTCAGTCAGGCAGGCGCACACGTGTTAAGGTAAATTATTTATTAGGCTCGTGTGGGCCAAATGCGCTTTAAATACCCAATAGAGAAACTAGTAGGTAAGGTGTATGCAGCTTGTATGAAAGTCAAGAATTTAAGTTAAAATTTAGTACGGCTTGACAGGGTATCAAATATTTTATAGCTATTATTATATCATTTTTAAAGTGTTGATAGAGTAATCAACAAAGTAAGCTTCGCATTGTGATATTTAATTAATTTTCCTTTAATCATGCTGCGTCTTATAAATCTTATACAACAAATTCAACTCAAAAGACGGCTCAGTTGTTAGCTCACAATAATAGAAGCCATGCAACCGTCTGAGTTATCTAATGAGCACTGTGATTATGAGATTTGATATTTTTCACGGTTCTATCTCCCAGGCAACGTTAAAACAATTTGTGGCCATTCGGCAATGCTGGAATAGCATGATGTCTGAGCAAAGTGCGCTGACCTCTTGAAAGAGTTCAGAATGCTACGCATATTATTGGTTTCGACGTTCTAAATGTTTCGGCTCTCTATTTGCTTAAGCGAGCGAGCATAGAAGAACGAGTGTGGGGGAACGAACACGGAACAATCTAAGAAGAGCGTTCATTGGAGAGCGAGTATGAGAGAATGTGCATAGGAGAACGATCAATCATAAGAATGCAAGCTTGGGAGAGTGAGCTCGATAATTCTGATCATAGGGTGAGCAATACAGCTCTCAGAACTCCAATTTCAAATATATAGAAATGATTTCTTTTATATATTTAAAAATCTCAAATGAAGGTTTTCTTTGTCAATTATAATATTTATTTTATTTATTTATTTATCTTTATTTTTTTTATTTTTTTTTTTTACTTTTCGTATATTTTCTGTTTATTAATAAGCCATACGGGACTACAATTATCCCTTTGTGGGCTTTGTCTTCAAGAAAAGCAAATTTGAAATTATGAAAAACAAAATTATTTTTCAGTTAAAAACCTTAGCTAAACACTGTATAATATAAATTTATATTAGAGGTTTCATTTTAGTTAATATTGTTAAAAAATAGTAAAAGCGTCAATAAATCAATAAATAAAAAATTAAATTTAAATATTAACAGATATATTCATGATAATAAACTATTCAAATTAGTACTATTTTTTCACTCTATTTCAAATAGTGACATTAATTTAAAACCCCAACTGATTTATAAAATATACATTCATATATAACAAATTTAATCAAAGTTATATTCAAAGTAGATTCTCACGACATTTGCCTATGACTACATTTACTTAATACTGCATTAAATTTGCTCAGCCTCTTCCATTTCATAGAGCTCCCTTTCCCACATAGTAAATTTCTCCATTTCAGTCAACGCCTCTCTCTAGGGTATTCTCTTACTGATCATTCCATTTCGTTCCGTCTATTCCATTCATTCCGTCTACTCACTAGCGTACTGCGTTCTCATGTGTAAATTATTGTTGCATACTTTGGCGGGCTGGCAGAAATGTTTACCTGCCATCAAACAGTTGACGGTACATACGTTCGTTTGTTGGGCACTGAACGCCACATACTTGCATGCTATTGTTATACAGAGAGTTCAGTAAATGCGTACACTGAACCTACCAATAAATTTGAGTCAGCCATTAAAGTGTCCCCTGGGAGTCGGTTTGTTGGCCTGCTCCTACCCTAATTTGTCAAATTAAGTTGGGTAAACCTAATCAAATCGTACGTTGACCCAAGTGTGTAGTTTGTCGTGTCTAAGGGCTCCCAATTGATGTCCCATTAGTTAGCACTATCCCACCCAGACTCCACAAAAAATTACGTTTGTCAACCCAAACCTCAAATTAATTCAACACTTTTAAGACTCTCAAATCCTTTTACCTAAGCGTTAAGCGTTTAAGTGATTCTCCACACACACACACACACACACATACACCCTCATTTGTAATATGTCCAGTGGTAAACGTTTATTTGCTGAGACATTTTAAAAGCACTTAAATATGTTTATCTTTGCCTTACTTTGCTTTGGTTTCAGCTCGTTTGCCGTCCGTCAGCAAAAGCTGAAACATCAAACAGCTTAGCCTCTGATTAGCTGCTATAAGTATGTCAAAGCCTTTTTTGTGCGCTGCTGAGATGTCAATGCCTAATCTCTAATTATGTTCAATTAGCAGGCCTTCCATCTTATACCTTTTGCTATAATCAGTCAGGATAATAATGCACTATATCTGCTTAGCAGCTTTACCGCACAGAAACTCTGTTCAAATTTCAATTTCAACTTAAATCTGGCACGGTTTAAGTTTAATGCGTCTCAGTTTCAGGTGCCTATAAGAAGGCACTTTGAAAAGGACTTCAGCTGGCAGCTTCTCTGCCTTCGACTGCCTTCGACTGCATTTCATCTTTTACGCGAGCCGTGCAAATCAGCCAATGGAAATATTTTTTCCGCACAATTGAGCGCCAATTCAACTGGCAGCAGCAGTAGCACCAGCACAGTTTTCCTTTTCTTTTACTTTTTCATTTATTTTTTTTTTTATTTATTATTTTTTTTCACCCACCCTTGTACTTGTTTCAACTCTGCTCGCGTTCCTTGCCCGCGTTGGACTGGCAAATGGCGCAGCTGCTTTTTGACGGCAGCTTTATGCAAAAGCAATTAAGTTAACTTTCTTTTTCATTTTCTTGTGCAGCCTGGCCATTGCCCACCTTTTTTGCCACGCTTACCTTATGGCAGCAAAAGCTTTCACTTACAAGTAAGTAAGAACTCAATATAAAGGCACATTTTTGCAGGCTTAATATTTGCATGGCAGACGGGAAGAAACGGAGGCGTCACAACGTCACGGACCAGCTTAAAAGTAAAAGAATGAAAAGAGGACAACCAATACAAGCAGTTGACCCGTTTGCGGCTTTTGTGAGTTTCCATTTTCATTTTTAGGGTTTCTGCGGTTGCTGTTCTGGCAGTTCCTGGATGTTGTCCTGTATTAACATTTTAACACATTTTATAGCCGAAACGTGACATTTGTTGCAACTGGCCAGAATGTTTGCTCATGGTCAGAAAGCGATTCCAAATACAAACGTGTCGAACAGTACACGCAGAGTATTTCATAGCTGAGTGTGTATTACGCTTGGGCCCAGCAGAAAAATCGAGTATTTTTAGGGACTCAATATTTTGCCAATATTAAAATTCTAAAAAAAAAAATTAAATAAGGGTAGAAGAATTTTATGAAGTTGCAGAAATTGCTGTTTCAAATCTAAGCAATATTTTATAAAAAAAAATATGTATTCTATATATGAAATTTTTATTTAAGCTGCCTAAAAGTATGCAATACTTTTTCATAAATCTGAATGATGCAATTGAATGTCTCAAATGCTGACTTTAAGCAGTTATCTTCAGTAAAGTTCAGAGGTTTTGAGTTTGAAAAGTCATTGACAAAGTTTTTTGCCACGGAGTTTTTACGACGGGTCAGAGTATTATTGTGTCGCGTTAAGCTTTTCTTACTCAAATTTCCTGTGACCCAAACACGTGCAGCATTTGTGGCACTTGGCAGCTTGCTGCTGCTGCGGCTGCTATTGTTGTCTACGCGACAACCTTCCGTCCAGTGTTGCCGCAACCCAATCGACTGGCGGCTGGCGGCTGGCGGCTGCGTCAACCGGAAACGCCAAACACTTTCCGGTCACGCAGTTTGGCGACTCAGCCGCCACCGCTGCCGCCATCGCCGCCACCATGCAGCCACAGCCTCAGTTGTTGCTGACGCTATTGTGTGCGCTCTCCAAAAGTCTCGAGTAGTCACTTAAACTTAAGTGTTGTTGTGTGCCAACCATTTTGTGGCCACAACACTAACAACTACAGCAACAACTACAGCAACAACAACGCTTTCAATTGGGGGCAACTCAATTTCTATGCGTGGCACGACGCGCCGTTTTGAGCTCTGCCAGAAACGTTTGCCCACTGCAACAAATAAGTAGTAATACAACAAAAAGACGGCCTGTTGCCACACAAAAAGTTGCTCCTTGCTGACTTTAAGGCTTTTGAGTGTTCACTTTTGCACGACAAATGCGATAAATTGACTTTTAATTGATAATGCAAGGGCAAAATGCAAAAAGGGGTTATCAGGCGGCTTATCGATAATCGAAGCTGATTGCTTTTAACAGGCTTATTAAATTTATGACAGAGCTTATTTGCCCATTAGCCGAGGCCCTGTCTCTAGCTACCCATGAAAGACCGTCAGACCGTATCTTAATAAGTCAAATGTCAACGTGTTAAAGTTGCCACGACTACGCTCAAACGTGGAGCAGGAGCTGGAAAACCCAAAGCCAGACGCTATTTGACAGTCTCGTGTGGAAAGGTAATAAAAACAAAGGCCAAATTCTTGGCCAGGCTGTCAACAGTTGGCGAGGGTTGCCTATAAAAATCACTATCATAAATCAGCCAAAGCCTTTAAAAATTTGACTAAGAAGCTAAGAATTATTAAAGTTTTCATTTTTTTCAACTGTTTTCTTTAAGTAAACTCCTTTTTTTTAATAATAATTTATATGTACATATTTTTGTTAAATATGCAAATATTTACTTACCCAAAAATTCATATACACACCCTCTATTATTTTATTGCCATCCAAGAAGTCACATAACTAAAATGAACAAGAAAGAATAAAGCAGATAAGAATAGGCGAAAGAAACATTGAGTGAAAGAAATGAGGAGTGTGTAAGGGCGACAGAGAGAGAGAAAGACAAAAGCTACCAGACAGCATATAAAATGTATCTCAAATATATATATGAGATTTTTGCTTAATTTACTATGTAGATAAAAATAAACATAAACCTAAGCTGCGTTTGGAATAAGCAAACACATATATGTAGTATATAGAAATATATATATTTTTCATAAATACATACATACATGAATACATACACTCACACACTCATTTCATGTTAGATTGTCTCATGATTGCCTAAGCTATAAATTCTCTTTATACTCGATGTACATTACATAAAGATAAAGTTTTTCAAGTGACGATCTTTGAAATATTAAAGATTATATAGAGATAAAGATTTAATCACATGTTGCCACAAAAGTGAATAGAATTTAGAGAAATCATAAAACGTCCTGCTCTGTCAGTGGCAATCAAAAGTTAAAGTGAATTCAATGTCAAGTTACAAAGTTTTACGCACAACTTTCTCTAGTGGAAATTTGTTTGACTGTGAATGCGAGTGCCTCGAGGTTGCTCAGCTCGTTGAGTCGAAGTAGAAGCGAATCGTGAAATAAAACCACCCGTGCACCCAACCAGCTGCAATTGTCTAAAGACATTTGGCTTTAGGTTGGTTGGCGTTGTCGTTCTCGTTATCGTTTTATGCCATGTCTATGGCACAATGGCACAAACAATGGCCAAAAAGTTGATTTAAGTTGATGTCATTTTGACACGCTAATATGGCGTGGTAACCAGGTCATAATCTGAGCACACACACACACAGATACACACACACACTCACACTTATAGACTCCAACGCCCACACGAAGCGAACAGCAACGCAGACACAATTCATTTGGCATATTGTTGAGCTCAGCGCCTTGCACTTGACTGCGCTTTGGCATCATCCTGAAACATCATTTGACATTCAATTCAATTAAGTGAGTTTAACTTGTTCGAGTGTGTGTACGTGCTTGCCTTGAATATCTATTTTCATTAGCGAATGTTTGATTTTTTTCTTTCTCTCTCATTTAGTCTTTTTGCTTTGATTCACAAATGAAATAATGTGTGTCTGTGTGCTCTGACCTCGAGCATGTGGTAACACTTGAAGTGTTAAATTCCACGCCTAAGGTTAATTGGAAATAGCAGTTTATGTGGTCACATTGCTTGCTCAACATTGTCAGCCATTTTCTTCTGGCGCCCCCTTGGAAATTCAATTTGCGCATACTTAGCTGGCAGTGTCAGAATCAGCCTGAATGCCCATGCATGCCACGAACGCCTGACAGTCTGCAGCAGGCTACAATGTCATTTACATGGTCATGACATGGCCACCCAATGCTCCAGCACAGTTCTACCAACAGCTCTGCGCATCCAAGTGAAGCCATTTGCCTTTTATTTAAGCCAATAAAGGGAATTGAAATCGTATGTGATGATGGATTATATCTAGTATATATTTTTTATAACTTGCTTAAATTTTACTTGATAAAATTTATAAATTTATTTTATGCGTAAATATTCTTTGATTTTTCTTTAATATTTACACTTTAAGTTTGAATTGAAATGAAAAATTGAAATAAATAATTTTTTTTTAATATTTTAATTCAGCTCTAAAAAAACATAAAAATCGATTTCCTGTATTATTTTTTTTATTATTTAGTTTGTTTCTTTTAACTGGATTTAGATTTTTAAATTCAGCTTTGAAAAAAAAAAATATAGATTTCCTGTTTTATTTATTTTTTTTTTAGTTTATTTCTTTTAACTTAATTTTTTAATTCAGCTTTGAAAAAAAAAAAAAATAAAACAAAAATAGATTTCCTGTTTTATTTTTATTTTTTTTTAGTTTGTTTCTTTTAACTTGATTTAGATATTTTAATTCAGCCTAAACATAGATTTCCTGTATTATTTTATTTTTTTATCTTTTTATTTTAACTGGATGGCTCAGATTATTTCTGATAATATGAAATGAAAAAAAAAAAACTTTAAATGAATATCTGAAAATATATTTAAAATATATTTACTCAAGCAAACTATTTATTAATTATTTTCATAAAATTCCTATCAGTCTTGTCCACTGTTGCCATTTACATTTATTTATTTTTATTAAGCTATCGAACAGCTGTGCTGTAACAATTACAATTTATCAGCCGTGCGAGTTCAAAGTTTAAGCCAACTGTCATTCGGTTGCCTTTGAATTATTAATGCAATTGCAGTTGTCAGCGTCGATGCGGCATTTGCACCGCAAATTAATTGTGCACGAAAAAAAAAGACAGAGAGCTCGCGAAAAACAAAGGATGAGGGGGTACAAATGTTGTGCTGTTGTGTGGCTTTAATTTACTTAAACAGGCAATTAATATGCGCGGCAACGCTGTAAACAATGCGGCACGAGAATCGTCCAATTTGTGAGCTCCTCTTGCTGGCATCTCGAACACATAAACGAATTCCCACTCATATGGCCATTCATTAAGCTAATGACGTGGGCATAAACACATTGCTCATGTCATTTGTTTGCCTTTTAGTTCCTTGCCATGCGTAACAGCTATGACGTTGCGTATACGCCATGTAGCCTCATCCACTACTTCAATGTCTCTCAAGCGCGCAATTTGCCTTTTTTTTTTTTTACTTTATTTTTTATTTATTTATTTAATTGCTTTTTGTTGGCGTAATTTCGAAATTTCAGTGCTCACGTGTGCGCAGCTGAAATTGTTGTGGTTGTCGGCCAGGATAATTATATGCCAAGCTAAATTGGTTTTGAAAAGTTGTGTAATCAAATAAAAATCACAAAAAAAAATGTTGATAGAACGCATTAGTGCAAAATGTTTCTATCTATGCTTGAATACATTTTTATTTTATATTCCATTGCATTTTTGTACAGCATACCTGAGCTTCTGCTCAAGGCAACTTTAGTAGCGAAAGCATATTTAAAATTCATGTACACAAATTGTTGCTCGCAAAGGTTGCTTTTTATATAGTGCAGTCAATATAATGAAAGCATAGTAAAATAATAATGCGAATGGCTTCATTGATTTTCTGCATTCGTTTGCATCAGTTTTAAAAGCACTTTTGCCAAGCGAATGCGAATACCTTGCAAATAGTTTGGTTAAAAGTTTCAACTGCTACTTTTGGAGTTGAAAAACGTTGTTGTTGCAATTTAAAATGATACTGAAAATTACATTTTTATATAGTTTTTTATTAAAAAAAAAAAAAATAAATAAATAAAAATAGTTAATGCAGCTTTTATTGTAGCCAAAAGCCAGATCTATTGAGCTTTAGTTGTACTTCTTAGACTGGGAAAACTAATCTATGCTGTTTTTTTTCTGTAAAATAAATGTAATTAACTGACCAAAAATAGTTATTATTTAATATTAAATATTAACATTTTCTTCATATTTTTGTTTATATGAAAATAGACTTTATTATAATTTATTTTGAATTAAAAATAAAATCAGCAAAGTCTCAGATATTTACTTAGCAGATTTTACTTAGCGGAATCATAAAGTACCCCAAATAATTTGCTTTATATTCTCTCTCTAGTTTGTTTCCATGCCAAACAATTGTTGCTGTACGAAAATTTGACTTCACTTTAATTTAAAATGAATAGAAAATTTAGAAGCTTATAAATACTGCTTAGCAGAGCTCGCAACTAGCTGTTGGAAACTTCTCAATGTCTGGACGCTTACTCTTGGAAAAAATCGGAGAGCAACCGACGCGTCGGTTCTTCAACGAGTTCATTAGCGATCGTTCGTTTTTACCGATCGTTTGGCTGCGTTTTATGAAGCACAAAGACTTTTGTATATGTATTGGTACGTATTCCAGAGTTCAAGCGTGTGAATGTGTGCATGTGTATGTGAATGGGTAGAGTCTCAATAAATTATCTGCTCACTTGCCGAGCCTCGTTCTGCGAGCGTCAATCGTATCACTTCGTAAACGATGTTCGTTCGTTCGAAAGAGCAGCACACGTAAAGGAAGTCGCTCAACTGAAAACCAAAACGAAAAGAACCGAAGGCTCATGCTCAGAGCAAAAGCAAGTAAATAATTCTAATTCTATTCGACTGATCTAGCGAACAGAGACTGAAGTTTTTAATGGCTAATAATTAATTGCGAGCTATGCTTATATTTAGTTTATTCTATAGATCTGTTCATTATTTCATAATTTTAAAACATTAAAAACAATATTCTTTTTTTTTTCAAATAGGACTCTCTTCTTTCTACGAACAAAAAAGAGACATATTTACGATAAAACAACATACTCAATTTCACATCAAAAACAGCTTAAAAAGTCAAGTTGCGAATTAATATGCATATGCATATAGCATATTATAGTATAAGTACTTTGCCGATTGTCGCAGCCATAAATTGTGGCAGGTATAGTTTGCATATTCAGCATGTAATTTCTATAATATACATGTATATATCTTTATATATATATTTCAACGCCTTTTCAAATCTGCTCGCAGTTGCCAGCGCTGATAGCAAAAACGTTTTATGCGCTTATTGCATTTTAATGGGTTTTATGAAGCGCTGAGCAGCAGCAGCAGCAGCCAGAGATGTAGCTACATATATGCGGCAACCGCACACGGACTTAACATGCAGCATATACACTAACACACACACACACACATATTCGCTCTCTCACACTCAGTCAAGCAGCATTAGTTTAAGCGCTTGCCACTTTATTTTGCCATCGTCTGTTTATCTTTGTCGTTGCTAGTGCTGCTCACCTTGGAGGCGAGTCGCCAGCTGCGAGCTAGGAGCTGGGAACTGTTAGCTACTAGCTGCCAGCAGTTGCCTAGCTGGCCGTCTGTTCGCACACTGTGTGGCATGTCAGTGAGCACTTACACTAATTTCCAGTTATTTGCATGCAAAATTACCCAGCAGCAAGCCAAGCTAACAGCAAACACCTAACAGAAACACAAACACAGTCAACATTGAGCTGCGCGTCGCATGGCGCGTAATTATAAAGGCAAATTATGTTAATTTTCCTTTTCTTTCCCCTCCCCCTCTCTCTTACTCACACTCTTTGCGCTCACGTCAAGTTGGTTAGGGAAACAGGCCTCGCTGTTTGACCGCAATTGCTGGGCAATATCATTTATCATATGACCCCGATTACAGGACACAGTTGCGCACCAGCTAAATCCTGGCACATACTAACTCAACATACCACTCACGTGGCTATCGGAACGTGGGCGTTAACACATAGCCAACACACACACACTAACGCCCACCATTCACAGTTCACACTCTGCAGCCCACACAGCTGCCCAGGCGTTCATAATGCCTGTCTTCTGACTAAGTGCATTAAATATTTATGTATATTTATATCAGGACATTTTGATCAATTATTTCCTTTGACAGCAACGTTGGCGCACGTGGGCCAACAGGCTGCTAAGCAAATTAATCACAAGCCACGACTATGGTTGCCCTTGCTAAAATTAATCGCATTCCTACTTCAATTGGTTAATAACAGCACCTAATTATGATGGAGACAACGGCTAAATAGAGCTATTAACATTGCTGACTAGTTAAATATGTACAAATGTTTTTGTGCGTGTGGGTGTGTGTGTGTGTGTGTGTGGGAGTGTTAATGTATAAAGTATAAAGAATGAATATATGTATGCATATAAAATGTATGTATCTATATGTACTTTTACTTTATATGAATTTTTATAAATATACTTTCATATGTGTATATGAATTCATATGTAATCTAGATGAATGTATGTACATATGCATGTATAAATTCCACTAAATGAACGCAAGTTTGTAATCTCTATGTATAAATGTATGTAGTATGCATATATGTATATGATTGCATATGTATGTATAAATATATGTGTACTTATATGTCTGTATGCTTGTATGCAATCTATATATATACATTTACTTTTCTACCCAATGCATGTATATAAGTATATATTTTCATTAATGCACGTCAGTACATATGTACCAATCTATGTATGCATAGCATGTGTGCATTTATGTATGCATGTATGTAACTTCTTTGCGAAGAGCTGAAGGGAGCACGTACAAGTTTGAGCATGTTAATGTACATGTTATCAAGTTTCTCTGCATGCTTGAGCGTGCATGTGTATCTACTTCTGTTTGTATGTGTTTGTGAGCACTCCTTGGCCAAGCGCATACTAAGTTTTAATCAATTTTCTAAAAATGTTGCCCACAGCTATGTAAATTAAAAAATTCAAGTATTCTTCCATTGCATTTGCCATAAATGCAAGCAAACGCTGCAGGTTATTTTCATTGGACTGTAAAGGAAAATGCAGTGTTTCTTTCATTTCATATGTAAGAATGTAGCTATGTATGTGGGTGCATAAGTATGTGTGTTTGAATGCATATGTATCAAATAGTTCAATGCTAGACAACTCTCAGCTATGAATTCAAATTGTAACTGATCCTGGTCTCAGCTCGTTTATTATTGTTAGAAAGTTGATGTATTTTCAAATTGCCAACAGCTAATAAATTCAATACAAATATTTTGGATTTATGCAGGTAAACATGCAGGTAGGCACATATGAATATATTTTTAATACTTATTCAAGTACATGAAAAAAAGGTATTTTACAGTTTATTCGAGCTGTAGCTGATTGCATATTTCAATCGAAAAGCGCTGCAAGCCAGAACATATATTGATTGGTTTTACATGTAAAGTAGGCAAAGGAAGTATGCTGGAATATTTGATATATGTATATGTGTATGTCTATATAAATTGCTCGAAGGGACGATACTTTAATTCACAGCCAATGTGTAGTCAATACTAAATATTTAATATGGCTCGAGTAACTCGCTGCCTCGAGGGCTGCTCAATTGCAAGTTAAACAACTCAATTTACCCTCGGGGCAGACGGCAAACAAATCGCAGCAATTGCACGACAATCTAACTAGGTGTCTTTGTGTGTGAGTGTGTGTGTTGGCTACAGCTAAGGCAGCACACATACATGCATGTATGCGTATACACTGCCAGATAGACAGGCAATCAGTGCGTTTTCCTGTGCATTGTCACTGCCACAAAATAAAAGAGAGGAAAGAGAGTGAAAGGAAGAGAGAGAGAGAGAAAACAATTTAATTAAAAATTTATGAGCGTGTCGTTGTTGTTGTCCCGTGTTGCTGCCATTGTCGTTGTTTTCGTTGTTGTTGTTGCCATTGGGCTGGCAAACAGATAAGCAAAGCAACAAACTGTTGCTGCGCCCTCTCTCTCCCACACACACACTGTCATTGACATAAAGCGACGAGCACTCTGACGCCCCCTGGCGACTGCTGCGCGCACACATGCCTACCGGAAATGGCCCGTTGCCATTGTTGTTCCCCTTTCATTGTTCAACTGAGGAAATGCTGCCCTCCCATAGAGAAAGCCTCTCAGCGCGTTATTGTTATGTTGGCTTTGGCTCATTTGTTTTGAGTTTTTGCTGGCTTTGCTTAGACTTTTGCCAGCTAATTGCCAATGAGCTCTTTCGCCTGCCATCTCTTACTGCCTGCAGCGAGAGAGAGAGAGAGAGAGAGAGAGAGAGAGAGAGAGCGTGAGAGAAGTAGGCTTAATTATCAAAGTTTTTGAAACAAACGCCGCAAAAAGTTTCCTCACAGCGACATAATTGAAATGTTTTGCTTCTTTGCTTGCTGCGTTTGTGGGTGTGTGTTTGCAGTTTGTTGTTGCGCCTACAAAGTTGTTCATTTATTTCAATTAATTTGCAATTTTTGGTCATAATTTCATAAATTCAATTTGCTGAAACCGACACCACAGAGTGTTGTGAACCAACTGTTTTTTTTTTTTTTTTACATCTTCCGGCAGTTGATACCCTGTAACCATAAAAGGAGCAAGTAAAAACACGAACAGTAAACTTTTACGAATGTAAGTAAAAGTGAGCTCAGCAAAGTGCTTTCGCGTTCGTGATTTGTCTTTCACGTTAAGTCTGAGTAACTTTTAACAAGATTATTGCAGAAGTTGGGCATGAAAATACTTTATTGTTAGCTTAACCAATTGCCAATTACTTTTCCTCTCTCATTTTGCCACTTAAGCTCTCTTTCAGACAGGCTCTACTTAATATGCCCATTTCAATACAGGATATCAGTTAGTCGCGCGTCTATTGTATTTTCATCTGCTTTGTAATCTGCATGCTAATTATACACCTAAGTAATTACTGATGCTCTTCCCTATTTTCCGCTTTTCTTCTTCTTCTGTTTGCTGCGTAATTTATGAAGCTGCTTATCTATTTAGGAGCAACGCTTCAAGTGTTGGCTATTTATAAGCATGAAAGCTTCTTAGCCTTCAGGCCTTTGTTTAACTCCGAACAAAGGGATATGTTGAGCTAGGCATGTGCGTGACATTGAATAACCGAAAGACAGTTGGCCAACTCAGCGAATTCGGTTTATGGCGCATCCGCTGCGTACAATGTGTGCCCTCAGCACAATGAAATCACAACAACGTAAACTGGTTTTAAGGAAGGGCACATAAATTATTTGCATAGGCTATAAAATGAGGCTTGGATCAATTTCTAAAATAATGTTATACAAATTTATAAAAGATAAGATAAGATATAAGAACGAAAGAAAACATAAAAAATTAATAAAAGTTTACTTTAAAAGAATATACAAATTAATAAATGTTTTCTTAAAATATATTATACTGTATTTAAATATTATGAAAAATATTTTAAGATTAAAGACGAATGTATAAGTTGAAAAATATTATACAAACTAATTAATTTCATTATCAATTTTAAAAAAGTAATGTTTATCTCAAAAATCTACAAATTAATTGCATATTAGTTTCAAAATAAATTTCATTAAATATATAAAAATTCACATTTTTGAAAATGTTAAAAATATTATAATGAATTATATTACATAAAATTTTATTAAACATATGCTAATTTATAACTTAAAAAATGTTAAAAATATTTTAAAAATTAATTACTTTATTTTAAATTATTAGGAATCATATTCACTTTAAAAATATAAAAATTAATTAGAGATTACTCTTCAAAAATTGAAATGAGTTAAAAATATTATATTGAATAATATTATATTATATTGAATTTCATTAAACATATTGTGAAATCTAATAACTACAAATAATATAAAAATAAATTAAAGTTTACTTAAAAAATATTATAAATTTATAATTTATAAACATATGAAAACTAATAGCTAAAAATAATATAAAAATAAATTAAAGTTTACTTAAAAAATATTAAATATATAAAAATAAATTAAAGTTTACTTAAAAAATATTAAAAATATAAAAATAAATTAAAGTTTACTTAAAAAATATTAAAAATATAAAAATAAATTAAAGTTTACTTAAAAAATATTAAAAATTTATCAAAGTTAACATACATTTTCGTTCTCTTTAAATCCTAATTTTCTTGTCGTCTGCCAACTCAATAAGAAACAAAAATTCAATCGGACGTGCTTCGCACTTTTCAACTTGACTGAGGAGGTAAAGTTTTTTTTTTTTTGCGTGAGCAAAAGTTTCGTGGGCGGCAAAATGTTTGGAAATTTGTTGATTGCAACTTTTTGTTCTCATGCGAATTCAGTTTCAGTTTGTCGTCAAACGTCTCAGTGATATTACTTTTTAAATTGTGATTTCTGATTTGTCAATTGCGGAAATTCGTTTCAATGACTGCAACTGGTGGTGGCTGTGGCAGATTTGAATAAGCGGGAAATGAGTGAAATTTGATATCATCTAGTCAAGGCTGTGCCAACTGAAGCAGAACAACTTTCTGGCCGATTTGGTGAAATTCAAGCAAATACTATTTGCATATTGTCGGAGGCACTTTTTCGATTTATGGTAAACAACATAAGAGATTTCTCGCACACTTTATGCAAAGACTGTCTGACGTACATACATACGTACATACATATTTCTTGGCAATACAATACCGCAAATCCGTTTCCTTTTCTCATATGGCTATCGTACGATAAGTAGCGCCCACAGCAGCTGCTTGGCCTTTGTTGCCGCCCACAAGTTGATCTTAGCCTTGCTTACAATATGATGCGAGCTCTTTTCGCTTTATTTGTTGCACGCGTTTCGCAGTTGCCCACGCACAAAAGCAACAACAACAAAGTGCGATTACTTCATATGCCAGAGTGTGCGTGTGTGTGTGTGTGTGTGTGTGTGTGTGAGTGTGCGTGTGTGTGGCATACGTTTTGATGTCTGGCGCCAAATATGTATAAGAAGGCGTGTGTTTCCCATGGCTGGATGTGTCTGTTGTTGGCTTATGAAACGGGTAGCTCAAAGGGTCTTAAAAGCTTTTTCAATTGTTGAATATTTTACAATTTTTTTATTAGCTTTGTGCTGGCGATTACCGCAATTTTATCCCTTTAACATTTCAAGTGATGCCTGCTGGCAACACACGCTCGTTGTTGTTGCTGTTGTTGTATTGCTGTCAGTGTTAGTGTAACATTTCTTTTTTATGTTTATTTCTCATTAACAACAAGCGAGCTGCGCATTTTGTTGGCCCCGTTTTAATGGCCCACGGTCCGTTGATTTTAACGTCTCGTGCCAGTTGTCGTTGCCATTGCCGTTGCCGTCGCTGTCGTCGTCGTTGTTGTTATAGTTGTTGCTATAGTTGATTTTTTTTTCACAAATTAGTCGCACGAATATTTTGTGCTGTGGCGGCACTAAATGGTAGAAAAAAAGTCGACCGCGACAGCCCGGCAAGCGCAGCCCGACAGCGCGCAGAGCAGCGCAGCGGCGACGGCAAATTGTTTGCAACATGCAAAGTAAAGGCTCGCAAATAGGCCGACATAGTCGTTGCCCGAAAAGAGCGAGGCACTCAAACCCCAAGCGATGGCAACGGCAACGGCAACGGCAACGACAACGACACTGACACCGAACCATCGCATCAGGCTCCAGTTCTTGCGGCTAAGCAAACATGCTGGCACACACTCACACACACAGCAGGGGCAGTCAGACACAGTTGCTTATCTGCTGCTCAGGCAGCGTTGTCCTTTCTGTCCTGACAATACAAACACAAACAGAGAGAGAGAGAGAGAGAGAGAGAGAGAGAGAGAGAGAGAGAGAGAGAGAGAGAGAGAGAGAGAGAGAGAGAGAGAGAGAGAGGGAGGGAGGGAGGTAGAGAGTGTGGAGAGAAGCAGGCGAGTATCTGCACCTGATTTTACCACTGGCTTTGCTACTGTTTCAGCCAGTCTTTTTTTTTTTATATATATACTTTTCTGTAGCATACTTACGTGCGCACGAAATGAATATGGATTTGCTTTTAATTACTGACTGAACACAAAAATAACAATAATGAAAACATTTCTCGTTTGCTTGGAATTTTAGCCCGAAAATTCGTTTGCAGCTATTTTCGGGAGCATATTTTATGCACAAATACCTTGCTGCGTGCTAATTTGAGCAAAAAAAAAGAGGATTACATAGACCAAATGCCAAATACCAAATGCAGTTAATTCACAATGATAAATCATAGTTATTTGGGATTATTGCTGACAGCGCATGCATTCAACTATGATTTATTCATGATATTTTGTTTCTTGTTGATTTGAGCCTAACAAAAATAACTTGTTTATGAAATTGCTGGCCTTTTTTTTTTTTAGTATGTGGGCTTGCTGATTTAAAGCATATTTTGTTTACTTTTCAACGCATTTTTAAAAGCATTTCAGCGTAGCTGTCTGTCAACATGCCACATGTCTTCAATTAGTGTGTTTGTGTGTTTGTGTGTGTGTGTGTGTCTGATCCCACTGGAGGCCCCTTTTTTTTTATCGCGTCGTAAGGATATTGCCCGTCATTGCTGTCGAATCAGGTCAAGTAAGGCCCAACCCAAATGCCTGGGCAGGGCTCACACTCAGTTCGCTTTAACGAAAAGTCTTTCACACACACACACACACACACACACAGAGAGGGCTTTATGTAAAAAATGCGCCTAAAAGGTATGCAGCACTTGCCAACCTACCACACACACACACACACACACACACACACACAGAGTCGCATACTTTCAAGCAAAGATAAAAGCGCTACCCGCTGGCGTTGCAAATTTTCTCCAGACTTCTCTGCTCCTCCTGCTTCTCCTGCTGCTGCTGCAGCGTGTGTAACTGTTTAAATATGTATTGGCCTGCATATTTAATATGCTACATGTGCTTTTCAGCCTGCCACACATACACACACACACACACACTTTTAATTTGGCTGCCTGTTAATGATCATTGGTTTATCAAAGTAGGCGTGTCCATCACGTTTTCATGCTTACTCCTTACTTACTCTAATTACGCGCTGTCATTGTCAGTGACAGTGTGCGGGGTCAGCATACTTACCCATTTAATATGCTACATGCCTTAATCCTTTGTCTCTGCATACATTATTCAAGCGGCAGCGTTAAAAAACGCGCGCGTTTTTTTTGTTTTTTAGATGCACACTCAAAAAACGCGCGCGCGCGCGCGCTTACCTGAAGAACTGCTAAGCGCGTGAGATGTGTACGTGTGTGTGTGTGTGTGTGTGTGTGTCTGCCGTTTGACAAATTACACGCGTGTGCCGCCCTTGTTATTACAATTGCTGTTGTTGTTGTTGTGGTTGTGGTTTTTGTTGTTGTTGTTCACACATTTTGTAGCACACTTCGGGGATGCTGATAAATTGCTCTTTTGCTGAGCATTTTGTATATAAGATGATGTGATTTTTCTTGCATTAGATGAATATTTAATATTTCAATTTCATTACGTGACAGCGACAAAGAGACAGATGCAGAGAAGAGAGAGAGAGAGCGAGACAGGCAGCGAAAGAGGGAGAGAACCCGGAAAAGATAGCAAAGTAGGTAAGTTACAGACTAGCTAGAGCTTAGCAAGAGAGAGAGAGAGAGAGGGAGAGAGAGAGAGAGGGAGAGTAAGTCTCGCATGTCCATTTAATTGTTGCCCCTCAGCGCTCTCATTATCAGCTTGGCTAACGCAACACAAGCACATATGAATAGTCAACTGTTGTTGCCCATGTCCGTGTCCCTCTTTACGTCCGCGTCCGCGTCCGCGTCCGTGTCTCGAGTGCGTCATTAGGCGTTTGTTAATAGCTTTTCAGTGTCGCCATTTGCCAGCAGAGGCAGCAGCAACAGCAGCAGCAGCAGCAGCTCACATGCCTGAAAGTATGCAGTGCAGCGCGCGTGTAAACTCATTTAATATGCTTTATGACGTCATTCATTCGCTCTACTGGCCTGCATGGGCTGCCTTAACAATTCCCCAACTCGCCCCAACTCGCCCCAGCTCGACGCAGCGCGACCCAGCCCAGCCCAGTGGCACATGCGACAATTCTTCTGTTTCCCTGTGTTATTTTTTTTCATGTTTTTTTGGGCGGCTCTTCTGTTGTTGCCTTTTTTTTTGCCACCATTGTTGCTGCTGCTGTTGGACACGCCTCTTTTGTTTACTTTTGCCTTCATTGTGGCGCAAGCGTTGGCCATTTCAAATGCACATAGCCTTGGCTCACGAGCGCAGAATTTCCCCGGGCAATACGCTTAAAACGCGTACGAGCCTAGACATGAAATATATCACGCGAATATATTCTATATACAATGCGATAACTAGCTAGAGCTCGCAGCTAATATGGTAAGCTAAGCTAACTAAATGTCCTTCATTGTTAGGCTAACGAACTAGATCTAGCAGTCATTTGAATTTAAAAAAAAAGATATTAATTAGGTGAGAAGGTGAAAAGAGTATAAATGAAAATAAAATTTGTATATATATATTTTTTTTATAAATATATATTTGACTAGATTCTCTATGCTGTAATATCTTTCTTGATTCAGGTTTAGTCATTAATTTGTATAATGCGAAAGAATTCTTTAAAAAATTAAACTTGCAGCAGCTAATAAAGGAAAAAGAAGAGTTCGCTAATGTCATAATTATTTAAAGTTACATTCATTTAAAATTTATATTTGAACATTTTTATTTAAATTAAAATAATTCAAAAAATTCTCTAAACAAATCTTATATTAACAAAATTCTTTTGAATTATATTTTATATTTATATATTTATATATTTATAAATTTTATATTTATATTATGTAGAATTAATTAACTTGAAATAATTTTGATTATATCAAATTCCTTCTAGTTCCTCATTCCTTTCACTTTGTTTTAACTGCTCTAAAATAAATTGTATTTTTAATTTTTCGTGAACTCTTTTGCATTAAATAAATGTTCTGTACGCTTAATTCTCTTCTTTTTTCTCTTTCACTTGTTTGTCTTTTGATGTCCTTCCTGGCAGAATTCAATCTGCTTTTAAGCCCATTTAAGCCCTGACCGCAGCTAAAATCTAAAGTAGAGCTGTGCTCAGGTCAGTTAGCCGCTGACCTTGTGCGCCTGCTGACATGCCCAAATATGAGCCTAGACTCAGTCACGATATACGAAATATGTTGGCCGAAATTGTGTTGATGGCCCCGTTGATTACATGTCTCAGCTGGTGACTGTCACTGCCTGCGCTAGTCAACCACTTAGCAATTGGCTAATACGATTTTGGCCAACTTGCGGCAAGTCCTATGAGGTCTGAGGAAAACAGCCTATTTAGTACTCAGCACGGACGATCTGAAGTCACGTTTTAGCTGCTTGTTTACCCAACCCTTTTGGGAAAAACTCAGCACTTAGCCAAGGCCCTGACAAACAGCTGACCGCAAGCAGGCCTAGTTGCTGCCAAAGCATTTCATTTTGCAATTTCGTGGGCCACAAAGAATCAGATTTTTGAAAATTAAATGCAACTTTTCTTATTAAAAACTTCAAATTTCACTGGGTAAACTCAACAAGAAATGATAATAAATCTAAATCTAAAAGCTTATGAAGAATTATTATTTTTACAGTTTAAATTCCCTTGACTCCAAATGCGAACTTTCTCTGCACCGTCTCGTTCTCCCTTTCTCTTTCTCTCAGCTCCTTCCCCAAATTGTTGTTAAAATCTCGCCTTTAGGCGACTTTAACTTAAATTCACTGAACGATCGAATTCTTTACTTTACTTTGTTTAACTTCACTTTACTTCACGCAACTGAAATTCCAAGAAACTCCATTTTATTTTCACTATTGTTGTTGCTTTGTTTTCTCTGTTTCTTAATTTTCTTGTTGCTGTTGTTGTTGTTGTTATTATTGTTGTTGTAGTTTGTTAACTGCCAGTACCGTGTCGTCCCGTCCCGTCCCGTCTCGTTCCGCGACTGACCGTTGCTTAAAGAGCTAACGAAGCGGTAAACGGAAATGGAAACATGAACTGAAACGAATCGAATACCGTTACTCTGCCTGCATTGGCTCCGTTTTGGTTTTGGACGTCCGTTGGCGTTCAGGCTAAGCAACAAACTGTTGTCGCCAGCTCAAATTCAAGTGCGTGTTCGAGGCTCGTGCAAAGCTTCGTCGCTGGCGAGGAGCTCGTGTTTGTGTTTGTTGTGCTTTCACACACACACATACACACACATGCACACACATGCACACACACACACACAGAGCAGTCACACGTGCTAAGCTTGAGCTTTCTTTTTGCTTGCCACGTAGCACGTGAGGCCGAGACAATTCAATTGGTTTTCTCAACAAGTGGAAAGCTTTCAATGCGCCATCAATTAGCAGCACAGGCGCTAATTGAATTTTCATGGCTACCGAAAAGAAGAAAAAAGCTCACCACAAAACGTTTCTACCTCAACCTGTTGACCAGTAGCAGCACATCGTCGCTTTGGTGAGGGCGGGGGCCACAAGGTGAATGAAGCTTTTATTGCATGCTGGCTTTTGTCCTTACAGTTTGCAAATAGTTTTCTGCCACATCAAGGACTCTGCCTTGCTCTTGAAACTGGCAACTAGCTAGAGCCAGAGCGGTTGAAATATTTATGCATACATAAGGTCATCGAAGCAATTTGTCCGCTCCGCTCAGCTGGCACTAAAACTACTTATATACATTCACACTGCATGTGTTTGAGTTCTTGTCGGGTAAGTCGGCAAGTACGTGCACACTATAAAGATATATTTATATATATATATATATATATACTTTGGCCAGGCTGTATAATTTTATGTTTTAATACTTTGCCAAGGACAAGGTGGTTGGCATAAAACTTTGCAGTTTTCGGCACAAAAAGTCTATAATTGTAATTTAATTGAAGTATAATTGAATGCGGCAAGGCGTCATAAATTTGTGGCAAGGGATACTGCAGGAATAGCAAATATGATGGACAACAAATTATAGTTATTTTCCAAGCTCATTATGAGTATTTTCAGCTTGGCTATTATTTTATCGTGCATTATTTTAAGCCGACAAGCGAGCTTTGCTTATTAGCGCCATCTATCGTGTTTTTGCTGCAGCTACTGCGCACAGCTTTTGTTATAATTCAAAATGGAAATAAATTTGAGGTTTTTATACACAGATTTTAAATTAAAATCGAGGCCAAAATCATTGAAGCACTTGTTTTATATCTGCATAAATTTATGCACTTTTCGATATATGTATCAGTCAGCTCTTTGACAAGGCCAAGTTTGTTTGAACTTGTGCGCTGTAAGAGCTCTGGTTAGGCAGTGAGAAATGAATTTCAAATTTATATTTGATTCAAGATGATTCTCTGTGCATTTATTGCCAAAGATACTAGCTGCTTTATTTATTTATTTAACATACGTATACTTAATGTCGCTTTGTGACGAACAGTAGATTTATATCTTACTGCTAATGAAGTTTGCTAAGGATGAAAGTAAAACTCATTAGCAATTCAGTAAAGTTTACAGCCTGGGCTACAACAATGTTTTGCTAAGGTGTTGGTGTGAATATATATATATTGTATTTCAAATAAAATATTTACACTATCGATTTGCGGTTGCGTTGAAGACAAAGCGTCAGACCACAAGACTAACAGCTTATGACAACAAAGCATCCTGGTACGGACTAGTACTTTAGTTTTTATTTATCTATGGATATAAATGTACATATATATTCACAGAATGCCAGAGAGAGGCACATGATAAATGCTTGAAGGTGACTCAAGGAGCAATTTCGCATTAAATGCTTTTTGTTTCTATTTAATTGCATGTGGCTTTTCGTTTGAATTGAAACATTTTTTGTAGGTGTTCTGCTGAAACATTTTATCACATATTTAAATGGAAAACGTAAACTGGTTCCACGATTGACGTACATTTCTTCAAAGTCGAAGCGGAAACCGGGCAAAGTATATCTATATAATATTTGATTTCATATGCATGTTTTTTATATATGTATATATATATGTAAATCCGATCGCTACTCAACTAAGTTGTTGCTGACTTTATACTCCTCTTTTGCAAATGTCAAGTGTGGCGAATAAAAATATATAAGAAACACAAAGAAATAGAAGAAAAAAAAATTAGAGACTCGAAATAGACAATGACAGCTCAGAAAGGTCTCGAGTCGAGTCTTTTGCGAATGACAAGCAGCAAAAAAAAAAGCTTGAAAAAAAAAAAAACACTTTGGCACACTTTAAAGTTGAAGCGACGACGTTGGCAGTTCGTCACGCCTTTAGACGCCTCTCTGTCATTTAGCAACCGCCGTCTATGGACCATTATTGTTTTTAATTTGGCTTTAAACTGATCAAGGTCGCAGCGACAAAAAGCGGATTTAAATTGGAACGGCAAGATGCCAGACACGATAGTTGACCGTATGGAAGGAAATGCTTCCATTGGCTACCATTGGCAATAAATACCTGCACTTAACAATTTTATTCGCTTGGGCATTGTTTGTTATTGAAGTACTTATCACAGTACTGGTAAATCCATTCGGCAAAACCGGTTTTCACATGATTTTTTACAATTTACTTTTTTTTTATAAAAATACCAAACATAAATGCAATAAAAATCAACTTTGAATTCAATATAAATAAGTAAGCTGAATGGCATGGCTTCTAGAGGCTTTTAGAGCAGATACACATTGAATCCAAAAAATTTTGAAATTATTATTAAAGAACATATATAATAAAATGAAATTTTGATATGATTTAAATAACAAAGAAGTTGAGAGATATTATATACAAATTTTAAGTAAATATTTGGAATTTATTTAAAACATTCAAACTTAATTTTATTTCAACTGAATCTTAACCTTTGATATTGTCAGCGAGGGTATTCAAGTTTCTATAGCTCAAATATAACGGTTAATTATGGTTGTTGTTTATGAACGTATGCATAATGTACGTATACTTATTTTAATGAGGGTACGCCCAGAATTGTGTTTCTGGAATTTGCCAGCGCAGCGCTAAAAAAGCTTAAAACATTAAGCCAAGAATTGAAATACGCAGCCGCAAGTGGCAGCAGCAGCAGCAGCAGCAGAAGCAGAAGCAGCGAATGCCATCCACACAGAAAAATGCAGTCCACAACGGTGCTGGTGCTGCAGCTGCTACTCACCACGGCCAGCGTACGACGGGCAGCGCGGCAACCAATACCAAGCCACTGCTGCCATTTTGCATATAAAAGAGTGTCGCGTACGTGCCGCACTTCTCTCTTTCTGGGCGACAGTCAAGTCACGAGCGTATTTCGAACGGCACTTGTGCAACCGAGCAACGAAAGTCGTCGAAAAAGCTCACAGCCAGACTCTGGGTGTGTGTGTGTGTATGAGTGCGTGTGTGTGTGCTTGTGGAACGTATTGCTGCCCCTGCAGTCAGTTAGCAGGCTGTGTTGAATAAAAGCTTGCTCACGAACTTTCCAAAACTCAACACGGCGCCAACGACTACAGATCGACGGCCAGAGAGTTGCCGACGTCGCCGCGTGTAATAAAAGAAGCAAATTTGAGTTGGTTTTTGGGCTTTGGCGTCGACTTCGAGAAATTGTGCGCGACAACGTAGCAAACAGTGTAAATGAAGCTTTGATAGCGAACGGAAGGACAAAACTCTGCTGCCGCTGCTCAAAGCCGATCTCGACTCGAGTGTTTCTCTAACATACTTATTGTGTTTGAATAAATCAGAAAGAAAAGAAAATATAAGAAATATAAAGCCAACTGCAGACAAGTTGAAGATAAACTGTGCGCGTGCTAACCATCTGTAGAGGGTATACAAAATGGCAAAACTTTTTGTTGTTTTTGCCGTTTTGGCTTTGGCGGCCATTGGCTCAGGTAAGCAAGCATTAAACAAAAATATTTTCAAACAGTCTTAAGCTACTTTAAGTACATATATTAAAAAAAATAATAATACTTGGTTATAGTGTGGGCTTTAATTTTAATTGATCTGTCTGGCGATTTGCATTTGCCCGGTGGAAGTTGTCAATCAATTAAATAAAATTAAAAAAACATACTGGCCTTCAAAACATAAGAAAAAACATTATTGAAAGCTGATTTTAGCCTGTTTGTAACCTTGATTATGCAAAAAGGACGCGTAACCAACTGACAACAACAGCGAACAACAATCACTTGCTGCACTGGCAAAACAACTTTCATTTCTGTAGGGTTCCACAACGGATCCTGAGATTCAACTTCAGTCCACTCAGCTTAACCTAAAAATGTTACTTGAAATCAAAAGTCGGATTGAATACGATTCGAGTCGAGTCGAGTCGAATTGATCTTTTGACATTTGTGGAATGCATTTGTTGACTCTTGACAGGCAATCGATCAATATGTGTGAATTGAAGTACATGCATTATAATATGCTGTATGCTGTATAATTTGCCCTGCGGTGCCATGGCCGAGTCTCAATTAACCGTTAACAGACGTCAACAGTTATGCAAATATGGCAACTGTTTCTCTCTTTCACTGTTGCCAACTGTGACTGCAAAATGTCAAAGTTATAGCCAAGCGCAACAAGTATTTCATTATTTTCTGCTGTTGTTATTTTTGGATTGCGCGTTCTTTTGCATTGGTATTGGTGACATCGTATTTCATAATGGCAAACGTGTTTCTATTTGGCCAACCCCAAGAGGCCCAACCAGCTAGACGACATGCCGTTAGCCCCAGTCTGCATCAACATATGTCTTATGTCTATATATTTCATGTCGGTATTCAATTTTGTTGTTTATGTTTGTTGTATTTTCTATATGTATATATAGCTATACATATAAACATATAGCAGGAAGTGCCAGAGCCAAACGTCGCGAAACCAACCTACATTTGCAATACCAAAATCCATGGCAATATGAAAATCTCAAAATTCTTCCGGTTTTGCAATAACACTTATCTAAAGCAAATAGCAAAACGCTAAACAATTTTTAAAGTTTTACTATAGCAAAATTCTTCAAATTTTTAAATATATAAACTTTAAAAAATATATTAAACTGAAGTTTTAGTTTTTTTTTATTTTTAAATTATTAGCTGTTGATATAAAAATCTTCAATATATTTATAAATGATTTTTTTGTAAATATGGAATAATATTTTAAATATATTTACAAAGCAAAGTAATTACATATGAATTTTAATAGATGTATTTCAAAGTTTTTTCTTTTAAATAATTTTTAATTTTGCCAATTTTTTATTTCTTCTTCTAATTTTTCCTAATATAAAAAAAAATATTTTTTTCTGTTTATTTTTTTTTTTTCTTTACAACATTTCTCAAATTAAATTTTCTTTCATTTCTCTTACAGCCAGCGCCGCGGAGGTGCGCGTTAAGCGTCAGGCCACCACCGAAGAGACCAAGAAGGAGGAATCCTTTGAAAAGGAGCTGTGCAAGGACAAAGATGCCGGCGAATGGTTTCGTCTAGTAGCTGGCGAAGGCGACAATTGTCGCGATGTCATTCAGTGCACGTCATCGGTAGGCATCACTCAGCTGTTCCCTTTCATTTCATGCAATACAATAACTGAGTTTTGTGGCTTTCCATTGTGCTCCCTTTGAATTGCAGGGTCTGCAAGCTATTCGCTGTCCCGCTGGCCTGTACTTCGATATTGAGAAGCAGACTTGCGACTGGAAGGAGTCGGTGAAGAACTGCAAGGGCAAGAACAAGGAGCGTCGTGTGAAGCCACTGCTGCACACAGACGAGCCACTCTGCCAGGACGGCTTCCTGGCCTGCGGCGATGGCAACTGCATTGAGCGAGGTCTGTTCTGCAATGGCGAGAAGGATTGCTCAGATGGTTCCGATGAGAACACTTGCGGTAAGTTTACACATATCACACATTCACTTAAGGGAAGGGCATTGGTAGAGATATTATCTTTAATCACCTGAGCTGAATAGCAAGAAAAACTGTAATTCATTGCATCATAAATTATAAATAATTCCCTTTTATTTTATGCGAATGCCAATGAGAGTGAAAGGCTTTGCAGACATCACATACTCAAACTAGTATAGAAAACAACTCTTTTATAGCTCTTGAGTTTATAAATGTTAAGTGTTTTCAATGAGGCCGGTGCCACATGCAGATTGACTGCTAAATGATTCAGCAAGATTCAGGCAATGAGCTTACCTAGGATTGGCTACAAATCCGATATTACCCCATCATTAGAAAAAGAAAAAAAAAATAAAATAAATAGATAAACAACAACATTTCTAGTGGCTTACATTTGTATGCCGCGTCAATTTCTTTGAGCTGTACGCTGGCTTTAAGCCTCCCCAGTCAGACGGAGTCGCACCTTAAAACCGGTCGACGGCATTTAACATTACTTTTGGAGTTGCTCGGTCTTTGGAACAACTCTCAAAATCTTTGAATATAAAGAGAAACAGCAACAACAAAAGCTATGCAACACACAAGTGTCTGACAGGTGAGGGATGGGGGTCGGCTGCCGCCTACGTGCTATGCAGGTGTTGCAGCAAGCTTAGACCGGTTTCGTAAGGCCCTTCAGAGCCCATAGAAATCATGCTGTATTTGTTGTGTACAACTTTTTTCCTATATATATATACATATATAATTATTTAATTTGGGTGCAAATGTCAAGTGTGAAATGGTAGCTAAAATGCCAAAAGATGCCAAGCTCGAGTTGATCTCAAGTAACTCGGGTTGGGCCATGCAATTTGCATCATCTGGTTAGATACACAAAATAAATAATAATTCATTATATATGTGAGTTGAAGTCAACTGTTGAGCCATGCTTAAGTCACACATATCTCGCATGCAACATCTAAATGTTAAATAAATCAATAATTAATTTTAACCTTGGACTTAAAAGAAATAAAACCAAAGCAAAGCGTTCGCAGCCCCCTCTGAGTTAGCTCTTGGCATGGGTGGGGTGGGGTTAGCTACCGAAAGGCGTTTCGCAGCCCCGTTCGATTCATGTGTAAATTAGCCTTACATAATCAGCTTAAAACGCTGTATTTTTAGCAATTGCAAAAAGCCGACTAACCAAAAAAAAAAAAAAAAAATAAAAAAAACATATATATAAAATAAATAATAACAACAAAAGAGCCAGCAAGCTTGTTATTTATTTAGTATTATTGTGTGTGTGTTTTTTTTTTTTCTTCTTTTTTTTTATAATGGCAGCCAGCGTAAAAACCGAAACTAATTTGAAATAACAACAATGTTGGCGTCTTTCTTTTGTGGCATTCGGCTTCACTTTTTTTTCTTCTCTTTGCTGTGATTTTATTTTCATTTCGCTTTGGCTGCGTTTACATTAATAATTTGCAAAACACGCCGCGAGCATTTCTCAAGAGGCGCCCGCATATAAATGCGCATTAATGAGCAAATCAAATGCCAAACAATAGTCGAGAAATAAATTAATGGCCATTGCCAGTCAGTTCTAAGCCCTCCTGCTCCAACTCCGCCAGCTGCCATTGATCGTACAGTATAGATCATAGATCGCACATCGTTGATCGTGTCTTGGTCTTGGCTAATGCGATTCAGCCGCTAGCTCTGGCTCTGGCTATGGCGGCAACATTTCAAATGCTCAGCGAGCCAGCAAGTTGTAAACAATTGTATTTAAAATTGAATTTCAAATTGAATAATGCACGCTGAAGGCAATAAGGAAGCCACACTTTCAGCCACACCATGAGCCATACAATATTAGCCAACTTAAATGGCAGCCATCTCTCAGCCCAGCTCACCTGGGCTGCAATTTAAAAGCCACAAATCATTAATGTGCAGCTAAGCGTCGAAGCGCAGGTAATTAGGTGTATAAAGTGACGATTGTTACGCTTAGATAGAGAGCTCAACAAAAATAATAAAAAACAAGCTGAGAAAAACTTACAAAATTAAAGACAAAAAAATTATGTGATTTATGATTCAACTGCAAATGAAGTTAAATAAATTAAATAATTTTTTATTATTTATATTAAATATTATATATATTATGTATTAAATATATTATTTAGAATGAATTGATGGAGATTGAAGGCTTTTATATATTTTTTCAAAACATATTTTAATTATGCTTCAAACTGGAAAATTATTATTATTATTATTTTTTTTTAAATATTTTCTTAGAAAAAAATTAACAAAGGCTTCATAAAACACTCGTTTCGAATTAAAAAAAAAATTAATTTATTTAAGTTAAATATAAATAAATAATAAAAAATAAATAATAATTTGTATGTTTTCCCTGCCTTCGCCCAGCAATCCAATTTGCTTTGTTTAAAGTCCGATAAATTCATTGAGTAATAAAAAATAATTGAAATATGCACTTAAATAAAGCCCTTACATCTCTCGCTTATATAAGCCAAGTGAGTCACATTTCCATAGAATCCTTCAGTGTTATTATCTCAACTCTTACATAGCTATCGATTTCATAACACTGAGCACTGCTCAGAGATCCGTGATGGCTCACTTGTAATTCCATATGGCACTTTGGTTGACTTATCACGTAATCGCTCTGCAGCTACGGACATCCTCTTGTAGCTAAAAAACATAAAAGCAACAAGAAGTAAGACAATCAATAAGGCAGCTCGCATTTAGCTCACAGTTGGCCAAAAACAAAGTAGATATACACAAATAGCTGGGCGAAGCGAGAGGCGGACAAAGAAATGGCATGCAAACTGAAAGACAAACCCTAAAGTCGTTTAAATGCCAGGGAATATTCAGAGGCTGAGCTGCACAACCGGTTCGATGCTCGATGACATAACACTTGGCTATAAAGACAGATTATTGGCAACAAGAAATGCCAACAGCTGGCAAGCCAAGTGAAAAAAGGAGACAGCGAAGCATGAGAGAGAGAGAGAGAGATGTGGAGAGAGACAGGCTGAGTTTGAATGACAGACAAAGTGATAAAAGGTCAAGCGGAGACAAAAGCCGGGTGCGACCTACTTGCAACAATTGACTCGAAAAAAAGTAAAACTAAAAGTGAAAAACAGAAGAGAGAGAGAGATAGAGAGAGAGAGAGAGAGAGAGAGAGAAAAAGAAAGAGAGTGAAAAAATACATGTATTTTCTTTTTCTTTTCATTATTATTTGATTTGCTTGGCCTTTGCGTGCCTCGCTGGCATTTCACTTTGGCAAGTGCCAAAGCAAAAGCAACAGCAACAACAACAGTAAACAAATTACGTCAAAGAGTTTCTTTTATTGCAAACTTTCTCAGCTGATTTATGATGATGAGCTACTGCTGCAACTGCTCCAATGCTCTCTGATCGATGCTCCGTGCAAGTGCAAGGCTTACAAATGACGCACACATACATACTAACATTCATACATATATCATTTGCATATGACCGCTAATGAATGGCAAACACGTGGGCGTGTACTGAAGCTGACCGACAGCCAAAGATAGCGGCGCATAGATTAAACACAACAGCGGCCCTCTGCACCGGTCCCTGATGAACGTTGACTGCATGCCAAAGCAGCTACCAAGTCGAGCTCTTCGCTTGATTGACGAAGACCCAACTTAAAAAGTAGATTCCAACAAGTAAGAAGGCTCTAGTCGAGACGGCTCGACTACGAGATCCCCTGAACCCTGCAAAAAAGTGATACTCTTCTTCTTTACGCACTTAGATGCGCGCGCTCTGCTAACTGCGCAGTTGCTGCCGTGGCTTGGGGGTGGGTTGGGCTGAACTTTGGACGCTCATAACTCCATTTCTAGATGGACTATCTTTATGAAATTTTCAAAGTAGATTAAGAGTATCTAAATCTATCTATATGCCAAATTGCAAGTCTCTAGTATTTGAAATGCGTTTTTTTCAAATTGGGGGCGAAGGGGGCGTGGCATTCAAAATCTGTAAATTACATAATCTGCGTATCCATAATATCTATCTAAATAAACAAATTTGAAGTCTCTAGCTGAAACAGTGTAGAAGTTATGCCCAAAAAACCTAAAAAATGGAAACGAATTTTCGATTTTTTATCGATAATTTGGAAATGGGATGAGTTATCGAAAAAACAAAATAAACTCGTACTGCGTAGCTAACATACGCATGTTCATGTGAAATTTCAGCTCTCTAGCTTTTGTAGTTTCCGAAATCTCGACGTTCATACGGACGGACGGACGGACGGACGGACGGACGGACAGACGGACAGGGCTCAATCAACTTATTTTTTTATGCTGATCAAGAATATATATACTTTATGGGGTCTGCGACTTCTCCTTCTGCCTGTTACATACATTTTCACAAAACCATTATACCCTGAATTCCCATTTTCAATGGGTTCAGGGTATAAAAAAAATGTGAAGAAAAAAAAACTTGTATACATATATGAGATACTGAAATTGTGCAGACATTTTCCATTCACTTTGCGTTTTGGCGACGGCGGTTTTCCCGACGCCCGGCTGATTTGTGATTGGTTTTCCAGCGCCCGATGCAGTTCATTGAACTGCCTGCCCGCCCATGTACAGTTAGCTAATTGTCTGAAATCATTTTCCATAAAGTTGATTGAACTTTATTGTAACGCCTCGCACAGAATACAAATGATTGCCCAACAATATACAAAGGTGGGCGTCGATTGTGTCTTGCTTAAGCATATCAGGTGTACTATTCAATTCATAATAAAGTCTAGAAGGCTCTTTGCATTCTAGGCTTCAAGCTGTTGCCTAACAGTGAAATGTTATTCGTTTTAATAGTTTATGTTAGGTAGCATTAGAATTCTAGGCTTCAGGCTGTTGTTTAACAGCGTACTGTTATTCATTTAAATAGCTTATGTTACGCAGCTTTAGCATTCCAGGACTTAAAGCTGTAACAGAATACTGAACTGTTATTGGCTTTTTATGTTATAAATACTGGAATTAATATCAAACAGATTTTGTATTTATTTCAAACTATTTTTTTATTTTAAAATTCTAATCTTTTATATTTTAGCTCAATATATTTCTAATTATCTTTACATTCTTTTGATAATTTATTTTTATTTTATTTATCGCATTTATAGACATTGATAACGATCCCAATCGCGCACCACCTTGTGATCCCGCTGTTTGCGTGCTGCCCGATTGCTTCTGCTCAGAGGATGGCACCTCAATTCCCGGCGATTTGCCCGCCAAGGATGTGCCCATGATGATCACGATCACGTTCGACGATGCCATCAACAACAACAACATTGAGCTGTACAAGGAGATATTCAAGGGTCGCAAAAATCCCAATGGCTGCGACATCAAGGCCACATATTTCGTCTCCCACAAGTACACCAACTACTCGGCTGTGCAGGAGACTGCGCGCAAGGGTCATGAAATCGCCGTGCACTCGATCACCCACAATGATGAGGAGCGTTTCTGGTCGAATGCCACCGTTGATGACTGGGCCAAGGAAATGGCCGGCATGAGAATTATCATTGAGAAATATGCCAACATTACGGATAATTCGGTTGTGGGTGTGCGTGCACCTTATCTGCGCGTGGGCGGCAACAATCAGTTCACCATGATGGAGGAGCAGGCTTTCCTGTACGACTCGACGATTACGGCGCCTCTTTCAAATCCCCCACTATGGCCTTATACCATGTACTTCCGTATGCCCCATCGTTGCCACGGTAATCTGCAGAGCTGCCCCACCAGATCCCATGCTGTCTGGGAGATGGTCATGAATGAGCTGGATCGTCGTGAGGATCCTGCCAATGATGAATATCTGCCTGGCTGCGCTATGGTCGACTCCTGCTCGAACATTCTGACCGGCGATCAGTTCTACAATTTCCTGAATCACAATTTCGATCGCCATTACGATCAGAATCGTGCTCCACTCGGTCTGTACTTCCATGCTGCCTGGCTGAAGAACAATCCCGAGTTCCTCGATGCTTTCCTCTACTGGATCGATGAGATCCTGGCCAACCATAATGATGTCTACTTCGTGACCATGACACAGGTGATACAGTGGATGCAAAGTCCACGCACCGTCAGCGAGGTGAAGAACTTCGATGCTTGGAGGGAGAAGTGCGTGGTCGAGGGCAAGCCAGCCTGTTGGGTGCCAAATTCCTGCAAGCTCACCTCCAAGGAGGTTCCCGGGGAGACTATCAATCTCCAGACCTGCGTCCGTTGCCCCAACAACTACCCATGGTTGAACGATCCCACCGGTGATGGTTTCTTCTAAGTCAGAGTGAGAACGAAAGACAGAGAGAGCGAGAGCGCGCGAGTGAGAGAGCGAAAGAGTTAGTGCGTTAGCATCCAAGCAGCCCCAATCCAAATTCCTACAGTCACCTAAACAACTCGACTTTTATAATTTCAATATACTCAAGACTTTTTTTATATATTGTACATTTTATTTTGACTGTGCCGCGTTTTCTCAAAAACGCTAACAAAACGCGCACGGCTAAGTCTGCTGTGTTACGTTATTAAAAGAAAAAGATAATGAAAAAAAAAAAAAAAAAAAACAACAACAAACAAAGAGAACAACAAAAATTGATAAAAAAAACAAGACAACACAACAAATAAGCAAAACTTGTGTTTTTTCTATATACTCATTTTTGTAGTTTTACGTTAAATTGTATGTGTATATTTAAAAAACAAAAAATTACCTAATAAAAATTAAAGTAAAACAAAATAAAAACAAAACAAAAAATTACAAAAAAATAAAAAAAAAATAAACAAATTAAAAACTAAACAAATGAAAAGTATATTTCATCATTTTGATTATTGTGATGCTAATCTTGGCTAGGCAGCAGCCATAAAAATGCTATTATTATAATGCACAAGATGAGTTTGGCAAGAGCCTTATCTACCTGGCAACAGGCGGCTCTATGGCTATATCTGCATATGGCCAACAGACAACCCAATTTGTGTACGCTACCCACTGACTTACTAACCAGTTTCTCGAATTATCCCAACAACAACAGCAGCAGCAACAACAAAATTTGAATAACAAAACGCGTTTCTGATTTCGGTTTTCAGTTTCGATTTCAGTTTCATATGTTAATTTTCCTCTTTTTTTTTTTTATTATTACTTTTGTGTTTGATTAGTATATTTCGAGTGTTTCCTAGACTGGTTTGGGTCCAACCGGTCTAGAATTAGGCATACTTGGCATGTAGTGTATATTTATATGCATAATATGAATATTAAGTTTAAGCTTATTAAAGATACTCTGCTTATTTCATATTAATTTAATTTTTTTTTTTTCACTCTGTATGCCGGCTAGTGTGGTGCGATTTCAATTTATATATTTTTTTTTTTGTATTTTTGGCAACTGGTTCTTAATTCATATAGGGAATCTGGGGACTGGCCCCGCCGGCGCTTTGCGCAATCATAACAAATCACAGAGTCGATAATTAATTTCAAGCATTGCGAATTTCGACTCTTGTCATGGAAATACCAAAGTTATATGCGTGTCCGCACAAATTTTTGTGGCTTACAAATGTATATATATATTTAAAATAATATTTATATTTATATATGTTTTTCTGATGCATGTATAAGTTTTATCACCAGCCAAGGTGAGCCACTTGCAGTAACCGCAAAGACAACTCAAAAGATGAGCAATTTTTTTTGGACTTGTCAATAAAATATATATTGACTATAAAAAGTATATTAAATATCTGTAGATATAGATAATATAGGCTTTCAGCTGAAGTATGTCATCACTGTTGCAATTACTTTGCGCTGTGATAATCCTTAGATATTCCATCAACGTTTTGTCAACGAAAACGAGTTCACATATGTGAATGTCTGCATGTACGTGTGTGTGTGTGTGTGTATGTGTGTTTGTTTGTTTGCAAACTTTTACTCTTGTTAAGGTGAACTAGTTGTAAAGTGGACGATTTGCATAAATCGTGCATGAAAAGCGAGCGCACAGTGGAGCAAAATCAAATATTTTTACACGCAAAAAAATTTTAATTTAACTGGGATATTCAGTGATAATATTAAAATAATATATTATTAAATAATAAATAATATTATAAAAAAAATAATAAATAACAATATACAAAATACGAAATAATTTCAATTCAACTATTAAGCTCAGTTATAATTTTCAATATAATAATTAATTCGTTTTATTTTATTTTTTAAATATTTTTTTTTGACAACAGGTCAACATGTAATATTATTATTTAAATCAAAAGGAGTATTCAGCAATAAATAGTTCATATTAAATCAAGCATACCGAAGATCAAAGAGTAACATTCCTGGCATAATTCTCTATGCCATCCTAAGTCTAATATCCCAACAATAACTCTCCTTATTATTAATAGATATATGCAACTGTAAAATGTCACTAAGAAATTCCTCATAATTTGATGAATTATTGTTTATGCTAAAAACAACAATCAAAGATAAATTAACATTTTATTTGTTAGAGTCACACATAAATCAATCTTTTCTAATCAATATTCAATGCATTTGCATTGGCTTTCAATCACTGTGCGTCCGCCTCCGATTGACGTAGGTGCCCTTGTCTTGGCTGTCGCTTGGCGCACAGATTCTCGAATCTGCTTCCTACTTCTGGGACTGAGATTCGAGCTGGTCAACCGGTCATCAAGTCGACATACGTATGTCAGATGCCAGGCATTCAGTTAACTGGATTTTTATTTCACTGGCCAGACACGTTTTGGTTTCTTTCTTTTTTTAAAATATTTTTTTATCAAGAAACGGAATCCGGAGTGTGTGTTAAAGTGCCAATTTAAATGTTATGCATTTCAAAAATTCGTAAAATATAGTAATACACAAATCGGAAATTAGAGTTGACAATTTATATATAGAGAGGCGATACAGAAAGTTCAACGATTGCATAACAATGAGCGAGAGCACTTTGCAGATCAAAGCAGCTGCACAAATGGTCAGCGAATGGAAATTGAAAAATAAATATTTAAATACAGCTCGCATCTTAAAACATATTAAAGCATCGACAACAGAAAGCGCTCGTGGATCGCCTATAGGGCCTTCGCTGCTCTCCACTTGCCATAAATTAAACCAAGTCTCTGGCTTTGCTTATGGAGAGAGCAGCAGTGTGAAAGGGAGATGAACTTATGCAACTCATATGTGTGTGTGTCTGTGTATTTTTATGGTTATGCATTTCTTTTAGAGTCCACAGTTTACAGTTTACAGTTTGCAGCTCACAGCTTACTGTTTACTGCTTAGTGTTTACAGGCTCATCTTCAATCTTCACCTGGTCGAACATTTCCTTCATTAACGATTCCGTTTTTGTACAGTTTTCTTGATTCCAAATTTCTCTTTTGCTCATTTTCTCTTGATCAGCTTGATGATCTTTCGCCTGGTAAACGCTTAACTTTCGATATGATTTGACGTAATTTGTACTCTTTTATTAATTTCATAATAATTTGCATTGAATGCAATTTGGTAAAATTCAAAAATTTAATTAAAATTATCTGCGATTTTTGCTAATATTTTAATTTACAAATCAATTTACAAATTAACTTGCTCAAACACAAAACACAACCAGAAATACAGAAATACAAAATTCGAGGGCAATCTCGTCTATACAAAATAATAATTATGTAAATCCGTTAAAAAAAAGGTTTTCACTCATCGAATAAAAATTAATTTCAGTGTCGAACGAACGCTGGAGGTGCCATCATCAACATTTTCACTCTAATTGAAAAACCAGTTTAACAGTTGATTAAAAAAAAAAAAAAAGAGTAATAATAATAATCAGCGTGCTCGAATATGCGGGCGATTATATCACCAAAGTTTAAAAACCGTTGCCAGCTAAAATTGATTGTAACTATCAAAAGCGAAAATAAAAGAAGCAGAAAAAGAAACAAAAAAAAAAAAAAAAAGAAAAAACTGCAATCAACATTTGCCAAAGAAGGTAAACAAGTTTTTATTTTCATGGCATCTTCCACTCACACACACACACATACAAACACACATACATATATATATTATACTTATATCTAGATTGAATCACAGCTGTCGCACCCTTCACTGATGTCCAACGCAAATCGAACGTTAATTGACAATGGCAATTAAAACACAATTGAAATGTATCGCAATTTCAAGAATTATCCAGCAACAAATCACGCATACGCCATGCTGGCCGGCTTGCATTTTTTTTTTATCATTCTACCATGTTCTAGCACAAGACAATCTTGTTTTCAAGTTCAGGAAATAGCTATGCAGCAAGGTACATTTATATATATATATATATATATATATATATATATATATGTCATAAAGCCATTTATTTCTAGATCAAGCCAGAGGCAGTTACATTTACAGCTTGTTCTAGAACAGAAAGCTGTTCAGGAAAAATTACTAGTTGCGAAAAGAGTAATAACATAAATTAAAAACAATATATATATTCAGTATTTTTTTCTATCAGGAATTATAATTCAATTTATTTGTTTTGAAAAATATGTTGTCAATCGATCAATGCGCTGTTCGTCAGTTTTAAATTCCTTTTTATCTTAAGATTTGCAAGTCAAATTCATGAAATTAAATATTTGCTGAATGCCAAAAGAATCCAGTATGCAGATATTTTTTGTACTTTACTTAAGAAATACGTAAACAAAAGATATAAATATTTGCTACAAATATTTACTTTTGACTGAGAATTCATGTGCTTACTAATTGATTTTGCAAAATAAATAAAAAGAAGCAAACAATAAGCTTTTGTTGAGATCATGCAAATTAAATGGACTAAAAATTATATATTTTTTCATACTCATAGTAAATAACACAATAAATAAATAAATAAATTCGAGCAAGAAATAAAAAAATGTTTAAAATTAAATTCAATGATTTAAAAGACTTAACCAACAAGAATACAATCAAACAAGAGCAAAATGAATCGAATTCGAATTTTGTATTTGTGAGATTAAAAATAGAATATGTTAAAACTTAATAAATTATCTTTAATGATTATTATTAATTTATTTAAATAATTTCCTTTTTTTATATTAATTTTGAATATATATAATAATTAGAGGATTGTTAGAATTAAGCTAAAATAATTTTAATTAATAATATATAATTATTTTAGCTTAATTCTATTAAAACTTTTATATTTTATATAAAAATAAACAAATTTAGTTTTTTATTTAAAATATAAAAATTAAAATAATAATAAAAATTTAATTATTAAAATTTTTAATTTAAAAAATATAAAATTTGTAATTCAGCAAAAATAAAATATCTAAAATATAAAAAAAAATAAATTTACAATAAAAACAATTTTGTTTCTAGTTCAATGATGACAATCATGAACTTATTTATTTCAATATAAATAAAATAAATTGACTCTATTTATGACACTAAATTTGCGCTCAATCTTTCAGCGCGTCTGCAACAATTTCATATCCGTAAACATGCTCCGTTTAGTTTTCTTTTCCATTTAATATTTTTATTATTTTTTTTTGCACATGAACAAACAGTTGGCGGGACTGCGCACATCGCGGCGTATCAGCGTCATCTCGGGTGAGCTCTTAACTTATTGAATAACAGGCTGGTTCCAGCCAGCACACTTGGCCCTTTTGCATGTCCGCCTGTACGCCTGCATATCTTTACATAACCAGACGGGCCTGCAAAAGTGAACAAGCGCATAATCAATTTGCCATTAATTAAAAATTTCGTGATCTTCAGCGTAAAAGAAAAAAAAAATATATATATATATAAATTAAAAGCAAATAAATAAATGAAAACAAACACGAAAAAATAAAACTATTTAAAGGTAAGTCAAAGGCGCGTGAGTCAGCGACAGTTAAACTGTCTTCGTTTTAGTGCTCGAAGTTACTGGACGGACGGAGGAGTCAACAGGCGGTTTATTAACCTTTTTTTTTATTTTTTATTTGTCTTTATTTTTGTTCGCCTGCTGTCTTAGCCACGTTAACAAGAATTTAATGTGCTGTTTGTGCGCCGCATGCGCAATTCATGGGCTAAGCGGCTCAAGCGCGCCGTTAACATGCAGATGGTGTGACAATGTCTTACCACTTGCCATGCCACACGAGTGTGGGTGAAAATAAAAAGTAACTCAGCCAAGCGGCATCAACGAAACGCACGTTCAGTGAGCGGCCATTAAGAACACAGCTGGCGACTCCCAGTTGCTCTGTTGCTAGATAAAGCTAAAATCAAGATTGTTCCATTGACATCTAGTAGGAATACAAGAAATCTATAAAATTTATTAAGTTCAAGTTAGTTTAGATAAACGCATATCTGACTTTTTAATTTGTGTACCTGGCTGGCATGCCAATATACTCTATTTCACTTGCGTTTACAGTATATGCAAAACAGTTACGAAATCGAGATTTCGAGTTGTGCGCGACGTTTCTTAGAATCATAAGATGACAGCGCAGCTAAAGGCACAATTTCAGGGTCAGTCTATGATGGATGTGATTGTTGTGATTGATTTGATTTATGCAGCTGAGTTGGCAGCCCAACACGCAAAGGTGTAAACGGAACGCTAAGAGAGGTGCAGCAACAGCAGCAGCAGCAGCAGACACTGGCACCCACATATACCATACCAAAAGCAGCTCACACCTGCGCCCAAGCTAATTAACCTTTCTTCAAATACGAACACACACACACACACACACAGACGCGCAGACAGCGGCAGCGCTTAAGCTGCCTTGGCATTTGGAAATGGATTCCACAAACTGTTCGGTTTCTTACCCCTTCGAAAGCTTTGCTTGTGGCTGCGCCGGCGCCGTTGTCGTCGTCGTCGCCGTCGGTTCGAAACTCACCACACCGCCTAAAATGGCGACACACACCACAGCTTAATAAATAGAACTCGTTGCGCGTGGACAACACCTAGTGTAAGCGTGGCTGTGTATTGGAAGAGTGCCCTCTGTTCACTCGATTACCTCAGGCCAACGTCGAATCAATATTTGCTGAGCACTAAAAGTAATACCAAGTTTCTCCAACACATACCTCATCATATCACAAACCTCACCCTACATAATTATACAAGTGCCCATTCGAAGTGTGTGTGTGTTTTTTTTATCGCTAATTTATGGTTTTCTGTTCGATTTCTTCGATTTGCAGCCAGCGCTGGTCTTTGAATATGGCGCGTTGGTGGCCATTTGTGAGCCTTTTGCTCGTCTGTTATGCAGCTGGTAAGTAGCAAAGATCTCTCTTTATTTATCATACATAAATACGTATATACTTAAGTTAGAGTTGGCCACGTCGGCATGCTCGCCCACTTGACCTTTAACAGTTGAATGAGCTGCAAAAAAATGGTAATTTTTTTAAATTCGCAACTAAGACGACAAACAAAAGAAATATTCGCCAACCTCGGTCGTTGGCCAAGGCAAATAAACTTGAAAAAAAAAAAGACAGACAAAGTGTTAACCATTAACCACATGCAATGGCCAGCTGCTGAGGATTGTGGATCAGTTGTTATAGAGAGCTAATGTAATTTCCTGAGTGCACAAGATGAAAACCAGAAATAAAACACAAAAATGTTAAAGCAAAGAAACTGTGGCAAGAGACCAAGAGCTGAAGCTGTAGCCGGAGCTGGCCATAAAAAAATTAGCATAGGCAACTTTTGATACGATCGCGTTTGGTTTCGTTTTTGTTATTTTTGGAGGCGACAACTCCACAATGTTGTTTATGCAATACCTTTTTTTTAAGTTGAACTGCAAACGTGTTTTCGCCTGCTGCCACAAAAGCAGCAGCAGCAGCAACAGCAGCAGCAGTGGCAGCGGCAGCAAAAGCCATTAGCCAATACATAAACCAGTTTTACGACAGCAACAGCAGTAGCTACACCTTACGATGTAAACAACAGGCTCCATTAGTGGACGTCACTCACTTACACTCGCGGCTATCACCATTTCGCTTGCCCTTTCGTTTGCGCTGTGTGAAATAAATCTAAACAAGTTGCAGGCCGAAACAAAAACGAGAGTTGTTTGACTTTTAGAAGCCGTTTAAACTAAACCGGTTCACAGTCTTTATTGCTGTTAGCCGGAGACTCGAAAAAAAAAAAAAACAACAAGTGCGAACTCGCCATAAATGCTAAGAGCTGTCGATTAGCTGTAATTATGCGCATAATTAAACAATGACAAGATAACAGCTGTCAAACGAATAAAACCAAACCAACATAAAATACATAAATTTACAAAGAAATCTTAAGCACAATTTAACATAAAATTAACATAATCAAATCAGGTAAACTAGAGATTCTGAGATTATGTAGCACTTAAGTTTATTTGCAAATTAATCAAATTATATACATTTATTATTTAATAATTATTTTTTTTTTTTTTAAATAAATGAAAATAAAATAAAATATTCAATAACATCTTAAGCAAATAATATTTAAAAATAAATTAAATTTTCTTCAATAAATATTTAAATTATTCAAAAAAAAAAAAAAAATAATTAAATAATATTCTAAATAAATCTTTTAAAAAAATTATATTGTGTTTATTTAAAAAATAATTTTAATGCTATTATTTAATCAAATTCCACATTTAAAAAAATAGAAAATTAAAAAAATTCAATCTTTCTAAATTAAAATTATGCAATTATTTTTAAAATTTAAATAAAATTATTTAATTTAATTTTGAAAATAAATTTATTTCAAAAATTGTAAATAATTCAATTAAAAAATTAAATTATTTGAATTAAATTAATAAATCATATTATAAATACAAAATATTTTTGAAATCAAATTCTGATATCTAGTTTTAAATTAATTATTATTATACATTATTTTAATATAAAAAATAAAATAGAGTATTTTTTTACTTTTCGTTACTACACATTAATTTCAACATTTAGTAATATATATTTTATTTTATGTCCGTTCTGCTTTCAGCACAAGACGATAATGTAGATGTTGAGGCAGAATGTGCCGATCGTCCCGCTGATGAATACTTCCGCCTGTCCACAGATGGCGATTGCCGTGAAGTGTACAGGTAAGCACTATAGCTAAGATACTCAGAATGAAACATGTTTTTAAACAGTCTTTAACGTTAAATGATACTTTGTTTGGGGATATTGTTTTGTTTTCAAATCATTTGCAAACATTTTAAAAATATATATTAATATATATTTAATATATAAATAAAATAAATAAAGGTGCGATAATGGCCGCGAAGATGGCACAAAACGCTTGGCACCCATCCGCTGTGCCTCCAGTTTGTCGTTCGATGTTATACGTCAGCTCTGCGATTGGAGGTCGAATGTTAAGAATTGCGATGTCAAAGAAAGTAAGTGGGGTGTGTCCGTGCCAGTCATTGAGCCCAGTGCCCAAAAGTATACTTCAAAGAGATCGTCTCTGTGCCACCCAAAAAAAAAAAAAAAAAAAAAAAAACTCTCTCCTATACACTCTCTAACACTCTGTTCTGTATTCTGTCTCTCTGTCTCTCTATCTATCTATGTGTGTTGCGCAGCTCATTTTGTGTCTCTCTGTAACTAAAAAAAAAAAAAAAAAAAAAAAAAAAAAACGAAACCCAAAGACCAAAACCCAAACAATCGTTGTCATTGCATTTGCTCAAACCCAATCCAAGCCCCACTCAAAAAGAAAATATTGCCAAAGTTCTGTTAGCTAGCTAAATGGCGTATCAGTTAAGGGTATTGCAAAACAAAGAACCGCAAGCATCGAGACTAAAGCAAAAATAGTCAAGTCAAAACCAAAACCCAACTTTATTTTTTAGATGCACTAAGTCGGGCCTAAAAGAAATTCAGTGCCCCTCCGGCTTGGCCTTTGATTTGTATAAGCAGACCTGCGACTGGAAGGCCAAGGTGACTAACTGCGATGAGAAAGAGAGTAAGTGTTCTGACACAAAGCCAAACAACACAAATGTATTTAGCACTCGGACAGCAATATACCTATATATACATATAAATGCAAGACTTTGTATCTATATGTATGTACATAGATATAGTGAACTTTGGAACAACACTAATAACAACACTCCTAACCTCCCTCACACACATCATGTACATACTTCTCACTTCAAAATTTAGACATTTGTTGTCACTAACACGCCCGAGCATAACAGAGATCGATGCCTTATGTCCTAACTTTGACTAACCTTGATATATCTATTTCAACAATTTGCTTAGAGCCCCGCAAGGCGAAACCCATACTGAAGACAGATGAGCCCATCTGTCCCGATGGCAAACTGTCCTGCGGCGATGGCGAGTGCCTCGACAAGGAGCTCTTCTGCAACGGCAAGACCGACTGCAAGGATGAGTCCGATGAGAATGCTTGCTGTAAGTGTCAAAGAGTCTACTCTCCTTCTCTTCGTTTTCAATTCATATCTAACTGTTGTTGCGCTTCTCGTCACAGCTGTCGATGAGGATCCCAACCGTGCACCCGAGTGCGATCCCACACAGTGCGCTTTGCCCGATTGCTTCTGCTCGGCTGATGGCACACGTATTCCCGGCGGCATTGAGCCCCAGCAGGTTCCCCAGATGATTACGCTCACGTTCAATGGCGCCGTCAATGTGGACAACATTGATCTGTACGAGGATATCTTCAATGGCCAGCACCAGAACCCCAACAGCTGCTCCATCAAGGGCACGTTCTTCATCTCGCACAAGTATACCAACTACTCGGCTGTTCAGGACTTGCATCGCCGCGGTCACGAGATCGCTGTGTTCTCGCTAACGCACAAGGATGATCCCAACTACTGGACAGGCGGCAGCTATGACGATTGGCTGGCCGAGATGGCGGGCTCTCGTTTGATTGTGGAACGCTTTGCGAACATTACCGATGGCTCCATCATTGGCATGCGTGCTCCTTATCTGCGTGTGGGTGGCAACAAACAGTTCGAGATGATGGCTGATCAGTTCTTCGTGTACGATGCCTCCATTACCGCCTCGCTGGGCCGTGTGCCCATCTGGCCATATACCCTGTATTTCCGCATGCCACACAAGTGCAACGGCAATGCCCACAACTGTCCATCGCGTAGCCATCCCGTGTGGGAGATGGTCATGAATGAGCTGGATCGTCGTGATGATCCCACATTCGACGAATCGCTGCCCGGTTGCCACATGGTTGACTCCTGCTCGAACATCGCCTCGGGCGAACAGTTCGCGCGTCTGCTGCGCCACAATTTCAATCGCCACTACAACAGCAACCGTGCCCCCCTCGGCCTGCACTTCCACGCCTCGTGGCTCAAGTCCAAGAAGGAGTATCGCGATGAGCTGATCAAGTTCATCGAGGAGATGCTGGCACGCAACGATGTGTTCTTTGTGACCAATCTGCAGGTTATCCAATGGATGCAGAATCCCACAGAGCTCAACTCGCTGCGCGACTTCCAGGAATGGAAGGAGAAATGCGATGTCAAGGGCCAGCCCTACTGCTCCCTGCCCAACGCCTGCCCGCTGACCACACGCGAGCTGCCCGGCGAGACTCTGCGTCTCTTCACGTGCATGGAGTGCCCCAACAACTATCCCTGGATCCTCGATCCCACTGGCGATGGCTTCTCTGTTTAATTTCAAGCCAGAGCCTCACTCACTTTCTACTTTCCTTCCCAAAAAAATAACAAAAACAAAAAGAAAAACAAAAAAACAAACAAGAGAACAACGCATTAGTAGTTCAACCGAGAGTCTGATAAACTAAACACAAAAACCTACACAAGCAATAAATTTATCTATCTCTAATTTCGCTCTCTCCCTCTGGCCAACCTCTGGGCCAATCAATCTCAACTCTCTGTCTGTCTTTATCTATTTGAATCAATTATTTATGCAAATCATCTTTCTCTTTATTGCTTCTATATTCTTGTGTATTTCTTTTCTCTCAACTTTCTACTTTCATTGCTCAACTTTTCGTTTCATTTCTCTATTGATTATGTTGAATGATAAAGTGAATTGTTTTTAATTAACTACAAAACAACAACCTTAAAAGTGAACAACATCAGCAAATGCTGCTACTTTGTTATATTAAAAAAAAAAAGAAGAAAAACAAAAACAATTTTCACAAAAAAACCGCGCCAAAAACTCGCAGCAGCTAAAATTCTTTGTAATTATATAAGTATTTTTTATAAGAAAAATATAAAAAATATAAAAAAGAAAAAACAACAAAAAATAAATATATGTTTGTAGTTTTATTTAATTCTATGAATGAGATAGAAACAGAAAATGAGATGAAAACAAAGCAACAGAAGTTGCTTAAAAACAGAAAATCAAAATCTCCATTCGTCTCTCTCTCTCTCTTTCTCTCTCTCTCTCTCTCTCTCTCTCTCTCTCTCTCTCTTTCTCTCTCTCTCTCTCTCACTCTTTGGCTTATTCTTTTCGTATCTTTCCATATCAGTTACATGATCATATAGAACAGGCTTATCTTTTAATTGAATCGATTAAATCGAACTTCACTTATTATATTCGAATTCTAAAATATTTCAAACAAAAGTTTTCAAATTTTCCCTTCTGTTTTATTTTATATATGTAATGCAATTTTCATTTATTTTATTTTTCTTTTAAAAAGTAGATTTCGGGATTTATCCTACTTCTTACTTGTTTTTTTTTTTTATTGATCAAAGTATTTTTTAAAATCATAAGTTTGTTTAACAATCAACAAAGCTTTGCGAAATACTTACTAAAAAAAAATCCCATATCTTTCGACTTAAAGATAAATATGTTTTCAATCACACGACTCGCTGTAGGAACACGTTTTTTAGGCTTAATTACAGCAGAACCAGGTTTCAAAGATGAACAGCCGAAATTTGTATTGTTTATTAACAATTAGTTTATTGGTAAGTATAGTAGCTAAGTATTTATAACTATGTCTTTACTTATTTCTATATTTATCTATTTCTAGATATTCAACATACCTGAATTGGTTTCTCAGCTGATGTCAGATGTCTCAAAGGAGCCTAGTAACAATATAGGCGGCGTTCATCAGCTCTTTGGAAATAAAACATTTATGTTTTTTACGCGTACCCACACAAATGACAGTCAGTTGGGCAGACAAGCAACGCAACAGGCGACAACAGTGTCTGCCAAGGGACAAACCGAGGATAGCATACAATTGCCAAAGCTAAGCAAGGATCAGGATGGCCATTGGGTATATAATCCATGGCCCGTTACATTCGGTCATCGCATGCTGGACACCAGATTCACCAAGATCCAACCCTATGCCCACATCAATGTTGCCTCTAATCCAAAACAGTTATATAATCCCAAAGTTAAACTGAGCACAGTTTGTATTGGCTCCACCATTCCGCATGGGAAATTCAAGGTGATCAATTGGATAGATCGACATATCTATAGGCACAAGCACACGAGTCAAGCGTTCTACATGAACTTACGACGAGATCTGTACACCAAGGGTCAGTCAGAGATTTGCCACAGCAAGAAGTATAACAAGTGGATAGATTTTCAGAAATGCGCTTTGAAGCGCCATCAGCGCTTAGAAGCGTATATACCGAAATATCCATTACATCAGATGATCAAGGAAAAGACTTAAGAGCTTAAGTTGTTAGAATAGATGGATTATAGTATTTATCGGAATTTTTCCATGTGCTTTATAAATATAGATGCAATGAATTGATTGGGGATGAATGAGGAATGATTGATAAACCAATTGAACTAATTTGGAGAGAGAGAGAGATAAAGAGCCCTGTGCTCATTGAGTCATAGAGTCTAAATAAATTTAAAATGTATAGCTTTAGGTAATTATTTTATTATTTTTTCATGCACTTTATTCTCTATATCATGCGTGTATTAAGCCGTGTAAGCCGCTTTGATAATAATAATGTTAATAAACTATGCATATTGAACCAAGTGTGGAGGAAAACGAATCGTTCTGCAATTAGAGCCATAGACGCACTTGTTGATCCCAGCTGGTCGAGGCTAGGCACATGCCATTGGGGCACAGGCTGATGCAAGTTATTCGATTTTCATGCCCAGACAGTGTACCTAAAGAGTGAGTGGGAGAGAGAGAGAGAGGGTGAGGAAAATGAACAAAAAACCAATACCAATCGAAAGAGAATTGACGCCATCGACTTTCTGTCGCGGCTACCACTTACCTGTGTGCCGTTGCTTCATGGCATCCCACGAGTGAACGTTGCCCTCAATGCCGGCGCATAATATGTAGCGGCCGCTGGTCGATAAAGCTAATGGGCACAAAATCAGATTAAAAATCGTCTAAAGTCAAGGCGAAACCAGCGAAGGCAAAAGAGAACAATGAGAAATGGCAGAATACAAATACGCACCGCACGACGTGAAGCCCGTGTTCTTTTGGGGCGGCTCATATAGTCCGATTTGTTGGTCGGCACGCAAATCGTACATGCGTGCTGTCTGATCCTCCGAGCAAGAGGCGAAGCCAAAACCACTTGGATGATACTAAAACATATGTCAAGCTAAGCGAATGGGCATCAAATTTAACTTAAGCAGATAGAAACTTACGCAAACAGAGGACACATCCATATCGTGTCCAAAGAACATTTGCTTGTGTCCCTGCTCACGTACATCCCACAGCTTGGCAGTTTTGTCCACTGAACCGGTAATGTAAGTGTTCATATCGGGCGACAATGAGAGGCCTGCAATATCGCCAGCATGTCCATTAAAGTCCATTGTCTTGACACCCTTCTCCAAGTCCCAGTGACAGCTGTCATTAATATATAATTGGGCTAATGATAATTTATTTATATAATTGATATCGTGTCGGCTTACATTTTCATATCACCCGATCCAGTGATCAAGTGTCCATCATCCAGGAAACGACATGAGCTCAGAAAGCCCTCGTAGCCAATTAGTTCTCTAACCATCTTGGCCACCCCGGATGCATCTCGATTGTTCACATCGTAGACGGTGCATTGATTGTCCATGCCACCGCAGGCCACAAAATTGCCCGATGGCGAAAATGCCACAGTCATTACCCAGGCAGAGCGCAACGGTATAATCTGCACTTTGTTGGCTGTCCAGGTATCCCAAATGATCAATTTGCCATCCAAAGAGCCAGTGACACAGTGTCGGGAATCGCCCGCAAAATGCACCGAGTTGACCTTGTTGATGTGACCTTTTAATATCTTTTTCGATGAAAAACGTATTTTGGGCACATCACTCATGTCACCGCATTTGTCCGCCAATGTACAATCTGCCTTTGCCTTTTGATCATCCTGTCGAAATTCAATATAACTATTTAATATTATTTATACAAAATATTATTAATATTATTATTATTTTTTAAGTGGAACCTTAAACTTTTGTATCATGCCATTGATCTCGTCGTAAAGTTGTTGGGTTTCTGGATCAATTTTCGGCATGATTGAGCATTAAATAATTTCGACTGTAAAATATTTCAAATATCCGTTACAACCCAAACAACCAATCAAGAACGCGTCGCGATGCAAACTAATGTCGAAATAAATATTTAACTTACACTGTTATGATGATTTCAGTGCATTGCTTGAGACGATAATGCAATTAACTAATTGGATTAGTTGGTAGGTAAGGCGAAAACAAATACAAATTTTGAGGAAATATCCAAAAGTTGCGCGCGTATCACAAACACACACTCGCGCATGCCCATTGAGCAGAGCTGCCAACTGTTGACAATTTCAAACCTTGCAGCACGATAAAAGATTATTAACAGCATTACTCCTTACTCCTCAATCGTGAATGTTACGTTTGCGTTTCGACATATGATTTAATCTATTTTAAAATATAATAATGTTTGCTGTTAATAAAATAATTAAAAAATGTAATATTACCAGTTTTGTTGCTTCACGTTGTTTAACATTTTTCGAATTCAAATATTAGTACTTTCCACATGCGATGAATATCGATAGAAAATCGACATCAACGCACAGATGTTAAGCGTGCCATTTAACAGCTGTTCAGTCACAAAAAGATCTTGGGACCACAAGGATTTGCCTATATTTTTGATAGTTAACGCAATACCTGTCAAACGCCAAAAATGGAGCAGAGGCATAGGCACTAAGATTGAAACGCATTATGGAAACACTACCATGTGCCAGCGAAGTGGCACAAATGGCGGAACAGCAACAAACTGAAACGCTGGTAAACATAAAACGCATTTCGTTGCCCTTTAGCAGTCAAAGTTTGCTGGGCACGGACTTGGGGAAAGCCGAGGATGTGGCGCATTTGCTAAAACAAAAGCCACTGCACACGGAAACTCTTGGCAACGTCACGACCCAGGCACAGCTTGCAAGTCTCACCAGCATCGAGAGTCTCTGCGATAATGTAGTCGATATACCTAAGGAACAGATTCTCATCTCGTTGGTATCCCAAGAGCAGGCGCTCTACAATCCCAAGCATCCGCTCTATCGTAGCACAAAAAGCAAGGATGAGAAATGGAGTGAGATTGGCAATCATGTGGGCTGGACAGGTGAAGAAGCAATTAAATTAAATCCAAATAGAAATCAAGCTAAATTAATCTATATACAGATGCGCAATGCAAGGCCAAATGGAAGGCAATGAGGGATCAATATTGCCGCGAGCTAAAACGCGCCAAAGCTAATACCAAAGGCACCGTCAAATGGAAGTACTTTAAGGAACTCGACTTTTTGCGTCCCTATGCGCTAGCACGCAAGTAAAATGAGCGAATTTTCGTTTTATTTATATATGTTATCTATTGCGTATCTATATATAAATTCCAGCTATCGCTCTCGTGGCTCCCAGAATGCCAATAGTATGTTGACAGCCATAACGCTGCCAAATATTACCACAACAACAACTATCACGAACAGCAACAGCAGCAACAACAACAATAACAACAACAACGCCAACAACAATTCGTTTAGCAATAGCAGCAGCAGCAGTCAAAATCTGACAATGTCTGGTGAGCCAACCAAATTTGCCAGCATCAAAATCGAAGATAGAAATGGCTCGCTCTTGGACACTTGTACTTTTGTGCCAGCAACAACAACAACAGCAACAACAAATAATGCCGTTACGCTTGATAAGAAAACGGATACAGCGCGGGGCCTAAGCGCATTTATAGCTAGCCATATCATACAACACCAGCAGCCGCATCAGGAACAGTCACAGCAGCAGGACACCAATTGGAACTATTTAACCGATTCAAGTGGCAATGGCGTTGGCTCAGCCACATCTATTACGGTTGCCTGCGAGACACCGAATCAATCGGCTAACGATACGCTGTACAATGATTTTGTGGACTGTGTAAATGTTGGCAGCGTGGTGAATCAATCTTCGAATCATCAAACAAATGCGGATGAAGAGGACGACGATCCAATACACACATTTCTCAATATCGAGAGCTACTTTGAGAAGGAGCTGATCATGCTGATACAGCAGGAGGATATGATCTACAATTATAGCAATCAGAACTATCGCAATGTCAAGCTAAAGCTGGAAGTCTGGGATGAGATAGCACGCAAGCTTAAAAAGCCAGGTTTGACAAATGACCTAACATATATTTTGAAATTTATAATATAAATATCATATCTATTTATCAGTCAAGCAGTGTCGAGGGAAATGGAAAGCTTTGCGGGACCAATATGCACGGGAGTATAAGCGTCTGAAAACACAGCTGAATGGTTATGTCACATCTCGATGGAAACACTATGATTCTCTTAGTTTTCTACAGAAATATATACAACAAAAGTCGCTGTAAGTAGTTATATATATCTTGAGTTGGCAGAATTTAGGGATGGTTAATTAATGATTTTTTTATACAATTCGCAGCGACGGGGATTCATTGAATATGCTGATGCCCAAACATGATTCTGTTGGTGAGCTTGAGGAACATATGTCCGAATCGCCATTGCGACAGTCTGAGCCACAGACGAGTAACTTGGATACATCGCCAGGCAGTTCATCTCAGCTAAATATGTCTGCACTGCCAACGCTATCGGGTCCACACAAAGCCGACCTATCCGTCACAATGGAGCAGCAGCAACAGGAAGTGCATCAGCCCAGTGAGCTGTGCGTGGCCACCTATGATGAAATGGATATAGAAAATTATATAAATGGTGATGTGGTGCATGACGAAGACGATGAGAACGACAATGACGAAATGGACACGACGCCAACATCAGAACATCAAACACAACAGCAGCAGCAGCAGCAGCAGCAGGAACAACAACAGCAACAACATCATGTTGTTAGCTATGAAAATGATGAGGATTCGGTTTATATGACCGTCGAAAGTGTTACGAACGCGCTCACCAAATCGGAGCAACTTAATGAAACGGGCAGCAGCCTGGAACCGCAGCAGCTGCAGCAACAACTACAAACGGCTAGCGACTATACACAAAAGCTGGAGGTGACGACGCCCACATCGACCAGCACACGATATCAGAATACAGCCAATACACCATCATCTAGTCAGGCTGTCTTTCCGCTCGGCGCCTGTTCCATGGCTGCGGAGGAGGATGAAATTGGGGCCTTCTTTAAGGCCGTTGCCATGAAAATACGCAATGCACAATTGGAGCCGGTGGCATTCACAGATCTGCAAATCGATATACTGCGTGTCATCAATGAGGCGCTGCGTAATCACTAAATGTGTTAGCCCTAGTGAAGGATGCGATGAGAGGAAGATCTCGATCTCGATGGATCCCCCTAAAATGGTTTCAATGCGTTGCGCGTTATTAGTTTTTAAGTGTTATTTGAAGCATGTTTTCTTCCTGAATTATTAACTTGATTATGATTTACCCTGGTCATTTTTAGATTTGCCGCACACACACACACACACACACACACAACTTTATATCAACAACGAAAAATATTTTGTTTTTGTACATAGAAAACTGTAATGTTGTTAAGCATTAGTGTGCTTCCAGTAAAAAGAACTGGAACTAAAATACAAAATTGTTAAAAGTCCCGAAGTAACGAAAAAAATATATATAAATAATTTGTACAATTACGAAATGGAACAATATAATGAATGAAAAATATGTGTATATATTTTTCAAAAAAAAAAAAATATTTATTTATCTAAGTTATCATCTTTACAATCTTTGAATGGAATGAGCAATGGAATATATTTATATATTATATATAAATATATTATATATATTTATATATTCTAGTATATGTCTGTAGAGAAATATTCTCTTAAAAGTCTAAACAGTAATCCAAACGTATTAAGAGCTTAAACTAAAACTTACTCAATTTATGCTGCGCCGCTCACGCACTCAATTCAATTCCAATGCATTAGACATAGTATATATTGTAAATGTGCTTAACTACCTGCTACTGGAACTCCATTTGCCAGGGTATAAAAAATCAATGCAGCTGACACTCAGCAGTTGATGTTGCCCTCTTTGAACGCGGGCGCTGCCTGTTTGGCTTTGGTCTCTGTTTGCAGCATCTGTGCACAAACATTTGGACAACTGAGCTGAGCAACGCAGCGGAACTGGAGTTGCCGCCCAAGTGGGGAGCACTTGTGCAGACCACCCATACCCGCTGACAGAGTTGGCTATGCTTATGTGGCACACGTCGTATGTGGTATATAAGAGACAACAGTTGTTGCTCTTATTTGGCCAGCCGCACAGCTGGCACTGAATCATGGCTGCTCCTTGGCATTGGCCAGCTGCCTGTGAAACGGGCACAAACCGGTTTAGCTGCTGCGCCCAATCAGCTGTCAGTGCGAGCGAGATGACACTAGACTACCTACGCAGTACATAGCGCGCACTGGGGGCGGAGCCAGCGCCATATGGCGGCGCATTGGGTGTGGTTACTCAACCAGCAGCAGGCGCAGCTGCTGATGCTCTGCTGCTGTTGCTGCTGCTGCATAGCCAAAATGTATGTAAAAGTGAAAATTTTTAATAAACATTTTCATTTTCAGGCGGAAGTTCGAAGCCATTGAAAGCTAATCAAACGGAGAGAAACGGAGCTCGATAAGCGGAATCTCTTGAATGAGGGGGACGGCGGCGACGGCAAATGTTTGCCAATTGGGAGCCACGCTTGATTGATTCGCTTTAGTTATTTGTTTTTGCAATTCATTTGCATTTCTGTTCTCAACGGTTGAGTGCGCGAGTTTTAATTAAATCAAATATGGGCGTGGGCAAAGCCTACAGGTACCACAGAATTATGGGCTAATCATAATCATTGCATTGGGAAAATTTCGATTTTGAATTGCAAATGGCATTCATATGTTTGGCAACAATGCTATGAACTTCAATTACCTTGGCCACGAAGGAGTTTTGATTAGAATCGAGACTTTACTTGGAGCATAAGAAATTGTAATGTGCTTAGGAAAGTTGGGTGAAATGGAATCATTTCTCTTATATTGTATATTTAAGGTGCTTGAAATACCAGTTGGTACGAAAAACAGATGCATGCATGTATTTCTCAAGCATTTTATATTATACGGCCTTAAGGTTTAAATATAAATATGCATCTTTCAAGATTTTTAGAAATCTAAAAGTAGGCATATTAAATAATATCTTAAGCAAATATTCGAGGTGTAGGATTCTTAGTATGCATTGTCGAATGACTATGCTTTCGAATTAGATGTGACAAATTATTAAATAATATTAATAATAATTTGTTATTTATCCTACTCCTCCTTATCTGCAAAGTTTCTATTAGCACAGAGCAAATGCTTAACTAGCTAAAATAATTAATATTCCATCTGAAAAGCTATTAGCTAACGATTTCTGCCAACATTTTAAAAGTATATTGAGAATTGAGTTAAGCTATATTTACCCCATTCTAAATTCCTACCTAAATGCAAAAATATTTCAAATTCTTTCTTATTACTTAATAAGGAAGATTCCTATATTGGAAATAATATATTATTGAGTTCATTTCAGGCATTCGAAAAAGCAGCCAAGGTATGGCTGGCATATTTATTTAAAAAAATGACTTCAAGATATATTTAAATATCTAATATTGTATGAAAAAAATGCATAGATAGATACATCTACTTTTATATCAAAAATCAAATCTCTAAAGAATTCTAAAGGAGCACTTTAAAAAAAATTCTCATTAAATATATTTAAATACTAAACATTTATTAAGCCTTATATATTTTACTACTAAGCACATATCATTTCAGTTAAGTTGACCTGATATGCATACGATTTACACATATTAAAATAAATATAACAAATATAAATATAACAAAATAGATTGCTCTTAAGATACCTTCTTAAGCTGTTGCTGCCTCTACTTTGCGCCTTTTACTGCTTGCAGCTCAATCAGCTGAACAGCTCGAAATGAAAATTCAGAATTTTGCCACTTTATGCTGTGTGCCAAGCAATTTCCAAGACGCAGCGACGGAAACTATTTTCGCGGCTCATTTAACGGGCTTTGGCCAGCAGGCAAATAACTAGGAAAAAAAAAAAAGAGAATCATAAAAAATATCAAATATATATAAATATTTTTTATTGCTTGCGGGCAAGTGTGTTACACGGTTACTCTGCTGTCACACTAAAACCAATTTACCCGGCACGGCATCTACGACGATTGCGAGCATGCCTCACTGCGTCCACGCCCACAAATTGTACCCTGCATATCCTGCAGGCAACTTTGAAGAGATTGTTGAAAATTGTTGAGGTCTCTTCCACGTGAGACATTTGAGCAGCTGTTCCAAGGGGCATTGCACTCTTAATGGGTAAGCTCTAGCGCTGCTCTGATTATATATAAATATATATATATACTTATATTTGAGACTCATTTCCTGGGCTTGCAAAAATTGATTTAACTTGAAATGAAAGCCTCCAGCATTGGGTCGCGAAAAAAAGAGCAAAATTCAGAACGAAAGTCGGCGACAAAATGCTGACAAACTGCGATTGCGATTGTGACTGCGACTGCGACTGTGTGGAAACTGTTTGGCTGTTATCATAAATAAAGAGCGCCAAATGTCAAACGTTGTCCGGGTTATAATATCATAAACTAAATGCAAGTGGCGCAGAAATCAAACATGCAACATTTCGAGCATTCGAACAATTCACGATTTATTGGCCATGTTCATAATGTTGCGACTGCCAGCCGCTGCGGCCGAAGCGGGCCTGCACTTTTTAAACTGAATTGTTTCCGGGAACTGTTGCTCCAACACCAACAACAATGGCACAACAACAACAACAACAAAAACGAAGCGCTGAAAAGCTTGTAAAACATTTGTAGCAACTGCTGCTGCTGCTGTTGCTGTTGCTGTTGCTGTTGTTGGTGGCAGTTGCTGCTGCAGTCGCAGTTCGCAGTTCGATTCAATTGCGATGCCAAGGCGGCTGCTATTGCTACTGTGGACCACGTTCACCCAGCCAAAATGTTTTATTCATAAAGCAACAGCAACAGCAGCAGCCGTAGCAGCAGCGACAAGATCATCGCCGTTTGTTGCTTTTGAGTGTCCGCTGGCTGCTAGCCACATCCAGTTGCAGCTCCTGTTCCTGTTGCTGTTGCCGCTGCCATTGCCGTTGCCGTTGCCGTTGCCGTTGTCGGCCTATGCTAATTTTCAAGCAAACTTATCAGACGGCGCGCATCTTGCCCAGCCTTTGGCTGTTTGTTAGATTGCCCCACATGACCAACTCACAAAGGGGTGCTAATCGCCAAATTTACAACTTGATGCTAACGCTCAAACGACACACACAAACACAACTCACACTCACGGTCACACAATACTTGAGCAAAACGCAAATGGTCCAGAAAACAAAACGACCGCAAAAAACTGTGGGTTTTAGTATCTGCAACTGTTTTGCTAGACAAAACTATAAAAATCAACACAGCGCATAGAGCTACAATGATAGCTACACACACACACACACACACACACACACACACACACACACACACACACACACATGGTTTTACATACATCTATAACAGCACAGCTCCCTCGCTTCAAAGTTGTTGCCAACGACTTTCACTCGCCGCCCCGCTAAGCATGCTACGAAAAGCGTTACATTTGAAAAATGTACTTTTTTTCACACTAGCAACAACCTCCCACCTCCGTCCACCTCACTCTGGCAAACTGCGGTGACGGTGACACTGGTGCACAGTGGTGCAGAGTATGTTGAAAGGCTTAACGTAGATTTCTGAAATAAAATATAAACGGGAAAGACTTTTGAACATATATTTTTTTATAAACAAAAATATGAAATTTAGCTGTAAAAAAAATAAATAAGGAAATAAAAAATTAATAAAAAAAATAAATAAAATACAGAATAAAAATAATTAAAACATTTCGAAAAATATGCTTAAAAATTGTAATAATATATTAATACGTATATTGCACATAAATAAATAAATAAATAAAGAGAAAAATCAATAATTAAAAATTGTTTTGAGAAAGTTTAAAAAAATAAATAAATAGAAATAAACATAAAGGGTAAAAATATAAAAAATAAAAATAATTTGTATTTCGAGGAATATTTTTTTAAATATTTTTGTGATATAATTTGATATATAGAGAAAATTATAAATGATTCAAAAAGTGTTGCCAGTGACTGGCGCAACGTTAAAATATTTTTCTGCATTAAAATAAATGTAAATTGATTTTATTTAAATTCTTTATATATAAATTTTAGCAATGTTTGATAAAATATAAAATACAAGTATCTATTATTATAAATATATATTAGTAAAACATAAATATATGTCAAATTTATATTAACAATTTTATTTAAGTGTATTGAAAACAATATAAAAGTAGCGTGAAGTTTTGTCTACATCAGTTGAAGGAATATACTCGTAAAATATAATATAAATAAGAATTTTTAAAACCTAATTTCATTTATTTAGTAATTTTTAAGAGGCTGAAGAGAATAGTAGAAAAATATTATTAACTGAAATTATATTTAAAAAAAAGGAATAATTCGATATGATTAATTAAATTTGAAAATATTTTATCTAATAAATGAATCCATAATAATTGCCAATCTTGTTCGACCACTGTGCCAGCTAGGTGTGTGTGTGTGTGTGTGTGTGTGTGCATGGGGAATGGTGGTTTAGTGGTGTGCGTCGAAAGGGTATTTTTTACTGCCACATTGTGTTAGTTAGAGAAGGCACACATAACACTTTGTTATGTGCGCTTGACAAAGTTGTGGCGGTCTAAAAGTGCTTAGTGCCTTAGTTTAAAGCAATTTGTACACTGTTTTTTTCTATTCTTATTTTTTTTATGAACATTTTTCTTTTGTCTCTACCCCGCCCTCTCTCACTGTCTCTTTTGGGTGTATAACAGATAAACGCACATAGCTGAGAATCGGAATTGGGTGCTAATATGGTCAAAGCGCTGCGCTTGACTGGCCGGGCCAGAGCTGGTGTGGGCTGAGGCGGAAGTAGCAGGCGCATTCTTTCGAGTCTTTTTTTTTTTTAAATTTAAAGATTTGCACATGCTGATAGGCACAATAAATAAATCTCGTATAAAGGAAACGGATAACGGATATTTGCGGAATTTAGAGACACGTGTGTGAGTGTGGGGGCTTTATGCGGCGGATGAAACAAATGGCTCTGGCGGAAGGCATTTGGCGCACTCTGCATAGGGTGACTGCTGCGTCGCATATGTTAGACGAGCCCCAGCTGCCAAGCTGATAGCTGGGCAAGGACTGAGCTGGAAAGTGCCAAAATGCCAGGCGCGACAAGTTCAACACCTTTTGGCGAGGCGAGACGAGGCGACACTATTGCGATCATGATCCACTCGGCCAGACGAGAAAACAAAAAATGGTAAGAGAAGAGTATATATAAGCTGTGGCAGCAGCAGCAGCAGCAGGCTGTTTGGGCCTGGCTGAATGTCAACTTTATTAAAAGAAATTATAAATTGGTATGCCAGTCAGTTGGTCGGCACCGAGACGCGGCACCAACAGCCAGGCAACAAGCACCAAGCACCACTGGCCACCACTTCAGAGACACCGCGCGCAAAATTCCAGGCTCACACATCATTAAACGAGCAAGAAACTGAACAGAGAGGCAAACAGTCTGAAGTTTAAGTGGTTGGCCAGGCTTTCAGCCATTACAATTACTGACAAAAAGCATCAAGGTAATAATAAAAACAAAAGATATCCTACAGCGAGGGCAGTGCGAGCAGTTGGCTAAACTGCAGCAGAATAACTAAAATTAAGCTGAAACAAATGAAACAACTTTGAAAGAAAAACTTTAAATAATATAATTATAAATTGTTGAAAAACTAATTTAATTTATTTTAATATAAACCAAAGTCTAGATTCATTAGCCACAACTCGTTTAACCGCCTTCTCTGCCAAAACTCTTTAGGAATTCTTTAACACAAAAAAAAAAACCTCGAAGAATAACTTGAAGAAAAAAGCCATCGCCTCGCATTGCTTAGCGCGCTGAGACAAAAGGCACAAAGCTCATGTCAAGACTTTTAGAATTATGATAGAGTTTTGATGTTGTCATAAAAAAATTTAATTGAAATACCAAAAATGGCAATGAATACCGCCAGACGGCCCAGATGAAGACGTCAATGTGGCTGCCGTTGCCGTTGCCGTTGCCTTTGTCGCGGGACTTTGACTTTTAATGTGTATATTTTTGGTAAGCATTAAGTATTTATTGCAGACAATGTCCGCCATGTATCACTCACTTGAGTGGAGCCTCCACAGCTGCCCAGGGGCCCAACTCCCAGTCGCAAGTACCCAAGACTTGAAGCAAGATGTCAAAATGAGGCCACTTAGGCGCGACTTTTGGAAATCAACTCACGAATCGACAAAAAAAAAAAAAATCAACACAGCAGTCAATGATGATGATGCCGATGATGATGCCGATGATGATGATGACGTTGACAACGACAAGAAGAAGTTGTAGACCGCTTGCTGTGAGCAGAGAGCAAAGCAGTCAGAGTCAGCGCGAGTGGTTAACTCTTTAAGGTGTCGCCAAGACAAACAAGTTGCAGAAGCGGCAAGCGAGCGAAACTGCTGAAGTTTTGGTCCAGTTCTCTGGCTACATTTCAATTACTTTGTGGGGCAGCCATTTAAATGAAAATGCCACACATTACGCCCAGGCACAAGCCACACAAGCCATAAGGTAGCCAAGCACAGCAGGTAGCTCCAACTCCTGCAACGCCAGCAGCTCCCCCTCCCATTCCACACACATGTGACGACAGCCAGAGGCCAGAGGTGCGTTGGTAAGTAATCATAATCTTAAGGTAATAACAGGCACATTACATGTCACATTAATAAGCGGCGGGCCGGGGGCCAAGCGTTTAAATTAATATCATAATTCATATTGCAATAATTTAGCATGTTAGCAACGCACATGCAAGTTGCCAGGACGCCAGGACGCGTTCGTCCTTGCTTATTAATTTTATGTGACTTTATTTTTCCACATCTCCTTCAAGTATTTTTTTTTTCCATATTCGGCAAGGGTGAGTGTGTGTGTCCTGCGGTTTTCCTCCTCTGTGTGTGAGTGTGTGCAAAAAAGAAAACCAGCGAAGTTTGTACGTAATGAGAGTGCGACATAGGCAAACATTTACATTCAAGTCCTTTAAGCTTGATAAATGAGTGGGCCAGTTGAGCATGCGGGCAAACAGGCAGTGGTTGCCAACTGCCTAGCTAAATCGGCTCATGTGGCGTATGCTTCATTTTCTGTGGCTATCGATGCGGGCAAGAAAAGCTATTAACTGTAGTATCTGCTGATGCCAAGTTATTTGTGTGTGTGTGTTTTTCTTTGAATCAAACTGTTTATAATATGTTTTATATCATTTTTTCAAAGACTAAGAAGAAATAGAACATACTAATTTTGGATTATTTATAAATTTTGGGTTTTTATTAAATATTTATTAATAAAAATAAAAAAAAATGTAATAAAAAACTATTTTGGAGAGTTCTCGAACGTTTAACAAATATTTTATTTTATTATTATTAGTTAATAAATTAATTATCGTTAAAAATGCATTCATTAAACATAAGTCGTACTTTATAAAAAATTTTAATAGTGCAATATAATTATCAATAAAAATATAGAAATAAATATTTTTAGAGATTTCTCATCATTATTTATTTTTAAAATTATGATATAATTATATCTTTTTAATTTATTATTAATAAAATATTTTTTAAAATGCTTTCAATATACTTCATATAAATGATGAGCAATCCCATCTTTTTTTTTTAGATCAATATATATTTATATCTTTTTAATTTATTATTAATAAATAGATTAAATATTTTTAGAAATGCCTTCAATATACTATTTTAAAAGCAATTTTTAATACAATTTTAATATAAATAAAAAATAGAATTAAATATTTTTAGATATTTATCATTATTTTTCATTTTTTTATTTTTTGATTTTAACTATTTATATATTTATTATTTTTAATATTATTAAATCATTTAATAAAAATTCGATTTATATGTTATTTTTAAAATAAAATTTATGAACATATTTTTAATGTAAACATATCTTTAATGTATACATAATTATATTAATATATTATAATTTTTGTTCTCTCATCCCTGCTCACTCACCTTCTTTGAACCCAAAGCCTCGCTTTGAAGCCATTTTCTTAAACTCCGATATTAGCATTTTAGAAAGTTATTTAGCAAAATTTCTTCTGCTCTTCAATGAGTTATATAATGCAGCCAAAATGTAAATTAAATAATGCTGCCCACTGCAGCAGTCAGCAGACAACAACTGCAACTGTCAACACATACATAACTATCGTCATGTCAACATGCGATGCCTGAGGCTTTATAATGCCGATACTGGCAGCATTGAGGCAATCGATGCATTCGCACAAACAGTCACCAATGTTCAGCAGTAAGTGCCCAACTCAGGTATTGAGTGACTGGCAGACTCAAGATTTTCTTGTCCGCATTTCATTTTCATTGGCAGCCACTGTACAAATGTCAAAAACAATTTAAAATGCCATTTTTACATGACGATTTATTTGTTGACATGTTTACAGGCCCATTCTCTCGCTCTCGCTCCAGCTCCCTCTCTCTCTCTCTCTCTGTTTGCCTGACGTGGCTAAAGATTTTTACATTTGGCAAAAGCAGGAAGCGCACACAGCTGCAAAAAAGGCCGTTGACAATCGCCAGAGAATCAGAGATTCAAACGGGCTACGAATGCTGCGAGCTGCTGGAGCTGCTGAAGATGGACGCAGACAGATTGCGTGTTTTGCATAGTCAACTACAACTACGACAACAACAAGGAGTACTTGCAGCAACTACGACAAGCCGCTTAGCACTTGTCGCCCGGCTGGTCGCAACTATAAATCTGACTATAGCGCATTGTCCCAGCCACCAAAAGCCATCCAGAGGAAGGGGAGAGAGAGAGAGAGAGAAAGGGCGGGGAGCCGCTGCCCATTGACCAGCATTGACCAGTTCTCGGTCGGACCACGGTAGCTTCTTTTAAAACTCAATTTGCGCTAATAAATCGCCGAAAAAGCATTTTGACAGCTTATGATGCGCAATGGCGCGCGCATAAATCTTGCGACGTTCTTTTTTTTCTCTCGCTGCTGCTCTGCCAATGCATTTCCAGCGAAAATCGCTCGCGCGCGCGGCTTTTGCCACAAACGACAAAGTGAATCTGGCGCAGGAGCTGCAGCAGGAGACGTAGTCGAAGGTGAGGCCAGCACGGAACTGTGGACAACAGAGACGAGGACGTCGACAGCGAAGGCTACCGCCGGCATTCGTCATTATTTGTTCATTTTTAGCATTTAACATTCCGCCAAAGCGCAGGCAGAGAGAACACAAAACGTAGCCACAGTACTAGCAGTCAGCTGGATCGGACGGAGTTGCTGGCGGCAAACGATGGGCCAATATCGATAGTTGAATCAATAGCTATTGGTATTGATTGAAATTGACTAATTGCTGCTGCTAAAAGACTTTATTGATTAGACAGTGTTAATCTAACTAGAGATCATAGTAAGTATAGATATTTGGTGAACGATCTAGATTCACGTTAGCAATAATAATATACGATTAATATGTAAGTATTATTATCTAATAAGAGTGTGTTTTTTTTTATTTAAAAGAACTTAACTGTAGCTTTTTCTTGTAATTTTTTAACTGTTTCATATATTGATATTATTCTTTTGTGAAATAAAGGTAAATAATTAGATAAGATTGTAGTTAAATTCAAAATATTTTAAATTATTTTATTCGTTGCCAAGCAGTGAGCTGTGGAATAATGTATTTTATTTTAAATATACATCTTAAATAAAATATTTTTCCTAACTAAAATATCTTTCTAGTTCCTTTGAGACTTTTGACATATGTTAATAATAAATAAATAAATAAATAGTAAATACTTTTTTTTTTAAATTAATAAATAAGTAAAAAAGTTTAAAAAATAAATAAATTAACAAATAAAAATATGAATAAAATAATATACCTAAATTATAAATGATGTTAATAATAAATTTAAAAACTAAATAATACGATAATACAAAAATAATAATAAAATAAATATATAAACAATAAATAAATCAATAATTAAATAAAAATAAATAAATCAAGAATAAATAAATTAATTAATTAAAAAGAAAATAAATAATAATAAAAAAAATAAATAAAAAGAAATCACTAAATGGTAAATAAATAATAAGTAAATAAATTTTAAAAATAAAAATAAATAAATAAAGATTAAATAAATAAATTTAAAAAAAAAAATACAAATAAATAATAAAAAATAAATAAAAATAAATAACTAAATACTAAATAAATAATAAGTAAATAAATTTAAAAAAAAATAGAAATAAATAAATTAATATTAAAAAATAAATAAATTTAAAAAATGAAAATAAAAATAAAAATAAATAAATAATAAAAAGAATACATTAAAAAATAAATAGTAAATACAATATACTCTCCCAATAATAATCTTTAACATCATCTATTTTTATTTATGGTCTATATAATTTCTTTATCTAAATTAATAACTTTCTTTGGCCAGGCCAGTAAACTGTGCAGCCCATTGTCCAGATCGAGCAGCACATACATTATTCGATTTGGCGCTCGACCGGTTCTTTGACCATCTTCTAAGCCCGTTCCATTGCCGCATTGTATTCAATGCGATTTTTGTCAACAACAACTTGGCCAGTGGCCGCTGTCGTCGCCGTGTCTGCCACAAATTTGGCTGGCTTTTATGGGCTGGGGACTAGCGCTAAACGAGCGCCTGCCTCGCCCCAAACTAATTAATTCCCCATGGGCGAAACACTCTTTTTTTTCGGCTGGCTATGCTCAAGATTTGCATAGCATTCATATGGAAAGTGCTCACGGGCCACAGAGTAAAATCTATATTTTTATAGCTATGCGAGTTTCTCGAGAAATATGTATCTGGGAAGTATGAATGCGCAGCCAAACACAGGTGTTCCAAAATACACAATTTTTCAAGATTGCAACAACTTTCTGGTTGCACAGTAGCTTGAATAGCCAGCCTCAATGTCTGCCTGGTTGTCTCTTTGTCTGGCTGCTGCTCCAGTTTTAGCTGCTGGCAACTGCTGGCTGCTGACTGCTGGCCCCAGCAAAATCCAAGAATTCCAACTGTGCGCTCAATTGTTGAAGCGACCCGAGCTCAAAGATTCTTTATAAGCGCGCACAAAGTCAAAGACAATCAAAATATTTGCATATTACCAATTTTATATGCAAATACCCCGTGTCAGTCGTGAGCCGCCGTCGTCGTCGTCGTCGTCGTCGTCGCCGTTGTCGTCGCAATGGCTAGGACTCCAACTCAGACTCGCACTGAGTCGGAGTCAGACTTGGACTTGCGAGTGTCTTTTGGGGCCGCTTTGGCGGCTTGTAGCTGGCCTAATGCAAGCAACTTTACATTCCCCACTTTACACAGCAGCGCGGCAACAAAAAGAGCCAGACTAAGAGCCGAACCCCCAGCCTCAGCCTCAGCCTCAGCCCCAGCTCCAGCTCCAGCCTCAGCCTCAGTGCTCAAGTTTTTGGCTACTCGCACTGCCAGCAAGTGGTGTGACAATCGCACGTGAGAGTGCATTGGACCTTGGGCACAAGTTCCGAGTCCAAAAAAAGAGAAAAGAAAAACTTAAATACAAGCAGAAACAGTCAAACAGCCAATGGACGTGCACGTTGGGGCGTTGAGTTCAAAGTGCTGCCAGAGTTGAAGGCATTGAAGAGCATCAAGCGAAGGGGTCGAAGGGGGCAAGACAGTACGGTTTCTCTGTGCTGTGGAGATTTATAGAATCAGAATGTCGACAAACCATATGGGCAATAAAATGTCTATTGGCGTACGCCCAAGATCTGTGGGCAATGCTCTTAAATATCAATATTATGTGAGTAATTGATGCGCTGTGGCTGACAGAGGTTGGGTTAGAAAGGGAAGTTGTAATTGATACTCGAATGGTGAGGGAGAACGATTTTATTAATACATTTAATTGAAATAGAATAAATATTTAAATGAAGCTGAAATAGGTTTTCAGTTTTTGTATGCTAGTATTTATTTAAATTGTATTCTATAAATATTCTAAAGAAATAGTAAATAATATATAATAAATATACATATATAGTATATGCATATTGTAAATCATTGTATTTATTAGTTTTTATAATTAATTTTTAAATTTGTTATATATTATTTATTTATTATGAAATATATTTATATTAGTATATTATTTATTTATTATTTAAAAAAAAAACAAAATTCTCTTTTATAAAAGCAAAAGTCTCAAGAGAAAAAATAGATCAGCCGAACAACTTCATCTTTTTTTAAGCAATTATTATTATTATTATATTTAGAATTTAAAAGAATTTTTATATGAAATTATTTTGTATTAAAATTTGTTTTGTGCTGAAGCCTTTTAATGGTTAATTCACAAATGAATATGCAACTGAGCTTTTGTTTATAAATTGTATTCAATGCTTATATTCTGAAGGAATTGAAGATTATATTTAATGGGCATATTAGTTTTAAAAATATGTATGTGACAAGCAGATGGATTGATGGACAAATGAATTTAGCGCTGATTCTCTTTTAGTCATGCTTGGAGTTTGACATGAACTTGAGTCAAATAATCATAGCTCTGCTTGTTTTTCTCCGAGAGCAATCGAATGCTTCGATTCTTCAACGAGCTCGTTCGCGATCGAACAGAAATCTTTTGTGAGACTTCTATGTAGCAAAAAGTCTCATGTATATGTATTGGTATGTATGGTAGGAATTTCGCTAAATACATTAATAGTGCACGAGAGAGTGAATGTATGCAAGTGTATGTGAAAGTAAAGACCCATTACATAGGCTACTCACTTTCTGAGCCTCATTAAACGAGCGTTAATCGATCGCTCCCTAAACGATGTTCGGCAAGTGAGCTTCACACGAATAGCTTAGCAAAAAATGCTCGAAGTCTCTTGCTCAGAGTTGATCTCAGTGAACAGAGTTTAAATGACTCTAGGATATCTGACAGTCGATTACTACAAAGTAGAGCACTGCTACTTATTTCATTTGCCTTTATGACTGGACATTTTTTAATAAATTGCAAACAACATAAATCAGAATATGAACCAACCAAAAATGTCAACGGCTTGCAGCCCATTACAGGACTATGTTGCCATTGCTGCTTTTGCTGTTGCTGTTGCTGTTGTACTTTTGTATACAGCCATCAATCCATTTAATAAACACCATTTTTGGTTTTGCCAACCATTTTTTAAGCCATTTTTAATGCATCGGTCAAGTGTGGACGTTGGACGGTGGTCGGTGGACGGTGGGGCAATCGACAACAGGGCAATTAAGAAGCGAATCAAACAAATCGAACAGCTGACCCCTGCAATGGCGGAGGCGTGGCAGGGGGATGGGAGGTGGGAAGGCGGCAGGCGGTAGCTGAATCTGTCAGCTCAACCGGCTTAATGCGATTTATACGAACTGTACGAACGGCTGTTTCTCTTAATTGGTCGGCTGGCCGCAGTCAAGAAAATAAAGTTGCTTGTTCGACATGGAAAGCGGAGTGCGGTCCACTCCAGGCCGAGTCTGCTCTGTCGCTTAATGCCATTTTCATAGACAAGTCAAACAGACGCACAAAAATGGCAAATGAATGATTAATTAAAAATCTTGCTGCCCAGCTCGGTTTGTGTTTGCTTAAATTTTTAACATAAATTGCACGTTTTTTAAATTTCAAACGCATTATTTCGAGTTCGTTAGCTTTAGGAATACGAAATTGCGCCCGTGTCCCATGCTCACCCTGCTCCTATCTTCTAGCCCTCTCTGGCTGTGACTGTCTGTGTTAGCCACAATGCAAATAGCATTGGTTACAAAAAATATATATAAATATCAGTATATATATATTCAGTGTAAATCAGCTTGCCTCCCTCTGCACTTTATGCAGATAAGTCGACGAATCTCGCTGTCAAATCCGCAAAGTGCTTTGTTGACTCACTTAATTTGCAAGTGGCCAAGCGTTCGTTGGAGCGAGTGAGCTAGCATGAGCAGTGCGAGATGCCACTAGTGCTTGATGGGGGGCGAGGGCGGGCTGGGTAGTGTGCATGGAGTAAGCTTTTGGCTGCACAATTTTTAATTTCCGCCGAATAATTCGACAGCTTCTCATGGCAAATTAACAAACAAAAAAAAAGTCCGAAAAAAAGGACTTCAAACGAATCGCAGCCATCTTCAGAAATAATTTAGCTTCTAGAAACTGGCCACTTAATCAGCATAAAAAAAAGAGAGAAGCGTCTTAACAGTCAAATTTAATTAAATTTAATGTTCCAACATTTGAGGCCACTTGCACAATTAGCTGGCTGCTGTCCGCGAGTAAATGAGCAGCTAAGCGGCAAAGTGGCGACACCTGTGGGACGTTTTTTTCTTTCTTTTTGAGCTTCGAGCAGGCAGAGGCGTAGGTAGAAGGATAGTCAACTTAGCTTGCTGTAAATTCTTATATACTCTCTTCATTCCCCTTGGACTACAGCCCCTGCTGCGACTTGCCGCGCATCAAACTTCAAAAAGAAATCAAATTAAATGTGTAAATCAGCAAAGATAAAAAAAAAATAAAAAAATGAAAATTGTAAATACCAAGCGAAAATGTAAGAAAAAAAAAGGAAATGTGAAAAGATACTTGTAAATACCAGGGAGAAAAAAGGTCAAAGCGCGTTAAATTCCGGGGATTTTTCTTCTTCTTTTTGGCTGAGTTTTGTCGGGTGGGTTTGGCGTTGGCAATTGACACTTGAAATTTAGCTGATGAGAGGAGATGGAGGCCAGTAGAAGGGGAACGGGTATATTTGGGGCGGACGTTTATACACATGCTCTTCTGCAATCAGACAAAGCTGACGCAACTGCAACTTGGCCGGGCCAAGTGACGGCAACAACAACAACATGCGCTGCTTTCGCCCCACTGACAGCCAGGCAATGCTAATGACAATATAACAATAACGGGCAACATCATTGCAACAATATGACGGCCCAGGAGCACACAATGCGAATGGCAACACGAATCCAGCAGTGACATATCGCTAATGTTAATGGCTGGATTGCTGAATGTTGATTGCAGCTGCGATGCGCTTTTAAATGCCTTCATGGCTCATAAACAGGCAGACAGACATTGTTGGCAAACACAGCAATCACAGCTCGATAACTAGGCAGAGGATATATAATGAACATTTTCAACTTAGAATGTAGATGGGAATGCAGCAAAAGGGTTAAGGTCTGAAAGGAACATGTTGGCATTGGTAGGTGTTTTCAAAATGTGGAAATTAGAGAATATTTTCTATGTGTTTATTAGTCTAGAAGAAATATGCTTCAAGGTATATGTAATTCTTGTAAATATAATATATAAATAAATAGAATATAATAATTAAATAATATTTATAGAAATAGTCTTTAACTAATAATAATGCGCAATTTAATTTTTGCATAACAAATATGCAACAATTTCTTATTGAAAAATATTTAAGTATTAATTAAAAAAATATTAAAAATTAATGTACATATAATATAAATAAATATATATATGGCATATTTATTTTTTACATTTCTTTAATAATTATAACAAAATAATTTGTAATTAGAAATAATATTAAGAAATTATATTATATTATATAAAGATGAAATACATATGGAATAACATTTGCTCTTTTTGTTTGCTTTCAATTTAAATTTTTTTAAAGACTTTCTGCAAGTCTATGCAAGAGTTATCCTCTTTATTTTTATTTAGTCGATTAGGTGATATGCATAAATGAATGTGAATCATAGTTGTTCTCTTTACGAAGTCAACCGAATAAGTAATCTTACTCACTCACACTCGCTCAGAGCTAGAAGCTTCGGTTCTTTTCGTTTTTGATTTCGGTTGTTCGATTGCCATGAGAGCTGTTCGTTTAGAGAGCTAATGAAGCATTTAGCGAAGAAAACCCTCGCATACATACCAATACCAATGCAAAAGAAAGTAGTCAAAGAAAAAGTTCTGTCCGATCGCGAACGAATTCGTTGAAGAACCGAAGCAATCGATTGCTCTCTGAGTTGTTTCTCAAAGTGTGGGTAAAACTCACTCATTTGCAGACCTCGCAGAAACAATTAACAGTTATTTGCATGCTCTGATATATACCCATTTAATAGCAAATGCCAGCTGGTTTACCTTAATCTACTCTCACTCTCGCTCTCTCTACCTCTCTTTATAAGACAATCGTCTACTCCCATGCGCTTTGACTTTCTACAGCACCTATAATCAGTCAGTTATTCGCTTCTGCTGTTTATATATATTTTTTTTAATATCTGCCCAAGTAATCTATACGAATTCCTTTATAAAAACAATTTGTAAGAGCTCTTCAACAATTTGAATGCTATAAAAATTCAAGCGAAATAAACAATATAAGAGTATAAACAAAACTAAAATGCTTAAGGCAAATACACACCATATGGAAAATGAACAAGCGCCGTGAAGAAGAGTCTTCATAAACATCGCGCTGAACATATGCTATCCATCAACAAGTTGCAAACTGGGCAAGAGAAAAAAAAAAAAAAAAAAAACTCAACTGAGCAGTAAAAGGAAAATGCCAAATCATATTTCACTAATTTCAAACAATATTTTCGCCCCTCGCGTGGGCAACCACGATCGAACAACATAAACAATATATACAAGCTTACAAATCGGAAATCAATTTCAACATTGAAAATTATAACTCACAAACAGCAACAACAATGGCTGAGTGTAAACTGAACTGAATGCAGAAGAGTGTTGCCATATGGTGCCAGCTTTTCGGCTGGGAAAACAGGGCGGAAAAACCACACACACACACACTGAAAACGTGAAGAGGAGGGGGAGGAAGAGACAGTTGGGCATGCTGTGGGCTGTGACTGAGGTCGAGGTCTGGACGCGCGTGGGCGTCAAACCGGGGGTCGTTCAAAAGATTAGTCAAGTTATATATGGGAATGCACTATGGGTAAAAAGCCCGATTTTTTGGCATAAATTGTCCCTGAAGAGATAGAAGCTTGAAATTTTGCACACATATTAGTATGAGTTTTTTAGAATTTCGAATTTTTTTTTTCCAAAATTGAACCACGCCCACATCCCCTCCCCCTTCATTCACTTACTTTTATCTACGTTTTTTGGGCATAACTTCTACACCGTTTTAGCTAAAGACTTAAATTTTATATATTTAGATAGATATTATGGTAACGCAGATTTTGTAATTTTTAGATTTTGGATGCCACGCCCCCTCCGCCCCCAATTTGAAAAAAACGCATTTCAAATACTAGAGACTTGTAATTTGACACATAGGTACATTTAGTTACTCTTAATCTACTCTGAAAATTTCATGAAGATCTTCCTTCTAGAAATGAAGTTATCAGCGTCCAAAGTTCAGCCCAAAGTATAGTCCAACCCACCCCTAAGCCACGGCTGCAGCAGCCCGGTTAGCAGAGCGCGTGGTCATACGTTCGTAAAGAAGAAGAGTATTTTTTTGGTCAATTAATTTAAGTTGATCTTTAGATATGTTGTCTTTGCTTATTTTGTTTGACCATATAATCTTTTATTGCCCTATATTGTCGCTTGTTGCTGTTCCACAATCCAAGCAGCACGGAATGGCTGAACTCATGTGCAACTGCAACATGTCGATTATTTTTTAAAGGGGCAAAAATGGGCAAGATGTCTTTTTAATATTGGATTTAGCAAACATTAGTACACAATTTGTCATTTCAACATTTCAAATGCATTCGACTGGTCACAAGTTATGTCTAACGAAACGCACATGTAAATATTAGTTTTGATCTAAAAATACACACAGCAACACATGACAAAATTGAACAATAAATCACAGAACTACAAAATAAATTGCAAAGATCTTATTCGACATACCTTCTTGAACTTTTTCCATAACAAAACTTTTTCACTACTTCAAACTGAAAAGATTTATTCACTTTGAAAGTTGAGAATGATTTCCCGCGCTTTTTTCGATTTAACATGCAAGCCTGCATCAGCTGACTTTGACGAAGCTCAAAACATAAACAGCAGTCTTGAAAATTTTATAAAAATTATTTTTACATCTACTGGGGTATTATAAATGAGAAAAGCAAAACAGTTGGCGGATACTGAAAAAAAAAAAAATTGGATTTATGCCAAAAAATCGGGCTTTTTACCCATAGTGGAATGTCTTAACCCCATCTAAACAAACAAATTGGCCGAGGCGACGCGTCGCTGCGTTGCGACGACGGCTGCGTATGAAAAATATTTCAGCTATTTTCAACGTGCAAAGTCTGACAAATAATAAAACGACAATTTAATTTCATGTCTGCTGCCACATGCCACAGCCATAGCCATGATAGGCAAGGCAACAGTGGGGCGGAGGCTTGGGGGGTCAGGCATCAACTCAGCCGATTAGCGTAAATTTAATTTTCTGTGACACACATTAAGCTGTGCTAGCTTCTGAGCAGGACCTCTTACCCCCCTCTCTCTCTCACTCTCCTACTCACTCTCTGCTTAATTGCGCTCATTATTATTTGGTTGTAACAAGAGTTCGAACAGCAACAACCCCTTTCGGCTGCACAGCCTCCAACTGGCAACTGTTTGCATTTGGTTTTTATGTTTATGTCGCTCGATGAGTTCCTTTAAATTGGCGCACAGCATAAAATTGTTGAATTTATTGTTGAGCTTTAATGCGCTGGCGCCACATAAAAACAATTTGCCATGAAATTGTTTAAGGCGTCAAAAATGCATTTCACACTGCAGCAGGCATGGCAGATGCTTAAAAGGTAATGAGCAATGCAATGCTTATAAGTTAATTGACTTATATTGGTATTTAATCAAATTATTATTTTACTTTTGTTAATGTTTTGTTAATATTTAAATTTAATGTCTTTCAGAACTGCATTTAAGCATTTATTGAAATTTTTGTAATTATTAAAGAAAATTCTTTTCATATTTGCATTTAAGCTTTTGTTGAAAATTTTTAAAGAAATTCTTTTCAAATTTGCATTTAAGATCTTGCTGAAATGTATATTTATATAAGTAGAAATTTTTTTATTTTTTAATTATTATAGAATCATATATAATTATTACATTATTCTAGCAAGTGATCTCAGGAAACTAACCACATCTGATGAACTGATGGCATTTGCTTTCAGTATTATATTTTTAAATATTAAAAATTAATTAAATAACATTATTTTTGTTCATTAAACTTTTTTAGTCTAGTCATGTCTTCTTAGTACAAACACAAATTAGTTAAATATATTTTTGAAGGCTTTGGAACATGAAAAATAAAGTATTTAAGGCTTTTAAGATTTAAGAGTTTCAGGTATTAGATTTATTTGCTTAATTTTAAAATCAAGAATTGATACAGCAATGCTTGAGTGTGTGTGTTGTCGTCTTATTGCTCTCCTAGTATTAGTAGGAGGCAAGCAAAACTCTGAGTGAAAAGCTCATCACTCATTATATTGCGTTGCTCAAACCGGCTTAATTAGAAAGCAGAATGATATATCATAAGTAGTGAGACAGTGTAATATTATGCCAGAAATCTCATCTCATCTAATATTTTAATATGTACATATGTAAATAATCAACTCAGTTAATTAGCAAAGCTGTCGACGCACGAGCATAAACTTCAATCGTACGATGATTGGTCAACGATCACACGAACAACGAGCGTTGACTTAAGCCTATTGAACGAAGCACTCAGGCAAAGAAGAGAGAGAAGAAGAGGAAAGACTGAATGCAATCTCTTAACAAATATATTATTTTTATCGAGCTTAAATTACAATGCTAGACATTGCGCCAGTGCTCTAGGCAAGTGTAGTAATAATAATAATTAATAAATAAGAAAAAACTAATAATTAATAATTTATTTAAAGTTCTTTGCTGACTTATGTACAACTGCCAAGAGAGCTCTGCTTCTTACTTGAAGTGCTATTGGGTTTATATTATTGTTGCAGTGGAGGCTCGATTGTAAATCCTCGTCTTTATATTGGGTAGAAGCTGTGTCTCTTCTGGTGTAGAGTAGTATCGTCGATTAATTCCTAAAATTGATAATACTCTTTGCTGAATGATATACAATTCCAAGTGCAGTTCCTCTGCCCACTTCTACTACCACAAAGCAAAGCCTAAACTTTCTTCAACTTGAAAATATGTTACTTATATACTTTTCCTATATATTTGTTTACACATAGTTATATATTTGAATATGCCAGCACATACTATATACTAATAGCACACTCTAAGGACCCCCGCTGTAGAAACCCATTCAATTCAATCAGGCAGTCTCCCAGCTACTTAGCAACCGCTGTGTGCTGTTCGTTGAACTTTTGACCACCAATTAATCAAAGCAAATTTGAACAAAATTCATTCGTGCAACATATGGCAACAACAATAGCAACAACACAGTAACAAATGCATGAGCAGACGAGTTTTTGTTTGACTGAGTGTTAAGCTCCCACACCCAACAAATGCGAATGAATAATTCACTTTTAATTAGGTTTTTACAAACGTTTGACTGCAATCGGTTCGCTTCGGTTCGGTTCGGCTCAGCTTGATACGGGTGTGAGTGGTTTCGGTTGACTCTCTGTGGCCATTATAAATAATTTTGTATAATTAGAGACAACAGTTGCTGCCCAGTTTGACATATGATCTGCTGCCCCAGCTCTAGTTTGGAGCCCATTTCGCTCCCTTTTCTGCTGCGGCTTATCTTGTTGACTTGCGTGGCAAATGCTTTTGGCTTGGCTTAGTGTTAAGTCCGGGCGGGCATTTTTGGGTGTGGACTGAAGGCCTTTTGACTACTATCTTCTGCTAAATTAGCCACAGAGACTCATAAATTTGGGCAATGACAACGTCGCATTGTTTGCGCCTTCGGCAAGCCCGGAGGTCACAGTCTGGCCACAACTATTGGCAAGTTATTTTAATGCACTAAGCCAATTAGTGGGCTGCTTGGCCTGGTTCATTTGTGGTCCTTGGCTTACAGTAACGGGCAAAAGCAACGGCAACTTTAACCACCGATGTCATCAGGCACACGTGTGTGCATAAAGTGACAACAACAACATGGGCGCTAAACTCGCAAAAAAAAAAAAAGTTCATCAAGCCCACTAAGACTAAACGTGTCAGAACTTTTATAATATAGTCGCTCATATATCTGCGAAACGCGTCCACATAAATCCCCACCGATGTCAACGAGACTCTCCCTCTCTCTCTCCGTCTCTCACTCGCTCGCTCATAGCCAAAGTTTAAATTACTGCACAGGCTGTGCCAAGAGGCCAGCGTGCAAAGGGAACATGTGTGATGAATCTTCCAGGACACAGGCACAGACAGACAAGAGTTGGGTCCACGCGGCTGGAATTACTTATGATGATGCATGAGCCCCAGCTAGGGATGGACCAAAATAAACCAAGTTATGAAAGCATCTTTAATGAGAAGTGATTTGGGAAAAGATTTGAACGGAAAAGATTTGAGAGTAGTGAAAACTTTTCATGGTTGACAATTTTGGAGATCTTTTGGAGAACAGAGGAGAGACTTGAAAGAAAAGAGAAAAGATAGGGAAGAAGGAAGAAGGAAGTGAGAAGAAAAATAATATAAGATAGGTAAATGTAGATAAAGGAAATAAAAGAGAAGGGATAAAAGACAATATAGAAGAGAAAATATGAAGAAAGAAAATGTTAGAAGAGAGAATAAAGTGTAATTAAAGCAAAGAAAAGAGGAGATAGAAGGCAGAATAAAAATGGAGAAGAGCGAAATGAGAAGATAGATAACGAAGGGAGACGCGATATGAAAGCAAGGGGAAAGGAGATGATAACGAAGGAAGTAGAGAAGATAAAAGAAGTTAGAGAAAGTTACTCAAATACTTAAATAAAATCATCTCCTGATTATATCAAGTCAATACATCTGCTACCTCTGACATCTCTCTCGCTCCCTCCATAATGTCCACTCTCACATATATAAATATCTATATTGAGCTGCCTATTCACGCCCGCATCTCTAGGATGGCATCAAGTGCGCAACATGCTCTAATACAACTTTAATGGTCTTTGTGTTGTGCCCCTTTTCGTAACTCTCTTTGTCTCCTGGCATGTGCCCCAAAAAGCATGCAACACAATAAGTTGGCAAGGCTCGCACGGTCATTGTCGCTGAGTGACCACAACAAATTGAGCTTATCATTGACGGATTAACACTAAACACACACACACACACACACACACACATAGGCAAGAGTGTGTGTGTGTGGGTGTGAGACGCACTCTCTCTATCTCTGTCTCAGGCACTTGTTTTGGACATAAATCTGCACGTAGCACTCGCCTCGATGGTTGACTAAAGCGAAAATTAGCGGCGCCCGGCAAAAGCATATTGATGAAGCGTTAAGACCGCAGCTGACCCAAGGCCCCAACTTTGGGTTTCGGACCGGGTCAGAGTTAGAGAGAGAGAGAGAGAGAGTGTGTGTGTGTGTGTGTGTGTTTGTGTCGACGTAAGTGGAAAATCAATGCGGACATCAGCGGCAGGCGACATGACAAGTTGAGCCCTTTAAGCCGCAAGTTATGCCAGCCACGCACGCAACAAGGTTGACAACGGAAGATCGGGCAGGAGTTGCGATGACTATGGGGGTTGACTTTTTTGTAACTGTTGTTGTTGTTGTTGTTGCTGTTGTTGTTGCCTGCGTTTTTCTGTCACTTTGTGCAAATGTGTTCTTGCAAATCCTGTTAAAATTGCATTTGGAACATGTCAACATTGCGCTGGCAACCGAAAAAAGCCACAAAAGTCTCCCTCCCTCGACACGGCCTCTGCCAACCTCTCTCTCTCTCTCTTTCCCCCTCTCTGTCTATCTGCCTCTCCCGCTCTAACCACCCGTCGACAAACATGTTAGCCTCTGATTCTTTTTTTTTTTGCCACTTTTTACTATGATTTTTATTGTACGATTTGCTGTGTTTCGTGCAATTTTCGTACATTTATTTCGCTTGTAATTCATTTCCATTCATATTTACATGAATCTCTATCGGTGAATTTTTCACCACTGCACATTTGTCTGGGATTTGTGTAGAATTTGGCTTTGTTTCTCTCTTTTTTTTTTGGGAATTTTTTTTTATGCGTTTTGACTTTGCTTTGCCTGTTATGTATTTTTTTATTTTTATTTTTTATGTGAGTCGCAGATGTTTGACTGCGTTTGGCTTGCGCTTGGAATTGGCTCTGACAGCTAACGCTTCGCACTTGTGTTGCGGTTTCAATTAATTCGTGGGCGTGGCTGACTGGTATTTGTAAGGGGCGACCAGAGAGAGAGAGAAAGAGAACGAAAAAGACGGAGAAAGCCAGCGAGCAGGTGCAGCGCGTGGGCCAGGGGGAGGATTAGGAAAGTGACAGTTGCCGGGATTGGGAAGTAGTTAGCTTAGCTTACTAGCAATAATCTGTAGAATATGAGAAACTGATAGGGATGATTGCACAATGATAGATAGCTAAGAGTTGCACAAACTTGGAGCTAGTCAGAAATATTAATTGGATGAATATACATTATAATCGAGTTTAGTTTTAGTTAGTTAGCTATTGAATAATAATGTGGAATTAATTGTAAATATTTTAGTGAATTTTGTATTTGTTTAAATATTAAAAAAATATAAATGAAATAAAAATAAATAAATAAAAAAATTCGTAAAGATGATTTTTCTTACATATTTTTATTTTTGATTTCATTTTTTTAATAATTAATATATGTTTCATTTAAAATTTATTTTAATTTATGTTATATATTTTGGTAATTTTTTATTGATTTAATATTTAAAAAATAATGAAATATTTAAAAAATATATGTTAGGATTATTATTATTATTATTATTATTTATTTTTTATATTTCATTACATTATTATTATTTTTTTTCAATTAAAATGTATTTTATTAAATTTATTAAATAAATGTAAAAAAAAAAAAAAAACGTTGAACTAAGCAAAAGAAATTTCAAATCATTTATACATACATATGTATAGAGCAATGTTCACAAATAACTTTTAACCGTTTATCTTCACGCACGGCATCAATCGAATAGAAATCATACTCACTCTCACTCGTTCTGAGCGAGAGTCTTCGGTTCTATTCGTTTGGATTTTCGGCTCAGCGTGTTGCCTTGAACTCGTGTGAAGCTCTTTTCACGAACATCGTTTAGAGAGCGTTACGATTGACGCATGCATAATGAGGCTTCGTAAGCAAGCAAATAACTTCAAGACTCTATGCAAACTATCTTCACATTCACATACACATGCACAACCACACACTCTCCTTTGCTATAGGCATCTCTCGCTTGCACACCAACACATATGCAAAAGAACACAACACTCAACCAAACCCAAACCAGAGCGAGCAAAGATCGCGGTCGCAAACGAAATCGACGAAGCACTTACGATGTCGATTACTCTCTGAGCTCTTTGTCAAAGTGTGGGTGAAAGTCACTTATATGCAGACATTGACAAACGATCAACAGTTATTTGCGAGCTCTGGTAAACACACACACACACACGAAGTAGGCGCTGGCTTCGCTCAACGTTTGCGCTCTTTATTAAATCTTTAGCCAAACAATTGTCAAATATTTTTTGCTCAGCAAGAGCAGCAAACCGAAGACGACAGAGTATCAAGTCTTCAAATCATACAATCCGAAGGCTTTTCAAATATCTATACAAACATCTTACTCACATTTTACTATAATTTAATACACTGATTAGTAAATATTAGCAAATAAATATAGTCTGAAAAATGTATAAAATTTTTTTTTAAAACAATATGTAATAATTAATTCAGATAAGTGAAAAGTTTTTGATTTTTATGTAAGTTCTGTACTACTTGGTCAATTTTGCCTAGGTCAGTTTTACCAGATTTCTCTTCCTTTTTTTTCAATTTATAATCTTTAAAAGAAGAAACATAGTTTAAATTAATATGTTTTACTGTCTGTATCTTCATTTCAGAAGTGCTTTAACTTATCAAATCTATATATGTATCTTTGCTGTTTATGTTGTTTTTGAAAATAAATTATTTATGAGCTCTACTCGGCAAATATCTGCTGTTCATTAATTTCATAACAACATTTTCATGCTTTTCTAAAATTATAAATAAATATATATATAAATATATGTATATGCCAATCTTCTCGGACAACAAAGTCCACAAAGCAAATATAAAATTCAACCAATTAAAAGCCAAAGCATTGCGCTTCAACTCAACTAAATTATAGAAAATTGTTTGGCAAAATTATTAAAGAAGTGTGTGAAATGTGGAAAAAGCCAAAACGCAGCAGCTGCTTTCTTAGCCACTACATAAATTAGCTGTCAAGCCAAAATGGCACTCGCTTTATGGCCAACTCACACACACATACACATATGGCCACGCCTATGGCCCCCTACCTCCCATTCGGTGGCCATAAAAAAAAAAAAAACATACAAAGACAAGTATTTAATTTTGTAGCGAGAAGCTGACAAACTCAGAAATACAAGAAGCAAAAAAAAAATACATTGCTGAGCAATCAGAGAAGTGGCTGAGAGGGAGCAGGTGGAGGAGAAGCAGCAGCAGCAGCAGAAGACACAAGGCAGCACATAAATAAAATGAAAAATCTACTGCCAGCCAAATGCAGTTGAGTCCAAAAAGCGAGCAGCTGTATAGCCGTATAGCTGTACATGGGCAGCAGTTGCCTTGGCACTTGGTTACCTCGCGATGCTCTCGGTGCCTCAGTGAAGTCCTACCCTATGTATTTACTAGCATATATACTAGCATTAGGCACATAATGTAGGCTACCGCGCAGCGGAGTCTGTCTGTTGGTGTAGCGCATGCGCTGAGCGAGAGGCAACTCCCTAGCTGTCCCACTCTGGCACTCCCTCACCACCACCAGCTCTCTCTCTCTCTCTCTCACTCTCTCCCTATCTCTCTTTCTTTAACTCTCTCTCTCTCTCTCTTTCTCTCTCTGTATTGCTGGCTTTCTCTGTGTAACCTCTGTGCTTGGTAATAAACCAAGCAATGCCAGCAAAATTATAAAGTGCTGGGCTGTGCTGGAATTCTTGAAATGTAAATATAATGAGCAAAAAATTAGCCAAGACTACGCGCGTCACATCTCTCGCAGTCCAAACGCGGCCCAAACATGGTCAAAGCTAAATTTACTAGGCACCAATTAAAGATATGTCCAATGCGATATCATACTGGGGGATCACGGGGCGAACTGCTCGACAGGCTCCACTACGGCACCCATAAAACATGTCAAATGCGTTTTTTTGCAGTTGCCTCAGTTAACTTCGTTTTTTTTTTTCTTTCTGATTTCTCTCTTTTTTCTCTTGCCACTCCCTCGTTTTTCTCAGGCATTGGTCATCTTTCTACCCATCTTTTTGTTGCGGCCAAATTGCAAGCAACATTTTTAAGCAGTTTGTTAAAAAAAAAAAAAACAATAACAAATCGGAACTCTTCAAAATCACAACAAAACCATTTTTAACAGCTCCGTTTTTCCATTAGTCTTAGCTTGTTTCTGTCTTGGTTAGTTGAAGCTCTGCTCTTGTAGTAGTTGTTGTTGTTATTGTAGTTGTTGTTTTGTCATGTATGTGTGTTGTAATTGTTGTAGCTGCTGTCGTATTAATATGCTCTGGCATAACTATTTGGGTTGACTGCACAGCCAACAGTGGGCAGTGAAAGGCGAAAGGAGCAGAGAAGAGCATAGGAGAAACATATTCTCTTTAATATGTAAACGGGAAGATAGAAAACTATAACTAAATATAAATCTTACGATATCAATTTGTTATTTATCATAATAATATAAAAAGTATATAATTATTTCTAATTAATTTAATTTTTTTTTATTTTTAAAAAAGTTAAAAAGTATATAAATATTTCTGATTAAAATGAAATTTTTATAGATTTTAAATGACATTACTATACATATATTTAGACGACTGCAAATATAATTCATGATTTTATTAATACATTTAAAATTAATTAATTATCTTATTCATTGTTTTAATAAATAAAATACAGGAATTTTTTTTTATATATATTATGCATTATAATATATAACAAATTGTAGCTAAAAATGTTTTATAATTCAAATTAATATTAAAAAAAAATTATTTAAATATTTAGGCTTTGTTCTTCATAGCCATTTATTCCAACTTCTCATATTTTCTTAATTTTTAACTGAAATCTTAATTAATATTCGTAAATTAATAAAAACAATAAAAATGGGTATCGTGTCCTCACCTCAGCACCGCAGTGCAATAAGTTCATTAAAATTTTTGGTAATAATTTCTTTCAAACCAAGTGATTTAAGCCAATACGTAAAGCTCTAAAGCTACCAATCAATAACTGCCTTATATTACTTCAATATTGATTAATACCCAATTTAGTGTTTAACAAATGTATAAAAATGTCAACAAAAATGATTTTTTATATCATATTAATAATCAAATAATTTATTCTAATAATAAAAATTGCATTTACACACATTGAAATGCCAAGTTATATTTTTTCTTAATTTCTAAATCATATAAATTTTAATTATATAAAATAAAAATCTAAACATATTTTCCTCGACTAGTAATCCCTTTATTTTTATCCATATCACTTTAAGAATTTTCGCCATCATCTTGGCCAATAAATACCACAGTAATGCGCTATATTAAGTGTCCGGCATACAAAAGCCAGCACCCAGTAGCTAGCAAAAATAAAAAAAAAAAAAAGATACAAAAAATAAAAAAAAAACGACTGACTTCAAGATACTTGCAGCCACTGTCCAGACCAACAACAATAACAGCAACAACAACAAATAGCAAGCAGCCAACAGCAGGCAATCCAAAGTCAAAATGCTTCCCATACGGTTTATTTACACAAAACGTCAAAGGGTGGGGCGAGCGAGACAGGGAAGACTGTGCGGGGACCAGTCCCAGGTGCTGGCAGACAAACAGGCGTACAATAACCAGCAGATAAACAGACAAACAGGCAGCAGCAACAACAACAAACAACAACAAACAGCTAGCTCTGCAACCATTTTGGAATAATAATGCACAAAAACAAACTGACTGAAGAGGTTAACATAATGTAAATGCTAGCAAAGGGAGAGGGGAGAACAACACCAGGCACCAGTCACCTTTGCAGGCATTGCTGCCGTGTGTGTGAGAGCGAGCTGGCGCACACAGTCAAACCGGTTGTACACTGCTAGCCAATCAGAAAGCAGCAACACCAGAGGCGTTGACTGAGCAAGCGACTGCGCAGCAGCTGCTGCCGCAGCAGAGGCAGCAGCACTCCACAGTTGAGCGGTGCGCTCAACGGGCTGTAAAAATAGTTGGTCCAGTTGGACTTCTACAGCGCGTACGTACGGGTGCCACCAAGAAGAGTGCTGCTGAGAGCTGTGACGTTTAGTGCCGTCGCGCGCGTGTGCTAAAAGCAAATACTACATATATCAAATAAAATACTTGCTCACACGCTTGTATGCGTACATATCCATATATATATATATGTGTGTGTAATTTAATTAACTTGCATTTTGCATTCAGTGCCAATTAATGCATATTTGCATTACAATTACAATTTACAATTACTATTGTTAGTTTTTGAAGTGAAAGTAAATGCGTTATGCTGCCCCGTGCCAAATTCGTAACAAATTAAACAACAACAAACATAGCAATAGCAAAAAAACAACAACAACAAAAATACAACAACAATCGTGAGCCAATAAGCTGCAGATGGAAAGCAACGCATTTGTCAGCAGCCATTTGCCATCACAAGCGCTTGTTGTACTATCGGAGGCCGCTTCCGGTTTGCATGAGGCACTGCGTGGCCAACGTCCGTTTCCAGCAAGAGTAAGTAAACATTTCCAATCAGCCAAATTCAATGTCCAATCAGCCAACGGCTGCGGATCTAAGCCGTTTGCGCTGAACGTGCGCTGCTGCTGCTGCTGCTGCCGCCACGGCGACATATTTATGACAAATCATAAACTCAACGGCAATTCCAATGAGCCTTGCCAGTAGTTGCGCCCTGGTATAGTAGTCGTAGTAGCAGCGGCAGCCCCAAAAACCTGGTCGATCCACACACAAATGCTATAAATCAGCAGCACACCGGGCACCGCCGCCAACTGCACACAGAACAATGCGCATTATAAAACAACCAAAACAACAAAAATACAACTAAACAAAATACACTGAGAACTATAGAAATATCAGAATATATATGAATTAGAGTTTGACATAGAGTCATATATATTTACAAACAAATTTGTATATTCCTCTCAATCCTGTCTCAAAAAAAAAAAGCTTGAATTCTAGTTAGACTTTATTTGAGTTCTAAGACTTACATCGAGAAACTATTCTTTCTACTCACCTGTCAAAGATTTTTAAAATATGTTGTAAGCACATCTTAATTTCATTTTAAAAAATTTTAATATAAGGTTTTTTTTAAGGTTCTTCAACAATCATCCAAAAATATTGCTAGAAAATCAGAGTATTAAAATGTTAGAGAGCTGTTTATATAAAAGTATTTTGAGATAGAAAATGTATTCTAATCTAAATATAAATCAGTAAATTTTATATATAAATAGTTGAAAAATATAATAAAAATATAAATTAAAAATAAATAAATATTGTTTGAATATTTGAGCTTTTCTAGTAGTTCTTCTATAATCAACCTTAGATAATGTTTAATAATTTACTCTCACTGGTATATAAAATATAAAAAATATATATAAAATAAATAATTTTGGGATATTTTAGCTTTTCTAGGAGTTCTTCTATAATAAGTTAAGTCTTAAATTTATTTTTTAAATGAAGAGTATTATTTATCATGAGTAAGATTTATGAATAAAAATTTTCTTCTATATTTCCTATGTAACTATATGACTATATTTCCTTTATCTGTGTATATTATAGATAGCTCTATCAACAGCTCATCTTGTTTTTCTTAGTGTACAGCGCTACGAGAGTCGCCTTTGAAGACAATCGAAAGTCGACAGTCAGTCAGTTTTCAGATTCAGATTCAGTTTCAGTTTCAGTTTCAGTTGCCAGAGTCACATTCCTCGATCGACGAATGCGTTTGCAAACGCCCCATTGTGTGTAGATTTTTGCGATGAACAGATTTATGATAGCTACCAGCTACCAGCTACCAGCTACCAGCTACGAGCTAGCAGCTCTCATCTGCCAGGTTTAGTGAATGCTGCGATTATTGTTTTGAGAGCTGCGATCTCCGGGATATGTTCGATCTGCTCAATCTCCTCAATCTCCTCGATCTCCTCGAGCCACTCGCCACTCGCCACTCGCACTGTCTGCGAATTGCCCCCGCCTGTCTGTCATCATTGTAAACATGAGCAATGATCTTGACGCTGATGCTACAAATGATGAAGAACTCGAATTCGAAGATGAGCGCTCAGTCAGTCAGTTGGCTTGCACGAGAATTCGGAATAACTTGCTGGCCAACTAACTTAACTGGTTGGCAAGCATTTGGCATTGGAAACGAACCGCTGCATAGCATTGAGTAGCGTTAAGATATGTTAAACATGACAACAATATGTCCTCAACTTGTAGATGACAGTCGGATAATATGGGAGGGTTCGCAAAGATAATCAGACAGGCGAAAGCATTGGATATTTATAAAACTCTTAGGCAACTCAGCTCAGCTCACTGTAGTCAACTAAAACTAACTCAGGCTCTCTCTGGGAAAGTCCAATCAGAATCCAATTCTATTCTCTTGCATATTCCAACAAGCTGCTTAACTTGCGGCTTTATATGCTCTCTCACTCTAGTAAGCAGTTACTTTTTCTGCGCATTGGCCCATTATTTATAGCCCGAACAATAAAAATTAATAAAACCAAACCAGGCAAGCATAGTAAATGCAATGTCAAATGGTTTAATGTGGATCTGGTTTTACTTTACTCGCTCACAATTTAACCACCCAAGCAAAAGGAACTTACAAAATAGAAGATATATATACATATATATATAAAATTATTGTACAACACACCATAACAATTCTGGTAACCACAACAACAAAGATAAACAGACTGACCCCCACAAAAAAATGGCAGACCCAGACCCAGACCCAGACCCGGACCAAGACCCTGAGCCAGAGCCAGACCGTGAGCAACCCCGACCTGAGGGCGAGCACGAAAAGTTATGAGAGCCCAGAGCTGGGCATAACATATGAAATGTAATACTTTATTTTTTGCACTTATTACACTCTTTATGTGCATATAGGTGTTTCTACACTCATGTGTGTGAGTGTATGCTTGTGTGTGTGTGTGAGTGCGCTTAATTTCATTTATAGCAATTCATCAGGGCGCAGCTCGACAATTGCACAGGCAACGAGGCATGTAACAAGAGATAATCATATAGGGATAACTGGTTAGGGCAGGCCTAGCCTTTGAGTAGAGAATAAAGAGCATATACAGCGGAGACTTGAACTGGGGTGTAAAGCGACACAATTAGTTCCTGCATGAAAACTATAAACTTGTACATTTAGAGCAATTGAGTGCTTGGAATTCCTTTATAATTATAGATGAATATAAGTAAAAAATAAATAAAATGTAAAGAAATATATATATATAAAAGAAAAATAAACAATAAAATAAAATACATATTGTTTTAAATGAACATTGAAAAAAAAAAAAAATAAAATAAATAAATAATACAAATAAATAAATATATATAAATTAATTAAAATAAATTGTAAATGAATATTACAAATAATTAAATATATATACAAAATAATTAAAATAAATTGTAAGTAAATAATACAAGTAAATAAATATATATAAAGTAATTAAAATAAATTGTAAAATAATACAAATAAATAAATATATATAAAATAATTAAAATAAATTGTAAATGAATATTACAAATAAATAAATTATAAATAATAAAACATATTAAATAATATTTCATAATTTTAAAAGTTAATTTACTTACTTTAAAAATGTATACCTATTTTTTTTAAATACTTAAATTTAAAAAATTTATATGTATTTATAATATATTCAATAAATTTAAATTTTATTATATACAAAAATAGTTATGGATTTGTATATACATAAATCTAAAATTATTTAATATTATTAATTAGTTTTATATAGATTTTTTTAGATGATATTTGTAACTTACAGCCTATCAAGACTGTAAATGATTAGATTAATATGAAATAACTCAAAGAATCCCAAAACAATTAAAAAAATTTATTGGAATGTAAAACGTGTTTACAAATGTCTTTAAATATATATGAATACAGTATTATGAATTTTACAATGTTGCAGCATAGAAAATGAGAAAAACCTGTTCCCCATAAGGAAATAACATTTGTTAGCCGTTTACGCTAATGTCAATTGATATAATTCATAATTAAGATGTATCTTAATTCGAATGAAATGCTAAAATATTCAATCTATGAATATTTAGTTTAGTAAACATCAAAAAGCTGATCTATAAAACGTAAAAAATACCAACAATAAACCTATATATATTAAACATATGAATAATATATATAAATATATTTTTTAAATATTTTAAATATAATAATAATATTAATTATTTACTATTTTTTACTTCTTTTAAACGAGAGTAAATAAAATACAAATTATATATGTATTAATATAAATTATATCTAATAAATTGATGAACATTTTTAATTTATAATCCAATAAATAGTAAATAGCATAATACCCAAAAATTAAATTAAATAAATAAAAGATTAAACAAATTATATAATTATAATAATAATAATAGCAAATTTTAAATCTATTTCTCAATATTATGAAAAGCAATCGCTTTTCCTGCTCTCAATTCAGATAGATTTTTCCATTACCAAACGATGGCAGAAATACCTTTCAAATTAGCAGCTCTTAGCTTGAAACGTGATTTAATTGAGAGCAACAAAAACACTTTACCTTATTTATTAGCCAGATCGAGTGAGAAACATTCTAAAGAAGATTTAGTTTCTAATAACTAGAGACATCACTCGCTAGAGCTGGCGCACTTGAAAGTCTTTGAGTTGAGTTGGGAGAATCGAAATGCGGCGGGTTGAGGCCATAAACAGTTAGTTCGAGAAAATTGTCAGTTGCTAAACGTTTTCTGGTTTCATTTTGAGGCATTTTCTTGTTTTGTGGCCCGATCACAAATTGAGATTTATTTGTTGTGTTGAGCTATGTGTGCTGTGGCTCCTGTTGTTGTTGTTGTTGTCTGTGCTGTGTTTTATGACCAAGTTAAGCGAAATTGGCAATTGTATGTGGACAATTGGCTGTTCGCCACTCGTTATCGTGTTGTTGTAATTAAGCTATTATTATTGTAGTTGTTGTTGTTGGGGATGTTGTTTTTTCTATCCATTGTCATCACAGCTGCGTGTCGCTTTACAACAATCTTCGACTCAGTGTCAAATGCCAATAATTCAAGTGTTAAAACAAGAGCAAACAAAAGGAACAAGCGCATTATGCAAATCCGCAACCCTCGAAGCCAAATCAGAGCAACAACAAATCACGAAACATTTCAATGCCCTCTAATGCAAATGCAAACAAAGAATGTGAATTGTGAATTCTATTGTGAACATGAGGGAGGGTGGCAAGTGCCACCTGCTGCACATAAATCAATGGCAGCAGCAAATTTTCCATCAGCAAAGTTTGCATATTGCATTAAATGCTCGCACCGTAAAATTCTGACAAATTAGCCAAGTTGTGCGTCGACAGTGGTTGACCACTTGGACGGAACTCACACGGAGCTGGCCTGCCCCTCCCCTCTCTCTCTGCTTCCCCTTCTCTTTATGATATATGCAGCATCTGTGCACGTGGCATTTAATCAGTGCCAGTCATTGAGGGGGCCTTGGCCTCCAACTGACTTGGCCAAAATGCAACTCATGCGGTTGCCAGCACACCTCAATCCCATTCAGCTCCATATCCATGATCCTAACTCATTTGGGGCGAAGCCAGGGGCTAGCTGACTTGCAATTGTTTGTGTGTTTATGTGTTTTGTTTTGGCAACAGCTTTAAATCCAGAACGTTCCCCATCTTGCCTCATTAGCAATGTTGCAGCTGATGATGATTATGATAATGATGAGGATGAGCATGAAGCTGTTGAGGATTGAGCGCAGCTGATATGTCAACACTTGCAATTTATATGGGCTTGAGTTGCTAATTTTGTTCTGTCAATGTTTTGATAAGCGTTAATTTATGGTTGCTTAATTATCAGTGATTGCCAATGAGGATATTGCTGGGGTATTACACTGATATAGAATATCTACAATATGTACAATAACGAGGCTTTAATTAAGAATGTGCTTACCTAAAAGTAAGTTTAAAGTATTTAAACAGAAACTCTGAGCCTTCTTTGATATAATAGCCAGATATAATAGACAGAAGCTTAGAGAATATTTAAATACAAAATTATTTAAATATTTGTATATTTCCACATTTTTATGAAATATATTTTTTTGATATTTACTTGAAATATTTTTCTAAATTATTTGTATGCCACATATTTTTATTAAATATTTAAAAAATTTATAATTTTTAAATACGTTCATACATTTTATTACTTAATATTAAAAAATATGTGTTTTAAATATTTTTACTTAATATATGTTTTTTAATTATTTACACAATAATTTGAAATATTTTGTAGCTTACGATATATTTAATAAACAAATAATTGATTGATTATTAAATTTTTTTTTATAAATTTGTTAATATTTGTTTATTTTTATAAATATTAATTATAATATATGCATACATGTTTTTAAATTATTTTTACAAAAAATTAATTCTAAATATTTTTTTATTTATTTGTTTTAAATATTTTTGTAAATTTAAATTATAAAATAATAAATATTTTATTAATTATTTTAAATATTTATTTATTTTATTTATTTTAAATATTTTTTTATTTAAATTTTCAATTATAATATAATAAATGTTTTATTAATTATTTTTACAAACAATTTATTTTAAATATTTTTATTTGTATATATATTATCAATATTTTATAAAAATCAAAAATAACCTTTCTAGTATATGGTCTTATGAGATCTTTAAAATTCTTATAAGAATTGTATGCAAATAAAACAAAAATAATATTCAATTGATTTAGAAAACTTGCCTACAGCTCTGCTATTGCTTTCATTGCTAACTATTCTCTTTTATGCCTCAAACTAGAATATGTTTTATTTACTAAAGTAAACCTTTCTCTATTAGAGCATATACGCGCTTTAATTATTAATTTTTCGAAACATATCTATATCCAATTGGCTTGTTTACACCACGTTTCACACTTATAAATTTGTGCACTCTGGAAACACATTTTGCTTAATAACTTTGCGTGAGTTTTCAAAAGCAAAGTGAGCGTAAAATATGCGCATTATGTTATGTGAAGCTGGAGGGGGCTAAGAAGCTAGCTGAAAATTATGCTAGCTACATGACTAGGCACAAAAATTGGCCAATTATCGTAGGTGGAAGCGAAATGAAGACCTGGAACGTGGCAGCCAGAGTCAACATATGGCCGAATGGAGTTTCTGGCAACAAATAAATCGAAATATATATTTAGCTATTAAGAAATCTTAAGTAATTTACAGTGTAGAACAATGTCCTAGCTCATCATCAGAAGCTAAGCCGCCTGAAAATATTCCCAAAAAAGTTTAATTTACGACAAATAAATGTTAAACGGCGCAAAATTGAGAGATTTTCGAGTTACGACATTGTCGCACATAAACTGTGCCAAGTGAGGGATGGGAGGGAGAGAATGTGCGTGTGTGTATTTGGGTGTGGGTGCTACCAATGGGGTGTAAAATAACGAGCGAGAATTTAGCAAACATACAAAAGACTTTGCAACTGATATGGGATATGATTGTGGAGTTTGAGGGTTGGGCTCAAGGGTTTGGGCACCGATGATAAAAACGACAAAGGATAAACAGTGAAACCGTTTATAACAAATTGAGCCTGATGAGTGCTAAGCGTCTGGGACACACACACACACTCCATAGACTAGACAGGACATGTGTGACAAGCATCGCCACCCACAAGCAAAGTTGCCAACAAAATTTGAATTTGAATTTACATATAAATTTCGTCTGCTGCTGAGTGAGGCGGAAAAGTGTGGGCAAATGAGTGTTAAGTTGTTGCAAAAAGCTTCAGGGCTGGGGGAATACATCTCGCAGAAGTATATATCTATAAAAAAAATGTTGTAAAATATATGTAATGTATATGCATAATATACAATATAGTATGTAAGCTGTTCAGATCGCATGGAAACTGCCAAAAATTCAAAATACAATTTTTTGAAAAATCGTAAACAAAATATTAAAAAATACACAATATAAAATAATATTAATTAGTTTAATTAAGGAGATATTATATGATATTAAAATTGTTAAATTATATTTATTTGTCCATATTCATTTTATTTTTCTCTATTCATATACATTTATTTATATATTTTATTTTTAACTCATATTAATTTATTTATCTTATTAAATTTAAACTTAATATTTATATTTTCATTATATTTAATTTTTGTTAATTTTATTATTTAAAATTTGTATTATATTTCGATTTCATTTGAATGTTATTTATTATATTTTGATTTCATATTTATTAATTTATGTTATTAAAATTTAATCTAATATTAATTTTGTATTTTTTATATTTATTTATTTATCTTATTAAAAAAAAAAAAAATAATATTTCTTATTTTTATTATTTTTTATTATTTTAATTATTTTTATTATATTTTTTTTCTTTATTTTTATAATATTTCGATTTCGTTTTTATGTTATTTATTAAATTTTTATTTAATATTTATTAATTTATATTATTAAAATTAAATTAAATATTTATTTTATTTTATATATTTTATATTTATTTATTTATCTTATTAAAATTAAAATATTAAACTAAATATTCCTGATTTTTATTATATTGAATAATATTATAATTTTTTTTGTTATATTGATTTAAAACTGTTTATTTCTTCTTTATTTATTTTTTATTTTCATTACATTTCGATTTAATATTTATGGTTTTTTAAAATTTTTATTTCATATTTATTAATTTATTTTATCCAATTCTTATTACATTTATATTTTATATTTATTTATGAAATTCATATAATATTGCATATATTTCTTATTCGATTTACCTTTATTCTTACATTCTAAGCCTCTCACATTTTCACCCAACTAATCATTACGTTCTTCTTCTTCATCTTCTTCTTGCAGTTACCTGACGCCAAAGATCTACACAACATGTCACTAGTCGGCAACTATAGCACCCAATTCCTACACAACTTTCATCCACATCTGCTGCAGACGCTCAACCATGGAATGCTGGCGGCAAATGGAGCAGCTGCCGCCGCAGCAGCGGCCGGTGCTCCGGGCGGTTATTTTGCCAGCGAGCGCTCGCCGCTGGGAAAGCCGTCGGTGCTGTCGAATTTCTCGCTGCCGTCGGCCTTCTCGCCGCCCAAATATATTGGCATATCCCTGGATCAGGTGAGTGCGAGCCGGTGTGCGGCATTGCTAATCGAGCTTAGATTGGCAGTTGTCATAACTGAAATTGAATTTTATTTTTATTTTTGTTTTTATTTTTGTTTTTGTTGTTGTTATTTCTTGCAGAATCTTTTCAATGGCAACGAATCATTTCGCACGGATTCGGCCAGCCCGACGTGCACATCACACGAATCCATGGAGGGATCACAGGATTACGATGCCGTTGAAAAGGGTGAAAGTCCGCGCAGCAATAATTCTCAGGATCCCAGGGATTTAAGACGTAAGTTGGATTTATATTTAGCCTCTGCCAACTCCACTCGATTTTCGCAAATTTGCATGTTGCCAAAAAATATTTGCCGATAAAAAAAAAAGGAAGAAAGAAAATGTGGGCGGGCCCTTGCCTTTTTTTGATCAAAATCTAGCCATATTTGTTTCAATCTAACTTTGCCTCTGTGTTTGCAATTTTAACGCTTCACTGGTTTAACTTTGACTGGCGGGCCAGATGAGACAGACAGACGGGCGGGACAGAAGGACGGACAGACAAGCGACAGGCCGCACTTCACATTCTTTTTTATTTTTATTAGTTTTCTTGTTCTTCTTATTTAAATCAATTTCACCTGAGGGTTGCCGCCCCTTTAAAGCTGTTCGCCTCTCGCAACAAAACTGGGCCAAAAAACAAATTGCCCAACAAATGCGTTGCTAATTGATGTCGTCCTTAAGCGCCTTAGGCCCACAACTTCGGCAGCATATGAACGTGATAAATATGAATGCAAATCTCAGAGAGCTCAGCTCTCGCACAGTTGTGTCAACAAATGTTTAGCAGTGGCGCAGCTGACGCAGGGTTCGCGCTAATAAGTTATATTTTCATATGCAAAGATTATGTGAATGATGTTCAATTAAAGTGCGAAGTTGAACTCTGGTAGCTTCTATATAACATGTGGTCCAATGCTGAGGGATTAGTGTAAAGTAATTTAGGAAATAATTTAATCTAAAAAGGGGAACAATTACAATTATTTTACATATAATTTATATGTAAATTAAATTTTTATGTATATAGTTCTGCTCTATCTAAGAAAATATAGAGTTAAAAAATAAATGCTTTTCTACATTGATATCCCCTAACAAGTGCTGCACTGACGACACAGTAATATCAACTTTTTTGTTTGATTTGCATATTTGCATATGTGCTTAAAAGTGGAAAACCAGTTCTAAGCACACACACACACACACACACACACACACACACACACACACATGAAACCCCCTCTCTTCATACGCCTCACACCCTCGGCTCAATGTCAACTTGTTCTATTTAACTTTTGGCTTATGCGCGTAGCTGACTAAACTAAGGTCATAAATTAATTTAAATAAATAATACACTTTTAATTAGCTGCATCAATAAGCCAATGGCTCAACTAGAGATAAATACGCGCAACTGCCTTAGGCAATTTGAATACACAAGGCTTGCCAGGGGTGTTTCTTAAGTGTTTTAAATGTTGCCAAAGGCTTTCGCTGGCGCAGGAGTCAAGTTTTTTGTCTCTGCCTGCTGCCACTTCACTACAAAGTCAAACCGCAGCCAGCAGCAGCAGCAGCAGCAGCAGGCGGCACGAGGCAGCTAATTACTCAGGCTTTGCAAGTTTGTTGCAACTCTTTAGCTTGTCGCTGGCACTTGAGCCAATTATGGGGCAGCAGCTAAAGCTACCCCTAACTACCCTTATGCGAAGACAGAAACTCATAATGTTTGCTCATTTATTCAGCAGCTCTGCAGCTCTTCACATCTTTTTCTTTCCAATTTCATTTTTGTTTGGTTTTCGTTTTTTTTTCTTTTCATTGGCTTCCTTCAAAGGATGCGCAAGTGTTGCGAATCGCTTTGATTGCATTGTTTGGCATTGTTATTGTGAGCATTACTTGTTATTATTGTTATTATTATTATTATTATTGTTGCTCAGATGATGTATTATGGCCAATGCACACTTGGAATTTTCATATTAATTTCTGTAATATTAATGGCACACACACACACGCAAGCTATAAAAGTCATATTTCATGCCATATACGAATTGCCTCCCTTTGACAGGGCTTCGAGCATTTGGCACGTGACTGTTGGGAATTTCAGGTTATTTATTTTAAAATATGATGTGATTGTTGATTAGTTTGATTTTACATAGCTTGAAAGGGTTTTTCATAAATACTTAAATTTGATTTTCTATTATAAGCAATTTTTAATTGAACACAAAAACAGAATTTTTAAATAATAGTTAAAAATTTGCTTAAAGCTACAGTTGGGGATTTCTGAATATTTTTATTTAATTTTTTTATTTATTTATTTTTTTATTTATTTTTTTAATTTAATTTTTTTTTTTTTCTATAATTTAAATTTTTATTTAGGAATATAATTTTTGTATTTTTCTGATTTTAAAATGCTGAAAAAGGTTTTTAATAAATATTTAAATTTGTTCACTGTCAAAAAAAATGCAAAATAAAATAAATAAATAGAAAAATAAAATATTTAAAAAATAATTAAATATTTGTCTAAAGTTCTAGTTAATTATTTTAAAATTTGGGACAATATGAATATGATTTTTTAGTTATTCTGATTTTAAATGTATTTTAATAACTATTTAAATTTTTAAAATTAAAATTAAAAAATTTTAATTTTAATTTTAATTTGTTTAGTGTTATTAAAAAGTTAAAATAAAATAAATAAATTGAAAAATAAAATATTTAAATATTAATTAGAAATTAACTTAAAATTTAAGCTAGGAATTTCTGTTTATTTATTTTTAGATTATTTAATAGGATATGTTAGTATAATTAATTTGATTTTAAATTGATTGAAAGAACTTTTAATAAATATTTAAATATATATTTTTAATTTAAACAAATTAAAATAATAGTAAAGCAATTAAATGCTTTTTAATCCAATTTAAAGAAGAATTTAATTCTGAAAATGTCTTTTTTAAAATCAAAATTTAAGAAGAATTTAATTCTGAAGTTGTCTATAGAAAAAATGCATATTGAAAATTAAATTATTATAAATATATTTAATTAAAGTCATAATAAATGGCATGTATTTACATTTTATTTACACTCTCTTAATATTCAATTCATATGAAATATGCTCACATTTAAATAATATTTTTAATCTATGCTAAACTCGCAGCGCAAACTTCAAATGTTTTGCGCTCATTCCATTCGGCCAAATTTGTTGGCCTGTCTGTTGACTGTTTCTGTTACTGTTATCCGCGGTTAACCCAACGCATTCAGCATATTATGTTGCCAGTATTTCTAGACCAAAACATTTGCCATGCCCGGAGCAACAACAACAACAACAACAGCGAGCATATTAAATTTTATTGTAATAATATTTTAATTGCTGCCACAGTCACGTGCAGAAGTTTCGACTGGATGTGCAAACAGTTTGTATTTATTGTGGTTTGTTCTGTACACTTTTTTTTTTTTTGGCGCCGTGTACGTGCGGTTGACAGCTGAGCTGAGCTGAGCTGAGCTGAAGCTGAAGCTGAATTCAAGAGGACAACAGCTCAGCAGCAGTTTCGAAGGACATGCAGTATATGGCCCCAAGGCCCCATGAAATAAAATAACGAGCGCCAATTAATTTGGGCTAAGTACGTGTTAAAAATGTGTAGCATGCAATTAGAAATTGGCCAGAAAATTTATGGGGCAGAGCACAAGGACGAGGGTGAGGGCTAGAGCGAGGTCGTACGTTTGGGCTTAGGAATTTCAGAATTGAAATCAATGCGCGTAGCTGGTGGAATTTCAATTTTTATTGCCATTTGGCATTGCGGCGGCTTTGATTGATGATTGCGGCATGCCTAATTTCAGATCTGCACAATGTGAGCAAAGCGCATACGATTGCCTCCTCTTCGACAGCATCCAGCAGCTCATCGTCCTCCTGCTCGACCAGCTCGGCGGCAGCGGCAGCGGCGGCAGCAGCAGCCATTAGCTCGGCGGCCGTAGCTGCGGCCACCAGCAGCGCAGTCGTCTCGATGGCGACGCATTTGGCCACGGCACATCAGTCGTCACCGGGACACCATCATTCGCATCCGCATCCACATTCGCATCATGGACATCATGTGGGCGCTGGCGGTGGTCAGCTGCCGCCGCCCACGCACCATCACATGGTGCATGCTCATCCACATCCGCTGACCCATCATCATGCCGCACTGGCCAGTCTGGCCGGGCTGCGTGCGATGCCCGGTGGCATGAGCCTGGTCAGCGGCCTCCAGGCAGCAGCTGCCGGTGGCGCCATACCCGATCTCTGTCCGGTCTGCGGACTGAAGCTGAGCGCCGAGGAATGGCATACGCACTTCCTCACCGAACTGGATCGCCTGTACAAGCTTAGCGCGGGCTTTGAACGCGCCAATCTGCAGGCCACCTACATGTTTGCACCGCCCTGCCCAGCCCAGGAGAATGCCATACGCACCAGCCACAATCGCTGGGAGGTAAGTTGCCAGGAGGATGATTACGCTGGGTGAAAAGGAATTGTAGGATATTCCCGTTACAGACCTTTCAGCGCATTCGCAACAATCGCCAGAATCGACTGCGGCTGAAGGTGCGCAAGCGTAAATACGGCGAGATGTACATGATGGAGAGTCTCTACTGTAGCAGCTGTCCCATATGCAAGCGCAAGTATGCGCTCGAGACAGGGAAACTGCCGCCAGAGGTGCGTCACTGCCTTCCAAATCTCTCTGCGGCCTCCCTCAATCTCCCACTCGCTCTCTTTCGTTTGCAGGAGGACAGCAAGATGCAGGATGAAATCGAAACGGTGGATGTGGAGAGCTGCAACGATGATGTGCCAGACTCTGGCTCTGAGCTGCCAACGACAGCAGGTGGAGCCGTTGCATTGACACCCAATATGCCGCCCTCCAGCATGCACAATACGAACGCCCAGCCGGGCAAATTGGATGGCATACTTTATCGCACGGCATGCGTTATCAATCAGAAGGATGCGCATGCTGATGAGCAGGATGTGAGCACCAATGTGACGGTAGCCAGCAGCAGCAGCAGTGTCAGCTGGTCGGGCGAGACAACGCCCAGCACTCAGGCGCATATCAGCGGTAAGTCGAAAGTCATTTAGTCGCGAGAAGGACGATAATTGATACTTCTATATAATTCTCTGTGTACAGTGAAAAACGTCAGCGAGCTGTCATCTACCACACATCATTATTACAATGCGGATTCCTGCAACGTGGGCGTGGCTGAGCATGGCAGCAATAACAACAACAACAACAATAATAATAACAACAGCAATAAGGAGCTAATGATGGATACGGCCATGTGCCAGAATGATAGCGATGAGGATGTCATTGTGGATGATGATGAAACTGTGAAAATGACGACCAAGTCGCACAGCTTCAAGCGACGGCTGGAGGAGAATGTGGCCAGCAGCCGGTAAGCAAAGCTGAGCTAATTAGCTGCAAAGGCAATATAATAAACCATCTTTCTCTCTCTCTCTCTCTCGCTCCTTCACTCTCACAACAGCTTGGAGAACATTTCGCCCAATGATGAGCGTCCACGATCGGAGCCACAGGTTAGCAGCACCGAGCCAGGGCCAATGGATATCTCGCACAGCAACAACAATAATAATAACAACAACAACAACAACAATAATAATAATAATAAAACAACAGCAACCAAATATGTGGAGCCCATGGAGAACAGCCTGTCGCAGCTATCATCAATGGGCGTGCCTGGATTAACGCAATTGGACACAAAGGTGGGAATTAGTTCGGATTTAAAACCGGACGATGAAAACAAATGTTTCATTTGTAAGGTAATTTCTCAGTTTGCTTCAGTTCAATTTTGCGTATGTGCTCTCTCCCATTCACCACTTGTTTCTTCAATGCACTATTTTTGCACGCTTTACACACACACACACGCAGACGCTCTCGCTCACTCACTCAGACATTTCAGTGTTTCATTTTTCAGTTCGTTTCTGTTCTGTTTCGCCTATGCGCTCTCCCTCGCTTCCACAGCCTAACTAAGCACTATTTTTGCATGCTTTGCGTACACACACACATGTACATACACAGACGTGGATTTACACACTCATATTTTCTCTTTCCCCCCGTTCGATTACCACTCTAAGCTATGTTCTGCTTTGTCTATCTACTCTCTCAAGACAGGCATAAAGGATCTCAACACAGATGCGTTTCTACGCGGACGCAATTTCTATTTCCATCAGAGCTGCGCCAATGTGATGAGCAGCTATAGGCTCAACAAGGAGCTGCTCAATCAGGCACAGGCACAGAGGGAGGCCAATGCGGCGAATGCGGCGAATACGCCGCGCAGCTTGTCGCCATCGCCCGCCCAGTCGCCGCAGCAGAGCGCCGCCACACCGGCCATGGAATAGACGGCGAATTGAGCAATCAAAGCGTGAATTTATTACAGTTAATTAATTCAAATATTGTGGTAGCTAATGAAACAAGTTAAGCGAAAATCATGTTTAATTGGGCATGTCAAAGGCTCGCCCCAAAAGCGGGCAACGGTTTTTGTCTCGATTCCTTTCTGCGGTGCTGCCCAAAAGCCAGCAACAATTTATTTCTAATAATATTTATTTATTTTGTTAATTTTTCCTTTCGCTATGTAAATTTGCGAATTCGAATTACCTTTTTTTTTTACTTTCTGCAATTCTCGAAATTAACCAAATTAATTTCCAACTATCAATGTTTAGTGCAATTTTTGCGTTGCCTTTTGGCTGTTTTTTTCGAGCAGCTCGACATAAATCTAATTTTCCTTGTTTATTTAGTACTCCAAATTCTTGAATGTGCTATAATTGTTAAATACAAATGAAATTAGTTATCATAACTAAGCCAATTAGTTGTACATTTTAAGCGTAAAATATTTATGAAAAATCAAATAAATATATTAAAATACTAACAAATCAAATGAGTTCGAATTTATTTAGCAGGAGATATAAATGATATATCATAAGAACACCTAAAACATATTTACCTTATCATTAATTGCTGCTCTAGTTGCCTACATGTCTTATATAGAATTTATTGTGCGAGGTTTATTGCCCCACATTGAACTGTCACAACTGATAAAAAAAAATAATCGTTCGACATTTCCAAAACAATAATTTGTCAGCTAGAACAATATTTTTGTTTACTTAGAATTAAGTAATTTGGTAATTTGCAAATATTATCAGCTAAAAGCGTACCTCGATGTCATTTAAGGAAAACAAACAAATTTCGAATTCTTCAAACAGCTGTTGGTGACAAAAGCTTTGTAGGAACTCAAATATCTGCAAGCCTCAAGACGCAGCTGAACTTTGGAGCAGCGCCTCGTTGCGTTTTGTGTGTTAAAGCTCTAACAATTTGCATGACTACAGCAACGCCGCCCACATGTGCTTAGATTTCATAAGATCTGAATCGAATATGATCGAGATCGCAGATGCCCTGTAAGTAGACATGAGTTATTTATCCGCTGCTGCTTCTAAGAGATATAGAAAATGTGTAGCCAAATTAGTTATAGTCCCTGAATCCACTCGAAATAGGAAATTGATGTATAATGAATATTTATTTATAAATATATTTAGAGTTTATATTATATTTGATTATTAAATTTTAATTATTTGGCAATCCAATACAGTTCAAACTCATAGCTAATGTATATAGTTAGAAAGGAATAGATAATAATCATCCCTAGTAAAAAGAATTTTCATTGCTCATAACATCATCTAAATGCATATTTAATTTCTTATATATATCAATATTTATCTTTAATACACCTTTTAAATAACTATAAACATAATGCTCATACCCCTTCTTAAACGAGCTTGATGTATACAAGGTGTCTATAGCGCACATACATGAAGCTTTTGCCGCAAGCAGCCAGCTTAATTGAGTAGTGGAAAATTTCTGCTGATTGCTATGGAGTACAGCACAATAACAATAAAAGCAAATAGCAAAAAAAGAATAACAACAGCAACAGCAGAGCATCAATTGAGCTATTTTTAAACATACACACATACATATGCAAATACATGGATGTATGTGTGTGACGGCGTCAAAAAGCTTGAGCAGATAAGAGGAATAAGACATTCTCGGTTAAGCTGCCAAAGACGAGCTGAGAGTATTAAGTAGCCGCTCTCGCTCCCCTCGCTCCCCTCGCTCATCGTCTCTTGAGCGCTCCGTTCACTTTCGCATTCTTCCTCTCGCTCTCACACTCTACGCAGGGGGCCGACACACGAAAGCTTGTCGTAAATCGTTTGTCTCGTAAAAATAAGGGAATAGCATGTTAGGTATAAATAGCCGGCTGGCATTGCGAGCGAACTTTCAGTAAGCCGCCGGCAGCGATCAAGTGTGAAGGTGTGAGAGATCCGCTACAAGCATAATTAGACCAATTAGAAGTCATTTCAAAGATGTTTTCCAAACTGAGCACACGTGGTATTGCCAGCCACCTGAGCAGCCTGGCACAGAAGGCACAGACCAAGCAGACGAGCACCACAGACACCAGCCGCTCCGAGGCGGTCTTCGCACGTGAGCAAAAATATGGAGCACACAATTATCATCCGCTGCCAGTGGCGCTTAGCCGCGGCGAGGGTGTGCACGTGTGGGATGTGGAGGGCAAACGCTACTATGACTATCTCAGCGCCTATTCGGCAGTCAACCAAGGTCACTGTCATCCCAAGATTATCCGGGCACTTACGGAGCAGTCACAGAAACTAGCGCTGACGTCACGGTAAGTGGAACAAAAAAAAAAAAAAATAATTAAATAAATAAAAAATAAGAATAAGAAAGAAAAAACAAATAATTTTCTGCTGATGTTGGACGTGCCCCCTTTAAAGCTTATCGAGCACATTGCTTCGACGAAGCTTTATGAGCTTTATTTTTAAACATTTCATTGAACTTGATTTTGTTTGTTCACTGTGTTTGTTGATATTTTTGGATTTTGATTGTTACTGTGTGCCCAAATTGCCCTTTGAGCGTAGCTCGTAATCAATTTCAAGTACACTTTTTTTTATCAGTGATTAAACGTGTTCGTTATCATTGAAAATTGACAATTTTGTGTTGCTAACTTATTTTAATTGGGTCAAAAATTTGTTAAATATTGTTTTATTAAGAACTATATTTTTTTAAAATATTATTTATTGGTAATTTAACATATTATTAGAAAATTTCTCCTTTATGTATTTATAAATTTTTTTTTTAATTTATGTATTTTATTTATTAGTTTTTTTTTTTTTGTTATTTATTTTTTTTTATTTATATAAGAATGCATATATATTTTTTGTATTATCTTCTATCTAATTCATTCCCATAGTAATGTATCATGTTCGAAATTTTAATTTAATTTATTTATATATTATTATTTATTATTTTGAAAAAAAGAAAAAATTTAAAAAAAAAACAGAAATAGGATGATATACAAATAATTTACAAAAAAAAAAAAAATTAATAAAAAAAAAAGAAAAACGTTATCAATATTGTTTTTCGCATTATGATTAACCTCGACAAGGGTAAAATCATAATTTTGTTTGCTATTGCCCTCCAAAATTAATATAAATGTAAAAATACATTCAAATAATCTAATCGCAAGTCTTCAAGCTTAATCTATAAATAGAACAAATATGAGTAAATTAAAAAATATATATAAATTTATGTTGTCCCATGATTAAGCTTTATAATTGATCACAAAATATTACTAAGAATCTAACTTATTGATAATCCAAATTATGTATGAAGATTCATTTCCAGATATTAACGAAGATTAAAATTCATTGCATACAATATACACAAATAAATGAAGCGTCATTAAACCAATTGACATACAAATAAAAAGCTAATTATTATCATTTATGTAATATATATTGTATATAATCTATATTCAATTAGCAATTGCAAACACTTGAGTTTTTAGAGAGCAGCAAATAAAAAGCACTTTACTCGCCTAAAAAAAAAAACACAATAATAAATCATTTAATTGCTCTTAATGACCTAACTTGCTGAACAATTAATACCTGACAACCGAATTCTTCGATTGAAAACCAATTCTAACCGGAAATTGCTCAAGAAATATATTTATTTTACGATTATGATTTGTAGAAAGCAAATTGTTAGGAGTGAAATGATTGCAGCTGATTGATAAGCCAGTTCGTTGAGGGGTTATCAATAGAGCAAAATATCACGATGCGATTATTACTTGAGTCTAGATTTCTGTTTAAAGTTTAAGCTTTAAAGACTTGTGACCTAATCTTGGGGTTTTCATTATAAATTCTAGAATATTTTCAATAGTTTTATAAGAAATTTATTACATTTTATTTTAATTATACTTACTTTATTTTAATATTATTCAATAAATTGTTTGAATATTATAAATATACATTTTTTAGATCAATTTCATAAATTATTTTGTATACTATTTAATTTTTGTATATAAAATATTGTCATCTATTTTTTAATCATATTAGATTATTTTATTTAATTTGCATATACTTATACATTTTGTATTTTATTTTATTTTTATTTTTTAATTTATTAATTTAATATATTTCTTATATAAAATTGTCTAAAGCCCTTTTTTCAATTTTTATTCAATACTAGTTTTTAGTTATTTATTTTATTTATATGTATTTATTTTTCAAATATATTTTTTTATGTATTTATGTTTTCTTAATTTTAAATATTTTTTAAAGCATAAATTTCATATATAATTTTTTTATAGAATCTTTATTACATATATAAAAATTTTTTTATATATTAATTTGGTTTTTTATTTTTCATAATATTTTTTTCAGAAAATTTCCATTCATTCAATCTGTAATTGAACATCTTCATCTCTTTTCAGCGCATTTTACTCCGATGTTTTGGGCGAATATGAGGAATATATTACGAAATTATTTGGCTATGACAAAGTGTTGCCTATGAACACAGGTGTGGAGGGCTGTGAGACGGCCTGCAAGTTGGCCCGCAAATGGGGCTATGTGAAGAAACAGATACCCGAGAATAAGGCCAAGATCGTATTTGCCCGTAACAATTTCTGGGGCCGCACACTGGCCGCCATCTCTGCCTCAAGTGATCCGAGCAGCTATGGAGGCTTTGGTCCATATATGCCCGGCTTTGAGCTGATCGATTACAATAATGTAGCTGCCCTGGAGCAGGCGTTGCAGGATCCCACAGTGTGCGCCTTTATGGTGGAGCCCATTCAGGGCGAGGCGGGCGTCATTGTGCCCGATGAGGGTTATCTGCGCAAGGTGCGTGAGCTGTGCACCAAGCACAATGTTCTCTGGATCGGCGATGAAGTGCAGACAGGTCTGGCGCGCACAGGTCGCATGCTGGCCGTGGACTATGAGGAAGTGCGTCCAGATATACTCATACTGGGCAAGGCCCTCTCTGGCGGCGTTTATCCCGTTTCAGCGGCGCTCTGCAACGATGAAGTGATGCTGTGCATCAAGCCAGGTGAGCATGGCTCCACCTATGGTGGCAATCCGCTTGGCTGCCGTGTAGCCATCGCCGCCCTAGAGGTGCTCCAAGAGGAGCGCCTAGCTGAGAATGCCTTTAAGATGGGCGAACTCCTGCGCTCAGAGCTCTCCAAGCTGCCCAAGGATGTGGTCTCCGTAGTCAGGGGCAAGGGTCTGCTCAATGCAATTGTCATTAATTCGAGTAAGTGGAATCTCTCCTCTCTCATTCATTTCATTTAACTAACTCTATTTGAATACTCCCATAGAATATGATGCCTGGGATGTTTGCCTGAAGCTTCGGGACAACGGCTTGCTGGCCAAGCCCACCCACGGCGATATCATACGCTTCGCCCCGCCTCTGGTCATCAAGGAGGCCCAAATGCTGGAGAGCATTGACATTATTAAGAAGACCATTCTCAATATGTAAAAGCTAAAATATTATATAGCATTTATAATAGCATTTAAAATATGTTAAACTATGTAATAGTATTTAGTAAGAAGTCTGATATATATTTGATATATATTTGTTTTATATGCAAATCTTTAAATATACAATAATTATAATGTAAATAAACACTTTTTGAAATAAAATGTTTTGAAATGTTAATAAGCATGCATCATATTTAAAGTAGGCGAAGTAGAAGGAGGAGAGTAGCTGAAGAAGTTCATAAACGAGGACTAGGCGAAAGAGAAAGAAAAAGAGTAGTAGGAGAAGAATAAGTTTGAAAAGAAAAAGGTGTTGCTAAAGAAATAGTTGGAAACAGATGCTTGAAAAAAGGAAGGAGGAGGAATAGAAGTGGGAATTGTAGGAAGAGAAATAGTAGAAAGAGGAATAGTAATATGAGAAATAGTAGGAGTGGGGGGAAGAGTAGCAGTAGGAGTAGTATTTGAAGTAGTAGATTTGGGAGAAATAGTAGTAGGAAAAGTAGTAATGGTAGGAGTAGTAGTTGAAGTAGTAGTAGGAGGAATAGTAGTAAGAAGAGTAGTAATAGTAGAAGTAAGAGTAGGAGGAATAGTAGTAAGAATTGTAGTAATAGTAGAAGTTGTAGTTGTAGGGGGAATAGAGAAGGAAGAGTAATAGTAGGAAGAGTAGGAGTAGAAAGAAGAGTATTTGGAGGAGAAGTAGTAGGAGAAAAGGTAGTGCTAGGAAAGTGAAGTAGTAGGAGAAAAAGTAGTGCTAGGAAAGTGAAGTAGTAGGAGAAAAAGTAGTGGCAGGAGGATTAGTAGTAGAAATAGAGAAGTAGAAGTAGTTGGAAGAGAAATAGTAGAAAGAGGACTAAGAGAAGTTCGAAAAGATGGACGATTAAAAAAAGTGGAACAGAAGTTGCAGTTAATAAATTGATTTAAATATAAATATAAATATCATACATATATATTTTTGATCGACTCCTTTCAGTCCCATTCAAGTACATTCGACATAATTTTACGTACGTGAGCAATCTTCCAGTCCACTAATTTGCATTTGCCAGTCCACTCTATTTTATTTAAATTCTTTTATAACAGGTTAAATGCTTAAAGTGGAAAAAACGCCTCTTACAAAATATGCCAATGGGCATTTCGAAAACATTTTGATTTCATAATGCCAATAACAACTCAACCTCAGTCGCTCTCTCCCTCTCACATAGTCGCACATTTCTCTTTCTTTTCGCTGCTGAGTGTGTGTCAACATTAAGGCTGGCATTCCAGATTTTTTAATTAAAATATAAAAAGACCACATTGGATGGGAGCGTGCCGCGGTCGTTAGGCAATAAACTTGGACACCGCGCATCCTGCACGGGACAATTACAAGGCGGAAAATGTCGCAACATTTTCGTCTTATCTTCAGGACTTTGGCACTTCAAAAGAATAAGGCAGAAAAGCATAAAAAACGAATTAACACTGGAGCGGGAACTGGCCACGAGCAGGGGTTGCTTAGCTGGCCAAGGACTGCAAAAATGTTGGCCGCTTATCGCACGGGTGGCAACGGCTGCTCCAAAGGATGCGACAGCTTCAGACAAAAACCTATAAAAAAAAAAAAAGAGGAAAGTAGCTAGAGAAATCTTGATTTTTAATTTTAACGCTTTATTTAATTATGTGAAGAAGCGCCTGGCGAGGCAAACAACAACGGCTAGAGGATACGCAGACATCTTCAAGTTTGAAGTTGCGAAGTTCGCTGCTAATAAAATGCTTAAGTTGTGTCCTGTGTGTCTGGCAATAAAACCCACAAAAAAATGGGCTAAAAATTGCATTTTTTTTTTTTTTTTTGTTTGCTACTATGACTTGCTCCACTTTCACTCGCTTCTTTTTCCTATTTTTTAATAAAGACATCAGCAGATGTACGGCGATAAAATGCCCAAGATTATGAAGAAAAGGCAAAAGGACACCGAGCACCAAGCACCAGGACAAAAGGCAGCCAAGCGGCGTGTGGTTTTTGACACTCACACGCACAGCAGACAGTGTCCTTTTTATGTTGTTGTTGTTGTGTCCGATAAGCTTTGGTCTGCATCTTTTCCATTCACATTCAAAGCAGCCTCAAAGACGTTGCATTAACCCAGACTGAACTCTGAGAGCTTTGATTTAGTTGACCCTTAGCGACCCCAACCCCCAAGGCGATGTTTGCTTATCACATTGTTTTTTATGACCCATTCACACTTCTAGTTGCTGCTTATTTTTTCTTCTTTGTTTTTTTTTGTATTTTGTTAAATGGCCAAAGTTTTAATTAGCTAAGCAGCTTCTGCTGCTGCTTCTGCTGCTGTTTCTCCTGCTGTTTCTCCTGCTGCTCCTTTCTCCCTGGCTTGCTTTAGTCCACTTGACTTGTTATTTGGCATATCGCTTTCAATTGCTTTTCAATTGCTGTCAGCAAATTGCAGCAACAATAAAAATCAAATACAACGCGATAAAAATCACAAATCGAAACGTTTGCCGCCCCCAGTCCAAGAGGCAGTTTCTGGCACCTTGTTGACAGCTCAAGCAAATGGGGCGGCAAGAAAAAAATTTGGGGAAAACTTTGAGTTTAAGAAAGTGATGTACTAAGAAATACGCTGCAAGTTCTTAGAATCGGAAATAATGCAAGTACTTAAACTAATCTTTAAAGGAAATGTATTAGTTTTGAAGCTAAAATAAAATAAATATTTAGTTAGTTGACAATTAAATTTAATCAAATTAATCAATCAATTAATGATTGTAAAGAGCAGCAGCTGGAGTCGCTCACTCACTCCTGTGCTCGTTCCCTTTCATATATTCTTTATCGCATACTTGGCTCTTATTTTCCCTATAGTCCAGCATATAGTGTTCTCCCCCTCTACAACTTTGATTTGCCATTATCTATATATGCATAGATTTTCAATCTTCCACTCTTCAATATCATCACATACATGTATCTTTCAACTAAACTCCCTTGCTCGCCCTCGCCCATCTACAGGGTATTCCAAAACGTTGCCTACTTATGGGAGCGTCGCGCTCGCTGTCACCTGTTGTGCCTGGCCTGGCCTGGCTTTATGCTGTGCCCGTTGTAAATCTTTAAAATCAATATGCAAGTGACAAGCAGCTGAGCCTTGAGCCTTGAGACGAATAAACAGCCACTTGGGGATGGGGATGGATGGGGCGCAGGGCAAGTTGTCAGGTAAAGTGTAGGTGGGCGTGATGCCAAGGGTCGCATTAAGTAGGCATGGTTAGCTGCGAGCCGCAGTTGATGGTTGATGGTTTGTCGCGCAAGCTTTTTGGCTTGCAGTCACAGACTCAGACGGCAAAAATTGAAATGCTTTAGATTACGTGAAAATTGTCACGGAAAATTGGTATAAGCGTAACAATCATTTCAACACTTCACGTTGGCATTAAGACAGCATTTAAAGCTGATGAGAAGAAAGCTATTGAGGCTAAAAATCTTAAATTTAATTTACTTAAAATTTATTTTTTCATTGTTTCTTATTGTTACAATGAATGAATGTAAAATTATATTTAAATAAAAAAGATACAAATATATACATTTTTTAGAAGTTAAATAAGTCCATAATTACATTAAAAAATAATACTAATAATTATTTAAAAGACTATAAAAGTAAAATATTAATTTTTAAAAAATAATAATAATAAAAGAAAAATTTTAAATATCAATAAAATAAAAAATAAAAGATACAAACATTAAATAAAATAACAGCATATTAAATAAAAGTGTAAGTAAAATAAATAGAACATATTTGATTTTTTTTAAATTAAATAAATAGAAAACATTTTTTTAAATTAAATATTATTTATTTATTTTTTATGTATTTTTTAATATTAAATAAATAAAAAAATATATATATTATTAAAATAAATAAAATACTGTATATAAAATAAATAGTAATTTTTATTTAGTAAAATAATAGATATTAAAAAATAAATAAAAAATATTATTTAGCTTATAATAAATGCGCAACAAAATATATATAAATATACTTTATTCTATTCCATTAAATATGTATATATTAATATATTTTAAGCAGAGCTTCAAAATAACTGTTGATCGTTTCTCAATGTCTGCAAATAAGTGTCTTTCGCTCACACTGAGAATGAACTCAGAGAGCAATCGATTGCGTCGGTTCTACAACGAGCTAGTTCGCGATCGAATAGAAACTTTTCGTGTCGTTCGTGTCGTCGTGTCGTTCGTGTCGTTCTCTAAACGATGTTCGTGCAAAGAGCATCACACGAATAGCTCAACGAACGGAGCTCAATCGAAAGCCAAAACGAAAAGAACCAAAGTTTCTTGCTCAGAGCGAGCGTGAAAGAACAGAGAGTGAATCTTCAAAATATTACAATTTATTTGCGACATATGATCTTAACTCTCAACCTTAGGTATTAAGATTTTTCTAATATCATTAAATATAAAAAAAATATATATGCATATATTAGAATGTAATCTTCAGCATTTTAACAGCAATGTGTGCAAATTTTTTTGTATTGTTATTTTTGGCTAAATGCTCGTAAATTTATTAGAGCTTAGCTGAGCGCTAAAAAAAAAAGAACGTTTCATAATAAGCCCAAGGCTCACATGTGTGAACAGCCAATTTTCTTTGATTAAAGGGATTTGCAGAAGAACCAAAAGTAGAAGGGGAAGTAAAACAAAGAATGAGAAGCGAAAAAATGATAATAAAATATGGTTGGGCGGTTGTGTGGTGCAAGTCAAATGATAAAAAAAAGAGCAATGCAAAAGTAGCTTATTACAAGCAGCCGCAGAACGAGGGTGAAAAGTAGACAAAGCCAGCAACAAGGACAAGAACAAGGACTTTTCCTGCCTTTTTCCTCATTTTTTTTTTCTCTGTGTGGGGGTAAAAAACATTTTGTTAGCTGTAATATTTTTATGCTTATGACTTGATGGCGCGGGCCCCTTTTAATAATCTTGAAGCTGGCCATAAACGTGTTTTTTTTTTTTTTGGTGTGATAATTACATTAAGATTGAGCTTAGTTATTTGAATGGTTTACTTTACTTGCGCTTTGTGGCTAACCAGACGATTATTTGCTTTTTACTTGTTTGTTGGCTGGCAAAATTCAATTGCCCGAATGGCTCGGGCGAACAATTAAGCCAAAGCGCAGCCATGGGAATGATGCTTCAGTTGGTGAACTGTGACGCATATTAAACAGTTTTTTGCATACACAAAGAGAGAGAGAGAGAGATAGATAGAGAGAGAGAATCGTAGCACGTAATGGTTAACTTCTCGTTTTTTTGCGAGCACATTTTTAAATGGCAGCAGCGAGTGAGGCACGTGCATTAAACAGCCCAAAGGCTCAAACAACAACAACAGCAACAGCAGAAGCAGCAGCAGCAACATGTGTGGAGTAATTTACAAAACTCTTCGCTGGGAGTTCAGTTCAACGCGTTTGTCTGCCCGGGAGCCGCGCAATTAGGCAATTGACCGTATGTCTCTCTCTATCTCCCATCTCTCTCTCATTCTATCTCTCTCCCACTCTCTATGTAATTGACAAAAAATGACATGCAATTGTGGCAGCGCCCGTGTCGGCCATGCGGCAAAAATAAACCAAAAATTGATTTTCATGTAATGAGTTCAAAAGGGCTGCGTATGACTGTCCTGGAGTGTCCTTTTTTTTCCTGCAGCATGCTGACTGCATATTAAAATGTGCGTGATGCCATGTGACGAGCGTTGAAGTTTCAATTTTTTTACGTTGTATTTTATATTATTATTATTTTTATTGTTGCCGACTATAAGGGCTGTCAATTTTTATGAAGTTAAACTTTTTTTCGTTGTGTTGGGCTCTGTATGTGGGGGGGCCAGCAGATTGCACAAAAAGGTGTCGCATGTAATGAAGCGCATAATTTTAATTGGCTTTTTGGCTTGAATTTAATGTGCTGCAGTAGAATTGTAAAAAAATTGATTTACACGTAAATGAAATCAAAAATAAATCAAGCTGTGCATTTGAAATTAAAACTGGCGCCATATACGATTATTTTTTTGTATTTTATGTACTCTTCAGCACTGAATTTATAAGCTTATTTAACTGACAAGCAACATATGATGAAAATTACTTTAATTTTAAATGACAATAAATATATACCAATTTTATATTTTAAAACAATAATATATTTAACATTGAAATATATAAAGCATGTGCTCCAAGCACAAAATTCAACCATTTTTATCCACTGATTTTTGAAAATTTAAACTAGATTAGCAACGAACTTGTATACAAAACATACTTATCGATATATCGATATCTAGCAGCTGTTCCTTTTTATTACGTGCTGTTCATAACATAACAGTAAATGTTAAAAAGTATTTTTAAGGTTCCCACAGTTGTATGTATGTAGTTTCGTGTCAAAGAAGAAGAGCGAGAGCAACAAGAAAGAAACAAATTATATTTTCGTCGCGTTGTGCAAACGCCTGACTCCAGTGTTTGTGTTGTTGTGCAAATCATAAAGCAATAAAATGTCGAAACGACTTGCAACCAACACTGACGACGGCGCCAGCAGCAACAATACAGAGCAGCAACACGCAACCAATGCCAACAATAGCATCATCAATCTGGACGACAGCGACGACGACGACGACGATATGCAATTTGTAGGCTTTGTGCATCCTGCAATGCCAACCATCGATCTCTGTGTCTCACCATCCACCTCGGCGGCAGCAGCCGCAGCTGCAGCTATCGCAGCTACTCCAACTGCTGCTGTTTCTGCACCAGCAGCTTCTGCAGCACCCGAAGCACTCAAAACTGCCAACATAGAAACAGGTAAAAAAAATACGAAAGAAAAAAATACTAAAACAAAAACAATAACATTTCATGTTTGTTCATGTTTCTTTCAGACGTCGCTGTTGCTGCCTCAAATGTAACGTCTGACGCTGACACATCCGGTCCCACCGCCATCCTGGAGTGCCCTATCTGCCTTCAAACGTGCATTCATCCCGCCCGCCTGCCCTGCGGTCACATCTTTTGCTTCTTGTGCGTTAAGGTATGTCGCACCCAAAGCACCTTTTACAGCTCTGCCCCTCTCTCTGTGCTCCTCTATCTCCATCTGCTGCTGCTGCTTAGCCGGAAATATTTACTCATTCAAGTCGCGTCCCGTTTTGATATTTGTTGTATTTTTTTGGTCAACATGATCGAAACGCGTGCGCCCAACGCTTTGCACGAACGCACACATGAGGAAAGTTCAAGGCTGCGCCGCTTACCATTAACCCTTATGTGTGCCCGCTGCTTGTCAGCGCTTGCGCTAGCTTGAATAAATCAAATTCAATTACCTTCCGCATAGCAATATCGAATTGATTTCGAGTCTTTAGCCTTAGCCCAACATGTAGATGACTTAGCCAGGTTTAAATTTCGCCTTAACTTATAATTAAAAATGGTTATTTTGTATTTAGTTCAAGGTAGATTACATTGACTTAAAAACAAAGATATGTGATATTTGAATTTCAATTCTTGTCTATAGTTATAGTTATAGTCTATTTTCGAGGGTCTGATAGATTATTTCGAATTTATTTAATTTTTTTTTTTTAATTTGTCTGCTACCTCTAATGACAAATTAATAAATTTCAAAATTTTTTGTACTTACAAATTAAGTCTAATTAAACCTAATTGTTGAGCAATCACAACTAACTAAACATCCCTTTCTGCTTCCAGGGCGTTGCCTATAAGAATCGCCGCTGTGCCATGTGTCGGCGTGAGATACCCGCCGAGTTTCTGGACCATCCGCAGCTGGTGAACGGCATCGATGACATTTGTGCCACACGCGCCACCGAGGATGGCTATCAGTGGTATTACGAGGGACGCAATGGTAAGTGGGTAACTCCATTTTTGGTGGCGGTGTCTTTTAGTCCACAACCACAACATCCATGTCCATGAGCATAAACCAAACACAAACCCTAGGCGGCTGGTGGGCGTATGATGTGCGCACCAATGGAGAGCTTGAGATGTCCTACCAAACCTTCCAGGCACTCAAAGCCAAACGAGCAACAGAAGTGAAACCAGTGAAGCGGCAGGAAAGTGTCCATGTAGAAGAAGGCAACTGGAATGCAATGTTTGAAAATGTTGATTATGATGACTGTGACGAAATCTCCTCGGACAGCAGCTCTGACAGTCCTGCCGAGGATCCAAGTCGTATCCAGCAGCTCATCTGTGGCCAATTGTATATCATTGATCTGATCTGTATGACGCAAACGTTGCGTTCGCAGCCGGCCAGAAAGCGAAATATATTACGGCGCAAGAGATCGGAGCCGGCGCCGGGTTTCAAAGGCGTCGCTGGATTAAAACACAATGCAACTTAATACCTAATTCTCACATTCCTCATTATCCTTCGTCCTACTAATCCCTTAATCCGTGATCCAGCCATGAGGCAAAAAGCAATAGTGAAACCTTTAAACTACTTACTACTGTACAGGTTGGTGGCAATACGACGATCGCACCAGCCAGGACATTGAGGAGGCCTTCAAAAAGGGCGACAAGTCCTGCAGCATACTCGTCGCCGGCTATGTCTACATTGTGGATCTGGAACAGCTGGTGCAACAGCGTCAGAACGAGCCGACGCGCTGTCGTCGCGTCAAACGTGATCTGGCCACCATACCCAAGAAGGGCGTGGCAGGACTGCGCATCGAGGGCAATCAAGTGACCAGCGACACGGTGTTCAGTCGTCCCAGCAATCCGACGCCAACGGCTGCCTCCGCCGGCAACCCGCCCACATTCATCTCGACCATTGCTGCCCGGGATGCGGCCATTCGGATTGCCAGCGATATTATTGGCTCCACGCTGGCAGCGGCGGATGAACTGACACGCGGCTTGGCCGCCAGCAACATCAGCGACAGCGTCAACGACTTAAGCGGTGAGCAAATCTACTCCAATCCACACACAGCAGGTACTGCAGGTGATGAACAGCAATCAGGTGCGGGTGCGGGTCTAGGAATGGGAATGGGTGTCACTACAGCACGTTCGCTTGCCTCCTCGCACTCGAATTCCATACAGGATCTCATGCGCAGCGCCACTGAGGATCTGCTGGACACCACGCAACAGGTGATCGAGACCAATCAACATACTATAGATCTCTTCGAGCAGGCCTTGAACGACTTTCAGGCGCTCACACTGCGCAACTTTGCCGATTCCAGTGATGAGGACGACGATGACGATGATGATGCCAATGTGAATATTGATAACGAAAATGTGGACATTGATAACGATGGAAACGAGGCAACTGAGGCGATCGAGGCGAGCGAACAACACGATGGACACACTGGGCCATTGGGTTTCTAATTTCCGATTCACAACTTCACAAATGAAAGAAAAGAAAAAAATGCTAAAAGCTCGAAACGCGAACGAAGTTCCTTTAGAAATGTCAACAATTCAGAATGTTAACTAGAGAAATGCGGCGCGTACCTGAGAATCTATATCTATAAAAAAAAAAAAAAAATAATAAACAAATAAACAGAAAGGAGAGGAGACAGCCTACAGGGTAACATAAATAAATACAGACAGATATACATACATACAATTAGTGCATATAGAAATTACTTAACAATCTGAACCTGAGCAGCTATTAACTATACTGAGCTAGATGTGATCTGGAAAGCAGTAATATCAAATGTTCCCTAAGGAGTATGACAAGAAAAGCTCAAAGAGAATCGGAAATCTTTTTCAGTTAGTAAAACAAAACTTATTGAATCTTAGTCAGGTTTAACTGAATAGGTTGTTCAGCAACTTATCTAAAATATCGCCAAGAGAATAGAAAAACTAAAATTTCATTGAGGAATTTCGCCTTCCCTCTTCTCTATACATATACTCATAACTATACCAATGCATTGAAAATATCCCGTTAAACCGAGCCAATTAAACAACCACCAAGAAAGTGTAGTGTGAGATGGACAATACATAAGTATAAATTCGATTGGGTTTTCGATGGGAGATACAAATTCATTGAATTCGGTTTATATCTAATCCCCCGACGTGAGACACCCTGTATTCGTATTATATATACATATATCATAAGTCGCCGTTAAGTGCGTTAAAACAAACAATTTCTGTGAACATTTTAATTATAATTATTATAATATAAGTTATATATTAGAGAGAGCATTTGATTGGGTTAGCAGCAATTGAGTTTCTCGACAGATCAATCAATAGAGAATTGTTATTTATTTCGTTTAACTTGAACTTCAAATCAGCAGCTCAATTGTGCCTAATCGAAATGCATTTAATTATACACATATACATATGTATAAAATTGTCTATATTAATATATATGTATGTATATTTTGTGACTACTGTTTTATAGATTCGATTTGTACCCCGCCATCACATCTAACTGTGAAATGCCTATTCGTAGCTATACTTATATCAACGATATTCCTAAAGCTCTACTGAATACATGCGCCTGAGCTCCCCAACCCCTCTTCCGGTAATATATACAACAAATATCCTACAACAAACCAAATCCAAATTGCATGTTAATTCATTTACTACATTTGCTGAAGAGCTTTCTGATCATCAATCTCCATTACTATTGAGTATAAAATAAAGAAACCTAAGCTAAGCTTCATTATGAATGCCAAATGTTGATCTCTCTCTTTGTCTTTATCTCTCTCCTCATCCGTTTCTCATTTCTCTTCAGTCCTTCGTTCCTCTGGCTCTGTTAACTTTATGCATTTAAAAAAAAAACACACATAGACTTTCTCCACTCAAATCAAATCTTCCTTAATGGTGACAGTTAGATCATGTACTTATCGAAATCTTTCAAAAGTTTTGGCTTCAACAGACTAAACAAGAAAAAAATAAACATCAATCAATGGAAAACCAAATTGTGCCAAGCGCAAAGCTCTCTGTTAAGCCAAAAAGAACTATGCTAACAGCTCACTGTTAATGTAATGTTATATTAACAGCATGTCAGTCACATTTCAGTTAAGTTTCGAACATTCGCGATTAAAATTGATATTGTAAACTGAAATAAAAATGCATGAGGCATATTTATATATATATATACGTAGAGTTATACCTAGACGATGTTGAGAAAGCAGAATATTTTCGTGTGTAAGCCATGTTGATTTACTATATTTAAGACTACTTAACCTTTATTGTATTTAAGTTACAAATAAACATTCTCAAGCAAAAGTTGCTGTTTTAATTTGTTTTTATAATATATTTATATAGGTATTTAGATTTCATCTACCAAATTTAAATATATATAATGGACTATGGAAATTATGAATTATATAATAAATATATTATTCAATATCTTTACTGAGGGGTTTTTGAAGAGTTGAAAATTTGTATTGGGTTTATATCAGATTGATAATGTAAGTATTAAAATATATTTAATTTCCATTGAACAAAAAAATAAACTGACTCTAATATCTCATCCATGTGCTCAGAGCTTCCTGCATGACTTTCATAAAAAATACTATCTTAACAGAACAAATAGATAAAAGCCGTAAAAATATACAATATTTATCAAGTACACCCATCAACAGGTTTTCATCAATATCAATTGCAGCAAGGACAGTTCTCGCTTTGAGAAATTATTTGTTACCTTTGTTTTCGAGTACAGGTAGTTACTCGATTTCAAATGAAATCCTTTTTTATAGGTTTCTTTGTTTGGGCATCGGACCCTGATCGTCTGCAAATACTTGGCTATTGAGTCATGCGCAATGGACCAAAAGAAAACGCACGCATGCAGCATATTAATTTACTGGACCTCATGAGAATCTTGTTGTTGCTGTTGTTGTTAGTGAACAAACAGGCTTAAAAAAGGGGACAGCACAGCTCTAACAATGTGACGTGTGAAAGGGAGAGAGATGCAGCATGTGAAGCAGCGATCGTAGCTGTCACATAAATATATTTGAGATCGGGTTTTGGAGAGTTCTTTGGGCGTCGCGACTGCCCGAATGAGTCATCGTTGTTTACATAGAAATTATGCTACCTGCTGCACTTGTTCTCTTTCTTTTTTTTAGGTTTTCTACCTGTTCTGTAAATATCATTAAATAGGTAAACGTCAGCTTGTATAACAACTTGTTGCCGTTTCTTATCAGCCAGACATATGTACATACGACATACGAGTCTTATAAAAGTGCAACTGATTCTAATCTGACAAACGTGACACTTAAATATAGCATAGATGACTATATAGATTGCTCATTATTGAAATCGGTAATAGATAAGGTTTTGTGATAAACTAAATTGTAATCTTAACTGAATTAAACTAATTATTATTTCATTTTAATAATTATAAATGTATATAATCTTAAAATAACAGTTAGAAATCAAAGCAAAAATAAAAACAAAATTAGTTTTTAATCACATAATTATAAATACATACTTCATATTGTAAATATTTACATAATACGATTTCCATTTTGATATTCTGTGTAATTCAGATAGTCCTCTATGGCATAGTTAATCTTTACAGAAATATACTCTAATTGTAATATTAATAAAAATATCACAATATTACAATTCATTTGATATTCGAATTATAATTTCATCATATCAAATATAAATTAATATTCTATGCAGTAGCAATTATAAATTTATTTACAGCTAATAATTACAATTAAAAAATAAATATAAAAGAGCATATTAGCATAGCATCAAGGATAATTAAAGCTAATAATTTTAAGCCAAATGAAATGTACAAGCTTTTTACAAAAGCTATTAACAGTGCGTTAACAGTGCTACATGATCGCACAAACTCTGCCTCTGCCGACGTTCACCACTCGCTTACTCGCTCTCAATTTCTCAGCTACACGCGGAGCTCTCTTTCTCTCTCTAACTCCCTCTCTGAAACACACATACACGCGTAGTTAGGCACATGCGCAGTTCAACCTGCGCTCCAAACTGGTTTTGAGGGAGGAAATTGGCCCGCTCGAAGCAGCTTGTCCGCTGTGTTGGTACATACCAATTTCAGCTTGCTCTCGGCCAGGCAGGCTGAGCGTGCGCCAGTTTTTTTTGGTGTGTTAGTTGATTTGTATCTACCTTTGGTGCGGACGGTTGGTTGGTCGGAACGTTATCTTAAGCGCAACCAAAGGCCAACCAGTCTTTGTATTTGTAAAATTTTTACTTACATTTCTAAAAAATTGTGACTAAATAACCAATAAAATGTAAGCGAAGGCATATTATACCATATCCATAAGTAAAATGCCGTCAAAAATTGTGCGGAATTGCAGTGGAAAGTGCAAATAAAAATTTATTGATTTTCTTTAACCGAAGCAACCAACGAAGAAGAAGCAGCAGCAACAGCACAAAAGTATAAGCTGCGCTGTAAGGTTTCCAATTGACTGTGAGAGACCGTGCGTGTGTGTATGTGTATACATGTGTGTGTGTGCGTTTCGCTGCGTTCGTGTGTGTAGCAAAATTTCGTTGTAGTTGCTTATTGTTGTTATGTTCTAGCCAAGTTAAAAGCACGGCACCAATGAATAAAGAAAAAAAAAATCAACAAAATTAAAAGCAAAAAGCAAAAGGCGAAAAAGAAGTGGAAACACAAATATACTTAGCTGTATACATATACATGTATTCGTATACGAGCGCGCCTGTGTTTGTGCATGTTTGTTCTTTTGTGCAATTTGCCATTTAAAGGCATACAAAACAACAGCGCTGCATTTGAAAGGGAAATGAGCATAGCTGTTAAATAATTATTGTACAATGTTAAGTGAATTTTACATGTTTTACATGTATGTGTCTAATTATGTGACAAGTGTTGCACTTGAAATTTTGTTTGATAGGCTGCCATTGCGTCTTCTTCTTATGTTTTATCACGCGCTTCCGCGGTAGCTTAAAGCTTTACTCTCGCCCTCTCGGCCCTCGGCCGTTCGCGCGGTCTCACCCTCTGTCTCTCTCGCTCAGCAAACGTTGACGTTTGCGTGGGTCGTCGACGTCGTCGCCAACGTCTGTTGTAATTTTTTTTTTTTTTTTTTGCCGTTTGCGCTTTTCGCTTTTTGATTTAACTGCTGAGCGTAACGTGGAGGGGGCTGACGCCAATGCTACTGAACGTGCCCAAATCTCCCCCTCGCATACAGCAAATGCACACACACGTATATACATATGTACATACACAGTTGTATATATTCGCGAATCCTGCGAGTGGGCGTTTGACGTCGTCCAGCTACATTATCGATTTCGCGCTGGTCCATTGATAAAAATGTTCACGAATATGCTTGTGTGTGTGTATGCACTTAAGTTTTGAATTTTGTGTTTCATTATCCTTCACAGCCTACCTAACAACCAGCATGTCGTAGCCCGCTAAGAACTGTCATTTTAAACGAAAATTAACGGACAATGCAGCCATTTAGCGACAGTTTAAGCAAAAGTCGTGATGATTTAGCCACCAGGCAGCACCAGAAACAACAACAACTGCACTACAGCAGGCGTCGACATCATGGAAGCAGTCCAAACCTATCGCTAGATCAAACCGATAATTTACGCAGAAGGTAAGTTATCGAACATGCCAAATTACCCATTTGAAAATTACCCAAATCTGTTATTGGTCAAGGTCATGTTTGCTAGGGATATTTTCCTAGAACTTATCGTATACATTTTATACTTATCTATAGAGTATCTTTAATTAAAATATATCATGAAAAATATATACGCGTATATGTATGTATATGCGTAATATATTGATATAAAAATAAAACACGTGCGAAATTCGTTGCGAAATAAATAAATAAACAAAAGCAAATACCCAAAAGCCTTAACGATTAGAAACTTCCTTGTTACTTGCTCTACATACATACGCACACTTTGATACATACATATGTATGTATGTATGTATTTATGTATATACTACTACTACTCCAACTCCCAGCAGCAGCTCACACACATGCACACGCACACTTGTACGCTCACACACCTGCGTCGAAAACTGGTTTCAAAGCTCCGCCGCATGCTGTCCAATGCAAGCACTTCTCAAAGTTGGTCACTCTAACAACAACAACAGCAACAACAACACTTGATAACAATGAACGACGGTGTAAGGCAGCGAGCGAGAGAGAAAGAGAGAAACAAAGCTGTGCTGATAATGTGTGATGCGAGCGGCTCGTTTGGTGGCTATGCTCCACCGCTCACGCTCGCAATTTAGTACGCGAAAATCAATCGTTTCAGCTGGTTGTCGCAGCAAGGCAGCGAGCGTGTCAATCAAATCGTGAGCCTGCCTTAACGTCTCCGCACTTCGTGTCCCGTATATGTATGTGTGTGCAGACAGCAATAACAATAGCTTTGCTTATCGCCGAATCAGTTGCTAACGTGTGCTTGTGTGTGTGTGCACCTTTGTGAAGCGCTGTCGCAGTTTTTGTCCGTTTTGTGCAAAAACTCAAGAAAATAACTGTTACAAACGAAACGCAACGAAAGTGTTACGCAGCCAATTCTTGGTCTTGTAATTAACGCTACAGCTGCAGCAGCTACAATAACAACAGCAGTAACAACAACAATAACACCAACACCATTTAACACTTACCTTGACGTCATTTTTTTATTCAGACGACAAAAACGTTTAAAAAAAACGTATTTGTTGTTGCTGTTTTGTGCTTTGGTTTTTGGTGGCTGGCCGTGCTTGGCACGAACCGAACGAACGAACGTTTTTAATCAAAACTTGTTGTTGATGTTGTTGCTATTATTGTCACTCGGGTTTATACAGTGCGTAAAAAACGTCTGGCGGCGACCGCTAAAACAAAAAAGAGCGAGTGTAAAAATTTGCATTAATGCAGCACCGCTATGCCAAATTAATGAATGAGTTTTGCGAACAACAACCACACTAGCAGAAGGCAACAAAACTAATTGCAAAAACAAACACAATTAGCCGTGAAAATAAGCACGAAAGAAGCACAGAAAGAAACATTACTATGGTCTATTACATACCAATTTTCGGACGTACCGACCCACCGGATAAAATAGTAACAAAGGAGAAAAGGTAAACAAAGGCTTGACAAAAGGGATAACAATTAACGATCACATTTCACTTATATGTATTTATCGATAGGCATTGTGATTAGTGACGTCTGTTTGCTTCAATTTTTTTTCTCTTTTTTTTTTGCCAACACTACAAAAATGTGGGAGACCCATAAAAGTTGACTCATGCCACCAAAGTACCGTTATTCGTTGCACTTGCTGTGCTCTGCAAAAATGAAATAAAATAAGTCGAAACTAGCCAGGTTTCCGCGTTCTATGAACTACGCGTCACCCGCTACATCAACAAGAAAAGGTCAAAACGTGCTGCTGCAGCGATTAGTAAATGCGCTCGAAATATCATAAGTAATTAAAAGGTTTTTGACACTAGTTTTGGTGCTAGCGACGGCGCCGTCGGCGGGTCGACATGTGAACGAAAGAACGCAATGCTCTCCCCACAGGTGTCAGTGGTGCGAGCGGGATGTCTATACACACATACGCTGGGAACAAAATCTGCACAAGCACGGTAGATGATTTGCGCCTGTGTAAGTGTCCAATCTAAAAGAGAGGGTGTTTGTGGGAATGTGTGTGTATATATGAGTGTGAATGTGAGACGAGCAACAGGTGATTTTGCGTGTTCGCTCACGTCGCTTGAGTTTGACAGCTCCATCAGACTTCTTACCCCGTGTTGATTGTTATTGTTGTGATAAATGTTTTTCACCTGAATAAAAAATGCTGCGGCAACGACAGTTGGGAATATCATGAGTGCTTTTTCTCTTTCGCACACACTTTGTGAATGGTGTTTTTGTTTATCTTATCGGCTTCAGTAAAAATGTAAAACCGAAAAAGCAAAAACAAAATCAATTCCGCGCAAAAGCTAAACAGGAAACACATACATATGCCATGGTGTGGTATGTGTGTATTTGTGGATTTTGCTTGAAAACAGCGGGGAAATGGCAGAGACTTGGTTATTCTTCTTCTACACAAACATACATGCGCACGTATGTACAAACGTACACATTATCTTTATCACTGTCATTAGAAGTATAAATTTAAGAATACCTGAAATAACTAGTATGAACCCTTATTGTGATCAATTTCGTAGCTTTAATTGCAAATTGAAGCTTACCAAAACAAATTAACGTTAAATTTTTATCGATAAACGTTTTCTGTGATTCGAATTCGATTGCAAATTTATTTAGGTTTTCAATTTAATTATTGTGAGCTACATAGAACTGTTCAAATGAGAATTAGCTCAGCATCTATGAATACCTGAAATATTCAGTTCAATTTGTATGAACTTGATTTATTGTTATCAAATTCGTAGCTCTAATGGTAAAACAAAATAAATAACGTTTTTCATCGATGGATCGTAACTCCAATTGCGAATAGTAAATAGTCGTTCATTTTTATCGATAGACTATGTTTTTTTTTAATGAAATTTCAATGATGAATCGGTTTATGTTTTAAATTTTCATTTAAAGTCTTACATTAATTTTTGTTTAGCACCAAAAACTTCTATAGTTTCATTAATTATTAAAAAGCCCTTAACACATAAATATTAAATATCTATCTCTTAATAAAAAAAAGAAACATATTTTAACAATCATTCCTTTTTCTCATTTCATTTTTAGCGTGGTTTGTCTGCAGGATGAGTTTGGACACTTGGGACTTGCCGCTACAGATCTGCCTTTCAAATCAACGGACATCGATTCATCTGCGCCGCAACATCACAACAACTATGCGGAGATTACGGACAGCAGTGCCGAGAACACGTGCCAGCAACGGTGGCCACCACATTCGGGAGGTGGTGGATTGGCCAGTGCGTTTGGTCATCCGGATAAGCCGATTAGCTGGATGTACGGCTTGCTGGGCTGTATGAAGCCCGTATTGTCCTTTATTGGCAAAGCGGGCGTCATTGAAGTAAAGAACCAGCGCAGCGAAGACTGGGAAATTCCCTTCGAGTCCATTACGGATCTGGACTGGTTGGGCAGTGGTGCGCAGGGAGCGGTCTTCAGCGGCAAGCTAAAGAATGAAATTGTGGCCGTCAAGAAGGTGAAGGAACTGAAGGAGACAGACATTAAGCACTTGCGCAAGCTGGATCACGAGAACATTATCAAATTCAAGTGAGTAGCAATATCATCATCCGATAAACATATGTATATATAATATAATTTCTTTTCACAGAGGCGTTTCTACACAGTCCCCTGTGTTTTGCATCATCATGGAGTATTGTCCGTATGGCCCGCTGCAGAACATATTGAAGGAGGAGCAGGTCATGTTGCCGTCCCGTTTGGTCTCTTGGTCCAAACAAATTGCATTGGGCATGCAATATTTGCACTCACATAAGATCATACACAGAGATCTGAAGAGTCCCAAGTGAGTGCCAAGAAGAGAAGGGGAGATCTCTTAAAAAACTTCTATGGCTCTTTAATACTTTCAGCATACTGATTAGTACAAATGAAGTGGTGAAGATCAGCGACTTTGGCACTAGTCGCGAGTGGAATGAGATTAGCACGAAGATGAGCTTTGCGGGCACCGTTGCCTGGATGGCGCCTGAGGTTATTCGAAATGAGCCCTGCTCTGAGAAGGTTGATATTTGGTCGTACGGCGTTGTGCTCTGGGAAATGCTCACCTGTGAAATACCCTACAAGGACGTCGACTCATCGGCCATTATTTGGGGTGTGGGCAATAATTCGCTGAAGCTGCTCGTGCCCAGCACCTGTCCCGAGGGCTTCAAGCTGCTCGTCAAGCTCTGCTGGAAGAGCAAGCCACGCAATCGTCCCTCATTCCGGCAAATACTCAGCCACCTGGACATTGCCGGGCCGGAGCTGTTGCGCAAAAGTGAAAAGCAATATTTCGAAACGCAAAAGTCATGGAAGGAAGAGGTGCGCTGCCATCTCAAGGAGATCACTCAGAATGGCACCAGCATACACAAGTACGAGCAGGATCTGATCAAGCGACGCACTGCCGAATGGCGACATGCTCAGGACATACGCATGGTCTACGAGGACAAGCTGCAGAAGACGAATCAGCTATTCTTCGAGCTGAGCGAGTGCATGACACAGCTGCAGGAGAAGGAGAAAGAAATTGCCGAGTAAGTACAAGACTTTACAAGCGAAAATGAATTACCAATTAATATATTCTACTTCTCAGGCGCGAGCGTAAATTGCCCGGCTCTGGCTATAAGCCTACGAGACGTTTGGGCAATACTCTCAAGAAAATGCAACATTATCGACGACGACTGAATGCGCCACCGGCACAACCAATTCAACAACAGCAATCCTCAACTCCAGATCCCGAGACCACGCCAGAGGTTAGTCTTTATATATATTTATTCCATGCTTATCTTATCCTTATCTTCTTATCCCTCAGAGTCCGGTGAAATGTGTGCTCTATGCGCAACTGGATGGCAATTGCCAGCCAAAATCCTATTGTGCTGTCGGTACCAGTATCATGAGCGGACCGAATACGTCCAACAAAAACAAGAAGACTTGGCGTCATCGGCGCAATGGCTCCGGTTCCTTTGCCGCGCCGCCCAAATACAGTCCGACGCGTGATCGTCGGTATCAAAGCGAGCCGGAAAATCGTAAAGTTCAACTGGTCGAGCGGCAAACTCAAACGGATGCCATGGATGTCAGCGAGACGGACATTAGTCCGTGCGTCGAGCAGCCAGTCGATGTGCCCCAGCCAGTGCCACCCAATCATCGCCAGCTGCCGCTACAATTGCAACGCATCCAGCAACTGGCCACGGCCATGGCGCAAGCCAAGGTGCTCGGGGGCACACTGCCAGCAGCCACAGGTAGCTCACCAGCGAACGCTGCCAGTCCATCCAATGGCAACTCGCTGAGCAACAGCGAGCTGACCTATCAGGATGCATGCTCCAGTCCCGATCAGCTCATTGACGATGTGATGAACAGCAACGAGCGTCTGGACATTGCTGACTGCTACAGCGACAATGAGAATCTGGAACGTCTGGGACGTAAAGTCAGCGAATTCATTAACGAGAATCGCCTATCCATACAATCGAATTCCACAGAGAATGGCAATGGCGGTGGCAGCGGTGGCAGCGTGCACACAACAACGGCGCCGGAGTTGTGCGAGGGAGCCGTAAATGGGAGTCCCTGTCTGAGTCGCTGCAGCAGCACACAAAGCAGAAGACAGGTAAGGCAACAGCAACAGCAGCAGCAGCAGATTGCAGAGAATACAACAGCGATTCTCAGCAATGCGAATGGTGAGTCGTCGCAGGAGCCGCTGGGCGAGGATAGCTGGTCGGATGAGGAGGGTGAGGACACCGACTACAATTACGCGTTGCGCAGAAGAAGGTGAGTTTATTTTACTAAAATTAAAATGCTTATTTAGCATACTTAACTCTCTCCCACTCTGTCTCTCTCTCTAATCAGCATTGGACGCCTGCCCATTGGACGTGGCATGCGGCCGAGACGTAGCTATAAGGGGCCGCTCTCGCAAAAGATTGCCATACACAAGCGTAATGTGGTCATTGTGTCCGATGAGGAGAACACCTCCGAATACAGTCATTCGCCGTCGAGCCAACATTCCACTCTTGAAAGCAATACGGATATACCGGCCGATCTAAAGCTGGAAAAACAACAGCAGAAAAACATCAATAATAGCTCCAGCGAGCCAGACTCAAGTGACTCCAGCGATGAGGAGGAGAACGAGGGGGGCGCCAAAGCGAAAACGGCCCCAACTCCAGCGTTACCAATGGGCGCCATACGCAGCAGCGATATTATATCCATACCCACATTTGAGGCTGATGGCGCCGTGAATATGGTTTAGCCTAGTTATGCATAGCCTAAGTGAGAAGAGCTCCTACAACAATTAACCGAAATCAACTATCTCTTTATATACTCAAAACAAACAAAACAAAAAAAAACCTCAAAACTGTATGGTATTATATATGTCATATGTTATACATATATATACATTCATATATATATATATATATATATAAATATTTATGTATCTTTATGTCCGATATCTGTATGCATTGTGTCTTTAGTTAATAGTTGATCCTCGAGCGTTGATCGCTTCCTCAACCTCAATATCCGTGTTCGCTTTTAAGGGTTAGGGGCAAGTTTATCTATATGAATTTCCTATGTTTCACACTTTATGATTTAGGATTTCGTTTTATTCAATAAGCTGCCTTTGTAATATATATCTAATTGCCGTAATTGTATATTTAGTTTAGCCATTAAGTAGTTCTCAATCTTAAGAGCTTAACCGCAACACGCTCCCAACTAAAAAAGAAAAGAAAAAATCAAACCAAAACTGAAAAAAAAAAGAAACGATTATAGAATTGGCCTCAGGCAATATATAGGAAAAACAATATATATATATATACATACATACATACATATATGTAACGCAAAATAGTCAGGGATATTTTTTATATAATGCAAAATTTGCAAAAGAAATCGATGAGAATGTTTTTTAAAAGAAGCGCATAATATAATTTTGTAGCTCGCATTGGAATCACTTCAAAGAACTCACTTGAAGGAACTCTAAATCGGTAATCCTAATTACTTTTTCGATATGCACAAAATTCAAAGCTTCAGTGCCTTAAAGCAAATATTTGAAAGAATCGACAAACGTAGAAAAATAAATAATAATAATAATGTATGATGTGCGCTTTCAAGAATAATATAAACAGAATTATTGAATCATTTGCTATAGAATCCATAAGTTCATCGCGCTAGTTGATTTGAAACCACTCAAAAAGCGCACATCACGCTGCAGACAACAAATACATGAACTATATACTTAAAAAAAAACGAATTACAAATTTAAAATATTTCTATATACACTCAACAATAATATTTACACACTAGTTGGATGTTTAGCCGCATGCAAAAAGAAAAAAAAAAAAAAAAAAAAAGAAAAAAATGAGAAACAATTCTCCACATTATGTAAATGTACTCCATATTAAGTTTAAATTTAACGACTCATACGAATTAGTTTGTAATCTTAATTAAAACAAAAGCCGAAAAAAGTAAAATCAACGAATTTTTATTTCAGTTGGGCTAGAGATGGGGAGTCAAAATCGGTGTTTTTAATTAAAAATATATATATATATATATATATATATATATATATATATATATATATATATATATATATATATATATATATATATATATATATATATATATATATATATATTATTAAAGATTTTCCGATTCTCGCTTTTTTTTAAATATATATTTATTTATATTTATATATTTTTAAAAATTATATTCATTATATATTTATATATTATTTATTTATTTATTTTTTCTTAATAAAAAGCTTTATATTTTATTCTCGTTGGCAAAAAGAAACTTGGCTTCATTCAGACATTCATTACCAAAATATTTTTTATTAATTTTTTGAATATTTTTTTTTGTATATTTAAAATTTTGTATATCTTATTTTCGTTGCTTAAGACATAGTCTATTCTGGAACTTACCTTCGATCAGGGATTTTTCAAGAGACTTTCGAATGCTTATTTTATTAGAGTTATACTAAAATTTTATTAATATTTACTAAATGATATTGTGTTTACGTGAGATTTGGTCATTTTAAAATTATCCAAAACAAAATTAAAAGTAATTTTCTTGCATCTATATAGTATTATGTGCCACGACATGGAAACGCTTCACTTTGTGTAGTGGACTGATCCATTTGAACGCGCAACGCTTTTAGGGCACGAGTTTCACGTGAATCAATCATGTAGCAGACCACCTCGGATTGGCTTCGAAAGGCCAAGAGGCCGGCAGTGCCATGGCTTAGATCCAAGTGCCTGAAGCGATCAATGTTGCAGGTGCAGCCATCAAATACATAAAACATTGTAGTAGAATCCATCAATTGATTCATTGCATGCTTGAAGACCACATAGTTGCCCCACGGCGTGATGGCCAATACCCGATTCGTTACCTTAAAGGCAGAGTCCAGCAGGCGGTTCAGGCTCTCAATGGTGCCGCTCTCGGAGCCAGCGACGGTCAAATTGAAAGGATATTTGGTATAGACGGGATACTGGATCGTGGCATTATTGCCAGATACTTCACTATTTGGCTTACTGCCCTCGAACATCTGCGGACTACGACTATTATCACTATCCTTACACTGGCTACAATCGGCACGTTTGAACTTGCCCAGATTTAATGGACGATATTTGGCACATATCTTGGCATCAAGTTTCGAAAATTTCTCAGTGAGTCTCTGCTGCACCTGCTCTCGGGATATCACCTTTTTGGCCAGCGTCGATTTCGTGTCAGCTGCAAAACCTTTTCGCTTGATTCTGGATTGGGTTTGCCGGACAACGGGCGCAACGACTCGCTCCAAGCCACCCTCATTTCGTGGCTTGGGACTGGGAGGTTTTGGTGGTTTGAGTGATGCTGCAGCCGCTGATATTGGCATTTTAGGCTTATGTGACTAGTAAAGAAGTAAAGTACATTATAATGTTAATAAATTCCCTAGTTCTACCCACCATTTGGGGTTGAAAATTTGCTTTCGTATTTGCTCCCACTATCCTCTTGTCGAAATTCGCTTTTTCATTAAGTATGTCTCGCCTCATTCGAGCTGGCTTTATTGTTTCCACCTCCACCTCTACTCCCTCCAAACGACACTCCTCCTCCCTGGCTTCATCGTCCGTCGCGATTTCGACCTTTGAGTTCTCCCACACGGGTGCTTCCTCTGTCGTGCTATTCACATCCGGTTCGAAGTCACTAATCTCGGCCAATTGGCGGGCGCATTTTCCCAGTTGTTGGGGAAAGTCAATTGGCTCGTTGATTGGCTTTAGCTCACAATACGCATCCTCTGCCTTTGGCCTCAGCGCATATCCTTGGGGACATTTAGCTATATTCTTGATGCGCAGGACATGCACATAGAATGGTGCATGACGATTGGACTCCTTAAGCAGCTGATGGAACACATTGAGCATTCCACAAAAATCACGAAACATTCGCACCGTTGCCCACTTCTCCAGTTTCATGCCATTCTTCATCGGCTGCGGACTGACCACAATATGCCTGTAGGGATCGAGCAAATAGTAGAAGTTGTCCTTGCACCATATTGCGTACATCTGATTGTTGATCTGGAACAATGCGTTGCCATGGTCTTTCAGGACATTGCGTATCTCATAGTCAAATTCGTTGCCCTAATTTAGAAGTGATAAAAGTGGGATTAGAAATGGATTCATAAGAAGGATTAAGGTTTTGGATAGAGATGGAAGGACTATACTCTAATGAAGGAATGTAAAAAAAAAGCTTCGCCTCTCCCTTTCCATCCATCCTACCGCTCTCCCTCCCTCTCACCTGAGTTGGAAGACTGCAACGCCATCTTCCACGACCAACTCGCGGCATCAGCTTAATCTCCGCAACAAATTGTCCAAGGCGCAACTGTGTGGGAAACTTGCTCAAGTTGATGGGCAAGCGATTCCTCACATTTGCGCGCCAACAACTGCGGCAGAGCTCAACGCCATAGCAGATTAGTCGATCGAAGGTGTACGTATTCCACGACGCCGGATGATCGATCTGGGCGGCTATGATGCTAGCCACGCCCACAATGACACTGCTGCCATTATGCAGTGCCACCTCCGGATTGAGGGACAGATGCAGACTGCTCTTGAGAAAGGCATAGCTATTGTTGATCACATGATATTCGAGGGATCGTTGATTGGTGTCCCGTAGGAAGGTGCGTCCATCCGGTGTCACCAATCGCACCACGGCCAACTCACGAATACTGAACGCGCCGTTTGGATTGCCGCCACTCAAATTGCTCACCAATTGAACGACGTTGTCCAGAGTCTGGAGGCTAACTAGCATGGCGACACTAGGTCGAGCATTGACCGAATCGTCGGGCCGACGACCCTTCACATCCATCACAAAGTACAACTTGCGACGACGCCAGATAAGCAAATAGCCCGTCTTGTGCAGGAGCAGGCAATAGTGAGCCTTTTGAAAGAAACCGCTCAACACTTCCCGAAGATGCTTCATAATGTGCGGCAGACGCATATCCGCCGGCTTGTCCGAATCGCCCAGATATCTGGGCTTTAGCTCGAGCGTGAAACTGTGTCCCTCCAGCTTGAAGCTGCGCTTGATGCGCTGCTCGACGCTGGTATAGATAGAGGACAGTGCCCTACGCAGATTATCTGCAACTTCTGTTCCCGAACTAGCTTGGAATAGCTCCTCGCCCTCAATTAAGAGCTTCTCAATATTTCCGGCTTTCCACTCCTCTTCGGGCAGCACATAGATCAGAGCGAATGCCTTAAGATATGTCGTGAAATCCTGGGCAATGGTCGACTCATGCAACTCTTCTTCCAGGCAATCACAGGTTCGTGTAATTGGCGATTTGGAACAGGCTACTCCGACGGTCGCACCGACCGAATCGCCCTGAATGTCGGCGCGATTCTTGATTCTCAACATGGTATTGGTTTTCCGTCTTAATTGAAATCGGTTTAAATCTTGTTGATTACCGGATGGTTCATTTAAATTTTGGCCCAAAGACTTTTCACTACAGCTAAAAATCATGAAATGAGCTATTAGGAATTTTTCAGACTACAATTTGTTGTATACCTGAAAGTTATTCTACTTTTGCTTTTCGGTGTAAGTTTCTCATTACATCTGAGACTATTTTTCCAATCTCTGAGATATGACATTTTTGGAATATTTGAAGGTTTTTTTTATTTAAATTTTGATTTGTCAAAAATTCAAAGATTGGTTAATAGATGCAATTACGAAAATATTTTAATTTTTTTAGAATTTTTCATAAATTTTAGTCCTGCGATTTTGAGTGGAAACACAAATTCAAAGAATAAATTAAAAATTTTGATTTTAGAAATTTAGCCTCGTCTTGTCCAGAAAAGAATTCAAACTCCCTACTAAACTACTTGGCGGCTGACTTGCTCAAAAAAATCGACACAGTAGTAATCCAATATAATCTAATCAATTCGTTAGGTTTATGTCGTTCAATCTTAACGGATGCTCGATTAATATACGATAACAGCTTTTGCTTCGCGCGTCGCACAACAATAATCATTTGCCATCTCTTCTGCACTAATTTAAATATGCGATTACCGCCTCTAGATTGATCGATAACTTGTATCGGAAGAAATTACTGAATATAATATATTTATGCAAATTTAGAGATACTTTTAATTTATTTAACAGCGATAAGGTTTAAATTACAGTACTTAATTAAAGGGACCAGAAGGTTGGTTTTGGGCGGGGGGCTTACAAGTCTGCGCCACTTTGAGTGTGTATTTTTATTTGCTTGTGTGTATTTGTATGTGTATGTGGGTGTTTGCTGCCGTCTCAACATTCCATGGCAAGCGAATTCGAGTTCTCATTGAGCGCCTTAACACCATTTTCAACTGGCATGGCCAGGCTGTTGTCATCCATGGCCGCATCATGGTGCGCCGTCGACGTGGACGGTCCATCGTCATGCATCATGTGTCCCTCGTGTCCATTATCATGGCCGTTGCCATTGCTGCTGCTGTGACCGTCGTCCCAGTTGATTTTGAAGCGTGTGACTCGGGGCTTGCTGGCCAAGATGTTGCGTGTGAGCTTGTCGAACAGCGGTTTCGGTGGCGGATTCTCACGCATCTCTTGATCGGCGTAGTCGTTATTCACATAATATCCGACACGCACGAACTCCTGGCCACGATATGAGCAGGTCAGCAGAACTATTGTGACACCAACTGCATCGGGTTCGGGTATTTTGCTAACATCTGGAGGATCGGCCTGGAAGACGAATATGTGACGACCCTCGGGCACCGGGCCAACGTATATAGTGTCCAGCACTTGATCATATTCCTCTGACTCAGCGGAGCCGACGTAAATCATTTTCCATTCGAGATCCTCTTTTAGTTCTTCAATGCATTCGAATGTCAATTCGAATTGAAATGGATTGAAAAAGCTGCTCGGGTTGTCGAGCACGACAACGTTTGTGATGTGCACCTTAGCCATGCTGACTGTACGCGCAGGGAACGAAGACTTCTATGGACAGAGATGAAACTAATCTGCGCGCTTTTTTCCGTTTGCTGCTTGAATTCCACAAGTTGTAACACAAATACAAGATTCTCGAATTAAATTTATGTTAGCTTAGGCGAGTAGTTCCTAATCAATTGATTTGAAATTTGTTCAATTTGATTTTCAATTTATTTTGCGGTAAGGTACAAAAAATGCAGTAAATGAATTTAGTGAACGACTAATGACAGCAGCTGATAGAAGGCTTTCCCGCCAATTCCAGCTGTCAGTGCACGTTCAGTCCGTTTGAATGTACGCGTTATTAATCTGGCAACGCTTAAAATACTAAACAAATAATAGTTTACGGAGTTCAATTTATTTGATTGATTTAGCAAGGCTATACTATTTATATACAAATATATATATATAAACTAATCATGAATCATTGAACATAATGCTTTTTAGCTATAAAATTATAGCTATTTTAGCCACCTGCGCTTGTACGACTATTGCAAATTCAAATATTTGCATTATCAGTTACTTAGTATTTTTTACTGCTGCCATCTATTATATACCACGAGCTTAATATGTATGTCGGACTTTGGTCACACCACAAGAGATAGGCCGATTTGGGAGGTGTTTTGTGTTTGTGCTAATATAAACCAAAATATATTAATTATGATACATCTAACAGGCCAAAACTATAATGCGCGTGATATAATTAAGAACATATTTTCGCCCTTGATTGGCGTGCTAAGCAGCAACTTGGCCGATGACATATGTCATCGCAACAATTTGTCCTTCGTGGAGCTGCTGCAGCCCTTTGCCAAGCTGCCAAATGATGGTGAGTAAACAAAATAAATTGCAAAACGAAATAGGAGAGTGAGAGAAAGTAGCAGGATGACGAAGTTAGAAGTATACATTGACATTGAAGAGAAAGATTTGAAAGAGAAGTAAAGAGTTTATTACTATTTGTTTCTTTACTCTCCCGCAGCTCATTTTCGGGATGTCTCCGGAACGAGTGTCTCGGTCCGCGGCTTGCGGCTTAACTTCTGTGACGTGGACTGGCGCCCACCGCAAACTGTGCTGGCACGCAAAATGCTCAACGAGTCTGTGACGAATGCGCACAATGAGAAAACAAAAGTTGTTACAATCGGTAAATCGTTTGTTCACATTGCCCACTCAACAATTTAGTCATGCTCTGAACTCGTTTTTTTTTTCAGCTGGCATCGATTTGGAGGTGCCCACGGCAGAGCCCTGGTTCGAGCAATGGCGTGAAACCTTTCTCACCGTGCAGTTTCCAGCGGAGCATGAGTTCACCCGCCATTTGCTGAGCTGCTTGCTTGTATTGTCTAGCGCTGATCCACAGATTGTCGAGACTGCCCAGAAGCTGACACAGCGTGTCCAGCAAATGCAAAACATAACGCCACAGAAGCTGCCCAAATGGTTCCAGCCCACGGAGGTGCTCAACAGCTATGTGGTGCTGCACGAGGCAAGCCAAGGAGATCTGTCCAGAGCGCAACAGGGTTTTGAGCTGCTCAAGTCCACGTTTGGCAATAACAAATGTTTCCTGGTGTCGATCAATTCGATGGAAGGCAATGTTCCCAATGGCATACCGGATTATTGGACAAATTATATCAAGCGTCAGCCGAAAACCGATCAAATGACGTCCAGTGAGCTGAGCGCACCCAAATCCCCGCAAGATGCCGTCTCGGTTATTAGCATGCCCGCCATGCAGATGTCGCAGCTAATCGATAGTCAAGCTACACAAGAGAACGACTTGACCATGCTGCATCCACTCAGTCCCATGCAGGAGAGCGCCACCGAGGCC